>JARDYH010000003.1:220963881-222163881 GCA_029215795.1 Anniella stebbinsi
GATTCATCTGCTATAACACTGGAGTCTAAGTCCTGACGGATGCCAGAGATTTTATTCTGGAAGTGCCCAGCAAATGTATTACAGCGGGCCTCAGATGGTTCTACCATGTCCTTGGGGCCAGCATGTAAAAGCCCCCGGACAACTCTGAAAAGCTCCGCTGGGCGGCAGGTTGATGATTGAATAGTGGCAGCTGTCCGTACTTCATGCTGATGTAACATGCTTCCAATAAGTACTCATTGCTAAGTCAGAAATGTTTCAACTGCTTAATATGTTCTAGGATAGCACTATTTCATGAATTGTTGAAATTTGGCAACATATGCAGATGTTACAGTAATTTAACATAATGACGTCTGTGACTTGCAAAGGTGTTTTTTTTTTACATTAACAATTGGGCAATAAAGTAAAGTAATTTAATGCAGATAAGAACAATGTAAAGCACACATAAAAATAATTCTACCAGGGAATATATAATTTTGGTCACTACCTAGGAAAAATAAATAATAATAAATGGCCTCTGATTAAGCTAGAATAGGCAAGTTAAGAGCGATTGGGAAATTGATAGAAAATGTTACTGTTGTGCTTCAGTTAAGGGATTAGCCAGAGAAGATGAACCTGGGAGTGTTTGGGGAGTGGCGCTTCACAGGAACATGCAGGGGCCAGTTGAAGGCCAATGCAGCTGATGGCAATTCCCAATTACTACACTTCCCATAAAAGACTGGCCAGCATTCAGTAAGATTGCAGGAAGTAATTGTTGTGTTTGGTGCCTTGTCTTTGTTGCGTGTCTCCTAGCTCCCTGTTCTTGCCTGGACTTATCCTGAACCAGACCTTCAGTATTCTTTGATGTTTTCCTGAATCCCTGTTCTTACCTGGATGTATCCTGACCCTGGACTGGACCCTGACTACTCTTCAATGCTTTTCTGAATCCAGTATTGTTCAACCCGGCTTCTGACAGATACTTTGGCTCTTGACTGTTATATGGATGCTTCTCTCTGGCTTATTGTGTTCTACATCGGTGATTTATGACAGTTACACTGCTAAATACTGATACATAAAAAGTATTTAAGAAGTTATAATCCAATGTAAATGGACTTAGATAGTTGACCAAACTCTAGAACAGATGGAAGAAAGAACTTCCGAAGTAGAGTGAAGTAATTAGCTGAGTAAACAATGGGTAAAGTCCATGGGGGAACAATTAGGCATGCCTAATACCACTGAAATCGATATGACTTACTTTCTATTGACTTCACTTTAAGCACACGTGTTCCCATTATGAATATATAGGGTGAAAATGAAGAACCTAGGAAGGAAAGGAAATAATATGTAAAATATATGCCCAGACTTTTTTTCACCTGATAGGCTGCCTTTATTCTGCAACTACATCACAGTATAGGCAATGTATAATCATTACAGAATTTCAATAATGTTAGAATAGCAAGTAACATTACATTATCTCTAGATACCATAAAAATTAAATGAAGCTCAAGATGGGCATTTTTAAAAAAAATGTTGGCTAACATTCATAAAAAATGTGAAGAATCAAATGCAGCATGTCATGAAAATCAGATGTATTACAGGATCTTGCTATTCTGTCAACGTTCTGGGTATCACCCACCAGATGCTGCTACCACGCAAGCCTCATTAAAATTAATAGGAGCTGCACAGGAGCAGCACTTGGTGGATTTCTCTCTCGATCAATTCATTATTGCTATTGCTATGATGCATATCACTGCTTATAGCATTCTCTGTGAATTTACCACTTAAAATAAAATAATATCTATATCAAATAATCTAATATTATCAAAGAAAGATAAAGAACGAACAAAATCACAGTGAGGGAGAAAAAGGGAAAGATAATAGATAAATAAAAACACATGTAATTACAAGTGATTCATAGCTTGACTCAGGCAAACATTGGCTCAATTCGGACGACACAATAAACAACTGGTGTGGGGGAAACAATCGTCAGTTGTTTTGACTATTGTGTCATCCGAATGCTGCCATAGTCAACTCAGCGCTGATCCTAATCCACACCACAGTTGATTGTTTATTACCATGTTGTGTGGGGAGTACCCCCTAGTCGAACAACTGTAAAGTTGATTACCCCACCGTTGACTATCATGTCGTCCAAATTGAGCCAATGTGTCAGAAATGAGAGGCAGATAAAGCCTGAGAACTACACAACTACTTCTGAGGGGATTAGTTTTTAGGCCTTATATTCTATTAAAACTGCAGAGGTATACCATTTTAAGCTGAGATCAGGAGGGACTGAACATTTTGACACATCAGATGTTACAAGAGAACTGAAGGCTATTTCATATGTGCAAATGACCTCTAAATAATCTTTCCCAGCCATTTCCAATACTGTGTTTAGTATGAACGCCAGTGTGCACCACTGATATATTTTCCCACTCTAATTTCCTTAAAGATAGTGGCACTTTCAGGAGAAGAACTATTTCCATAGAGCAGCAGTCACATGATACCTTGTACTCAGGGAAGGGTCAGATGTTTAGAAGGCATTTGTATGTGTAAACCAATCTCTGAGTGATTTTTTTAAAAAAATCTTTAATGTGGTATCTTTATTTGCTCCAAATTTTGCTTGTAACTTCTTACTCAGTTTATGCAAGTTGGGAGAAGTTTAAAGGCTGTAAAAAAAAGCTTCCAAAGAAACTCTATCAAGACTAACTTGGGTCCACTTTAAAGAGGTCAGACACAGCAATCCAGTTCATATGTAATGACAATTCCTGGTTTTTTTAAAACCCAGGAACTATCAGAGCTAAGCAGCAGCAAACAAGCAAGCGCAGTGCCTCCTGTGCGCTCATTTTCAATCAAGAACTCAGGAACACCCTGTTCCAAGGTTGTTTTCATTACATCCAAACCTGGAACTCTGGATTGTTTAAAGGTTAAACAACCCAGAGTTAACCCAACAATCACTTATGGCTTGTTGTTGGGTTAACTCTGTGTTGTTGAACCCCAAACAAACCATGCAGACACAATGTTAGTCGTTATGTGTGAACTGTGTCAATGTGTTTTTGAGTTTCAAAGAGACTGAGGTAACTATTTGTATGGTCTTTGATGAACATGCTTGGGTCTTCCTCATTCCTGGAGAAGCCAGCAAACAGAGACAGAGGTCATGGAATTAAGTAAGCCATTTAAAAAAAATTAGGAATGGGGCATGTGATTGTGCAGTCTCTTGAGTTTGAGTTTCCTGTCTGTAATCATAAATGTTTTTTTATATCTGCATTATGCATTGATGCTAACCATGATGAATAAATACAAAGTTGCTCCTAACCCAGGATTTGAAGTTAGGTTTGTTAAAAGTGTAATTTTGAAAACTCAGATTGGTATGCTATACTTACCAAAACTTAGTCCTCAAAGGAAAAAATGGGTACTCACCTGCAAAGAGAAAAATATTCATTAGATACATGTCATTTTTTGCTACAAAAAGGAAAAAAATAATACATTCCATAGGCATACAGTAGAAAGAATAGCTTTAAATTAATCACCACAATCCAGCACAATGTTATAATCATCTTTCCCACTGAAATCAATGGATTTAAGTACACATAATGATGCAAATCAATGGGTTTAAGTGCACGTAACTCAGTGTTGGATTGTGGCCAATACATTTATAGACTGATCCCATGCAGTTTGGCACCCCAAATGCCACTGGATTCTTTCAATGGATGTAGACATGTTTAATTCTGAATAGGATTAGGCTGATAATATGAAGTAAGTAAAGCTCATAAAGGATGGTTAAGCACAAAAATTCTAAAGCCATACACTTAATAAAGTTTTTAGATAGAGATAAAATGTGTTACAAATAATAAGAGACTTGTTTGGACATTTTCACCAATTATGCCAGCTCTTTTCTTAAATATGATTCACATTATAAAAAGAAAACATGGCTTATAAGAGAGAATCTACCAAAATGCCTCGGAATTTCAGAGTTAAAGTCCTGTAGAGAATCAGAAATATGGTCCTCATTCTTATCTGAAGAAATTTAGGGAAGCATTTGGCTTACCATCTTACTGGATAGGCTGCAAAGTGAAGCCCTAGAGATGTGAGTTTTTATGAAGTGTGTTTTCCTATAACCAGAGACTACTCTTCTACCTCTCTTTGGTTGCTTTAGAAAAATTTGTAAATAAAACTGCTCCCACCCCTAAGAGGGTTTTCTTTACATGGCTTGGAATTCTTGCTGAATTTTTCTACATCTCTCTAGACTCTAGCCCTGCCTGAGGCAACTTCATTCTTGCTTGCGTAATGATGTAAAGGGTGTTTGCTTTCTCATTCAGAAAAATACTCTGTGCAATTGTTTTGGCAAATACAGCTCTTAAAATGGATGGACAAAGGAGCAAAGCACTATACAAGTATCTGCAGAATGTTTTTCAAAATCCAAATATTGAATTAAGGTTGCAAAATAAATATTTATAGAAATAATTCTCAACTCAGTCATGCAATGCCAATACATTACAGGGGCTTTTCAACTACGGAGTAACTATGAGAAGATGTTTAACCAGGACCACTCTCTGATTCCAATGCACTGGGCATATTGAAAAAAGCTGCACTGCCCCTGCTTTAGGGCATTTCTACACAATTCTTTACGGGATTAAGATTGGCATGTTTACACATCCTTTTTTCTGTATGTTTCATTATACAACCATTAGATGGTGCTGTGGTATAGCAGAATTGCACAATTACAGAAGACTCTCATTCCGCCATTTCTAAATAATACCAGACTTTCCTCATTAGGATAATGGTTGCAAAGCACAGGAGAGGACCTGGAAGACGACAACATCGTGAAAAGGACCTGCAAACTACCATGAGTGAGCAACCATGAGTGTATAATAAAACCATATATGTACCAGACTTCATGCAGCCTCAGAAAATTCGGGTGACTCAAATGGGGTTCACTAAAGTGTACCCTCTTGGTAAATGTTGCCAGGGTTTTTTTCTGAGTTTTTTTCTTCTGTGAACTAAGGCTTTACATAGCAATGGTGTCTAGATCTGTGCTTCACATACATGTGCTATTAAAGCTATGATCTGTGAATGCAATGCATGCACAATATACAACCACACAGACCTCCACCTCTTAAGCATCACTCCTTACTACATAAGAACATAAGTAGGCCAAAGGTCCATTACAAGGATAGTATTTGCATATTTTGAAGCCCATAAGGCTGAGGATTGAGGGAGAAAAAAGGTAGGTAGGGAAATGGTAACACAATGTCCTCTCCCCTCCGCTTCTTCCTCCCGAAACATTATCACACACATTTTTTTTTTTAAGTACTGGGGTTCTATGACACAAAGTTATGCATAACATGTAGTTAGCCCTTAAACAGGATTGTATATCAAAACCTCTTTAAGCCTGTATTGCAGACAGTCATTTATTTATTTATTTATTTATGGTACTTTTATTCTGGGTGGAGGGGAGGTAGAAGAGAGAAATATAACCCATTGTTGCATTTGACAGAAAGTATCAAAAGATGTTCTAGTGGCCTATTTCACTATTATTATGGGTAAAAATACAAAAACAGTTTTAGCTGTGGTCCACTTTCCCTATTCTAGAAGACAGTTTAAGGGAATGAAAACTTTTACTTTCTTTAGCCAAAGAATTAAAAATAATATTTTTAAATATTTTGAAAACAGAAATACAATTAAAACGCTTTATAATCAATGCATCAGATCTGCAGATCTGAGGTCAATGCTTGAATACTATAATGTCCTAAAATTTAGCACACATGTTGATTTTGGGCTACCCACAGAGAAACAACAACACTGGGATGTACATATGGTATTATATTGAATTAAAAACTAGGATGCAACCGTAATTTCATGACAGATAAATAACAAGCATACCAAATAATTACAGAAAATAAACTATTTTTAAAAAAAATCTAGCTGCTGTATACAGAATTCTTCAAACAAAAATGGACAAAAAGCAGCCGGTTTGCAGAGAACATAAGGTATTTTTCAGAAACATTGTCAAGAAATATTGTTTATGTCTTTTGCTTTGATAAACTAATCTTCAAATAATGTGTACAGGAAATCCAACAATATGTTATTGAATTTCAAAAAATAAAACTCAAGAGAAAACAGTACTACAGGGAAAATTAAATCAGCAATACCTTAATAAAACAGGTAACTATCAACTATGATGTTTTACAATTGATTACTACAAAAATCTTTAACTGAACTCAGCTTGGCTTTAAGTTCCCGTCAGTTTGACAGGTAGTGTGATGAAGCCAAGCCAAACTGTCCAACTTGGGTCAAGCTGCATGATGAAAAGTAGGGTACCTCTTCCATGCAAGTTACTTCAGTAGACCACTTGGCTTGGTCAGCAGAGATGGCATCCAATTGAACTTACCTGGAATGACTCTTCCTTGCCCTGGCACAGACCAGCTTTGCCTCCCTCCTTCACTAGCAGCAGCAACTCTACGTTTCATATTGTCAAACAGTCATATCCCATGCTAAACGCCAATGGAATCAGAACAGCCTTAGAGGATAATTGTGCTGGATTAATACCAGTTCAGCATTTGAGTGCAGAAGTCAAAACCTAGAAAGCAGTACCCATGCCTGAGGTTCCTCCCAACTGCTCTCTTCATTCCAAGGCTGTTCTCTTGCCTTTCTTTGACCACTTTCTTCTGTTCCCAGTGCTTCCAAGGCACATATTTGAGGGAGAGTAGCAGTATAGATGAGAATGTCCAAGCAGCAGGGGCTACAAGAGTAAGAATCTGAATGCCTTGTAGCTGCCAAGGCAACTTCTCCATTTATCATATGGGTGAGACAACACTGGAGAAGAGAAGTTTGCATAATGAGAAACCCTACTTTGTATGCTTTCATTCTCAGAAGTCTGGGCAACGGCGGTTATATCTAGAGCATTTCTCAAAGTGATACACTAGGTGTATCACTAGTTGTATTGCTTACCAAGAAAGCCAGTATAGTCAGTCCATCCTGGCCTTCAAAAAGGGAAGAGTCGTAACCTTCTTTATGGGGAAGGGGGGGTGGAAGACAGCTTTGAATAAATAGAGGGAGATTGAGTCTGCTCAGTTTTTTGCTGTGATATGGACCTCTATTGGTTGTTTTATTGTCTTAACTAGAAACTGGAAATTTTATATTATAATTTTATTGAAGTTTTAACTTTTTAAATATAGTATTAATCTCTTTGAGAGATTGTTGTGGCCAGTACCACAGCTATTTATTTATTTATTTATTTATTTAAAAACCTCCAGAAGAACAAAATTGAATAGAAGGGACATAAAGTCATCAGATGTATGCAGAAAAGAAGTCCATGGGCAAAGTGACCCCAGTTAAGACAAGAGTTTAGCATAATTAATACATAACGCTAATAATTTCTATTAAATAAAGGAAATTTAAATGTCTTCTAACTTCTAACGGGGAGGGTCTATAGCTCAGTGTGATAGGGCACATGCTTTGCATGCAGAAGATCCCAGTTTCGATCCCCGGCTTCTCTAGGAAGGGCAAGGAAAGAATTCTGCCTGGAACTTTGGAGAGCCATTGTTGCTAGTCTGTGTCAACCATTCTGGACTAGATGGGACCAAGGGTCTGACTCAGTATAAGGCAGCTTCCTATGTTCCTATATGTAATTACAACCATGTATGCTAATTCTAGTTTTAAAATATACAATTATCTTCCATTGTAAAATATACAATTATCTTCCATTGTATATTTAGACATATATGAAATTTATCCATACCGTCCTTGAGTGCACAAGGGCCTTTCTTCCCTTATGAGCACCCACTCTTGCATCCACAAAATTATGAGCATGTATTGCAATTTGCAGCATACAGTGGAAGGATGGATTTGGCCCATAAATTGAAAGATATTTTGCCTTTTTCTCTTTAAAAACCAAAATCAGTTCTTTCAAGCTGGAATAGAAATTGCACAACTGAATATCCATCCTATACCACATTGTAACAGAAATTAAAATCTTCAGCAATTATTTGCATTTATTTCTAGATAGTGTACAGAAAAACAACCATTGGGCATGTATTCATCTATGTTTGCACATATTGTTATTTAATCTCTGCATTATCCTCTCCATTGCTTTATTTTTGAAAAAAAATCCTTAACACAGGGTCAATATTAACTACACAAATAAGGTTGTCTGAAATGAGAGATTTGTATAAATTACTTACTGAATTGTAATCACAAAACTGGCTATTGTACAAATCTCTTCACAGGCAGAAAGCCTTATCTTATATTACAATTTTATATTACTTTTTATCACAAAACCTAAAATAACCTAGTTTATTGTAGGGGACAGAAAAAACAAACACACTGCACATTTGAGAGCAATAGTTCCACAGTCATTTGGGGGGCGGGGGGATGAAAGATACAGCCTTTTAACACTTTGGTCAAGGATTTGTAATGTTCTCTAATTAGCCATATAGGCAATGATCCTCCCAAGTTTGATCTTAAATGTTTTTTTTGGTCAAAGGAAGCTCTCTTGGTGATTTTCTATTTGCTAAAACTGTTCTTTACTGCTCTCTTAGTAGGCCTGCTTCAGGCCATGGCAAATTTTACTATAAGCAGAAATACTCTCAACAGCAGTAACTACCCTACAGACTGGTTTTATACTATTTTATGTCTCCCCCCCCCCCCCCAAAGAAACCTGGGAGCCATAATTTACTGGGATTGATTGAATTCCTAGCTTCACTCTCTTACAGAAATATACTTTCCAGGAGAGAGGGAATAACTGTTAACCCAATGTAAGTCTGTGGTATAGCTATGATTGGAGTTGTTCGCACTTCACACAGTTCCATAAATGAGAATTCTAATTTTGGATATGACACTTTTGGAGAGATGGGGCAATACTTTGTTTTCAAAATACTTCATGGATCAAAGGAGCAACAAGCCAGTGAGCAGTGGCAGGCAATATAAGGGCAATCATTAACCCAACATGACTTAATAGAGAGGAACTGGCAGGTGCAGGTAATGTGAAGCTTTGGCTCCCACAACCCCAGCCACCTTTTTGGATTTGTGGCACATGAGAGCACTTTAACAAAAATACTTAAAAAACAATGACTGTTGAGGGGTAAAGCTACCTCATGATGATGGTTATACCTAAAAAAAAAAAAAAAGGATTGTGTGAATTTGTCTTAAGTAGAATTTTACAACTATTTTCTGCAATTGTATGAGTCAGACATTAAGACCTCAGTACTTTAGAGAAGCTATCTAATTACAGGGGAGGCATAGGCAGGGGGTGTGCCAGATGTGCCCAGGCACACCCTAATGTCTCGCCATTCACGGCCCCCAGGCGGGCGGGGGAGCAGCTCATAGATGCTCCTTGCTCAGCCCGGGCTCCTTCCTCTTGTAGTATGAAGGGACAGAGACAAGCAGAGGTGCTGGGAGTCACACCAGCTTCAGGTCACTTCATAATGTCCTTTACGATTGAGTATACAATAAATATTTGCCTTTTTTTAAAAATCCCTGGGTGCACATCCTAATGAAAGGTGCTGCACATGCTTATGAGGGCAGGGGCAGAGGATGCTTCATACCCTTACCTTTTCTGTTGTCCACCTTGACTATTGTTATTTGAAGATAATGTGGGGCCAGAATTTGCCTAAAATTAGAGAAAATTAGAGGTGGGGCATATGGATTTCCTTAAGGGAGTTCTGCCTTTCCGTCATAATCTGAACACTGCTATGGGAGAGAAGCAGAAAGAAGGTTTGATGAAGACTGAGAGTCTGGTGGTACAGAGCAAGGCCTTGTGACTTCCATCATTGCAAAAAGAGAGACTGATTTGGAAGCCATAAGAACTTAAGAGGACTCATGCTGGATCAGACCAAGGATCCATCTAGTCCAGCATTCTGTTCACATAATGGTAAATAAGCTGTTGACCAGGAACTTGCAAGATGGAAATGAGTGCAATAGCACCATAGCACCCATATTACCCAGCAACTGGTGTACATAGGCTTACTGCCTCTGTTATTGGAGATAGCACATAGCTATCAGGACTAGTAGCTATTGATAGCTTTCTCCTCTTTATAACAACAAGTGGAATCTGGAAGTCTTTATATCAACCAGCCCTCTAGTGTCACTTGACTTCCCAGGCATGGAGGATTATGTAGTATTTGTGTGAATCTCCCAGCAAGAACTGCCTGTAGACTGTCCTCCGACAATTACTCCTGGTGGTATAGAAAGCCGGTGTCTGTTCTGCTGGGCTCTCTGTTTGAGTTCCACATCACCTGATATCCCAATGCAAGCTTGAAGCTTTAATCTCTAAATACATTTTTATATTCGGCACGCTAAGTGTTTATGATATAAGAGGCTATTCACAGATCTGCTCATGCAACAATCCAGCCCTTTGTGATTTCTATGCCACTCATCCAGAAACTGTTATTTTAACTAATAAAGAGATCTAATCTTGGGGATTATCATTTCCTAGAAAATAGGATACAGCTAAAAGAATTTCATGCATACATTTACAAGATGAATAAACATGCTGGCACTGGCTATCACATAGCTAGATCAACAGATGATAGCTGGGGATATGGCTTCTAGAACTGACTGTGTTTTTGGCTGATTTATTTGTCCAAACAGCTGCATTGCTAATAACAGGACTTTATTCCTTCCCCCACCTCCTCTTTTGTTATTTTCAGCAGAATGCCATAATTTAAGCTGTATGTTTCTGATGCAGTATTTCCAAAAGCACCAGTACCCAGTTCATACTTCCATACGTCCTCTTATGGATCAGCAACTGGTTAAAAAACAGAAAGCAGAGAGTAGGAATAAATGGTAAATTCTCCCAATGGAGGAAAGTAAATAGTGGAGTCCCACAGGGATCTGTATTGGGACCAGTTCTTTTCAACTTGTTCAGAAATGATCTGGAATTAGGAGTGAGCAGTGAAGTGGCCAAGTTTGCAGACAACACCAAATTATTTAAGGTGGTTAAAACAAAAAGGGATTGTGAGGAGCTCCAAAAAGATCTCTCCAAGCTGGGAGAGTGAGCTTCCAAATGGCAGGTGCGGTTCAATGTAAGCAAAAAATCCCAACTTCAAGTATAACCTGATGGGATCCGAGCTGGCGGTGACTGAACAAGAAAGAGATCTTGGGGTTGTGATGGACAACTTGATGAACATGTCAACCCAGTGTGCAGCCGCTGTAAAGAAGGCAAACTCCATGTTAGGCATGATTAGAAAAGGAATTGAGAATAAAACTGCCAGTATCATATTGCCTTTATAGAAATATATGGTGCGACCAGACTTAGAATACTGTGAACAGTTCTGGACACTAAAGCTAAAAAAAGATATTGCAGAGCTGGAAAAGGGCAGAAACGGGCAACTAAAATGATCAAGGGACTGGAGCATCTGCCCTATGAGGGAAGGTTACAACAGGTGGGGTTGTTCAGCTTGGGAAAAAAGGAGGCTAAGGGGAGACATGATAGAGGTGTACAAAATTATGCATGGTGTGGAGAACGTCGATAGGGAGATATTTTCTCCTTCTCCCATAATACTAGAATACCAAGGTCATCCCATTAAGCTGATTGGTAGGAGATTCAGGAGAGATAAAAGGAAGTATTTCTTCACACAACGCATAGTTAAGCTATGGAGTTGGCTATCACAAAATGTACTGATGGCCACCAATTTGGATGGCTTTAAAAGGGGGTTGAATTAATTCCTGGAGGGGAAGGCTATCAGTGGCTACTAGACCTGATGGCCACGTGCTACCCAGGATCAGAGGTAGTAAGCCTGTATACACCAGTTGCTGGGGAACATGGAGGGTGCTGTTGCACTTTGTCCTGCTTGTGGTTCCCTGGTCATCAGCAGGTTGGCTGCTGTGTGAACAAAGTGCTGGAATAGATGGAGCCTTGGTCTGATCCAGCATGGCTCTTACGGACAGTGTGAAGTAGCCCATTTATGTGAGTTGTTTCTTTTTATATGGAATTGGTCAAGACCGACCTTAGGAGTTTTGGTTGTGAAAGGCATGCAGCAGCCACCTGTAAGCACACTCACAATGGCCGTCAAAGGCCAGTAAATCTGGCCTCTCGCCCAACGCATGCTGAGAGTTCCACCAAAGGCATGCTGGGAGTTGTAGGCATAAGCGTAGATTTTTTTACTAAATTCCTTACAAATACTTAAAACCCCAAATTTCAGTTTTTTTAAAAAAAAAAATCCTGGTACATTGTACAGTCAGACCTATCAGCATGCCAAATTTCAAGTTTCTAACTCATCTGGAAGTGAGTAAACATTTTCGGACATACATCCCACACACACACTTTCAGCTTTGTAGGTAGAGATATCCCATACGATCATTCACGCTCATGCAAATCTGACTTCACCGCACAAGAATTTTCACACGTTACTAAAAAAAAAAAAGGAAGGAAGTACATAGAGCATATTCCTTTGAAAATTCTGCATTGCTGTCAAAGCTTTGGCACTATAATCCTTGCAATTAAAACATCTCTTTCCTTCTGAGATATAATCCAAGATGACATCTTGTCAGATAATCAGATGGCAGAAAGATTGCATGTCTGTGTTTTACACTTATTTCCAGGTTCTGAATACTTGGAAACTCTTCCAGAGCTCTCTTACAACAGCTAGGGTAAGTGCTACATTCAGCATTTCACACCCTTTCAAACAATAAAATGGAACTTCAGTGCATGCCACAGTGAGATCAGGAGCAGGTTTTAGGCTCACACGCAGCCATCCTCCCAGCTACCCGGCATTTCTTTTTACACACGGTGAGGACAGAATCTCATACGCCAAAGCCCAAAAACAAGATATTCTGATATCATCTGAGTTATGAATGGTGTTTGCATATACAAATTTCAGCTGTTTATTTCAAAATACATTCAGAGTTTTTCTAGACAAGGCAATTAACCTGTTCTATAAATTTCCAGTTTTGT
Source organism: Anniella stebbinsi (assembly GCA_029215795.1). Lineage (NCBI taxonomy): Eukaryota > Metazoa > Chordata > Lepidosauria > Squamata > Anniellidae > Anniella > Anniella stebbinsi. The sequence continues at coordinate 220,976,750 of JARDYH010000003.1, forward strand.
CGCAGAGTTGAGATCAGATCTCTACACAAGAGCTTTTCCTTTCCTACCTTTACATACATTCCACTACATAACCTCTAGGTGGTGCTGTGGCACACCAAAATAACACTATGACACTAATGGGGACTTCTGCTTCATTTCAGAATGAAAAAACGTACTGTACTTTCCCTACTTCAAACACACACACCCAACCCGCAAAAGTGCTCTTAAAACACAGAAGCAAAACTGTAAAGTCACAACTTTATTTAAAACACCCACAAACAACCGTGAGTGAGGAATGACAAGCACATAATAAAAGCCTCACATAGAAAAGCCCACAATCAGCAACTAGGAAGGCTTGGCCTCTCATTTGTATTTTGAAAAGAATAGCTATTTTTACATATCAATGCATCCTTCATACCTGATATACATGTTCTGTGTTCAGGAATCAGAAACTGAATACAAAATTCCACATATGAGATGGAACTCACAGTAATTATTTTTCCTAATCCAGCTTGCCTGACCCAGACATTACATAATGTGAAACTATTTGCTAAGGAAAGCCCAGTTTTGTATCTTATAATTCACTTTAACTCATATGGAACATTTTACTGAGTATGAAAAATCAGGATAATATGTATCCAACCTGCAGCATATATACTTATGTCTATTACAATTTACTTACTCTATTGTTATTTCTTTGTATTTATTAAGCAAATGGCAATAAGTAGCATAAAAGAATAAAAAGATAAAATCAAAATCATATTCAAAAAAGCGTTAAAACCACATCTTTTTACACATCAACCTACCTTAAAACATATATCTTCTTCTACAGCAAGAGAGGAAGACATATTCCCTTCAGGGAAGAATCTATCTTTAAACAAGTCCCAAACCATGCAGAGCTTTATACATTACACTGAGTATGCTGAAACTCACCTCAGAACAATCCCAGAAGAAAATTCAGATTCTATTGAATGTATATAATATGATTTCCTCATATATCTCACATCACATCATGAACATAGACGGTCAGAGCTTCCAGACTAGATTTGTATTGTGCAATTACCCTGCCTTATTCACAAAATTTTACAGGGGTTCCAGATGATGTCTTTCATTTGTAAGCCTCCTGTGTTTTACCACCGCCTCTTTCCATAAAAGAACCATTAAGGAAGAAAACATGAAATGACCACACAATATTTTTTTATTGTTAGCATGAGGATCCCTCTGTCTGGAAGCACTCACAAACTCAAGCACAGTTGTACACAGAGAATATATTTGGCCATAGTGAAACCAATTGAAATTTTCTTATGCTGAAATAAGCAGCTAACACAATTTAATTAGTATTCCTAGTGAAAGTTCATTTTAGTATAAAACTTTCAGCATGCACCCTTAACAATGTCCCTGGGTATAACTATGGGCGTTTTGGGTGTAATAAATCAAAACTAAGCCTTTCAAGGTAGCACTTTGGACAGTTGGGTTCAGTTGCTGTTAAACTAACTGCCCATGTCTTATCTTCATTTACTGCCCACCTGTCTAAAATGAAACCACCTTAAGAAGTGGAGCTTAATATATAGAATGAAATAAAAACATCAGTGGTATTGAACAATGTCTAATATAAGTGTCCAGCATGATTTATTTCTTTCCTCAGTGCCTAGGGGAGGGCAGTAGAGGTCAGGTAGTCTTTGATAATGGCTTGGAGAAGACTGAAAATTACTTTCTCAGTGCAAGAAAGTCAGTCTTGGTGCTTTATTTGCCAGCAACAAAATCTCAGTGCTGTTGCCAACATAGCAAGCCAAGAAGGAGAGTATTATTAAATATATAATGAGGAAACTTTGTGAAGCTAACATATGTTGGATATTTCCTACCATAGACTAAGATAAGATATTGATATGGCATCTTCTGAACGCAAACATGTTATGCTCCAAGTTGCAAAGTAAGTTATTTATTGATTTCCCCAGAGCTTACTATGGCCAAATCTTAATACATGTTTTGCACCACCATATTTATGGCCCAATCAAGAATGAAACATACAAAAAAGTGTTTTGCAAAATAATATCAGAATGGATGCCTGCAGTGTTCGTTTGTCAAAAAGTGCCACTACTCTGCAAAACATCCAGTATAATCATAGGGTATGAATGAATCCATTCATTCACAATCTTAGCATCCACATCCAGCATTCTGATGATGATGATGATGATGATGATGATGATGATGATGATGATTAGCTATCATTTTCCTAAGGCTGGGACTCAAGGTGGTTTACAAAGTTAAAACATGTACGATTAAAACATATAAATATAAGTTTACAAATGTTAAAACAGAATTAAACCTACAGTAAAATAAAAAGCATTAAAAAATTTAAAAGCAGTAACGCATTTTAAAAACCGAACAAAACCATACATTAACATCAGTCCAGAGTATTTCAAAAAGCCTGCTGGAATAAAAAAGTTTTTGCCTGCCTCCGGAAGTGCAACACAGGAGAAGGATGCAGGAGCTCCATGTGTCCCTGGAATTCCCCCACTAGCCACAGCTTCCCTAACTCAGCTTGATGGAGGAAGTCATTTCAATCTGCTCTTCGAATTGCGATTCAACTCACACACACACACACAGGATCCATTTGCATATCTGTGTGCACATACAATCTCTGTGTGGCACAAATGGCACAACCTGGAGAAATTTAAGCACACTTAAGGATAACTCAAATCAATGAAAATCTTAGGTCGGGCTCTTGCCAAACAGGAGGTTTACTGTAAAACATTCAGGTCCAGGTGTCCCTTGCATGATCACAGTCTAAGAACAATGGGATAATTAATTTATAGAATTTGCACACAGCTTCCCTTTTAAACTACAGAACAAAATGTGTTCACACAGCAGCCTTTAAAAGATTTGGAACATGATCTCGATGAGCCAGAGTCAATTCCACTAGACCCAGTCTATAGGTTTGCTCTCTTTAGCTAGACAACAACCAAAATCTACAGTTAGGCCAATGTTCAAATCCAAAGCAACTCACAGCTTCTGGCAGGATTTTCCGTAGAACATGAAGTAGGGTTGCCAGGAATAAATCAAATCCCTACTCAGCCATGAAGCTTACTCAGTGACCTTGGGCTAGCTTTGTTTCTCTGCTTCCGGACCGAAAGAACACCCGGCTTCAAATTCCAGTTGCCTTCGGAGAACAGAAATGAAAGGGAACCAGACTCTGGCCTCTTCCATAAGCCAGGGACTAAGGACCACAGGGAGGATACATCCACTGCCTCCCAGGAAGAATATCAAAGCAAGGGAAATACTAGACTGAGCCAGTGAAAGAACAGCTCAGGGCATTCTGCATCCACCCTCCCTGCAAGATAGAGCACTCAGCTCCAATTGCAAGGGCTCTTGGACTGCAGGAGGGAGGGAAATCCCCACTATGGCCTCTGCCACCAGCCAAAGGATCAAGGGAAGTTGGGTTGGTTGCAGCACCTCTATCCAAGCACGACAATCAGCAAGAGAAGATCAGCCTGACCCCAAGTCACCACTTTGTTTGAGCATGTAAAATTTATCTCCCTCTTCATTCTTTCCGTTCCCCTTCCCTTGGGTGCCCAGTCTTTAGACTGTAAACCTCCAGGGAGAGCCTGAATCTCAGTTTATTTTAACTGATGTGAGCTGCTTTATGAGACCCTGAAAAGTGGGATAAAAATAAACAAACAAACTGCCTCTTCGCCTATCCTACTTCACAGGCTTGTTGTGAGGGGAAAAAACTGGGGGAGGGGGAATGTATCAAGCAAGAGCTCTGGTAGGGATGGGTGGGATTGAAATGTTCTAAAGACATACATACATGTAATACTGCTATGTCCAGTTCTATTGTGACCCTCCAACATAGGTGCAATACAGCAGGACTCCATTCTGTTATATTGGGATGGAAAAGCACAAGGTTTGTGGTAGAGCACAGCAGAAAATAAAGCACTTTTCTTGCTTGGTCAAAATAAGGAAGTCTATCCTAGAAGATTTTCTTAGGAGGCAAGCCTTCCTTCTCACATGGCTTAGTGTGACGAACTGGTGTTATGCAGACCATTCCTCATCCCTTTGGACAAAGTGAAGTGATGGAGTATGGGCTGAAACCATTCCTTATAGTGCATGGGGGCAGGGGGCTTTGATGTCAGTGGGGTGATGAATTTGCTCTGGGTTTCAGTCAGAACTATAAGGAGCTTTACTCCTTGTATAGCTTCTTTAGAGTTCTGAGTGGTTCTGACTGAAACTTAGAGTAGAATCACCGCCCCACTGACATCGATGCCACCGGCCACCATTCCTTACATACATACTCGAAATCCAGAGTTCAGAATAGACTGGGGAGCTGGCTTGCACGCAACAAGAAGCCACCATTAGTGAATTTCCCTAGGGGGTTGTTGTTGTGCGATCGCTACCATTTTAAAAATTCAAGCTGCCCTGGGGTGTGCCCCTGGCGAGAGTGGTTTATTGCGGTCGTTAACAATGGGTTCTGAGTGGCTTGTTAACTACCTCACCACCATTGCTGGGTTCACAAGTAACAATACACACGTGGTGAAATTCACCCATGGTAGCTAGCCATTATGTGTGAACCAGGTCTTAGGCTGTCATCTTATGCACACTTACCTGGTTGTAAGCCTCATTGAACAGAGTGGAACTTACTTCTGAGTAAAAATGCATAGGATTGTACTGCTAAAGATTGTCAACCCATTAATTTCAATTTGAGTAAAAATGTTTAACTTTGAATTACAGAAAACATGCTTACTCAGTTTCATGGGCAACAGGACAAAAACAGTTGCTTCAATAGAGCCTTCCGTATTATTATTATGTATCTCTTTCTCGCTCGTGGTGGTTTTTCTAGACGGACATGACAGGCTTTGCCATGCTGTCTTTTACAGATTCAGGAATTTCCTGACAATTGAACATGTTTTAAGTATAACTGCTTTCTGGATGTTGGTGTGGATGTATTTTGGTAGGCCCAGTTTCTGAAGGTTTTCTGCATAATTTTTTGATGTGATGCCAGTGACTGAGGTGACTAATGGAATAATTGTGACCTTTTCCTGTTGCCATAGTTCTTTGACTTCCATGGCCAGTGGTGTATATTTGTCTCTTCTTCTTCTTCTTCTTCTTCTTCTTCTTCTTCTTCTTCTTCTTCTTCTTGCATAGCTAATCAATTGAAAGTATTTTTCTGAACATGCCTAGTTGTGCTTATGTTATCACATTTTTGGCAGTATTGAATGGGGCTCTGTACTTCTGCTAATTCCATTGCACCCCACTGATACTGTTTCACTAGTGCAACAGAGATTTAGCACCTATGAGAGCCGCTGGAAATGCTTGTTTCTGGAGCAGGACAGGTTGGCGGTGCTCACATAAGGAAGCTCCGCAACCCTGACTTAAGGGTTTCCACTAGTTTAGTGGCTTCCTCTAGGAAGCATTAAATACCCCTTCATCAAGCAGTGGGTCCCGCTTGATGGGAATGGCCACTTCCAGAACTGATTTGGTAAGAGAACTGATGTGGGCACAGCGTCCCCTTAGTCGCTGCCATTTGTGTGTAAGAATGGCCAGCCCTATACAGTAAACTCTTCCATTCTGTTCAAAGTTTAGAATACTTGAATTTGGATAATATTTATGTTGAATAAGTAACAACCTCAATACTACTTTAGGCTATTCTGGCTATTTTAGAAATGTATACCATAATCCTTTAGGCTTAGAGATTTTTTCCAGACAGTTTTGACCATGTAAATGTGAATGGATGAACGGGTTTTCTATAGTGTGTTGTTGTCTACATTGGACAGAGCTAGTCTTTTGAATTTTCTAGCTTTTCACAGCAAAGACAGAACTAATCACAGTTGCAGATGACAATAAAACAGTGCATAATAGAAACCAGGAGAGAATTCTACAGTCCCAAGTTACATGACATTTTCAAGCTTGGCCTGATGCTTTAAAAAAAATGACCTTGAAGATAATTAAGCTGAATCGTAAAGCTGAGGCTCAGTGAAGTATGACAATATATTCATGTCTTCATAACAATGCTAAGCATCCATGAAACAGAGTCAGAACTCAGTCTTCTCTTGCAACCAATTTACATTTAAACCACCTTTGGATTTTGGATTTTATAGCTGCCCCATTTTCAAGCAAGTTTTTCAGTTCAAAGGGATTTTTAAGCTCTTACTTGGTTTGTGAACTGCAGAAAGATAGTATTGCAATGAAACTCCTAGGAAATGCTTAGTCAGGATCCTGCTAAGATGCCTAGAGAAAATCTTGTTGGAACTTCTTGAGGAGGTACCTCGTTGTTCCCTCTGGTTTCTAAGCCTTCAACTTACCTTTTCCAAGCCATTTTCCTGAGGACTAGAAATGTGTTCTTTTTTTAAAAAAATGAAAGTTTAAGTTTTTCACGATGACAGAAATTACAGACTATACACAGCATTGATAATAATTTCATCATACTTAATAGAAGTAGCCCAGTCCCATTTAGCAGTAGTTTGATATCTCGCAAACCCACTTAACAGTGCCTGCAGTGAAGTGCACAGTCGATGGTACAACTTACCTTTGTGGCAGAAGAACCTTCCTTATTTGACCATTCAACTTCTTCATTTTAACATGTATGGACGAGCAAAGTAGCTCATAATTTTGCAAAGGCAACACTCAAGAATTACAGTAGGGGTGGACAATCTGCCTGACTCTGGCTAGATCTACACTTCTGCTTTATGGCAGTACTGAAGTGCACTAACTGTTGGGGCACATTCCACTATGAAAGTGGTATATGGAATGTACAATTACCTGTTTTTTATTCCACATTATCCAAGATTCTTCAACAAATGTTCTTGAGTTTCATCAGACAGGGGGAAATCACAGTTCCCTACCTTCGCATCTCTACCCCCGCTTCTGTCGCACAATACTTCCTCTTTCTCAACAGACAAGAAAAAGGAAGTAAACAACGCCCATGTGATTCAAAACAGCACAGATTATAAATTAAAGGTTTTACGCCAACTACAAGACGCTGATTCTTATCAGTTATGTAAGAACGTTCTGACTACTGTTATAGCCAGGGAGATAAAAAACACCTTATATGAGGGGTCCAGCTTGGGATATATAACGCAGGGTGAATATAGCTTCCTATACAAAACTAACCCTAGAATTCCAGTTTCCTATACTCTGCCAAAAATTCATAAAGGTATTTCCCCCCCACCAGGCAGGCCCATAGTATCAGCATGCAATTCTGTGTTAACCATTCTCACTGTTTATAGATCATTTTCTAAAACCCTTCATACCTCTCATACCTTCTTATATACGTGATTCTTCTGATTTCATAAACAAAATTAAGCCCATCAACATACAAGATATCCTGATGACTATGGATGTAAGATCCCTATACACCAATATACCCCAGCAGGATGCCCTAACTGTCATCGAACACACACTGAACCAGAGAACAGAGAATCATTCTCCTACCCACTTTCTTCTCTCCCTTGCAGAAATAGCCTTAAGCAAAAATTATTTCCAATTTGACAACAAATTTTATTGGCAAATCAAGGAGGTAGCCATAGGATGTCCCATGGGTCCAGAGGTAGCCAATCTGTATATGGCAGAATATGAAAAAGAACTTTTAGCATCAGAGAGGCAAATGCAAAACATCTTTTGATATAGATATATTGATGATGTATTTTCCATTTGGCAGGGTGATAGGGAAGATCTACAACAGTTTATAATGTGGGTAAATTCCAAGAATGATAATATTAAATTTGACATCCAGTTTAACACTAGAGAAATTCATTTCCTAGATCTAAAAGTGAAGGAGGGAGAACATCTTATCACCTCCATCTATAGAAAACCCACTGAAGTCTCTAGATATCTTAGATATGATAGTTCCCACCCCCACGCTTTAAGAAATAATCTCCAATATGGACAGTTTCTAAGACTCAAATGTAACTGTTCCAAAACATCAGATTTCAGACAGGAATCACAGATACTGTCCATGCAGTTAAAAGAAAGAGGGTATCCTGATTTGTAATTTCACAAGGCCTGAAAAAGGCTGAGGCTAAACCAAAAAAGAATATAACAGCCGAATGAATCAATTGTAGTCTAACATATGACCATATAACAGATCACCTGCAAGGAAGCATAAGGAGACAGTGGCACATTGTCCAACACATCCCAGGGTGCCATGAAAACCCATGGTCTCCTTTAAAAGAACCAGGAACATTAGAGATCTTTCAATAAGGAATGAATTCAAAGTAGAAGTTTACCCAATTCTTTACCAGGTGCTTCCATGCCTAAAGGACACCATCCCTGTGGACACTGCTGCTACTGCAAATACACCCTCAAAGTCACAGAATTCAAAAATCCATTTGATCAACAAAGATATTTCCTCAAACATTTCACCACCTGCAACAGCCCTTTTGTCATCTATACCATCCAGTGCAAATGCCCAAAGATCTGTATAGGCAAAACAATTAGACTTTGGAAAAAATGTACAGGAGAGCACCTCAGTAACTTAAAGAGCAAAAGATCAGGTGCTCCTTTAGTACATTATGTTTTGGCACAAAATCATTCTTTTGCAGATTTAAAGTTTTGGGCACTTGAAAAATTGGAAAGACCTGATCAGAAAGGAAATAGAATGGATCATAAAGTTAAAAACTCTAAACCCCAGTGGCTTAAACTCAGATCTCGAATTTTTGCCACTCCTGTGACTCACTAATTACCTGCAGTGACTTCCACATAACAAGAAAAACGATAGCAATGACATATTGTAAGACCTTGTACTTATCATTTCCACATGGAAACACCTGGCAAAGCAAAAAAAATGACAAAAAATGATGTTAACAATGAGAAATGATTTAGAATAATAAAAAGAGGGCCACGGAATGGTTGCATTTCCTCAGTCGCCAGTGAATATCATAGGAGACTATCATCCTGCTAAGAGTTTTCCTTCTCCCCCACTCACGCCGTTCTGTTCTCCCGCTGCCAGCTCACGGGGCAGACCAGAGCCCTCTTGTGGTGGCTGTATAAATGAAATATATAGAACTTCTGGTTAAAGGGGGAAAGAGGAGGGGGAGGGAAGTGCGGGCAAAGGGAGAACATCGTGATTGTGGGATGAAAATGGAAGCCAGAAAGCTGAAGTACAGTTGCAGGATTTTCTCCTGGTGTAGAAATTCTGATGTTAGTCATTGATTGTTGCTTTAACTTGCTCAAAATGTGATTGGTAAATGTGATCCTTAAAGAATATGCAAAGATGCTCAAAGCAGAAGAAGCAAAATGCTAAAAGAACATGCATAAGCTGTTCTGCTATGATGTGAAACACTTAAAGGGCAGCGTCCACCAGGAGGGCTGCTGTACTCCCATTGATTTGTGTTGAGCCAGCAGGACTGACCGGTTGGGCAATAGAGAGTTAGCAGTTCTAAAAATAACCACAGAAATGAGGTCAGGACAGGTCAGCAAAGCTCCTTTCTGCAAGCTCCACTGACCTGCTCTGTTCTGGACACCCGCTCATTTAGAGAACCACTAACTCCCCATCGTGCTAGCGGTCGGTCCTGTTGGCTCATGGGCACAATTGGATACTGCCCACTGTTTGTATTTGGGTATCATATTTGAGAAAACAACAACCCTTTCTTTGAAAGAGCTCTAAAACACAATTCAAATATTGGTTTGACAGCACCATCTTTGCTGATACATTGATATTTAAGCAACCTACACCATTCTTGGTATTGTTTTGATTTTTTGTAATTACCCACTCATAAATCAACTTAATAAAACAGTCCAAGCATAAAGAAAATGTATCAAAAGTAGTGTCCGTTGTACTATAAATCACACTAAGATGGGGAAGTTAATAGGCTGCCTCCAGGCTTTCTTTTATAACTATAAAGCCAGCATAAATATGAAGCATGAAGCTTTTGTATTTGACAGTATGGTTTATAGGCACCCATCTTTAGGGGGAAAGTCGCTGATGTTCTGTAAAAAAAAGAAATCAATAATAGCACCCTCTATTGTTACTAAAGTAGTTACAGAATTGTGATCTGTTTTTGACAATTTGAGACTGAGATTTTAAAGGAAAAAGTCTGTAAATCCAGAATGACATATTCTCCTTCTGACTTACACATTCATTTTTATTTTGTACATTTTACATTATGATAAATTTTATGGATACATAAAATCCATGGTCAAAATGGTGGATCATCTATACCAATTCCCTGCATATGATAGTAAATGCCAACACACACCAATAAGGTTGTAAGTTCAATAAAAGGCATTGCTTTAAAACCTTTAAAGAATGTTTGTACAGGTGTAGCTAACAAATCCTTATTGTAGGAATATGATGGGAAAGGTGAACTTCCCAAATTCTCCCTTCCGTGCTACTAACAAAAACACAGGGGCCTTCTCACGTATTGATAACATTACTTGATATCCACCAAAATCATCAAGTGATGTAGGAGTCCATGTCAGGAAGCTTACAACCAGAGACTGCAACTTAGACTGTTGCAATTAACTTGGGACTGTGTGCACTCAGGGAAAAAAATGGAGTATGCAACATAGACTTTTGTGATTGGCAGGCAGCATGAAGCCTCTGCATTGGTGCTCCGTCTTTGTCTGCTTAATGCACTGTTGATTCCAATAAAAGACCTCAGAGGACACACACACTGGCCCACTCAGAAGCTGAGAGTATATGGCTTCACCACTTGTTAGGGAAGCCACAGTTGATGGTGGAAAGCAGGATCGAGCAGAACCAAATTAGTGATTGAGATCATTACCCTTGACCTAGAAGAGACTTTCAGAACACCTCTAGAGGCCAGTATAGTTTAAGTCACTATCTCAGCCTGTAAGTTCTGTTGTCTTAATATGATGCATATACTGAATATATTTTCTTGAGGTTATTACCTACGAAAGATGACTTCATATTTGCATTAATTTGCACTCTTGCTCTACACATTGCTCAGCATTCGTTACGCTACTTTCTGCCAGACAAAAAGTTATGCTTGAATTCAAAAGATTTTTATACTCCACAGCCTGTTTACAGCAAATTGTTACATGTGGAACTATAAATGTGGGTCCAGTTAAAAAGAGATTGTTTTGTACTTCCCTAATTCTAAATCCTCATCGACTATTCATACCAGATCTGGATGTGCAACGCTCAATTTTCTATAGACTAATAAAAAAAGGTGGAATTTGTTGTTATTCTCTGTTACCATGCAAGTCAGGCTAATGGAGTGGAATTTAAGAACAAACACAGTACTTCGTTGGTAAAGAGGAATAGCTCCAAATTAGTGTCACACGAAACATTTTAGTGCACAATTCAGTAAAACAATCCGGCCCTAATACAGATTCACTCTGTATAAATTACTCTTTATACATACACACAAAGTGACAAAAAAGAGAATGTTTGGTTCATTGACTGCACTGAAACAACACTAAGTATAACAATATGAACAGCTCTCAGTAGTTCAAAACATGCCAGGGACATCCAAAGACAAGCACAATAAATAACTCACCATCGAAACTTCCAAACATATAAGAACATATGAAGAGTCACACCCCATCTAGTCCATCTAGTCCATCAATCAGCTGCCCCCAGGACACCCACAGTCAGGACATGAGTGCAGCAGCACCCTCCCACCCATGTTCTCTCAGCAACTGGTGTACATAAGCATACTACATCCTACACTGGAGGTAGCACATAGCCATCAGGACTAGTACCCATTGATATTCTTGTCCTCCAGGAATTTGTCTAATCCTCTTTTAAAGCCATCCAAATTGGTGGCCATCGCTAGATTGTGTGGTAGCGAATTCCATAGTTTAACTATGCACTGTGTGAAGACGTATTTCCTTTCATTTGTCTTGAAGCTCCCACAAATCAGCTACATGAGATGACTCAGGTTCTAGTATTATGAAAGAGGGAGAAAAATACCTCCCTATCCATTATCTCCACACCATGCATAATTCTGTGCACCTCTATCATGTCTCCCCTTCCGTGCCTCTTTTCTAAGCTAAGCAGTCCCAGATGTTGTAACCTTGTAACCTTTCCTCATAAAGGGGTTCTACAGCCCCTTGATCAGTTGCCATTTTCAGTTACCATTTTCTGTACTTTTTCCAACTCTACAATATTCTTTTTTAGTTGCAGTCACCAGAAATGTATACAGTATTCCAAGTGTGATTGCACCATGAATTTTTATGAGGGCGGTACGATATTGGCAATTTTATTCCCAATTTCTTTCTTAATTATACTTAACATATAATTTGCCTTTTTCACAACAGCTGTCCAGCACAATCCAAAGATCTTTTTCTTGATCATTCACTGCTAGTTCAGTCCCCATCAAGTTATACTTGAAGTTGGGTTTTTTTGCCCCAAAGTGCATCACCTTACACTTGATTACATTGAACTGCACCTGCCATTTGGATGCTCACTCACCCAGCTTGGAGAGATCTTTTTGGAGCTCCTCACAAACCCTTTTTGTTTTAACCACCTTAATAATTTGGTGTTGTCTGCAAACTTGGCCACTTCACTGCTCACTCCTAATTCCAGATCATTTCTGAACAAGTTGAAAAGAACTGGTCCCAATACAGATCCCTGTGGGACTCCACTATTTACTTTCCTCCATTGGGAGAATTTACCATTTATTCCTACTCTCTGCTTTCTGTTTTTTAACCAGTTGCTGATCCATAAGAGGACGTATGGAAGTATGAACTGGGTACTGGTGCTTTTGGAAATACTGCATCAGAAACATACAGCTTAAATTATGGCATTCTGCTGAAAATAACAAAAGAGGAGGTGGGGGAAGGAATAAAGTCCTGTTATTAGCAATGCAGCTGTTTGGACAAATAAATCAGCCAAAAACACAGTCAGTTCTAGAAGCCATATCCCCAGCTATCATCTGTTGATCTAGCTATGTGATAGCCAGTGCCAGCATGTTTATTCATCTTGTAAATGTATGCATGAAATTCTTTTAGCTGTATCCTATTTTCTAGGAAATGATAATCCCCAAGATTAGATCTCTTTATTAGTTAAAATAACAGGTTCTGGATGAGTGGCATCTCCTCTTATTCCATGAATGCTAAGTTTGCTTAGGAGTCTTTGGTGAGGTACTTTGTCAAATGTCTTTTGGAAGTCCAAGTAAACAATATCTATCATACCCACATGTTTATTGACACTCTCAAAGAACTCTAGAAGGTTAGTCAGGCAGGTTTTACCAATATGAGGAAGCCATATTGATTATTTTTCAACAGGGCTTGTCCTTCTATATGCTAACTAATTTTACCTTTAATAATGCTTTCCATTAATTTACCCAGAACAAACATTAACCTAACTGGCCTGTAATTTCCCAGATCCCCCCTGGATCCCTTTTTAAAAATTGGTGTTATATTGGCCAGTTTCCAGCCCTCTGGTACAGAGGCTGATCTTAGGAACATGATACATATTTTTGTCAGAAGATCAGCAATTTTATATTTGAGTTCTTTAAGAACTCTAGAATGGATACCATTTTGGCCAGGTAATTTATTAACTTTCAGTCTGTCAATAAGTTTGAGAACTTCATCTTTCATCACCACTATTTGCCTCAGTTCCTTCTAAAAACATCTGTTCAGGCACAGGCATTTGTCCTATACCTTCTGCAGTGAAGACAAATGAAAATAATTCATTCAGCTTCCTTTAACTCCATTGTCATCCAACAGTCCAACTGCTTCTCTAGCCAGTTTTCTGCTTCTAATATATTTAAAGAATTCTTTATTGTTGACCTCGATATTGTTAATTATATACTCCTCAAAATGCTTTTTTACATCTCTTATTGTCTGCTTGCATCTCCTATATGCAAGTTTGTGCTCTCTGCTATTCTCCTCATTTGGGCAAGATTCCCATTTTATGAAGGAAGCCTTCTTCTCTCTAATAGTTTCCATTTCTTACTTGTAAGGTACATTCCAGCTGAGCTTCTACTATTGTAGTTTAAGTATCCTCCAAGCATTCTGAAGGGATTTAACTCCTTGATGCCCCCGTTCAACTTCTTTTTTTACCAGTTCCTTCATTTTAGAGAAATTTCTTGATACTTTTTTACTTAAATATATATAAATTGTCATAGCACTACGGTCACTGTTTCCAACTGGTTCAATAACCCTCACGTCATACTAGATCCTGGGTGTCAACACCTAGGATTAAATTCATGGTTGCCTCCCCTCTGGTCAGTTGCATGATCAACTGTTCTAGGGTATGGTTGATTAGAGAAATGTATCCTCTTTGTCATGACTAGAACATGTATTTATCCAGTCAATATGAGGGTAATTGTAGTCACCCATTACTGCAGTGCTTTCCCGTTTGGATGCCTCCCTGATTTCCATTTCAAGATCATACTGAGCATTCTGATGCAGGGGATGATAGCATTTGGAATCTGGTGTTGTCACCATCAGCACTTCTGTGAAAGAGTCTGCCCCTTTTAGGTTTTCTAGTTTTTCGTCTTTGACTTACAGAACAACACCTCCTCTAGCATGCCCTTCCTATAGAGTTTATATTCAGAGATGGCCATATCCCACTGGGTCTCTCCATTCCACCACATTTCCGTGGAACATATTCAGAATCTGATTCAACAAAAATGTTTGTTTCATGTCTATTGGATCCTGCAATGTCTCTTTAATAACAGATTGTCAAATCTGGCTAATTGTTGGCAGTGAAATACAGCTAATGCTTCTTTTAAACATATATTTTGGCAATGCCCAGTAGTTGCTTCTTTTTGGGAAGAGGTTATTACATGGATAAATTTTGTATTGGAACAAACTTTAGTATTCCTGATATACTCGTTCTTTTAAATTATTTACCTGGTTCATGGAAATTAACAAATGGTCAACCTAAATAGATTCTCTGTGCACTTTTGACAGCTAAAAGACTGATATCATGACATTGGAAGACTAAACACTTGTCTCCTATAATGCAATGGATTGACAATCTTACAATATTGAGGATCTTTCAATATTTGAACAGGTGGCATGCAGACATCACCTTCAAATGAATATGTATTTGGATATTTGGTACACTTTGTTGAAGCCCATATATAATTGACAGAAAATTGTATGCATTTCATACGAATTCATGTGTGTATATTAAAAAAAATGGAAGCAATGCTATATATTTCAGATGCCCGCAGGCACCATTTTGGGAACCCTTGCGGAAAGTGCAGGGTGTGAAATAACGAGGCGAGACAAGTAAATGGATTTTAAACAGGGCCACTTTTATTATAGATCTGCAGTATGGGAAACCTATGCGGACATCCTACTCAACCATGGGTGAGCCATTCACCACCTGAGAGATGGCGTGATTCCAAACGCCACCCCCCAGGCTTGCCCCCTTTTGGGGTAGGGAAACCTTCCAGTGTCAACCCCTCCTCGCGCCGTTTAGCTCCGAGTGGGTGAGAAAGGTTAGCCTCAAAGGTAACCCTTATCCCTCCAGCTGCTGCCGTAAAGCTCACAGCTGAGGGGCCTCAGGCATTACTCATCACCACAACAGTGCCTGTGAATGCTCACCGACCCTAACAATGCTCCGGATGTCCGCAAAACCTGCCATTAAATTGTGACCAAAACAATTAACCAGATCAACCTAGTTACCTCTCCTTACCTGTCTGACAGTGTGAAGTAGGCGAAAAAACTCATAAGGCTGATTATGAGCAAAAAATTCCTACTTGGCCCTCCTAATGAGCGACCAGCGAACCCACACTGCCTACAGGGAGGGAGGGAGGGAGCCGCAAAAGAGGAACGAATGGCCGCTGGGAGGGGTGAGTACAATAAATACTCCCTTAGTCCCTTCCCAGCGCCGGTGGCACGACTGAGGAGCCCACCAATGGGTGGCTCCCATCTCACCTGTCACCTCACCCCCACCGCAATCTCCTCTTTGCGCCCAGGCGTGCCAGGCGCAAGAAGGGTCCCATCTGCTTAGGCAATCGGAAACATTTTCATCTTCATCCCATACACATGGATTCATCTTGAATTGGACATTTCTTACCACTTGTTGGCTTAAGAACATAAATGCTGATCAGTTCAAGGCTTCATCAAGTCCAGCCTTCT
Source organism: Anniella stebbinsi (assembly GCA_029215795.1). Classification (NCBI taxonomy): domain Eukaryota; kingdom Metazoa; phylum Chordata; class Lepidosauria; order Squamata; family Anniellidae; genus Anniella; species Anniella stebbinsi. The sequence goes on from JARDYH010000003.1 coordinate 220,992,734, forward strand.
GTTCACACAGTGGCCAAACATTTGTCGACCCACAAGCAGGACATGAGTGCAACAGCACCTTCCCATCCATGTTCCCAAGCAACTGGTGTATGTAGGCTTACTCCCTCCAATACTGGAGGCAGAATTGAGGCATCAGGCCTACTAGCCATTGACAGCCTCCTCCTCCAGGAATTTTGTAACACCCATTTAAGCCATTCATAGAATCATAGAACAGTAGAGTTGGAAGGGGTCCAACTCCCTGCTCATTGCAGGAATCCACCTTAAAGAATACCTGGCAGATGGCAGTCCAGCTGCAACTTGAATGCCTCTAGTGCAGGAGAGCCCATTACCTTCCAAGGTAATTGGTTCCATTGTCATATTGCTCTAACAGTCAGGAAGTTTTTCCTGATGACCAGCAGGAATCTGGATTCCTGTAACTTGAGCCCATTATTCCATGTCCTGACCTCTGGGATGATCAAGAAGACATCCTGGCCCTCCTCTGTGTGACAACCTTGCAAGTATTTGAAGAGTGCTATCATGTCTCCCCTCAATCTTCTCTTCTCAAGGCTAAACATGCCCAGTTCTTTCAGTCTCTCCTCATAGGGCTTTGTTTCCAGACCCCTGATCATCCTTGTTGTCCTCATCTGAACCCCCTCCAGCTTATCTGTATCCTTCTTGCAAAGAATTAGCTATCCCCCAGGGTTTAATTTAAAACTGCTCTGCCACCTTTTTTATGTTAAGCACCAGCAGTCTAATTCCATTTTGGGTCAAGAGGAGCCCATCCCTCTCATATAGGCCCAGCTTGTCCTAAAAATGTTCCCCAATGCCTAATGTATTGGAACCCTCCTCCCTATACCACTGTCTCATCCATGCATTGATGCCAGAGGTGCATATGAAAGAGGAATGTGAAAAAGATTATCTAGAGATCCAATGATACAGTGTAACATTGCTTTAAATGTGGAGGTGTGAGGATGACTCAGTTTTTCCAGAGCTTTGACTATATGTGGTATAATGCAGTAAATCCTTGCATAACAATGAAGAAATGAAAATAGCTGGAAATGAAAGGGTCAAGGCTGGGAAAAGAGATTAAAATTTCAAATTGGGCATGGGTTTTCTGCTGAAAATTAATGGGGGAACTCAGTGTTCCTAGAACTAAATTTTTTAAGAAGTGGGACTCTGAAGGGCATTCCATCTTAAGTATTTAGATACTAATGTTGGAAGTGATAAGATTGGACTATTAGCCAGATATAAATTTTACATAGTTTTTTTGTGGAGCTGTATCTCAATTTTTCCTCCTTCCAAACACTTTAGAGCAGGGGTGGGCAACAATTGGGCTGCATACCACCCCCACCAGACTCAGTTGCATCCTCCACTGCACCCCATATTCATTTTTGTGATTGTTGGAGGGGAATTGCATCCATAGCTGCTATGGAGCACCAACATTTCCTTGCAAACAAGCTAATTCTTACCCTTTTGGTGTTCTGTAGCCATTAAGGATGCCTTTTTTTATTGGAACCCGCAGGACAACGGGGGTCAGCCTGCAGGGGGGATGAGGGGTAAAAACAGTCTCCCGACTTCCCAAAGTGGCCTATCCCTTCTGGAGAGCAACATAAAAGTGGCATTTTCTCATATTCTATCTCAGGGATGAGCAGAAACTTGCCCTCCAGATAATTTGGACTTCAACTCCCAGCATTCCTGACCATTAGCTTTGCTGGCAGGGATTTCTGTTAGCTGACATCCTGTAGATCTATCTTCTGCCTACCAGTTCTAGTCCATTGCAAGGAAAGATGCCTTCACAAAGCAACTTAAAAAGCTAATCTAATATAAAAACAACTTTAAAACAATAAAAATTCAATTTAAAAAATCCAGTTCCCTGAGTCTCTTCCGGATCTATGACTAAGATTCCAGCATATTGTTTTGCTATGTCTGGATTAGGCATAGGTCAAACTAAGGAGCAATCCAAAAGCAAGTCAATAAACAGGCAATAGTTAAATACAAGGTTTTACCAGGCAAGAGGGAGAGTTCCAAAAGACAGCTCTGAGGAACAGCCAAGGTCCAAACACAGTTAACCAGTCAGATACAAAATGCAGTCCAAGAAGTAGAGCCAAGCAGGAATCAACAGTTACATCACAGAGCAAGGTCAGAGATACAAGGCACTGAATGAAGCTGGTAGAAAACATTGGCTGGGTTTGGACGACACGCTAAGCAATGGGGGTGGGGGTAAAGAGTCAACCGTCCATTGTGTTGCTTATTTTGTTGTCTGGCGGGCAACACACAACAGATACGCAATGGACGGTTGACTAATTTGCCGAAATAGTCAACACAATGGGCTGCTCCATTGACTATCCCGGCAACTGTTAGCTAATGTGTTGTCTGGTGGGCTCCGTTGATTATTCTCCCCTCTCTACAGAGTCACGAGGCTAGAGCTGTGAACGTCCAGCCGCTCTAGCCCTGCGGGGCTCCATGGGCAAGGGAGAATAATCCCATACTGGCAGGAGTCCCAATCATCCTGTCCCTTGGTGGGGCGGGGCAATCGTGGCCCTTGAAGCACTGGCCTGCACGAGAACATGCTATCCCTGGGAGAGCCATCGCAATTGCGATGGCCCACCCAGGGATGGCATGTTCTGAGCCACACCCCCGATCCATTTGGTTCCAAATGGATTGGGAGGAGATGCCTCCCATGGCTGGACTTCAAATGTCCTGCTCATGAGGTGGACCTTGATCCCTAGGTGGCCTTTCTGCAAGTGGACACTTCTTCACCTGGCCATGGTCTGAGCCTGTACCTTCAAGCACTGGAGTTCTCAGGGGGCTGGGTGGTGGTTCAGCATCCCCCTCTGACTTGGAAGCACAACTTTCCACCTTCTGAGGAATATCTGAAGCCCTATCTCCCGAGGGCCCAGGAAGTCCTTGGTCAGCCCCTGGATCTCCTGAAGTGTTGTGTTCCCTGGAGAGGCTCAGGAGGCTCCAGACCATTGTCTGAAGAGGATTCCTTGTGTGGGAGGTGATGACACATATGAATGAATATGTTAGAGATGATAAGGAGAAGGGGGAGTCCTGAGTTAGTTAAAAATATTGGTCTTGACCATCTTTTGATATTGCCTGAAGGAGCTTGCCACAATATGGGGTCCAAGTATGATGTAACTGAGAACATGGCATTAGTAGCTACACCACAGTTGTTGTCTTTCATGGTCATGAGGATATAGCTGTCTCTTCCCTAATATGTGGACATCATGCTAGTATACATCCAAACAAGGCTTTTACTGGCCAATTCACAGAATGTTATGGAGAGTCCAGACAATGACATCTTCCACTCGTAATTTTCCTGTGTTTTTCTTCCACTTCATCTGTCTACTGTCCACTATCACAGCCACAGTTCCCAAACCTGAAGAGAAATCAGTGAGGATTTGTTGAGACAGTGTGGTAAAATGCCCAGTGTTGAGGAAGAGAGCCCTTTTCAGAACTTCAGAAAGAGCCTAGTCCTTAACTTGAGACATTACAACACAGCGTCACCAATCCAAGCTCTATGACAGGATGACGACCACATACAGCTTTCCCCGCATTATGGACAAACCTCACATTGTAAATTCCTGACATCAAAATAAAACATGGAAGAAGATTAAATAAAAATCCTTTGTTCCACCCAGCAGTGCTCTGATACACAAAGACTCTGTGTGTGTGTGTGTGTGTGTGTGAGAGAGAGAGAGAGACAGAGAGAGAGAGACAGAGACAGAGACAGAGAGAGGCCCTTTCTACACCATAGCGGTGTAAAGGGCTCAGGGTGAGGGATCCCGGAAGTAGCTATTTCCGTGATTGGGATTGAAATGTGACGGCCCGGACTTCTCCCGGGCTGTTGCAAGTCGCGGCCGCCATTTCCCCCCCTTTGATGGAGAGCGTACAAGCGCACCTCCGCAAAGGTAAGTTTTTTAAAAAACAAAACAACCCGTGCGCGATCAGGGGGCCTCCCCCCCCCCGACATCCTGGGGATGGAGAATTTGCTGTCCCTCTCTCTCCTGATGGCCATGGAGTCGCGCGGTGCGGCTCCATGGCCATTGGTGCTGCCACGCTTACTCCCGAGTAAGAGTGGTAGCACCAGGGCGAGCAGGCACATCTTCTGCGATCCCAGGAACTTCCTGGGACAGTGGAAGATTCAGGATTTTTGTGGTTTCCTTTAACCCAGGAAAATCCCATGCCCCCCCCCCCCCGGCAGTCCCTGTTCATCATTTGGACTCACAGGGAGCAGCTGGGGGCCATCCCAGGCATTTTGCCTGGTGTGGAAAGGGCCAGAGAGAGAGAAAATCATGTACACCTCTTTAAACTTCTTGGAGGAAAGATGGGATTTAAATGTAAATAACGAGATTCTGGGGTCCCCCCCCCCCAGCCAATATGTGAAGTTGTCTTTAACTCTTTATTTCTCATTCAAGGATGATTTTACATATTAGCAATCAACAGCCAGCTTACTTTTGGGGATATATTTTCTTGAAAGGAGCCCAAAACTGAATTGCACACTCTCCTAAAACCAACATAAATAGAATCTGAAATGCAAGAAACTATAAAGGAGATTTCACAGGGTTTAACAGCAGCTGAATACTATAGGAAGGAAACACTTTCTTCTATAGTCTGTACATCATAAGGGTTCTATTTGCTTCCTGGTGATAAAGTAGTGACTTAAGCTGTGAAAATTACTATCATCCATCTCACCCCATGCATTCCCATGCTTGGGAAGTGGAAGTGAATGCGATACTACGTGTTTTGCAAACAAAAAGCTTCTGCTAGCTTGAGAGGAAAATGCTTTTTATGTGCTGTGCCAAGAGTTATCAGACAGCAGCAAAGACATGGCAGGCTCCCACATGGCCCAGTAACTACCTTCATGTTATGGTGCGTCAAAGAAACTGCTTCTTTCTATGTGTTGGACCCAATTCAAACCTGCTGTGAGTTGGCACAGCTTCTCGGAAGTCAATGAAGTTGTAACACCCCTCTCATTTCATCCCAAATCTTACTTTTATTATTATTATTTTAATTTCTGGCCTTCATGGGCAGGAAATGTTTCCTCTTAATGGAATGTTTGCACATAAAATGAAGGTTTGGTTCCTAAAGAACTTTACACTCTCAGTATGCAGTGAGGATTGTATCTTTTACTGACAATAAGTATCTGCACCTGCTTTGTAACTCCTTTGGCTTACGATTTTATTTGGTGCAATACTTAGTGACAAATACAACTGTGAGAATGGTCAAAGAAGATGTTACAAGGGAGTACTATGATTTGAATTTCCCTTTTTTAAATTTATAAATACAGCCGTGATGGGGAGTCCTGATGTGGATGGCAGCACAAGGAAAGAGTGCTCAAAATCCCTTCACTGAGATGTTATTTTTCCTGATTTGAAAAACATATAGCATGGCCAGTTAGGGATCGCAAAGGCCAGATCCACACCAAGCAGGATATAGCGGTATATGCTATGTCTCAATGGACCCCAACAGTTGTCAGTGCACTTCAATACTGTTACAAAACAGTGGTGTGTATCTTGCCTTTTATATACTGCTTTCATACCACTATATCCTGCTTGGTATAGATCTGGCTACAATGAACATCACAAATCTACTGAACCATTTGCTTACTTGGAGACATTGGTGAAGGCAAACAAAGCAGCAATGTCTATATTCCAAAGTCTTGATCAAGCTTTAGTAGTGCTAGAATGCACATTCAAGGATGCATCCTATCAAGCACAATGAAATATGTGAATACATGCTTACACGCAGATTCTTTTGTGCATTCTAATATTCCCTTTATCACACAGTGCTGTAATAATTTCATACAGCTTGCAAAATAATAGGGAGTTTTGTCTGGTTGCTTAAGCAACAGGGATGTATGCCTACTCCTGCTTTTGCATTCCTTTGAACACGTTCCTGAAAAACTGATGAAGTGGGAGTGCTAAAGCATTCACAAAACTCAGACCCACTCCCCACACCTCCATCCCTTTTCAGTTATCAAGGGATTGTCTCGACGTGTCAAAACCACTGCCATGGATATACCATCGCAGATTCTTCTTACTTATACTCATCAGCTTACTAACCAACAATGTCTGCATTCCACAAATTAAGTAAGAGCATGTGAATTTAAAATGGGAGAAAGCTGACAGAAACTGGAGAGCTACCAGTTAGAGATGAATTATCCTTAGGAGATGATGGTGAAAATGTTTTTGATCGCCAAATAACAATAGGCTAGAAATAAATGCACTAGAGTTAGGAGTGAGCAATGAAGTGGCCGAGTTGGTTGATGATACCAAATTATTCAGGATAGCTAAAAACAAATAACAGTTGCTGAGGGAAACAAGGGAGGTTTCTATTGCACTCATGTCCTGCTTGTGGACATCTGGTTGTCCGCTGTGGATACAGAAGGCTTGGCTAGATAGGCCTTAGTCTGGTCCAGCACTGCTCTTTTGTGGACTTATTCTAAAGCAAGTTCAAATCTCTGCTCATCTGCAAAGGCTACTGGGTAGTTTTGGACAAGCCACAAAATCTCAGTCTAACCTACCACACAGGGTTATTGTATGGCCATCAAAGAAATCATGCACATTATTTAAAAGTGTCCTGGTTTTCATGGATGTCTCAGTTTTGCCTGGAAATGTCAGTACCTCATTAAAGAAATACAATCTTTCCAACATGCAGGACAAAAGTCCTACATGTGTACATCTGTGAATAAATGGGACTATTTATATTTCTAAAATGAGGCCTTGCTTAGACATGTCACTGAATAATCAGTGCAACAGAAGGCATTGGCTTAACTTAAATGCTGTTATATGCTAAATTATAAATTCATTACAAAAAATGTAACAAGAATGCTTTTGCTGGAGGTGGGGATGGGGGTGGAGAGATGGAGACCCTGGAGGATACATTCAGGCTCTCATAAACTGATTTCCAAGTACTCCCAAGGGGTGTGTGTGATAAAACACAAAAATTACCAGCCAACTGGAAGAAAAATGCAGATAACAGACTAGACTCAAAGAAGAGCAGGTGGGCACTTAGAATCACTCAATGAGGCCTTGAGCTGTCAAGGCAACACACTTTTGCTATTTTGCGTCCAAGAAATATCACTATGATTAGTAAGGAAAATGAAATTGTTGAAACCACTTAATTTTTTTTTCTGGGTGAAAGCACAGAACCACATTAAAAAACATAACTGAAGGATATGCATGAGGCTTTTATATCCTACCAGCTTGCAGATAATATACAGTACATGTGCTGGAAAGCCTTCTCCTCCCATTAGATTAGTCTTCCCCAATGTGACAACCTCCAGATATTTTAGACTACAAATCCCATCAGTTCCAGCCAGCATGGCCAATGGTTTGGGATAATGGAAGTTGTAGTCTAAAACAACTGGAGGCCACAGGCTGGGGAAGGCTTCATTAGAGAATATACTGGTTGCTATTCACAACCTATTGGCTGTAACAACGCCACTGAATTTAAAAGGACTACTTTGGCATTCATGGGTGATAGTTTGCAACAAAAGATTTCAAAGGAATCTGGTTTGGATAATTGAGACTGTCCTGTAAAGAGGCCAAACTAGATACATCAGGGCATCCATGTTAATTGTTGTTCACATGTCTGCCCTTTCACATTGGGTGGGGGGGGGAATCTGGTTTAAAAAATCAAAATGGCTGAGGGGAGCAAAAGGTCCCCTAGCTTATCTTCTTATATTTATTTTATTTATTCGTTACATTTAGTCATATAGTCATTAAGATGAATGGGGCATCTTATCCCATACGTTCCTGCCTGATTGCTAAGGTAATTTTCAGAGGCATTTCTTTGGCATGCAATGGTACAACACCCACAATAGTACAACAAGTGGCTATCAGGGAAAGAGCCTACTCTGCAGTAACCTCTCGCCCCTCCCAGGGAGATATGCCAGGCCTCTTCACTGTATACATTTACACCATGTTAAGACCTTCCTCTTATAGCAGGAATTTCATATTTAACCTGTTGTTCTGACTATTTTATTATACTGGCAGATTAATATTTGTTATCTTTTAATGTGTAATATTGTATTATTTTCATATTTTATTGTTGCATTTCAAAAATTATTTCATTCTTGGATTGTTATTTTTTTATTATTGTAAATAAGCCCACAGCATTTCCCCCATGGGTGGTATATAAATGAAATAAATAAATAAATAAATAAATTGGACTGGATGAAAAATGCCTGTGGCAAAGAAGCCCAGGGAGGTAAGGTGGAGAAAGATTCAGCTCTGCTGATCTGCACCTTCCTTTTGATGTTAAAATCAGAACCCACCAGTACTTCACACATGATTGGAGAAGGCATGTGAATAATAAACACAGCTGCCCTGTCATAATCTAGTTTGTTCCAAAGATAATTTTGCAGTGTAAGGATTCAGTGAGATACTGCAAATATTTGTTTGTATATGTAGGAAGGGGGCTATAGAGGACATTCTATAAGGGATATCTGAAAATAAACTTGTGGTATTATGAGGGCAGGCAAATTAGATTCCCTGGAGTTTCCAGAAGTTGAAATGTGAATTTTGTTGAGTACTGTTTACTAAAAGTAATAATGGGAGGAAAATCAGGACAGAAAAATAGCAGAGAAATTGCCACAAGTCACTGGGAATCACCAGCAGGTGGCTTTACATAAATATTCTAAAATATTAATAGGCTACACATTCCCATGCAGGCTGAAAACAGTATTTAGAAAAGCAATAAGGTTACTGAATTACATGTGAACTATATGTGAACATTAGTTATAAAAGCAAGAGAGTAATGAGCTAAGCGTCCTAAAAATCTGTAGGCATTTACAAAACACACATTGAGATTATAAACAATTATATCCATGATCACCATGTGGATATCCGTTTTTCGTTGTTGTTGTTGTTGTTGTTGTTGTTGTTGGTGGTCTTTATGCAGATTTATGTTCTATGAGCTGGACCCTGACTCTTTAAGTGCCTAGCAATGCCCCTGCCCATAGGTGAATGACTGAACTGATACTTTGATTTTGCCATTTGAAGTCTACTGCTTTGTTTTACAAAGGTTGTGCAGCTGCTTTAATATTGCGTTTCACACCTAATTAAGATCCCATAATTGATTGAGTCACCTTGTTTATATGTACTCCAGGCTTAACTCCCATTCTGTTTACCATTTCCTACATGCCCTGAAGCTAAATCACTTGGAAGGTTAGTGGGGTTCCTTTGTTTGCAGATGTTCATCTCTTACGAAGAAAGGCACTGAAAAATACTTTTGGATGTAGTTTATTCCCAGGCTGTTGGTAAGCACTTTGGGATTTCTTATAGAAATTTAGGCTCAGAATTGTCATTGAAAATAGATTCTGGTGCTAAGCCTAGTAAATGGAGCCAAAATGAAAAGGGAAGAGAAAAGATGAGGTTCACCTTCAAAAAGAGGGATGGGTGAGCTGCCCAAGCCCATCCCAGGATTGGTGCTAAAATGGGTTGGCAATTATGAACATCATTGGGGAATGCTTGGAGGACACAATTATTTTCTCCCAAAGGGTTTAACTGGCTCATAATTTTTGCATATACATGCTTCCTTTCCAGAGTACATGCACATTCTTGCAATGCTGCTTGAGAACTGTACTGCAGGGGCACAAAGATTACTGTTCCTGGGATGAGCCATAGTGGAAAACTAGTTGTAAAAACAACAGCTCCCTTCCCAAACGAAAACAGGAGAGGATTTACAGATAGAAATGGAAGGCAGCAACTACATAAAAGGATTGCAATAAGCGGTCGAGAGAATTGCTTAAATTGGAAACACTTCATATTGGGGACTCTGAACGTGCAGACGCTTAACCATCAAGTCCTTCCTGTTCTCTCCTCCTGCTCTCTAGCTACTAAAACTAGTTTTTTGCACCATCTTTGCTGCTAAAGAAAACTGGAGAACTCAAAGGTGTGTTCATTTTTTGTGATCTTTGGTTGGCCTAATAAAACTATTACATAAATATGGATTTTCACACTTTTAATTGGGAAGTTATTCATCAAACTAAAGACTGCTTGGTGAGGAGATTTGGTCATGTAGTTTACAGCTACCAATGAGAGTGTTATCAAGGGTACAGGGCTTTATATTAAAGAATTCTTGTGTATGTATGTACCTACAAGGCTCTCTTCTGCTGAACATTCACTATCAGGGCGATCATATGGAAAGGAGAACAGGGCTCCTGCAGCTCTAACTGTTGTGATGAAGAGGGAATTTCACCAGGTGCTGAACGCGTACAAATTACACCTGCTGAAATTCCCTTTTCTATACAAATGCATGCTATAGATCTAGTACTCCGAGTGCAAAAAATAATATGTGCACCTTTGATCTAGCTTACAAAAGAGTATGAGAACTCACAAATGAATCTTTCTCATAAAACATAGGATTTGATGGCCTGGGTTTGCATAACATGCTGGATACCCTCAGGCACCATACAAAAACAGCACCTGTGGGCACCTGGCATACTGCAACTGCCCCTACGAGTAAATTAACCTACGGTGGCTGTCATGTCATGCAAATCAGGTCCAAGTGTTATCTGAGCATGCATCCCTTACAAAAATTCATTTTGCCTTCCTATAAATGCAATAACCATGTATATTTAGGCACTGATATTAAAAAAAAGAATTTCAGAAATCTGGATCCCTGAGCCCCAACACAACTATATTTTTAAACATAGGGTAGAATATATGCTATTTTATAGCTATAAAGTTTTCCTTCACATTAAAGCTCATAAAGATACACATAATTCACTTCATCTGTTAATAAATATCAATATATTATGATGTTCTCTGGGGCATATAAGCCTTTAAAAATCAAAACCATATTTCTTCTGAAAGTACATAAAACTCATTAATGTGTTTCTATTAAAAGATGACAAAGAGCATCTAACACAGCAATGCTGAAGCAAAATTAACAAGTTTAAAGGCATGGAAAATATTCAACACACACAGAACAGAGACATTTTATGTTAAATTAACAAACCTCTAAAAATGAGAAGCCTGCATTATGGGAAGCCACCCAGATTTTTAAAACTATAAACTAAGATTTTTAATCAGAAGAAAGAACAAGACCTTCTTTTAAATCAAGCCTTTCAAATTTGTGGCCTAGGGCTATACATGGCACACCAACCTCCTATTGCGACCTGTCAGATGCTTGATAAACCCCTCTATTTTTATGGTACGCCACCTGACAGGCTGCAATATGAGATGGGTATACAGTGTATAGTCTGGAGCTGGAACTCTGACATGGATGCTTTGAATAAAAAAGACAATATAAAGAATTAGGATCAAAAGAAATTAGATAAAAATGAAAAGGGGAAAAAAGAGAAAGGCAACACAATATAATAATTATACTTCACTTCATTATAATCTCAATACTAGTAGAAAATACCTGTAAACCAGTAAATTTTGGATTTGTTTGCATAAAGTGTGTGAGTTTTGCTGTATAACATATATTATTTTGAGGCCAGCTTCATATGTTCCAATTTCCTACAGGTTTTGAGTTGATTTTCAAGATAAAGCAAATAGCTACTCTATTAATCAGGATCCATAGGTTAACCTATAGTCAAAACCAGAATGCCAAGGTGAATCAGGATCCAGAAAATCACAGCTGCATCAGAGCGAAGTACAATAACAGTTCAATGGCTAATGAGTTGGCAGTGGGAAAGAAGCAAGTAGAATATGAACAAACCATGGAACACAAATCAAGTTAAAACAAAATTTAACAACCAAACATTATCAAGTACTGTAGATATACACAAGGATCCACACACTGTGATCCTTTCTACACTTAAGGGTATAGAGGGAGGGAGTGGGGAGGATCGTTCCGCAATATTCCCTCAGGGTCTAGATGGCAGCACGATATCCCGGAAGGGAAGAGCGACATTGCAGATTTTACAGAAGAGGAGCCGCACGGCTCTCATCCACCAAGAAAAGGCAAAAAACAAAACAAAAAAACCCACGCTCCAACACCCCTTCCACCATCCTGGAGATGGCGAGAGTGCTACCACTCTACCCCCATGGGCACGGAGCCACCCCCACGTGGCTCCGTGCCCATTTCAGGCCCTGGGACCGCGGGGAAAACCGAGATAACTGGGGAACCAATTATCCCAGGAAAACAGAGGGGTCGTCCCTGCCTGCTCCAGGGATCCCCTGTGCATCATTTGGATGCACAGGGATGACCCAGAGACGGCCCAGGGAAAAAGCATAGTGTAGACATGACCTGTATGTGTTGAAACAACCATTCTTTACTTCCCACGTTGCAGTTTTGTAGATATTAAGAAATCTACTGGCACCTCATGGCTACAGAGAACAGCAGTATTGCTCAGTGGTTGCTGAAGCAATTATCCCACCCACCAAAAGCATCTCTAGAGGACCCAGTCTCTCTATAGCAATGTATGAGAAATTCATTTTTGACCAGAATTTACCTAATTTGCACCTCTCTAACCAAAATGTGGACTTGAAAGCAGTCTGCAGTCGAAGTCCATATATTTCCAAGCTTGCAATGTGATTCACGGGCCAAAAGAAATGTGTTTGACAACACGTGTACATTTGAAAAACGTGCAAGAAAAAAATGCATACTTTTGAAAAATATGCACATGCACACTTTAAACAATAGAAGAAAAATGCATACATTTCAAAAATGCACACAATTGATGTGTACATTTGGGGAAATGTGCACCAAAATACATATTTTGTAAAATACACAAATTTTTGTGTAACAGAACGAAAACAAAGGTCACAATCTGTTATAGGCAGACATCGAATGTAGAGGTGGAATTTGGAGAAATTCAGCAAGCTTGAGTTTTGCTGAGACACACATCCCTACTCTCTAGCAGCAATCCATGCTTCTTGGATACCCAAAGAGTTTTGAAATTACCCATCTAAGAAAGCCTCTTCTGGGAACAGCCACAAATAGGGAGAGGATGTGAGAAGAAAACATTTTAGCTCCACCAAAATTTCTAATAAGGAAGACATGGTTTTGCTTTATAATATACATCTATCCAGAGTCAGACGAGAACTTTTCTTTCAGATAAGAAGGCATAGAGATCCTTGGGTTTATTAATTGTCCTCCGTTACATGTATCCAAAGTCACTTGTTTTAAGTGCTATGGAAATATATGCTCTGTAGGTTCCTTGGTATGGTGTGCCTGGTTTGTTCCTGATATTGCAGTTAGGGATGTCATGAGCATCAGATTGAGTCCACAAGGGCAGCGGACCCCCACCCCCCGCGTCCGGCCCTCACAGATTCAACTGGACATCCCTGGCACGAGAGTGAAACCACACCCGAGTGCTTGTGAGCCCCCCAAGCACTCGGGCATGCGTCTGCCTTGGCTTCCGGTATCACACCCTTTCCCATCCCTGCATTAATGCTGGTCACTATTAACGCAGCAGTGGGAATTGCACACTTTCCGGAGGCTCCGGAAAGCACGCTCCCCCGCATTGCTCTAGAGGGAGCATTAAAGGCCCTCTTAATGCAAGGGTAAAGGTTTACCCTTGCATTAAGAGAGCCTTTAAGACCCCCATTGGAGCAGGGGGAAGTGTGCTTTCCAGAGCCTATGGAAAGTATTCAAGCCCCCCACTGCCATAATGGTGGTACCTTGCATTAAGAGGGCCTTTAATGCCCCCATTGGAGGAGGAGGAGGGGGAAAGCGCGCTTTCTGGAGCTTCCGGAAAATGTGGATTTCCCTCCGCTGGGTTAATGGCAGCTGCTATTAACACAGTGGGCCAGCATGGGTGGACACTGAACCTAGTTAGCTGGGGGACTACAGACTACAGCAGTGGCAGGGCTAGCACTCACTGAGTTCAACCTCCCCTAATTGCAGTCTGAATGATGCAAGTTAATTCAAGGGTGGGCTGATGTTGAGGATCCACCTTAGTTGTGCAAAATTAAACAAACGTATTTAGTAACTGTCTAGCTGTTAGTTTGGATACAAACACTTGTTTGTATCTTTTGCATATACCCCTATGATGATCCAGGAGCCGAGACCCTCAGTGTGATTGGCTTATACAGACTCTCTGTTATATTGACCTTTGATTCACCTGGGTTGTGCTGGCCTGCTGCCTCTTCCTCATAATCCCCTCCTAGCACTGTCCCTCAAACTAGTGCTGAATGCAGGAACAGAGCTAATGAGTTACATGGGTGTCTTTTCTGCCCAGATACTGGATAATGAGGCCTTCCTGGTCAATGTCAAGCGTTCAGAGACTATGTCTCCCACCCAGGTTCTCCTGGCTTGGAGAGGTCTGGGTCCTCATAGACATCCTGGGTTGGACCAGGGCCAAGCATGACATACACATGCTTTATTGTTGGTAGTTGGTTGTTTCTTATAGTCAATTATTTTACATAAATTGCTGCTATATTTATATTCCTGTACTGCATTGTCCCTTAGATTGATTTTTTGTTATTTCTGCAGTGAGTCTCCAACACTGCTGGTCTACTTACTACAAGTGCAACCAACCTCTAGTGGTCTGCCAATAGCATAAGCTGGCACAACAGGTTTCCTCAGAAAACTCATCACTAGCTTATGCTAGTGGTACATCAATAGCATAAGTGACCAGCAATGCTGGATACTGCCCTATATTTATAGTTTATTTTACTTCCCACCCAGCCCAGTCAATCATTATATGCATCAACTTATCTATTTATATATTGCTCTCATATCTCATTGCTTGAGCCTGCATGTTTTTATCATTTGTCATTCAATTAATATTTCGAATTTCTTTTTTGACTCTGCTCCTTTCTGCTTGCCACCATTGGCTCACAAGAGCAAGCTAAATAGAGCTAAAATCCTAGTGTATTTTCATCATTTACTCAACCAGAACATCCAAACACTGGTGGAGGCCAGAAACAGCAGCTCATGGTACTCAGTTAAAAAAAATATAGAACTTAGTGTCATCAGCATAATGATGGCATGTAATCCACAGCTCAGGTGGCTTCACAGAGATATTAAACAGCATCAGATTCACAGATCTCCACATACTAAGTCCTAAGAGGCTGGCATGGTATTCCCAATGGCCACCCTCTGAATCATATTGGACAGAAAGAGAAAGACTGAGAGTGAAAGAGAGAGTCAAAACATTGTAGCACCTTCCCTGAAACTCCTGCCAGATGTTCTAAATGGATCAAAAGGAAGGCATGGTCTGTTATAGCAAAAGCTGCTCAATTCTCACAAGATTGGCAAAGAAGAATTTCTTCTGTTGACTAAAGACAAAGATCACCTACCTGAGCCACTTTAGCAATCTCAGTCTTGTATCTAGGCCTTCATCCAGATAGAAAAGTGCTGAAGAAAGATGCATTTTCAGGAATGCCTGCCATTGTTCTGCCACAACACACTCAATATAATTATTTTAATAGAGACATGTTTCCTGCTCCACTATTTTTACGTTAGGAGTCACAATGATCTCTCATTATTCCAAAAATATGTCAAATTTAAAAACAACAACAGATAAACAAGAATGTCTTCTAATAACTCCTGGAAATAAAGGTATTCATTTATTTACAACATTTATATCCTGCTTTTCCTCAAAACCAGGTCAAGGGGCTAACAAAAGTAAAACCCTAGTTTAACCATTTTAAAACATGCATTATAAAAAACAATATTCATTATAAATCAAAGTGCACAAATGTAATCTTCATCTCCCAACACTTCCTAACCCTACAACTACTAGATATACAGAGCACAGCTAAAATGTTAGGATAACTGGAATTGCATTTTTTAAAATGTGTGATGCCAGGGGAGGACGGGAAACAGAAAATGCAGGCGCAGCAGCATATGTCTTTTCATGATTTATTAAGTGTTGGCATTGTGATGCCCTTTGCTGTTTTAAAACCGAACATACATCATCACTCCCTACTGTTTCAAAAGCACAATGATTGAAAGCAAACCTCACAATTATGGTAAAACTGCAAAACCTGTCAGTCAACATGTTCGCCTGGTAGCAGCAACCTGGTAGGTTTACACCTGGGAAAAGCAACTATAAATAAGAGTAGTGGCATTTGTTGTTTTGTTCTTTTTTATAATGGAAGTAGGGGACTAACTCCAGGAGGTGTTTAGCATATTTACAAGACTCTACAGGAGGTATTTAGCATATTTACCGGCAACGATGGCGCTATTTTGCATGCAGAAGTTTAAATATTGTAAAACATATTACTAACATGGGTGCATCTAATTTAAAGCATCAGCATCTACACATGTCAAAATCAGGATTTTCAAATCAAAATTTTTTTTTGCCATGAAAATTTCATGACTTATTATTCTCTTCTCTGTCGTAGTTTTTTTCTTTTTATTACGCTAGCTTTTAAACTGTCACAAATAACTTGGGAATGTTACTTTTTTAAAAAAAGCATTAAAAAACGATTAATGTGGCAATTGAAAATAATGGGCTTTCTGGCTTTGTTTCCTTCTATAGTTTATTTTCAAGTCTGCGTATCTTCTTACAACACATGATCCCTGGTAAAGTCACTACAGACTTCAGCTTGACAGCAATATTTAGTTTTGCCTTTTTTCAAGCTTTCAGAATATTGTTATTATGTGCCTTGAATCCTCTCTGACTTCTCTCACTGGAGGCGGGGTGGGTGGGGGGTGTCACTAATGTTTTCTGTGGTTTTCCCAGCTGAGTGTAAAGAAGTTTCAGAGCAGCACTCCAGAAATGGAGTACGCTATTGTGATGAGATGGGGGCAGGGTGGTGGTGGTCAAGATGACCTTTCAGAGATCCCTTACCACTTAATGATCTACTTGTAAAAGATTCAGGGTCACTGGGAAGCTAAAACCTGTTTGAACTAGCCTGACAGATCTCCACTGACAGCCTATCTACACAGTCCCTTGGAACGTTTTAAATAGTATTTTAAAACGTTCCAAATAGGTGCGATCTAAAATGTCTTAGGCCACATTACTGAGTACTCACGTTACAGGAAAAAAATTCTTCAGTCTTTAAAGCGGTGTGTGAAGTCACACACTCTTCTGCCCTGTCTCTTTCTGTTTCGTTTTTACGATGAGTTTAGGGCAAGGCATTGTGGGTGTTGTAGTTCAGTCACCCACTTCCTCCTTTGTTCCTCTATCATTCCCTAGTGAGTATAGGGCTAAGAATTGTGGGTGTGTAGTCCACTCGCCCACTTCCTCCTTAGCCTTGCTTTCTTCCCCACCAATCAACTGCTAAGCATTTGGGCACCAGTAAATGAAGCACTGCCCCCATGAATCACAAATGGTAAGGAAGGACATATTATTTTACTTAAAACGATTTATAAAAAGTGAAACCGTTGTATATAACTGAAGTGAGTTTCAAAAAAACTCAGATATACAACGTTATAGGGAGTGCATTATGTGGCCCAAAGAGTTTTCATAACCCTTATAAAACGTTAAAAACCTAGTGTGTAGATCGACTCTGAGTTAGGGGATCAATGGCTCTTAACTGCCAGCAAATGTCTGAAGGATGCCTCTTCCCTCCCTCCCTCAATACCTGTGCCAATTCAGTCTGTGAAAATGTAGTTAGTTGGAGCTAGGGTAACACCCAGGCAAAATCATGGCTGCAGTCAGAGAGTTGAATGGAGCTCTGGAGGCTTCTTTAGGATGCAAAAGCATCCAGAAAACCCTAATGGGGGAACAGTATCTGGTTGAGTGTGAATGCTTGGCTGTGACAGTACCACTTCAGGAAAAAAACCCATCACGAGTTAACCTGCATATTTTAGTTGTATATGACTAATGCTTTTTCAAGAACAATTTCACAGAGTTGACAGATGCTGAACATTTCTTGATCATAAACACCTTGTCCTTATTTTATATTTGCATTCTGAAATTGCTACCTTCACAAGTGTGAAAAATTAATTCAACTTAAATCCACTCTTGAAAGCTCTTGCTGCATAGACTTACAGTTCATGAATGTTGAGAAGCAATGAACTTGGACCTCTGTTTACTTGCATTCTTATTTCCAATGCATCTCATTTTCAGATATATCTTTAACAGTACAATAGATATACATTTTAAAAATAGATGTAAAATTCAAGAAGAGATGAATGGATGCACAGTTCAATGGTGGCATGACTGATTCCTTTGATTGCAGTGACCTTTTTTAGGGGATGGGTGGTTTTTGTTTTGTTCTTGATTTGAGAGTACTGGGTGGAGGGAGGAGATGTGTTCAGTCCTCAAATAACTATTTGAAGAGGGTGTTATAATATAGAGTAATTACCAAATTATGTTCCTTGTACAGGAATATTCTATTTTAGGGAAACAGAAATACCTGTGCAACATCAGCTCTAGCTAGTAAGTACCTACATTATCAAGACTACCGTATAATAATAGAACAACAAAATACTATGCTTTTGACCAATAAGCAAACTGTTGATTGTACCTGTACACACTTCAGGCCCTTTCAACCTACATTCTATAACCTACATACCCCCCCCCCCAAAGTCTGCTTTCTAGCCAGCTATCACCATTTACTTGTGCATTTGGCATTTCCGTCATCCTTCATCTTTACTGAATTGCATTCTGTGGCCCCCTAGCCTATTCAAATCATTCTATATTTTTGGCCTACCATCAATACTCTATTTTATATTCTAGAATCTATAGAGTCTGCAATCCCACCTAATTCCGTATCCTCTGGTAATCTGACAACTGTACTATCCATGCTTTCATTGAGGTCAAAGATGAAAAAACAGAACACCATATTCAACACTGCTTCATGAAGAATACGGTTGCATATGTATTTCTAGTCTGATGTTAATCCATTTATGTTAACTACCTTTGGGTTTTATTATTCAACTGTACAAGCTAGGTTTCTTTTAGCACAAATTCCTGGATGTAGATTTTTAAGACATAACATGGCTAAAGCTTTAGTAACAACTGTTTCCCTATCTGTGATTCCCTTCATTATTGTATAGAAGCCAATCTGCCATGACTTTTTTTTAATAAAGCCAGGTGCCCTATTCTTTTCCTCTATAGAGTTCATAAATTAATTTTGTATGCAATACTAATGGAATAATACAGTGTATTCTATAATATGTGCATCAAATATCCTAGCAAAAGCTCCTTCTTAAAAAAAAGAACTTAAAATGTTATTGTATATCTTTTAAGACATGAACACCTCAGTGCTTGTGATAAAACGTCTTCAGACACAACCATTCTTTTTCACAAAATATTATATGCCACAGAAAATAAAGAATACTGAAGTGCCCATTTTTAAGTAAGTAGGCAGAGACTTTTACCAGCATACATTGTTGTACTAAAAGTTACCAACTAACTGAGTTTATCTTTCTGCATAGAAGCAGGAAAACACTTTCTCTGTGCTACCCTGTCAGTCCTCTTGCCCTAAAAATATATTACAGCAATACGATTTTGTTTCAGAGAGAGAGAGAGAGAGAGAGAGAGAGAGAGAGGGAGGGAGGGAGGGACGGAGGGGAAAGAATACCTAACAATTCCAGTAATCTGGGAGTTAAATCAGACCATATGATTTTTGTGTGTATGTGCTGACCTCAATAACATTGTGACTTACAGGTTATCCATTGATTTCTGGGAATAAAAAATGCAATGCAAATTAGGCATTGGCAGTCAATTAGTTCTTATCACAGTCCAGCAGTTCCTAGTAATGGCATGGCACGCTGCTCTGCATAACAATAGAAAAACAAGCCTTTTACTGCCAGGTACCTGTCCTCAAAGGCAAGACGTGTCCCTTTCCCAAGAACAGATGTAGCCAGTAATATGATTAATGCATTTGCACATGGTACAGGGCTAACATTAGCAGCTGTCAGCAATTTCAAATGGCATCGGCTGAGGCTCAGCTCTTACCATATAAGCAGGATGCTAATATCAGATGTACCTTCTGAAGGAACCTGCTGTGTTCTCTGTGTTGGTATTTTTATATTATTTTTTAAAAAATCAACAGTTGCCAGCTCAATTTTATGGAACTTAGCGGGAACAGCTTTTTAAAAAAAATAAATGAACTGTCTATAATCTACAATAAGTTAATCTAAGCTTTACAGGACATTTAAAATAATTTTCTGTGATTTCATATCAATGAATGCCATAAAATTGAATATTCATTATGACCCCTTTGCTAGCTTTTGCTGAACATCTAAACTACCCAAGTCATTAAAAGCCCTGTCTTCATAGCCTTCCAAAACCTCTGGCTCCAGTAAATTATTGGGACTTTGACAGTGGCTTTGAGTACTAATAACAACATTAAACAAAAAAATAAATTACTGGTATCAAAGATATGGAGCAATAATTTCCATCAGTAAATTAGGATTCACTATGAGTTATTACATTACTACATACTTACCTTCGTTGAGTCATTCATAAAATCTTCCTGTTCTTTCCGAATGAGCAGAAAATCTCAATAACATATTTCTTTTAACTTTCTGGGTCTAACTGCAACTAAGAGCATACACTAATGCTGTAAATATACCCCAATATTTTAAAATATTTGTGGGGTATATTGTGAAATTTACTGATATTAATCTGTAGTCAATTCAGTGTTCATATAATTTACCATGCAGAACTGGACAAACTGGAACATGCACTGAGAACATTTAAAAACATTTTCAGTAGTATTTAAACAAATTCTCAAGCAGAAAAGTGGAGTGGACATTTAGCCCCATTTTTGTTATTATTTTTTTTGCTATGGTAGCTCTTCCAATGGTAGTCATAATTTCTCCCAACTATGCAGCTTGTAGTGGCAACCGTAATCATAAATTCAGTGTTCTAGGCACCTCCTTTGTTCTTTTGCTACCTGCTGGAAAGTGCCCATAAAAGCTCAGGCTATTTTCTAGATTGCAAAGATTTAGCGTTACCATTACTGCTTTGGCATAACAGTACCTCTTTCTCCTATGCCAAGACAGATAGCCATGTGCACTAGCAGCAACCTGCAGGGCGATCCCACACCTCCAATGTACTGTTGCAGGTGATTGGCACAGTGATTTAGAGGCTGATGACCCCACAAACATGTCCATGTGGAAGCTTCAACGAGTCTCTGCAGAGGAAATAACTACAGACATAGAAATGAGCAGCTGACGTTCTTTCTTAGTTTTGAATTGAATAGTGATGCTGAGTGATGCCATATTTCCAAATAAAGTAAACAGATGGTGTATGGGCTCTATGTGAGACATTTAATTAGGCCAGCAAAATCAGTACAGCACTAGCTGTTCTGACCTAGTGACCTTGGAGGAATCTAGACAACATTGTCAGAAGAACGTGTCTCTATGGTTCATCTTCTCCTCACAATAGATTGCTCCCCTTTATTTCATGCAGCTTAAATACAGATGCAGGGCTGGTATCCACTCTTATGGAAAGGTAAGCCAACTAGAGGGAGAAAGCATGCAATAGGCAATTAATTATATTGCTGGTGCCCCTTCCCAACATGACTATGGATTACGGAATACCCTCCTCATGGAGATACGAATGATGCCAGCATTGCAATTGTTTTGGCATCAGCTCAAAATCGTTCTTTTTTTACTGAGTAATTTTAACTGGTTGCTTTTGCCTGTTCTGTTGTATTTGCTGTCTTTAGCATGATATGGTGGTTTTAGTGCTTTCACTGAATTATGAAGTATTTTAATTTATATTTGTATACCGTCCTGCTGCCATCATAGGGTTGGGGCAATCATATGTCAGAGTCAGTATTAGCATAATTGCATACATCAAAATTTGTATAAAACCTAGTACTTTTGGACTGTTTTTGAAAACAAAAGAGGACTATTAAAAGTCAGTTCCATTTGCAGACATTTGCACTTCACAAAGGGAATTTAGCTAATACCTGCACCAATTCCCTATCTCAGCATTCTTGTAGACAAGTAGTTTGTCATTCTCCCTGACAAAAGAGTCATTATCTGCTGGCAAATCAAGGTAACTTTATATTTAGCACATTATTGCAAAAAGAAAAAAAATGACACAGAATGGTTAAGAGATGACCAAAAACAAAACAAAAAAATAAAAATGTAAAACTCTTTCACATTGTCTAAGAAACATTACATTTAAAAGATAGCAAGAGAAGCAAATGTAACATCACCAATCATTAGACAATAGGTGGATGAATCAGCAAAAGTTTTTTTCTGAAAATATAAAACGAGAAAAATGCTGCCAGAAAGATCATCTGTGCCTGATGTTCTGGGTGAGATCCTCAGGATTATTTTCATAGTGTCCAAAATGGAAGAACAATCCTAAATGCATTACTAAAACACTGATTCTACTGCGTAGCTAGTTCTCTCATTCTACTGCTTCTCTAATCTCCAAGAACTGTCCCTCAACAAAACATCTGTCTTTTCTTGATTGAATCCCAATGAAGCTCCTATGGACACAGTTAGCCAAGGGTAGGTATCCCTAAACAGTTTTCCTGTTTGTTTTGTTTTTCATTCATTTGTCCCAAACTTAAAAGATGAAGAAGAAATAGGGCAAAGGCAGCAGTCTGGTTTTGCAGCATCCTTACATCATGACAATAAACTTTTTTTAAAAAACCATTGAAGTTAATAATTGTCAATATTAAATATCCAAGGTAGGCTGTTTAATGTTACAGGCAAATAAAAGCTTGACATTAGCAGGAATTGCTGTGGTTGAATTAGGAGACTTTGGGCTGTGTGCATCTGCCCCATGAGCTACTGAACAGCATGTTGCAGCCTCAGCATAGGCTGTTTAATGTTCTCAGGTCTTGGACTGAGCAAGCCCACCCAGGCTGGCTACTGTATCTCCATGATCAGGAAAGAGTATAAGAACAACATCCTCCCCAACTTCTGTTCCTGTATACTTTGATTGTACTATGGTTCCAAATTCTGGCTTCCTCCTTGATACTGCCTCCTGGTTTGTCTTTCAATCCTGAATACTTGCTTATCTCACACTCCTGATCCCCAGGTCCTGCCTCACCTGATTGCTGCCCCAGGCCCAGCAATGAGAAAAATCAACTCTCTAATTTAATCTATTTTGGTGTCTTAAAGAGGATCTCCTTCAGGAAATGGATGAGGATGGCTTTGAATGAAGAAGAGACTTTGTCTCAGGACAAATAAAAGGAAGTACTTCTTTATACAGCGCATAGTTGTATGAAATTTGCTACCCCAGGATGTAGTGATAGCCACCAATTTTGATGGCTTTAAAGGGGGAATTGTCAAATTCATGGAGGAGAAGCCTATCAATGGTTACTAGTCACAATGGTTATATACTACCTCCAGTATCAGAGGCAGTATGCCTACGTAAACCAGTTGCTGGAGAATATGAGCAGCAGGGTGCCACTGCACTCATGTTGCACTTAGGGATCTCCCTTGGGCAGCTGGTTAGACACTTTGTGAAAAGAATGTTGAACACTATGCATAGTGGGGAAAGAGAATATGTACAAAAACTGTGAACTTAGATTTGGTAGATGGACACTTGAAGTCACCTTGAGCGTGCTAAATAGATTTTCACTTAATTATTTTTTGTGCTTTGCTTCTCATTTATACATAGTAATAAGAATTACAAAGCCCACCTACAACTAGCACACGACTTGTACAATAAGTGATCTGAATTGTGAACTTACTTAAGGATGAGGACTCCGGGTCAAACTAAATGTTGAACAACACCTGAGCTGGGACCTAGTTGTCACTGAACAGTCACAAACCTGTGTTGAGAGATTTTAATAAGAACATAAGAAGAGCCATGCTGAATCAGACCAAAGAAAGCTCCATCTAGTCCAGCACTCTGTTCACACAGTGACAAACCAGCTATCGACCAGGACCCATAAGTAGGACATGGGCACAAGAACATAGATAACATAGCAGCATGGATTACAGCATAGAAGTAGTGGTCAGGGAAGGTGTTTAACCCACCTCCCATTTCCCCCAGGAAATGCCTCTCCCCAGCTTTTCCATATCCAGGTTTTCTGCTTTACAGTGGAAAAGGTGCTGTAGAAAAGGGGTTTCAGGGGCAAAGTGGGAGGCAGAAAAAAGCTTAAGTATAGCATGCACCCCTCTTAGAGGTTTACTGAAAACTGCACCCTCCTCTCCTTCCTGTTTTGCAGCAGCCGGGGTTTTCCAGACCTGTGTCCAGTACTCAGGCAGTTGGTCCCACAGAACTAAGAAAAGCTGGATTTGTGGTAACATTACTTTGCAGTCTCAGCTACCCATCGAGAACCAATAAATTAATACATATATAATTTGCGTAAAAAGAGTTTCAAACCTTTGGGAACATTTCTGATTTAGGATTGGAGTGGATATTAATTTTGGAATTAAGTGATAGTAAAAACACATGTGGAGAAACATATTAAAATGTTCATGTGTTTGTTTCATATGTGGTAGGCAACATATCATCACCATTTCAAGTGTCCTTGAATAATTTGATTTATGTAGATATGTATAGGCCATAATTTAACACTTTGCACATAAAAAGATGGTTCTGTAATATCAACTTAAACCTGGCAAATACATTCATTTGAAAGGATTCCCCCCCCTCCCAAAATGGTAGACAACTATACTGTAGTAACTGGAACAAATGGATAACAGCTGTTAAATAGGAGAAAATTAAGTCTTTCAGTAGCACACAGCCCATATAACAGACACAAGATATTTAAAACAATTTGAGTGATTAAAAATGTGGTTATGGAATTGTTTATTTTTTTCATTATATTCACGTTATTATAGAATAATGGCCTAAATTTATTTGCAAGCCATTTATTTATTCATTAAATTCATGTATTGCCCAACCAGGATGCCCTCAGAGTGTTTTACAAGAGCCGTAGGTCTTGCCCTTTCAAAACTATCACCACTTTAAACAAAAATTTCATATTGAATCAAAATACATTGATATGAGTGATGCTGTTTTAAGACAACACAACACACACACATACACACACACAGAGAGACAATAAAAACTTTGATGCTGCTAATGAGGCACTAAAGTAACACCTGCATTTTATTCCATCATGCCAGCATTAAAACATAATATTCTTTATTTTAATTCTAACTTTGAGTGCATCATATTTTACACTTTTTATAATGAAATAATGGTAACTGAACCATAGAAGCACTTTCAAAAATCCATTTTAACTACTGAGTCAACTTAAAAGTGAGTGAAAATATGTTAATATCTATAAACGCACGCAATGTAGTGGTACTCACCAAAACTTGCACATGTGAATGGAAACGTAGCCATAACCAATAGGTTATTGCAGAATTGTTGGTTATGCCAACCACAACTAGCTTTGCTTATCTTTTTTTCTCATGGCCACTGCATCTTCGCTCTCTCCATCACTTTGAACCTTCAACCCTGTCCCTGCTTCCCCAAGTACAGCACTGTAACTCAGTCGCATTTCCAGACAGTAAATATAGAGATGAGCAACCAACTCTACATGTTCACATTCGGTTTTGTTACCCCCCAATTATGAGCCAGGGAAGAGCAGATGGGGGGCGGCAGGAAACAGGTGCAATATCAGCACTTGGTAGGAGTGGCCTTGCGTCATCCAACTTTTTTTAACATTTAGTTGGGCGGGTGTGCTGTACAGCAAAATGTGTGCTGCTCAGCAAAATGTGTGCTGCTGTTGTTCTCACCCCCAGAGTGCCTCTGGGTCCCACATTTCCCAGTTAATTCTGGAAAAATGAAGATGGTAGACATGAACTGATGCCTGTCGGAAGCAGACAGTTTACTGTACAGTGCACCCACCTCTCTAAATTTTAAGAAGAAAAGAAAAAAAGAAAGAAAGAACCACTTCCTGTCACTATTTGGTAAGTGGGGCAGGGAGAGAAAGTGGAGCAGCAGCTGTGGAGCCAAGGGCCTTCTCAAACCTGGCTGAGCCACTGCTTTTCCCTTTCCCTGGTAAGAGATGCATTGCTTGCAAGGTAGGTAAATAAGTATGTGATTAGGGTGGAGACTGGATTTTGATGTCTCAAGGTTCTAATGCCTTTTTTACATGCTACCCTAGGAGGAAATTCCTAGGAGTAATTCCTAGGAGGAGCAATTCTTAGGAGGAGCAATTCTTAGGAGGAAAACATCATATGGGAAGTCCTCACACAGGTGAAAGATTGGATTCTCCACTTTCCTTGTTTTCCAAACTTTCCAACAATACCTCTGACATTAACACCAGTAATGCTATTTAGAGAAGGAGACAGGCAGGGAATTCACCGCTATCATGTTGATAATTAACTAAAATAAGTATATGAAAAAAATGTACATGAAACACAAACATCTCCATTACAGGGTACACAGATTAATTGTTTGATTACTACAAGCATTTTAAAACTTTTATTGTGCTAGTGACTTCATGCATGGTCTAATTGCCATTATACTGCATATTACGTTGCATAAGATATGGCTATGTCAATGGAATAATTAGAAACAGGGTCAAGAGTTTTAAAAGTAGCAATAAATTAGAGGGGTTACTTAACTTTTTAAAATTTTTATGAACTCTCTGCAAAGTCAATTCTGTGAGTTGAATAAATGAATAATTATACTGAATAGCAAGTTAACTATCAGTGTGAAATTTGGGGCAGTAAAAATTCCCATATCTTTTAAGAAAGCAATATTTTTGTTACATCTTCATCTATTGCTAGTATGGATAGGCTGACCATATGAAAAGGAGGACAGGGGTCATGTAACTTTAACAGTTGTAGAGAAAAGGGAATTTCAGCTAGTGTCATTTGGATGCAATTAGTTCCTGGTGAAATTCCCTCTTCATCACAACAGTTAAAGTTGCAGGCACTATATTAGAGTGACCATATACAAAAGAAGGCAGGGCCCCTGCAACTTTAACTGTTGTGATGAAGAGGGAATTTCACCAGGAACTAACTGCATCCAAATGACACTGGCTGAAATTCCCTATTCTCTACAACTGTTAAAGTTACAGGAGCCCTGTCCTCCTTTTCATATGGTCAGCCTAAGTATGGATGGTGCAGCAACCTTGCTGGAGCTGGGGCTACCGTACATAGTGCTATTGTTTGTGCTTCAGTCTATTTATTTCAATGGAATATGCTTCCATGTTTAGGTTCAGAAAGTAAGTACATTGATATCACTATACAAACAAATGTATAGGATCATATCTGTTTAATCCAAGCTCCATTACTTTCAGGGTGACTGACATTTTATGCCAGCTCATTTATAATGAATGTTCCTTCTTAATACCTTCTGAATAAAATCTGGCCTGAGAAAAACTAATAGTATTTCAAACAGTTTGCCTTTCATTTTCCTATAGGCCCAATTTAAACATGAAGCCTGTCTGGGATTCTACCCGCCTGGCATCAAATATAAATCCAACTGCTAGCTCCTGTATGTGCAGCGTGCCACAAATGCCTGGCTGTGGGCAAGTCTCTTCTCCTTCATGTCTCGCCTCCTTCCTGCAATGGAGAAAGGGGTCCGGTATATGAAGTAGCTAAGTCCCTTTGCTCCTCCATCAGAGAAGCAAATGGAACTCAGCTGCTTGTCTTTTGCGCACCCTCCCTCCTTCCCCCGTGAAGAATCTTAGGAGTGTGAAGGCAGGGTAGAGCCAAACTAATCTCTGTCGCTCACCATCCGAGGAGCAACAGGGCTAGTCCAGCTCAGCTTTGCTGCTTGCAGGGCTTCCCTGCAGTGATGCCTAGTCCCTGGCATAAATGCTGGGTGGAAGCTCAACCCAGCGTTTGGGCCAGGGAGTAAATGGCGTCAGGTGGACATGGGCACCTGATATCATACAGCCTGTCAATGGCTGGGTGGGGGTTCATCTGGCCTCCTACCCCAAACTACCAACCTGGCCTACAAACAGAAAGCATTTATTGTTGCAGTGGTGTTATTTAATATATTTGTATACTACGTACCATATTTAAAATATTTCTAAGTGGTTTACAAGAGAATTTAAATACATTAAAACACATTGTAACACATTTATGTAAAACATTGTATGTAAAACCCATACAATACCATAATTAACAAACTGGGCAAGACACTCACTCAAGAAAAATATGGGTTAGGAGATCGCTCTTTAATTGGTGCCTAAAGCATGCTACAGTTGGCACCTCCCACATACCAGGTGGGAGATCTTCCACAAGGTGTATATCTGAAGTTTACTTTCATATATGAATACCTGCACATGTGTGTGTGCGCACACACACCACAGCAAAAAGAAAAACTTAAATATGCATGTTGCCAAAACCCCTTTATTTTCTGTACTAGTTAACTTCCGTCTTTTGCAACTTCTCAATATGTGGCATGACCCTCTCTCTGGCTGCCACATGGCATATTTCTGAGGTACAAAGCTAAAAAAAACTTATGTAGTATATTCAATCTTTTTTTAATCATATATTTATTCACTGGGAAGTGCCTGCAAAATATGTTTCAGTTTCTTCTTCTAGATAATATTGAAAACAATAATTTTCTTCATTTGTCTGATGTCTTCAGACATGGTCAGAGAAAGGGGAAGCATAATATACTACATGTTGGTATGACTAAACCTTCCTGTGTATGTTCTCAATAGCATCCAGCTGTTGTCCACAGTAATAAGCAGAACGGAGACATGTTTCCTTTCTTACCTGAGTTTCAGTCTAACTTCCTTCTGCTGCTTCTGCAGCCAGCATTTTGTGTTGACAGAAGCCAGAAGTGCTAGCATTAAACAATCAGGAGGCCTGTGTGCATCTGCTACGAAAAAAGGTTGCTAAGCAACAGCAAAGAGCATTTTTGCCCTCACTAGTCTAAGGCAGATTAGGAGAAATCTCACTGCAATACTGTTATACCTTAAATTCCAATAGCCAAATGGATTTAAAAATAAAATAAAATAAATATGGTTTGAAACTGTTTCACATTTAGGGAAGGAAAAGTGCCAGAGGAGGTCAGCCTGTGAAGCACAAATAAAAGGAAAAAGTCTCCTTTGATGTCGAAAAATTCTTTTGACAGCTCATTGAGTTTGTTTACTACACCCTATTCTTCTGCAATTTCAGCATCTATTTCAGCAACCCCATGGGACATAGAAGTCATTAGTGAATTATCATTCAGAATGCAAAATTCACTAAGTATCATAAAATATTCAAGGTTTTCAAACTCTCTAGTTAGTTTTAGCACACCTCCCTGGCAGAGGTCATATATGATTGAATTTTAGTGGCAGCATTTCCCCAAATGCTTCTTGGCATGATATTATAATAGAAAAAAATTGGGAGAAAACACAGCATCTCTGTCAAGTGTAACATTAATAAGCCAATATAATCAGATCACATACATAAACCATAGAGAACATTCAATTGTCTGACCTGTTATTCCATATTTAATAATAAAAAGGGGCACCAATTGGCTACAACCTCAAATGTCTTAGGTTTATGCTGAGAAAGTGAACTTAAATATGGCCCCAGCAAATGCTATGTTTTTCCCCTGGAAATCACTTTCCAGCATACTTCACATTGCATTATCTTCCACATCTTACGACTAGCACTTTTTCAAGCTTTCCCTCTTTTTGATACAATTGCTACATACCTGCAAAAATTAGCTTTTCGATGTACACACATACAATACAGATTTCTAAGTGTAACCTAGCTTTTTTTCCTACTTTTGACGTTTCTGCCCAGGACTGCAAACTCTATTTCTATGTGAACTTTAGTAGTAGATTAATTGCTGTCAAGTGGATTCACACAAAGCTCCAAAAACAGTCCCATGATGATGATGATGATGATGCACAGTGCTCGAATTATGGGAGCCAGAGGGGGTCCTTTACCTTTCATTATGGCCCCTTAGGTGTTACTTCTAGAAGGCTAGGGGGCATAATTTAGCTAAAATTGAGTTAAACAGGAGGATGGGAATGATGAATCTCATTCAGGGGGCCCTACTGCCTCACCCAGTATCTGAGTACTATTGTTGCCTCCACCCTAAGTAAAGTCAGCAATGCTACCAGCCAGCTTCTTTATAGTAATTGCCTCCTACTTCTCTCTCTTTCAAAGGCCAGTTGAACCTCTTCTCACCTATTTGTCTTCTCTGTCCAATGTTCAGCTTCTGACTGGTCCTCTCTAAATACTCTCTCCATCTTTTGCTCCCTTGATATGTTGCTCTCAGGGTAACCTCATTAGAGATCAAAGTGGTAAGCCTTTGGGCTGTACCATCCATGACAGTCTTCCCGCAAGAACAAAATGTGTACTCCAGCAATGGGAAGAATTCCACCCCAAAGTCACCTGTGGCTTTCAGCTTCTCCCATCTTCCCTGAAGTCAACTTTTCTGTAGCAAGCATGTGATTCATCACATTTAAACTATATCTGTTTTATTCTGTGCGGCTCACGTATGATAATTCCATCAAAAATCCTTTATCCTTTACTATGAAAGCAACACTAGCAAAGCAAGACGAATTCTACTTCGTTCCAAAGCATGTTTTAGTCTTTAAACAAAATCTCTTCTGGTTACCATCACAGCTCACGCTGTCACAGTTACCCATTTTCTTGGGCATTTTCCACAAATATTTATCTGGCTGAGATCTGCATCATGGTAACGTGGTCTGTTTCCCTCACGTTCCCCAAACATTCTACAACTGAAATGTGTGAGACAAGATACACAACTCATAATAAGAATCCTACAATCTGTGTTCCTGGAATAATCCCTTTGTCTTTATTACTCATCTGACAAGCTACTTTTTTTCAATAATTTGTTTGGTTTAACAAGGTCATCAGGCAAAGAAATGCCTTGTCCTGTATGTTCTTCCTTCTCTGCAGCCTTCACCCTATTCCCAGGCAACTGAGGGCCAAAGCAGTAGTTTTTCCCCCTTTTTTGTTCTAGAATAAGCACAGTGGCCCCAATACAGATTGGTATTCTAGTGTAGCAGATAGGAGAGTTTTATTACTTATTTATTTCATTTCTACACGGTCTAATAGCCAAAGCTCTCCGGGCATTTGGCAAGAATTAAAACCATAAAATACAACACAATAAGATACAATATAAAAGCTTAAAACTACAATATACAATGAATAACAACCAAATAAAACAATTTAAAATACAGCTTTAGCCCACCCCACTGTGGTAACAATCCAGATTGCAAGCCCCATGCCTGCAATATATTTTTCCCAATTGTGACCCATGTGCTTTAATGGATCACTATTAGCCAATATAACTTGTACAAATGGGGGCCTTGGGCTTACTCTAAAGTAAAAGGGAAAAAATGTCATGGCATCCTTACATTAACATGTGTAACACATCTCTTCGGACTGAATTTCTCTGGGAAGGGTTATCCTTTGTTACCTGGAACCAACATTTTCACCAGTGCCATTGCGATTATGAAATATACCACCCCCACTCCCACAGGAAGCCTGCCAAGCAACATCTTTTTTTAAATTTCAGAAGTATATACCTAATTGTTTCTGTAAATACTGAGGTTCAGTGTTGATGCTGTTAAGAAAACATTATACATTACACTGGGCATCCCGACCTTGGAGTGGGTGGACAAACTCATTTAGAAATGTCAAAAACAACTGAAATCATTAAAAAAATGAAAGTTGTGAAAGAAACCCCCTGTTTTTCAGATACAGGGGGCTGCATTTGTAAGGTGCCAAAGAGATGTCTGTCGCGGGAATTTGAGTTCCCCAGGGAGGCCTATGACTCTCTCTGAGAAAGGGGCCATTTATTGTCACAGATCTCTTATGAGAAAGATCTTTACTCTAATTATTTATAATGCTTTGATACAGTAACTGGCCTAAATGTAGACTAGGGATGAATAACCTTAAGTGGGGAAGGAACCTCCCATAGATCAGTGACTTCCCAATAACTCAAAGGAGTTATATTCATGCAAGCAATTAGACTCGGTTTTACAGTGGAGACCAAAGATACTCACATACGTGTTCTTAGAGGCAGATTTATTGAGAAGACATCAGCTGAAGGAGCCAGAGAAAGACGTCTGACTGCCTTAAGTATATAGGGTATCACTCTTATATAGAAAACTGGAAACATCAGAATTAGCATATCTAGCTCTTTGTACAGAATCACTTTTGTACTAAGGGAAAGTTTACAATAATACAGGGTAGCACATAAGAATGATGTAACTTGTCTCTAAGTCAAAACAGAGAAAGGCGCCACATAAGAATGATGGAGGTCAAGATAAACTAAACAATACAGAATGCATATAGTTGCTAGTGGACCAAAGTTCATTATGGTGAGGGCTTAACACATCTAGCTAGTACATTGCTGGTTCTATCTTACAGGAGAACAGATACATGTATTTATTAGAAGCATGAAATCAATATTAGTTTCTCAGTTATTTGAATGTTCTTCTTACAAGCTATTGGTATGATCATACCTGAAATATTCCCGCAACATGTCAAACTGGGCTAGAACTATACTAGTGTCTTATATCAGTATTGAAGTGTACTGATAACTACTGTGGCATATTACACATTCCATGTACCACTTTTCTAGCATTATTTCCCATTTTTTATTCCGTATAATCCAAAATACTGCAATAGAATGTCATTGTGTTGCTGCAAGGTATAAATGTGCAAGAGGGATATTGTGTTACCATGATGGGATCGTATAGGTACGATACAAGGTCTCCCAGCAGCCAGGCTCCAGTATCTGGTTTTCTGCTCCACCACTGCTCTGTTATGATTACAACCCTATTTGACCCTGATACTTTTTTTGCTGTACTGGACCTTGACATTTATCTGACTTGGAAAATGCACCAGCTTCTGCCCTTTCTGGGAGAGACAGCCAGCTCCCTGGTTCATGGAACCTATCAGCCCAGAACCTGATCTTACTGAAGACTCATTTCATTCTAAAACAAAACAAAAAACCCTCTCTTGCCTCTCTTGTGTGGGTTCATGAAATCAGTGAACCAATTCTTTTCATCTGCGTGCCCATATATTTGTTATTAATTTCATTGTGTCCCACCTTCTTAATACTTCCCCACCCTACACACTAATGCAATATGACAGACCTCTCTGTATGTTAATGATCCTTTCTCTCTGAAGTCTGAGATCAAACATACTTCTGCCAATAAACTTTGTAGTTATATCTGCATTTGTTCAAAGAGTGGGCAAAATACATGTTATTTTGCCCCTTATCGGAAAGACCCAAACAAATATGAGCTGTACTTTAATTCAGTATAGTTGTACTACAAATATATTTAGCTCATCCTATCTGCCTTTGTTTACATGCACCTTATTTTCACTGTGCCTTCCTACTGTTGTTGCTTTTAAACTCTAGAAAACCCATTATTAATATATTAAGAATTCTTTTTAAGCAGTGCAAAGTAATGCAAACATAATTATAGTATCTGCTTGAAGAACAATATTTCAAAAATGTTCCAGGGCTGATCTCCTTGGCCCTGTACTAGGCCTGATAGTGCAGACTCTTCTACTGACAAGATAAAGATGGCTTTTTTCCCTGATAAAACTACATCTCCGAGATAGTGGGGAAAGTAGCTTTCAAAACAGCACTATATAATTGCTATGTTTTATCTAATGGTGAAACTGATAATCAAAACAACCATAAGATAACAAAAGATATCCCAAATTTGTAAACTGTTGCCTATAATCTGCACAATTATGATAAATATTTGGACACATATCTAAGGAATAATCCTAAGAAATATCTTCATTTTATTTCAGTGTACTTCTCACTGCATTTTGATGCAATTAATTTGCAAGCAACAAATGAAACAAGGCATGGCATATTTCAGTTGCTGCTATCAGTTTTCTAACATGGAGAATCTGAGAGAAACTCTAACTTTTAAATGTCTTTGACGAATATATCTACTGTGCAGTTATGGACTCCAATCTAACTGTACGTTCTCAGAGAGCCCAACTACAAAACAAAATAGTGAGTTGGACCCAGACTTAGTCATACTTAGGGTAGATTTGAAACCAATGGGACAAGTTAGTCTAGCTTAATAGTCTAACCTATTTATTTCAATGGGTGTATTGTAAGTATGACTAAGAGAGCGTTCCTTTGGCCCCTAGACAGCATGCCCTCCCCTTTGCAGCCGATGTGGAGAGAACTACATCGGCTGACTCTCAGAGGTTACAAAGGGGACCTCAGAGAGATGTGTGTCAGTGTGTCGGTGGATGGGGAAGGGACTGAGGAACCCAGGATACAATGTAATTCAAGGCTTCCCCGGCTTCCTTTCCTTCTGCTCCGATGCACCACCAGCCCATCTAGCCAAAATGCAGAGGGAGAGGAGCATGGAGGCTAAGATTGCTCCTCCCTTTCTGCAAAGGATTCCTGTAAGCCTCGGTTTTGGAGGCTTACTAACATCGGCATAGGATTGCGCCCTAAGGGTAGTATCCAACAGAAGCCATACACGTGCTGTCAGTCCTGCCGGATCCCAGTGCACACACACCCAGCCTAGGTCCAAATGCGGCCACTATATTGCACATCTGAGGCCAAGCCCCAATACATGAAAATGATCATTTTTGGAAGGCGCACGGCGCATGA
The DNA here is from genome assembly GCA_029215795.1 of Anniella stebbinsi. NCBI lineage: Eukaryota > Metazoa > Chordata > Lepidosauria > Squamata > Anniellidae > Anniella > Anniella stebbinsi. The sequence continues at coordinate 221,027,004 of JARDYH010000003.1, forward strand.
TGACCCTTGCCTCTGTAAATGAGATATCGGGGTCGCATGGGGACCTGGGCTGGCTACGCATACATGGCCCCTCTTGAATAATAATAATAATAATAATAATAATAATAATAAATTTATGTATTTATTACCCACCTCTCCTTCCGGATCGAGGCAGGGAACAACATCAAATATAAAATACACAAAACTGATTAAAAGCACATAAAACCAATACATCATTAAAATACCAATAAAACACTTAAAATTCAACTGGGTAGGCCTATCGGAAGAGATCCATCTTTATAGCTCTTTTAAATTCTTGAAGACTGGTGAGTTGGCAGGATCTCTCCCGGCAGTCTGATTTCAACTCAATAATTACTCTGATCAGCTGATTGGGGCAGGGGGCTGATCCAGCATGCCTCTTTCCCTCCTAAACAGCAAATCATTGCCATCCTTTATTTTATAATTGGGATCTGCAAGCGTATCTTGGAAGCTCAATTGTGTAGGAGGAATTCTGTAAGTAGAGGGATACATGTGCGTACATGTGGTACCTATTTGTATCATATCAGTAACCTGGTTAAGATATGTTTGGATTTGGGGCAAAAAAAGCACAGCACTGGATTAGATTCATCCTATAATACTTTAAATATATAAGGATGGAATCCTATGCATGTTTAGACAGAAAGAAATGCTTTAGGATTTTTTCCTGTTTAAACATGCATAGGATTGCATTCAAAGCCGCCTAATTTTTTCAGCAAAATTACTTCCTTGATAAAATTGCATGAGCACGTATCTTTCATATTCATATAGAGTATATGTGTGTGTGCGTGTGTGTGTGTGTGTGTGTGTATGTAATTCTGTACCTCAACTCAGAACAGTATAATACGAGAGATTCTCGTAACACAATCCTATAGTCGTTCTGTTCTCATAAATCGAACTTACAGACATATTTTCAACAAAAGAAAGAATCGGCAAGATCAGCAGTACAGAATTTGGCAGCAGAGAAACATTTATCATAATAAAGCACTTGGAAGTCTTCTTGCTTAGCTTGAATTGTGCAAATTCCCAGATGGCGAATTCCATAAGAATTCTTGAAAAGTATACTTGAAATAGGTGTCTTGTAATTTATTCAAAATCTCTAGCTAGAAAATATCTTATACCATCTTTATCCTAAGGATGGGCACTTTAATGTTCATAATTAACCGACAACCGGTAATCAGTTATTTTGCGATACAATCTATAGATTCAGTAGACTTTATATTGCTGTGGAGCAGCACCAATTCCAGAGTCAGCTCTTGTGTCTGCGAGTGCATTTTGGGAACTGGGTTATGGGGGAATACACTAGGCTGACCAGATAAAATCCAGTTCAGGGCTGGATTTTATCTGGTCAGGCACTGAACTAGAGTGCAGGCACTGAACTAGAGTGACTATATACGAAAGAAGGCAGGGCCCCTGCAACTTTAACAGTTGTGATGAAGAGGGAATTTCACCAGGAACTAATTGCATACAAATGACACTGGCTGAAATTCCCTTTTCTCTACAACTATTGAAGTTACATGAGCCCTGACCTGGATTTTATCTGGTCACCCTAGAATACACATGCATGCACATGTCCCCTATTTGGCCGTACGATAGGGTGACCAGATAAAATCCAGGTCAGGGCTCCTGTAACTTTAACAGTTGTAGAGAAAAGGGAATTTCAGCCAGTGTCATTTGTATGCAATTAGTTCCTGGTGAAATTCCCTCTTCATCACAGCAGTTAAAGGTGCAGGCACTATACTAGAGTGACCATATACAAAAGAAGGCAGGGCCCCCGCAACTTTAACTGGTGTGATGAAGAGGGAATTTCACCAGGAACTAATTGCATACAAATGACACTGGCTGAAATTCCCTTTTCTCTACAACTGTTAAAGTTACAGGAGCCCTGACCTGGATTTTATCTGGTCAGCCTACCGTATGACTTCCACCCTTTCTCTAAGCAGTCATCACACAGGTTTTGACAGCCTGAGTTGGGAGCAAATGTGCTTCCTCCAACGTAAGGCACCTTTACTCAGAAGTTATTTACTCAGGAAAATTACATCCAAAGTTCCCAGTCTCCAACTGGTCAAGCCTCCTTTCCCTATTTACTTCTCTATGGCTTAAATCCTAATGGGAGGAGAACTCTCCCTTGGGGTTTGTCAGAAAGTCACTCCAAACCCTCAGGTCCAAATTGAAAGCTAAGTATTATTAAGAAATATAGTAAATATATTGGGGTCAGTGGGAGCATTTGGAATTTTTAAAGAATATTGTGGGCATTCTCACAAAATGGCTGCCAATGGGAAGTAGGCAGTTTGCCCATTCAGAAAATGGCTGCCATGGTGGATGGTTAGTCAGAAAACACTCACTTCCCAGAAGTCAACATGGTGAGACTAAAAGCAGAGTAACTTGGACAAGAACAGAAGGCAGAAGTGGGGTCTAAGCTCCAAAACACAAAACCGTTCTTTTGAATCAAAATACAGATAGCAGTGGAGAGCAGAACTTCACTTTGCAGCATGCCAGCCTCCCAATTTAATTTTTTTAAAAAAACTTTAAGAAATAAAATTGAAATCAGGAGGGGCAGGAAGCCTGTTAGGCACTAAGCAGGAGTCAATGGGCAGATTGGTGCCCACGTGTACCATGTTGGAAACCCCAGGCCTTATTATTATTATTATTATTATTATTATTATTATTATTTACATTTCTATACTGCCCCATAGCCGAAGCTCTCTGAGCAGTTTACAAAAGATTAAAACATTAAACATTAAAAATCAATATACAAAATTTAAAACCATAAAAACAGACAACATACAAAAAAATATCCATTTAAAAGCAACTTTGAGCTCTCAGCCAAAGATAGATCAGGGATCAATTAGGCTCAACATATGCTGTTAAATGCCTGGGAGAAGAGAAAGGTCTTGACCTGGCGCTGAAAAGATAACAATGTTGGCACCAGGCGAACCTCTTTGGGGAGATCATTCCATAATTGGGGGGCCACCACTGAGAAAGCCCTCTCCCTTGTTGCCTTCCCTTGGAGTAGGCACCTAGAAGAGGACTTTAGACGTTGAGCGTAATGTACGGGTAGGTTCATGTTGGGAGAGGTGTTCCATCAGATATTGTGGTCCCAAGCCATGTAAGGCTTTATAGGTTAAAACCAGCACTTTGAATTGGGCTCAGAAACATACAAGCAGCCAATGCAAGCGGGCTGCTGGTCCTCGTTATTAATCTGACTGTCACATTTTGCACAAGCTGCAGCTTCTGAACCGTCTTCAAAGGCAGACCCATGTAGAGTGGACTGCAGGCCTAACCTATTTTACCAATCACTAAAGTTGCACATGGACAGGAGGACACAGTATGACTTTTTGGGCTAACAAGTGCTAATTAACCAGGAGATGGCTCTGGCTTTCTGTTTTGGGAAGCAGAACGAAGTGTGGTAGACAATATGCAACCACTGCTGCTATTTTTTTGTTTTTAACAAACCCTGCAAATGTGCATTACAATTAGTTTGACACTAAATTAACCCCCTGGCTTCAGATTATTCTGATCCCAATTTATGAACCCTCAATTCATCCATAAAGACCAAATCTCTACAGATTTCATTTTCTTTAACATGTTTTGTTGGTCTTGTGGTCTAAAAGTATGCAGGTCCCAGACCACTTAGGACTTTGTAGGCCAAAGTTTTATGCACATTACTTATCTCTGAGGCTCAGTGTTTCGTTGATTCCATGGAAGAACTCCTCTTTAATTGCTGTAATGAAGAAGCAGAGGGGGTTGCATCCAATGGTGTTTGCCTGCCAGCAGAACAGACAGCACTGGTGAGTGGTCAACCCCACTCTCCTGCAGCTCACCACACCCACCCACCCACCCCATCTGCTCTCAAGGGTTGAGAGACCCTCCAGAACAACTCTGAAAGGTGGGGAGGAGAGGAAGGGGCAGTCCCATTGTACAAGTGATGTTGAATGTAGTCCTTAGAAAATTAAGCCATCGTCTTAAATAGTAAAAGAATGATAGCTCAGGTGGCAGAGCACATGCTTTGAATATAAGAACATAAGAAGATGCAAGCTGGGTCACGCCAAGTGTCCATCTTGTCCAGCATTCACACAGTGGCCAACCAGCTGCTCACAGGAAACACACAAGCAGGACATGAATGCAAGTGCACCCTCCTACCTACATTCCCCAGCAACTGGTGTACATAGGCATACTGCCTCTTATCCTGGAGATAGCACATAGCCATCAGCACTAGTAGCCTTTGCATGCAGAAAGTAGCAGAATCAACTCCTAGCATCTTCAAATTAAAAGATTAGACAGAAGGTGATGTGAAAGTCCTCTGCTTGACCCTGGCCTGTTAAGAGAAGGAAATACTAGGCTAGAAGGACAGCTTCTTATATCCACCTTCTAGGAGTCTGGAGCACAAGTTCTTTCTTTTAATAGCAATATGATATCCTTTGAAGTGTGAGGATACGGGAGAGTTCTAAAGTTAAGTCTGATTAAACTTTGAGTGGCTGGCATACTAGTTACTGTATACTTTGTTTAAAAATAAGAAGAGGTAACAGTGTGATGTGCATGGTCTGTAAGAAAAAAAACTAGGTTACATGCACATTTTTTCTGTGAAACATATTTGGGTGCCCATGGAAATACGAAACAAATTGGAAATATACACTCCAACCCCAACCCCACCATGTAGTAATGGCAAAAACAAAATAGATTGTGTTTTAGCCTTGTGGAACTAATCCATTTTTGCCTGAGAATATTCTTTCATGTGTGGAATACAAATGAAATATAAACCACACAACTGCTAACTCTGAAGACTATGAGAATGGCTGAAAAAAATATTAAAGTGGAAAAATTAAGCAGATGCTCCCCCGCCCCCTTTGTGTCTTTTCCTTTAGGGTCACCAGATTGCCATCTGAAGATGTGCTTTGTCTCTTTAAAATACAGATTAAGCAGAAACACACCGCCTTTGGTTTCTCACTTCCAGTTTTTGCTAGACTTTTTTTTTGCTTCCTCTCTCACCTACTGACATCAGGTGTGCCACATAATCTGTGACAGAATGAAAGATGAAAAGTCTGGCAAAGGATTGGGTGAGAGTAGCTTCCTTCCTTGATAATTTTAAAGGGGCAGAGCAAATGTCTGGTTTACAGCATGGCAATCTCACTTACATGCTTATGTTAAAAATCTCCCCGGTTCAAGAAGCTCTTCTGAGTGCAAATAAAAATGGAGTTTTCCTCAGGTGGAATAGCTTCCCTGATTCTTTTCTTGTAAGAGCAACATTTTTTTATCTTTTGTGAACCACCCAGAGAGCTTCAGCTATGGGGCAATATACAAATATAATCATGAATGAAATGTTATGATTTTGCAGTACATGGAATTAAAGCTTTGGGTGTTTCAACATATTTCAAAGAATATGTTGCAAGAAATGTGTTATCTTCTGAGGCGTAGTATTATAGGTGTCTAATCCTTGTTCTCGTTCCTGTTGTTATGGAGCAGAGGCGCAAAGATGTTTTTGGACCATGAGAGTTAAGTGGGTGAGCATAACTCCAACTGCTAATCATTGTCTATTTTCCTTCGAAAGCCTGTTTAACTCAAAACACATTTGGAATAAAAGATATATACAAACCTGTCATCATACGAGTGCCCGGCTGTTTCAGCCTGGAGAGCTGCATTAGTTGTTTATAGTACAAAATCAGCAAGGCACTGTAGAAATATTATCCTGAACACACAAAGACACCTTGATCATCTTTCACTTACAGATCAGGCTGCTTTCCATCTGCATATATTATTTATCCACCGCCCTATTCCTTAGGGCAAAGGTTCTTTTAAAAGGGACCCAAAAGGTCACATTGTTCCTTTCTATGTTCCTTTCTATGTACATGAAAGATTTTAAGGGCACAAGACCACACAAAAGGAAGATGGCGCTTCTTAGCCTGCATTCTTGGTAACACTGGAACTGGTCGCTATGCTTAGGAAAGTTTTGCCCTATCAAAAGCATTACACTTCCATAGAACATTCTAGCTGTGTAGCATCCTGCAGGCTTTAATGGGTCAAGACGCTGTGTGGTGCCTTAGTATTTGTGATTTTTCCGCAGCACATTTCCCCCCTTCCTTGCTTTATATTTTCCATAGCAGGAAGCATTTGTTTGAAATCTAGGGATTTTGAAAGCTTTTGATGAGGAATCTTGAAATCGCAAGTAGTGTTCCAAAACAGCAGCCAGCGTTCCCTGAAGAATTCAAAGCATCAGAGAGCAGGAAGCAACATATATCCCCACATATCCAAAAGCATGATTTAGTGCCTAGAGGCATTGGGCATGTCTTATCTACGCATGTAAACAGCAATGCAAATTTAAAATTGTTGAAAGAAATAAAACACACATCTCCCACCCACCCCTTTCCCTAAAGATGCGTCTTTAAATGTGTGATTTAGTAAATAACACTCTCCTCATTTCTGAAACGTGTGGCTGTGATAGTAAGTTATACATTTGAAATAGTACTGGCAGCAGGATAAAACTGATGGTGGATTTTGCTAAAATTAAAGATTTACATAAAATATCTCCTTACAATTTTCATCATAAGACACATTTAATTATTCCAAAACAGTGGTAAGAGCCAAAACTCAGCCCAAATAACCACTTTTGACCACTTTTCTTCTCTCATTCTTGTGTCTGACTCAACGTTTGAGTTAACAAAATCTAGCAATTATGAAGTCTAGTTTCTCCAGGTAAGAGTAAAGCAGGAGGAAATAGCAGTTAAGTATGAGTAAGGTAGGGGGACACAAATGATATTTCATTCTTTATCTGCAAATACATAGGTAGGTGGTGGCATATCATTCCTCAGTCTTTCTCAACCAGGGAAGCTCACCTGGCCCATTCACTGTTAATGTTTTGTCATCTGGAATAAAAACATGTCTACTATGGGAGGCTTTTTGCAGTGGGTGACTGTTCATGATTTGATTATCTTGTGTTGCTGCTGATCTAGTTTGTGTTGATTGCTGCTTCTATTTAATGTTGTATTATAATTGTTTTATTAATAATATTTGGGTTTGTTTGTAATTCAGCTGTTAGCCAGCATGAGGCTCTTCATAAAAGTACAGGTTTAAGATTACACTGGAAGCCAACTGTCTTAAACCTGAGGCCTGATCCAGCCAGGACCCGCACTAAACAGATTTGAAGGGACCAATATGACCCACGTCCAATCGTGTGAAAGAATTATAGAGTTTATTGATAGAAAATGAATGCAGATAATAAAAGAAAAGAAAAGCTTACACATGCCCCTCAATTGGTAGATCACAATCCCCTCAATTGATGTTGCTCCGGTTCCCTAGAAGCAGCAGGCACTGTCCCGAGGAGATGGTTATCTGAGCAGGTGGTGCACCTTCCCCCTCTCAGATTGTTTTTATTTTTTGCTCCTTGAACAACAACTTCTCCATGTCACATCACAAAAAAGCAAAAAGCTCTGCTGGGCACACAAACGTGCCTGGGAAGTTCTTTAGATCATAGCCAATACAATATATTCAGCAGTGGGGTAGAAATCAAGAAAGTAAAGAAAGAAACTACCTGTTATTAAAGATCAAAACTCTCCCCTATATATCAGCCCAATAAGTGTGGAATCCCAAATTCTGCAATTGCTGACGAATTATGTAAAATATACATAGCCACAAGGCTACTATAGTCCTAAATTCCATGGCACATCCTCAACTACAGTCTTCCTCAAGCTACTTGGTTTGCCTAGAAGAAGAAACACTGATTCAGAAACAGGTCACTTATGAGCAAGATTTGTAAAGTCTTTTGTATAGCATAATTTTCTTGCATAACATCCTCGAAATATATGGTAATCCTTTATAAATCACTTCCCAGGAGAGATTCATTTAGTAAAATATTTTACTTTATGCAAGGAATTTGACATAGCCTTTTATAAAATAGATTTAGATTTAACAATGAAGCCAAAGCTGGTTAACCCTTTTCCTAATGAGGTCTGTCTCTCTGCTCAAGTCTGTCACATAATATAGCTATACTCCTTACTTAAGATGTTACTGCTGTTCTCAAAGGTTCAAGATGGTGCACTTTCTCATTCTGTGTACAAAAGGTGACTTGACCAGTAGTTGTATCTTCCTTCAATGCTAGCAATGAAATAGCATTTCCCACCACACCTGAAGGCAGATTAGGGGGCACAGAGCCAGGAACCAGATGCTATGGGACAAGCCAGGAACAATCCAGATCAGAGAGGGCAAGCCAGGCAGGACTGAAGAGCAAGTTAGAAGTCAGGCCCAAAAAGCAAGGCTGGAAACACAAGACATGGCAGAGATCAGTTAGACATTATTCTTCAAGCAAAGTTCAGCTGGAATAGGAAGCCCCTGATACCTTGATGCCCTGAAGGAACCAATGGTCAAAATCAGTCAGGAAGCAGTTAAATCATAGTGTTGAACCTCTTTCAGGCCAAGGGCCAAATTCCATTTCTGAGACGCTCTCAGGATGCCTCATTTGAGCAGTGTGCAGTGCTAACAGCAAAAGGATCACACCCCCAAAATACCAGCACATGGCAGCTTAAAGCTTTTACTGCCTATAACAAGCTTTAAAGAGGTATTTCAGAATGCAGAGTGGAGTGGGGGGAAGCTGCATAAAAGCTGGGAAATCACCAAGCGATCAGGGGAAACTGTGAGGCTGGGGGAAAGGGGGCATGGCAATCTGGGGAAGCCCAGAGGGCCAGATTGGGACCCCAGGTGGGCTGGATTTACCCCTTGGGCCTAAGGTTCTACACCTGTGAGTTAAATGGTTAACCATGTTGTTCTGGACAGACATGTATAGGATTGTGCTGTTGATTTTTCAGCCCTTTTATTTAATGTATTGCCATTGTGTTGAGTTTTTTTCTTTAACGTTAATTTTACATATTGCTATATCATGCTTCTTATAACATCACTGCCTGCTATTTTAGTGTGATTTAATAGTTTGGCTGACATTTAAACAGATGGGTAATTTTTTATTAGTCTGTATATTTGCCAACAACCTCAAGGGGCTAAACTAGTTCCCAAATTAAGCCCACACACAACCACAGAAAATCTCAAAACAGGAATCAATATTGTATTTAACTTAAATCGCTTCTTTTAGACATCAGTACTGGAAAGAAGTCAACTTCCTCTGACCAGTTAGGCCTATTAACACTTCATACTCATATTAATTGAGCACGCTTTGCCCATTCTTGATTTCAAGGAAGTGAGAGACTTCTGTGAAGAAGCAAAAATAATTTTCTGGCTTGCAAAAAGTGTCATGTTGGGAGCTTTGTAAAATCAAACCCCTTGATGTTTTCATGCTAAAAATACTACTACTCATAAATAAAAACCTACTTTGGGACACATTAGCCATATCTACACGATGGATTTATAGCGGGGTTGTCACTAGGTCGCCCAGGGGATCACGGGGGCAACCGGGGACAACCCAGGGACAACTCCAGGATAACCCTGGGATAGCAGAACACGGGGATATCCCAGTTTTTCTGCTGTCCCAGGTCGTAAAACGGGCATGGGGTGGCTCCGTGCCCATGTGGGGGTGAAAGCAATTTTGCCATCCCATGGATGGCAGGGGTGTTGGGAGCATTGTTTTTTTAAACTTACCTTTTCAGACGGATCGGAACCACATGGCTCCTCTTGCTTAAAAAATGGCGCCCACAACATCCCTTTTTACTTCCAGGACATCGCACGGCGGTGTAGACGTCTGGGAGGATCGTGGAAGCAGGTAAGTCTGCAATCCACCCCCTCCCTCCCTCTACACATTAAGGTGTAGATATACCCACTTTGAACATATCTAAATGCAAAATCATGTTCAGTACTAACTCATCGCTTTCCCATATTGCTATGGGAGTTTCAGTCTCCAGCTCATTGAAAACATCCAATGTATGCTACATGCTTGTGTAAAAAGCTGTTCTTTCCACCTACCTCCATGTCTGTTTTTCTGTGTGATCTGATTTAAACATAAAGGGGAATAAACTGCTGCCCTGCTATGGCTGGGCAAAGCTCAGTCCTGCACAATCTACGGGGCAATTCCGTACAGCAAGATCAAAGCAGAGATCGGAAGCACAGTCTACCAGCAAGAAGGGAGAAATCCAAAGTAGGGTCTGAGGCAGAGCCAAAGTCAAGCTTGGGCAAACAGTCCAATACAGGTACAATCCAAGGAGCAAGATCCTAGCAGAAATCTAGAGGCCAGCAGCACAGGGGATCAGACAAAAAAATAACAATGCTGGAAAAGCTAGGTTACAAGGCACTAAGAGCAGGAAGAAAGTTGTTCCAGCAACCAGTACCCCCAACTGAGAGTTTATAAGCCTGAGCTCCCACAGTCCCACCCAAGGCTCAGCTGCAGATCACCACAGATACTTTGTCCAAACTCTACTCCTAAGGAGGGCCTTTGCTCATGAGAAGGCTTTTACTCTTGAGGAGTCCTCTTCAGCAAGTGGACACGCCTTTGCCTGGCCACCATCTGAACCTGAATCTTTAGGCACTACTGTTCTTTGGGCTAGGTGGTGGCACAGCATCCCCCCTCTGCCTCAGCCCTAAAGATCTCTGCATCTCCAAGAGGCAGATCTCAAGACATCTTCTCTGAAGCAGCCTGTTCCCTGGAAACAACTAGCTCCAAAGGCTCCAGGTCTTCCTCTGATGAGGAATCCTCCACGGGAGTCATGACAACTGCAACATTTCAGTCTGTAATGGCAGGATTAATAGATCAGGCTTCCCCAACATGGGTCTCTCCAGATGGCTTGCCCTACAACTCCAATCATCCCTGACTTTTGTTTATGCCAGCTGGAGATTATGGGAATTGTAGGCATAATTGTAGGGATCCCAGTTGGGAAAGCTAACATAGCTGAATGCACTTTCATGGGGTGGGGACTTTCTGGCATCTGGAAACCTAGTAATTGAAAGAAAGGGATTTTATCAGTGTTCTTCATGATGTGGCTCTTGTAGGTGTTCATGGAGGTTTTATACATGGGGAGCATTTAAAGATGTAATCCCTAAAATTGTTCATCTCAGAAAATGCTCTGGTTAAAGAGACTATTTCTGGTTACAGCCATCTCAAGACAAAACTTTTCAGTGCTCAAGTTCTTAAGCATCAAGATCTTATAGGTGTGCAAACTAAAAAAAGGGGGGAAGGCAAAAGACTGGTGTCAGTATGAATACTTCTAGTTCAATAGGAGGTCTATGGAAGAACCAATTAAAGATTATAACTAAAGGAGAAAAACATTATTAAGCATATTGCAGTATTTTAAATATCCAATTATTATTAACAAACTCAGTTGCAGCAATATGCTCCAAGTGTTATTTTATTTTATTTTTAGAATATCATTTCAATGAGCTAATTAACATCATATGCCTCTGTAGGAGATCCAACATCAAAAAAAATAGTTCTGATATTTCAGCATTGCTAAATGAAAATATTCTTTGTGACAGCTGCAGAGATCTCTTATCCGAGCAGATGAATGGAGTTAATAAACCCATTTAGCTGGGGAAAAGATCAGGCTGTAGCACTGTCTCCTGTCCTCTCTTGAGCTAACTGCAAACTGAAACAAGAGGTCTCACATTCCTGAGAAATAACCACAAGGTGACTTTTTCGTGTCATTTTTGTATGGGTAGAATTTCTTTTGAATGCCATATGGCAAGTTCTAGAAATTTATCACATCCAGTAGAACTTCACTTTCAACTGTTCTACTTGGAAGAGGATTTTTTTAAAAAAATTCTGGGGGCCGGGAGGAAAGGTTCATCTTGCAAAACTGGATCAGAACAGATGCTCAGAATATAGTGATACAAGCTCTGGTCCAGCACTACAAACACTAATAATATTTTTTACAACAACAAGTGAGATGTCCAGCAACAGGAATGTGTAAGGAACATTCTTTCATCTGTTCACCATTTTGCATGCTTCACAACACTGGAAACAAGCTTTTCATTTCCCTGAATTTGAGGCTACAAAGAAAGACTATGAATGTACATTGTGGCAGGAGGGGTGGCCAATTTTTTGCTTCTAGCTGCAGCCCCTGGGTGGGTTTTGGTAGGCTTTCTGGAGCACACAACGGGCCTGTTACTAGAAAGGAAGAGCTAAATAGCCCCTGTGCACGTGTGATACTTTGGATCTTGGCCTCATGTGAATAAAATGGATACTTTTTCATTCACTTGTGGCAAGTCCGTTTACTTATTCATCTAAGATACTTTTATTCTGCTCTTCAGCCAAAAAGGCTCTTTGGGCAGTTATATGACAAATTTAAAAGTTTCGTTTAAAAAAATCAATGCACATGATGAAGAACAGATCAGGTAGAAAGATGAAAAGAGATAAAACTATCAAATCTAAAAAGCCTAGGGAAATAGAAAGATGTTCACTCGGTGTCAAAATAAAATCAGGGTTGGTGCCAGATGAGCCTTCCTCAAAGTGAGTTTCAAGGATGGATGCCCCATCCAAAAGAGGCAGATGTGAGATTGTGAGAGGAAAATATCAGTTTGTAGATTGAATGCAATAGTCGCAGGGAAAGATTTGTTGAAGGCATTCTGAAAGTGAAGGCTATGTCTTTCTGAGGATCAGATGTAGTAGGCGGATCTTTTGCCTTGTAAGAGTGCCTCTTTATTCCACTTACATTCTACTTGCACATAATAAAGAAGGCAAGTATTAGGAAAGACCACAAGTCTTCAGTGCTGTCTCATACAATGAAACCAAGACCAAGCACCTCCACCCCTGAAATGTTGCAGAGTTCAGGAAAGTGGGGACTGCAGAACAATACTCCTACAGTCGCAAAGGCTCTAGTATCACAGAAAGATTATCATTTTTAAGTTCAGCTTGCTTGTCTTTTGGTAAGGAAGGGATGACTGCAAGGATGAATTAAAAAGGACTCTGAGCTGTCAAATTCCAGATGTCACAGCAAGGCTCATGACTGGATTTTGCTTTCCTTTCAAGGCCATGCTGTCATTAAGGAAAGGTTTTAGCTCATTCAGGAAAAATGTCTATAACTTGCAAATTGGAGGAAAAAATAAACAAATGTCATTGCTGCAAAATATAAAAGTGTGAAAGTCAGAAAACACATGCAAATCCTAATCCAAACATCCTTACATATGTCACCGGGATGTCAAAACATGTGTACGAGTTCTTATCATTCCTGACCATTCCTTGGCAGCTAAGGCGCTTGGGTGTCTAAGAGCTTTATTTACTGAGTAATAGTGACTGGCTCAAGGACACCCAGGTTGCTTCAGAGACAAGCAGAGATTTGAATCCAGTTTCCCACATCCAAATTCAACACACACTATTTTAAAAACATTAATGCCCTGTCATACCCAATTGCTCAAGGTGATTCAAACATCAATCCAAATAACATCTCCATGCAATAAAATAAAATAAACTATACAAGCAATGAAATCCTAGACATTTAAACCCCAAAGCAGCAAAATAAAAACAGACAATGTTCCTCCCTTCATCTAGTCCAGGGTTGTTGAACCTCAGGCTAGGGGTTCAACTCTAGCCCTCCAGGTTCCCCTGGTGGCCACACCCCTTCCCTTAGCTATTCCCCCTTTGTTTAGTAGTGTCTCAGCTTTTGCGCAGGTTCTCCCCCTGCCTCATTCTCAAAGGTTGAAATGCCTCTCCTAAGGCCTAGTTACTGACAATAAGAGATTTAAGCTATGCTGGTCTTTTTGGCCCTGCCCCTTTTGGCTTTAGCCCTGCCCTCCACTGGAATGCATCCCATCCCAGAGCTTCTCTGAAATGGAATTTGGCCCTTGGGATGAAAGACATTTTAAAAATAATAGGCTTTACAGAGGCATCCAAAAACCAGAAGAAATCATTTGCAACCCCCTGACTTTTGAATAGCTAAGGGAAGGGGTGTGGCCACCAGGGGAACCTGGAGAGCTAGAGTTGAACCCCTAGCCTGAGGTTCAACTGCCTGGCTACGGCTTGTCATGTTATGCAAATCTGGGGACCATGGGTTATGCAAGGATTAAACAACCCTCGCATAATGCAAGAACAGACCAAGGCCACGGTGAGCTGTTTTAATTGTGTGAACCAGAGCATTGTGAATCAACAAGAAAAACCCAACAAAAAAACAAATGCATTTCCACATTTTTAAACTTGAATTTTGTTTATTTAACATTTATCACAATGATCACAAACGCTTTCCCACAACTTTCCACTTTCCCACAACTTTCACCATTGAAGCTCATCTCCAAACACAGCTAACTGTGTAGTGTTTTCCTAGCCTACCTAGCCAGAAGGTGGGCTTAAGCAGGGCTTTCAATGTTGTCGCCACTGAGTCAAGTACGCTGTTGAATAGAGAAACTGGCTCACAGTGTAGATTTTTGCCTGTCAGGGGCATTAAAAAACCATACCAGTGCAATACACAATCCAGTTGTAGTAATAAATGCTACTCCACTATTACCAATTAGGTTAATGCTCACAAGTAGTAAATTACTTACAGAATTCCCTAGTGCTACACTGTCTGGACATCGATGATTAAAATACCATTCTCTGCCAATCAATGAGTTCCCCCCTTTCAACTTATTTCAAGATACGATACAATGCTTTTTCTGGACAGCAGCCAGATTGGTCATAGCTATTGACTGAAAATCAGCAAATGAACTTTTCTTATATGGAAACAGAACTTTTAGTCTTATAGAGAAACTCACCAAATATCTTCAGGTACAACGAGGCCAAGTAGAAACTGACACTTTTGATGGAATATGGTATCCATCTATTGCATTTGCTAATACTGAGAAGAATACACGACACACAGAACTCTATAACATGATCCATTAGGATGATGAATGATAACTTTAACAGATAATCTTGCTTGTATCAAACAGAGAACCTGAGTGATCACAAAAACTATAAAGAAATGAATTCACACTTGGTGTGTGTGTGTGTTTTTCCTTTTCTGTTGTCCAAAATACTACATCTCTTAACATCAATGGCTAGATTTTCACAGATTTCATTAGAAATCCATTTCATATTTTTTTAAGGCTTAAGATATGAATAGCCTTCACTTTAACTCTATTTTGTCAGAATGAGTTATGAGAATATTGTTTCCACAACTTGGCATTCAGGTTCAGTTTCCTCCTAAGAATTTGGTCTTTTCCACATACTATAGATGAAAATGGTTAGCATTAAGATTTAATACTAACGGTACAACACTATTTTATAAAAGAAATGAAATCTAACTCGCATTCAAGTGGGACTCCTGAGAATTCTTACATTTCTGGAGCACCTTTTTCTGCTAAGCACAGTAGACAGTGATCTTTAAACCAGCTGCCTTTTCCATCAGTACAGAGTGAGCTGTGATGCAGGTATCTCATGCTTTATCTGTATTATCCAGAGTTTTCATGTTGGAGATTTGCATTTTCTCATGATTCAGCAAAGTTCAGTGTGGATAATTTAGAAATGCTGTGCTTGATGCTTGTCTGAACAGAAGATAAACCTTTCTAGCCCACTTTCATCCTCTCTCCTTTATTTTTGGGGTGTGTGGAGGGTTGTTGTAAAGTGGCGCCTACAGCAAAAAATATATATCTAAAACATATATATGGGGAAATCCAGCCTCATTTAGGCATAAAGCTAAAAACACATCTTCTCTCCTTACTGTGATATCACATGAAATAATCTAAAGTGTTTCATAAGCATATAATTCAATTACTGATAATTAAAGCAATCCAGAAATATATGATGATGATGATAGCCATCAATATTAACTGCCCCCTATTACCCACTTGTTCCTTTTTTGATCAAACATTTAATTCAGAGCACAAGAATCCACCTAGGCTTTTTGAACATTGTTGCATGATACATGGCTATCCATAAAAACATGCACATCATTTCATTAAAGAAAACAATACAATAACATATATCGTATCATAGTATCATAGATGTTATATGCACCACAAGGCCTGAGGCCTTGTGGTATGTAAGTTGATGCATTAGAAATAGTTTTAGAAAGTCAATGGCTGAATTCGGACAACACAATAGTCAACTGGTGGAGGGGAAACAATCGTCAGTTGTATTGACTATCATGTCATCCGAATGCTGCCATAGTCAACCCAACGCTAATCCTAATCCACACCGCAGTTGATTATTTATTACCATGTTGTGTTGGGAGTACCCCCTAGATGAATAACTGTAAAGTTGTTTATTACCCCACCATTGACTATTGTGTTGTCCGAATTCAGCCAATGTCTCTGCGAGCTTATCACTGTCAGAGTTTCTTACAGAAGTAGCTCTCTCACTCCCTGTGGTGGCCTTGCAGCTGTAACAGGTTTTCCTGAGAACATGGATTTGGTACAATGTAGGGGGGCACTCTTGGAAGCTGTCACTTAGATTGTAGCATCATTGTAGTGTGTGGAGCAATCCCGCCCTGTTGGCACATGGGCATGATTTACAGGTCAGAGGGCCTGTCTGTCAAGTGGCTTTGATAAGGCCAGGCCTTATTAGAATATAGTAGCTGGAGCAAGGCTGAAGAGCCTTGCTAGAGATCATCTTTTGACGCAAGTACTGTGGGGCTTTTCATAAACTTGAACTTGCGTTTGCTGTGGATTGTGTGTTTGTGGTCAGATTCAGGTGGCAGGAAGTTGCCAGTCCTTAGCAGAAGGATGGGACTCCTGGCTCTGAGGTTTTACCTTCCCTGTGATCATGCTTACCCCGGGTCAGGTCAGCGTTCGGCAGGCTGGGCTGATTGGTTCATGATTAGTCTCTGCCCAGCTCTGGTGGCTCAGAACATAAGTGTTTCCCCCTTCCTGGGATTTTGTTTAGGCTTTGGCCATGTTACTTGAGGTACCAGTGTATGCGGCGTCTGGAGAAGCTCAAAATGGATGATGGCTACCCCCCCCCCCCCCGAAGTGATTGCCAGAGGAATCGTATTAGGAATGGAGCCTAAAGTTTTCAAATATTGTTCAGCTTTAAATGGTGGTGTTTGGAGAATGCAACCATTACACTTTTTACCATGTGATTTCCTCAATAAAAAGAAGTCTCACCTACGTGAATGTTTCATGTCAGTTTCCCAGCACGTGTGAATACCAGAGGGAATGGGCATGCACACGACAATAGATTTGGAAGGACCTCAAAAGTCTTCCAGTCCAACCCTCTGCCAATGCAGAAAAGCCACTGATGCAGCATCCTCAATAGGTGGCCATCCAAGTCTCTGCTTAAAAACCTCTGATGAAGAAGTCCACCACCTTCCAAGATAGTCTACTCCAGTGCTGAACCTCTGACTATGTTCAAGAAACTGTGTGAAGTTATTAATATACAGGTAATATTCTTATTTTCCACTGATCCTAACTCTGATTTTACATCAGAGTTGCTTTATAATGCTTCCTTTTTTCAGAATGGTCAGAACCCGAACCATTCTGAAATGTTGGTTCTGACGTTTGGCTGTGATTTAATATCAGACATAATGTCAGAAATAAACTAATCTTTTCTTTCAGTATGCATTTTGTTTGGAACAGTAATAGGTCAGATCTTGTTAGAGTTAGTAAAGCTGGAAGAACACGTACAACACAACAACAATCTGTAAAATATAGACTATTATTCAGGAGTAGTTGTAGTAACGAAATCAAAAGACAAATAACCAGGGGCCCTGTTTTAAATACAAAAGTGTCCTTTCCCCAGGCTGTCATAAAGAGTTTGTTTATAAATTATAATCCAGCACAAACAGTCAATAGTCATCCTGGCAAGTGCTTGTTGGTCAATAGTATACAGTCAATTTCATTTAGCTGCTAAATGTTTCTTTGCCAACTATTGTGAAAGAGCTAGGTCACATGTATTGGCATTTTTGGCAACGCTGCAAAAGCAGGGGCTGTTCAGTGAATTGCAAGCTAGTACCATGAATGGTTAGGTTTTTATTGAGTACTTACACTTTTATCTCCCTGCACAATTTCAAATGAGGCACAATTTGCTGCCCTAAACACAATTTTAAATAATGCACAATGTTAGCAGATTCTGTTGGGGAACTCTCCCCACACTGGAGAAGTACAAAGGCATGCCATCATACAATTATTTACTTTAGATTCCCCCTTGCAATTGTACTGTGCAAAGAAGAGAACTCTAACACAGCCTTCTCCAACCTGGTGACCTCCAGATATGATGGCTCCAGGTTGAGGAAGGCTGCTCCAATGGGTGATGGCAAAGCTTTGTCACTTGGATCCATGGGAATCAACGCTATCTTGCATATGTACGACAGGGAGAGGCATTAGTTTTGCCTTCTCATCAACAACAGCTTTGGGCATCACACTGACCTACACATTGCTAGTTCCCAGGTAACTAAGGACAGTTCTTGCTTGCTCCTGGCAACTGCTACCACCTCCCAAGTCCACAACAAGCAGCAGGTGTAGGAAATCACTTCCTTTGGCATCTACTTTAGGAAAGCTGAGAATAGGTACTAGTGCTTTACAACTACCACATCTGCCTCCATTGTCATGCTGAGCAATGCTGAAACATTGAGAAACATTTTCAGGACAACCCAAGCCAAGGATTGCTTTTGAGTGGAAAATTTGACACATCAAAGCAAACTAGAAGGCAAGTTAATGAAGCAAGATTTATTTACTGAAATATAGTACCCATTCATGACATACATAAATAAAGGTTTCTCTGTATTTGGTCCTTGGCCACACATTTTCCATTGTTGAAGTCGCTATTATTTGATTATCACTGTCAATGTAATGTGAGCACTGCTTTTAACCTCTCCACTCTTTTTTTTCTTCTTCTACTACTCACCTGGATTTTCTCGCATATGTTGTTACTTGTTTGATAAACTTTGTTGTATTTTGAATCTTCAATAAAAATAACAATTATGGAAAAAAGTATTTCCAAAGGAAAATACAATGAGACTCAAGTTTTAATGAGTCAAAACATATTCTCCCTCTTGAGCCATCAACAGGGATCAAGCCTCATTCAATGTAACAGTAATGTCCACTTGCCTCCTATCTTCTTCAATTTAGTCCACTGCATGTTCCTCAAGTATCTTTGATGAGGCAAGGAATGAAAGGAACATGATGGTTGGAGTCTACTACCGACCACCCAATCAAGGAGAAGATGAGGATGAAACTTTTGATAAGCAAATTGCTGGTATTTCAAGGAAGTGTGATGTAGTAGTAATGGGGGACTTCAATTACCCCGATATCTGTTGGAAGACAAATTCTGCCAAAAGTGGCCCTTCCAAGAAATTCCTGACATGTGTGGCTGAAAACTTTCTCCTACAGAAAGTGGAAGAAGGAACTAGAGGATCAGCTATCCTTGACTTGATACTGACTAATGGGGATGACTGTGGCCTCATCTACAAGAATTCGGCTTTACGCCAGGTTAGGCGATTATGCGCATATTCGCAGAAGCGCATTTACTCCTAATACCTCTGTACGAGAGGCGGCGAAGCGCATTACTGGACGACCAAAACACGCTTTAAACTGTTGACATGCGGAGAATCACATGTTTACACGGCGGTAAGGCGCTTTAACTCCCGCCGCAAATTAAAACTCGCGATTTAACGCGCATTCAATAATGCGCATAATCGGATGTTTAAAGCGCCTCTACACCCGATTTGCGCTCCGTTCTTGTAGAGGTAAATTTTTTAATGCGCCTTGAGAGCTTTAAATGCCTCTTGTAGAGGCAGCCCGAGTGGATAAAGTGGCAGTTACGGGAACTCTGGGGGAAAGTGACCATGCCATACTTGAGTTCTTGATTTTATTTTTTTAATTTTTATTTATTTTATTTATTTTATTTCAAACCCACCTCTCCCTCCAGCAAAAGCGGAGTGTAGCCAAACACGTACCGTATTTTCCGGCATATAAGACGACTTTTTAACCCTGGAAAATCGTCTCTAAAGTCGGGGGTCGTCTTATACGCCGGGTATAGGACGGACAGAGGGGGGCTGCAGTAGCCGCCGGCGCCAGACGGAAGCGGGCGTCCAGGAAAGGTAAGGAGGGGGCGCGCGGAGGGGAGGAGGGGAGGAGGGGGCGCACGGAGGGGAGGAGGGGGCCCCTTACCTTTCTGGGACGCCCGCTCCCGTCCGGCGCCAGTGGCGGCTACTGCCAGCGGGCTTCGCGGCCTGCTCTAGAGTAGCGCACCGGGTGATCGCATCACCCGGCGCGCTACTCTAGAGCAGGCCGCAAAGCCCGCTGGCAGTAGCCACCGGCGCCGGACGGGAGCGGGCGTCCAGGAAAGGTAAGGAGGGGGCACGCGGAGGGGAGGAGGGGGGGCCCTTACCCGAGCTCGCCGCGGTGCTTGCGGCCGCTGGCCCCAAAGGGGATCGGGCACGGAGTAAGCCAACGGGGCCGCTAGAGCCGGATCGCCCCCAGGTGCCCCTTCGCGGGCGTCACGCCAGCCCCAGAGCCAAGGCAGCGGCCAGATGCCTTGGCGGACTTGCTTTCGCGTCCTTCTCGCTCGACGAACGGGCTCAACCCTTGTTGCAAAGTGCGCACAGGGACGGGGCACGGGGAAGAGCTCCTCGCAAGCGCTCCAGGCACCGCTGCGGTTCGCAAACTCAGCTGCGGCCGATCCCAGCCTCAGCCCGTCCCCCCTCCTCCTCCCGCATCACCGCCTCCCCCCAACCTTGGAAGAGCCGCCGTGCCGTACCTGCTCGCCTCGTCACCAGGCTCCCCTTCGCCCGAGTGCACCTGGGAAAGTTTGCGCGGCGGGCTCCTCCGCAGAGCCAGAAGCCATGATTATGGAAATCGCTGGCAGCATCAGGGAGGCGGGAGGGGCCGCCTCGCCATTCCCGGTTGAGTGCAGCGGGAGCAGGCCGGCGCATAAGCGCCTTTCGTGGGCAGGCCGAGCGATGGCGCTCCCGCTCCTTGTGGCCCGGGCCTCGCGCACAATGCTCCTTTTCAGGCACCTTTTCCCACTCAGTTTGAACTCCCTCCCCCCTCCCTGATGGGCAGAGACGGGTGGGGAGGGGGGGAAGGAAACTGTGGCTTTTCAAACTTTTTGTCAGGCAGAAAGCAAGGCGGAGTCAGCCAAGGTGCAATCGGCGATGAGGAAGCCTTGGCCCAAGTTTGGGGGGGGGGGGTTGTAGGCAGAGGCGGCTCGATTTCCTTGCAAATCTGGAGAAGTCGGGCTCATCTCATTCCCGTCTTTTAAGATCTCGGCCGCGAGCCCCTGATACAGGAGGTGGCTGAAGACGGCTTCTGACATTGCATAATCCCCCCCCTTCGGAAACCTTGCACAGAACCCAACAACAAAGGTGCTTGTCGCATTGTGAAGACTCCAGGGCAGTAAACCTGCCCTAATTAAACTGTTCCTCTGAAGGTGCCAGAAGACCCTTTTTAGTTTTGCTGCAACAGGTTAAGGCTTTTCCCCTCTGAAAGTTCTAATGCAGAAAGTGCTTCTACATGGGAATTAATGTAGGTCATCACATATCTGTTTTGCTGCATACCCATGAAACTGCTCAGTCTTGGCGTACACACTGCAGGATACGGAAATGTGAGATTTCCTGCCCCGTAATGCAACATTAAATCAATTAAAAAACAGGAAAACCCTGGTAGGGAGTAATCCTGTACACACCTGAGAGTAAGCCCTGTTGAACACAGTGATACTTGCTTTTGAGTAAACATACATAGGATGGGACCGATGATCAATTAAAAAAAAGGGTGTCCCTTGATTACTTGGGCAGATTTTTTGAAAATTTATTTTCTTTAATACAAGTACTCATACAATCTGCAAGTTTCACAGGAGAAAATGCTTTTTCTAAGTTGGTTCCTGCTATGATAAGTGTTCATCAACTGAAAACAAAGTTGCTTCAAAATAATTGCTTTTACCCATACATACATTGATGAAAATTTAACCAATAGATTAGCCAACTTGAAACCCAAGCAGTTAATCAACTAAGATTTCTTTAACTGAGTGCCAGCCCTAATTTTCGCACATTAAATCCTGTAGGATTTGCTTAACATTTGAAGTGGTTGATCTATATGCCTCTGTTGAGGGGAAAACAACAAGAAAACTTTTATTGCCCTCCCTAAGTTACGTTATACACATGTTTCCAGAGAGGGTTGACAACTCACTTGGCCTTATGTTTATAAGTGACAGTTTTCCTGCTAAGTACCTGCATGTCATATGCATTTGAATTAAAATTACCATATGCTGATTTTTTTTTAATTTTTATTTGGTGTGCGTTGGAAGAGGGGTAGTCTTATATGGCGAGTATATCCCAAACTCTATATTTTAACTGGAAAAGTTGGGGGCCGTCTTATACGCCCGGTCGTCTTATACGCCGAAAAATACGGTACTCTGGATTTTAGGAAAGCTGCTTTTAATAAACTCATAACCATGATAAATAAGCTCCCATGGCAAGTGACCCTAATGAAAAAAGAATCCAAGATGGGTGGGAGTTTTTAAAAAAGGAAATTTTAAAGGCCCAATTACAAACAATTCCAACAAAAAAAAAAAGATAGAAGACAACAGAAGAAACCAATGTGGCTCCACAACAAGCTCAGAGATGACCTGGAAAAAAAAACAAAAAAGGACACATATAGGAAGAGGAAGGAAGGCCAGGCTACAAAAGAAGAGTACAGACAGGTAGCACAGAAGTGCAGAAATGGCATCAGGAAGGCTAAAGCTGAGAATAAGCTGAGGCTAGCGAGAAATGCTAAAAGCAACAAAAATGCCTTCTTCAGGTGTGTGCATAGTAAAAGACAGAGGAAAGAAATGTTATTTCAACTACTCAATGAGGATGGCAAACTGATAACAGATGACAAAAAAAAAGGCCAAAGTGCTCAATTCCTACTTTGGCTCAGTCTTCTCCCAAAAGCAGGTCTATGACCTCCCCCTGGCAAAAATGAAGTACATGCTGTAAGGACAGGATTGAAACTGGAGATTGATAAACAAATGTTCAAGGAACACCAGATTTCCTTTGACTGTGTTCAAGTCTCCAGAGCCCGACGAACTGCATCCTAGAATAATAAAGGAGCTGGCAGAAGAACTCTCAGAACCACTGTCTATTATCTTTGCAAAACCATGGAAGTGCTGGACAACTGGAGAAGGGCTAATGTTGTCCCTATCTTCAAAAAGGGGGAAAGGAGGAATCCAGGAACTACAGAACAGTTAGTCTGACATCAATCTCTGGGAAATTTTTTGGAGCAGATTATAAAGAAGTCAACCTGTAAGCACCTTGAAAACAATGCAGTGATTACTAGAAGCCAGCATGGATTTGTCAAGAACAAATCCTGCCAGACTAATTTGATCTCATGTTTTAATCAGGTAACTTCCCTTTGACAAAGTACCTCATGACATTCTGATCAGCAAACTAGCTAAAAGTGGGCTAGATGGAAAAGCTATTAGGTGGATCCACAGCTGGCTACACAATCAGACTCAAAGGCTCAGTTCGGACGACATATTAAGCAACGGAGGAGGGGGGGAACAATTGTCAGTTGTGTTGCTTATTGTGTCATCTGGAGGGCAACACACAATGCACACAACTGACAGTACGTTAATCAGGCACTTTAAACAACAGAGCGAAACAACGGGCTTGCACGTTGTTTAGCCCGAAGCCCCATTGTTTAAAGTGTCGTCCGAATTCAGCCCCCCCTCTCTCCATGTACTATTCCATTTCGGAATAGAGTTCTGCTGCCTAGAGCAGCCAAACCCCCCCCCCCCGGCCGCTCTATGCAGCCGGCAGCACTCATGGTGCATGCTGGGATATGGCTGGGGGACTGAGGGAGGAGAGGCTGGAACCAAAATGGCCACCGCGAGTTCGTAGCAGCCGGGGCGTTTGCCGGTGCCGAGCAGCGCTGGCTGCAGCATGTCGTCTGTGAAGCTCCTCCTGCCTAACGCACGGTCAGTACGTTATTTACCCCTCCGTTGCTTACTATGTCGTCCGAACTGAGCCAGAGAGTGCTTATCAGCTGTACCTCCTCAAACTGGGGGGAGGTAACGAGCAGGGTACCACAGGGCTGAGTCCTGGGCCCAGTGCTCTTTAACATTTTTATCAATGATTTGGATGAGGAAGTGCAGGGGATGCTTATCAAATTTGCAGGTGATACAAAATTAGGTGGGATATCTAATACTCTGGAAGACAGAAACAAACTTCAAAGTGATCTTGATAGGCTAGAGCGCTGGGCTGAAAACAACAGAATGAAATTTAATAGGGATAAATGCCAAGTTCTACACCTAGGAAAAATAAATCAAATGCATAGTTATTGGCTCAGCAATACTACAAGTGAGAAGGATCTTGGAATTGTTGTAGATCACAAGCTGAATATGAGCCAACAGTGTGATGTGGCTGCAAAAAAAGCAAATGTTATTTTGGGCTGCAATAATAGAAGTAAAGCTTCCAAATCGTGCGAGGTACTGGTTCCCCTCTGTTCGGCACTGGTTAGGCCCCAACTTGATTATTGTGCCCAGTTCTGGGCACCACATTTCAAGAAGGATGCAGACAATCTGGAGCGTGTACAGAGGAGGACAACGAGGATGATTAGGGGTCTGGAAACAAAGCCCTATGAGAAACTGAAAGAACTAGGCATGTTTAGCATGGAGAAGAGAAGACTGAGGGGAGACATGATAGCACTCTTCAAGTACTTGCAAGGTTGTCACACAGAGGAGGGCCAGGATCTCTTCTTGATCAACCCAGAGTGCAGGACACGGAATAATGGGCTCAAGTTACAGGAAGCCAGATTCCAACTAGACATCAGGAAAAACTTCCTGACTGTTACAGCAGTACAACCATGGAACCAATTATCTAGGGAGGTCGTGGGCTCTTCTCCCACACTAAAGGCCTACAAGAGGCAGCTGGACAGCCATCTTTCTGGTATGCTTTAAGGTGGATTCCTGCATTCAGCAGGGGGTTGGACTTGATGACCTTATAGGCCCTTCCAATTCTACTATTCTATGATTCTATGATTCTTTGACCTATGCTGATGTACCCTCTTCACTGGCTTCTGCCTCTAGCAGAGACATACTAGGCAGATTTATATATTGATTTTATTATCACAGACTTTCAGATTAGAATTTTGCTGAAATACCTTTGAACAGCATTCTACATGTTACTTGCTGCCCACATTTAGAGTGGGAATGTTGCAAGGCACACCCGTGGGTCTTTATGAGAATGTGATAAATGGATATACTAAGGAAAATTCTACAAGTTTAGAAAAAGACGTAATACAGCCATCCTCCTGGGACTGTATCATCTTACAGTGTGGGTGGGGATCTGTGTGCTTGATGGTAGCCTGTCATCAAAAATGTCCTGCTCATAGAAAGGTAGGTCAGGGAGAAATGTTCTAACCTAGACATCCCTCTTACAGGCTAGTTTTCTAAATACAGGAAGACTGCTTGTCTGCATCCTAAACTGGTACAGTCCCAGGTTAACTACATAATGTGCTTTTCTTGAAGCTGTAAATCAGCTGCAAGTGTAAGCTGCTGAAGTTATTGAAACTAGGTTATACATCACAGCTTCAGAAGGTTTAGTCCCAATAGCATGCAATATGATCTCATTATTGCATCTGTGTCACTGCTTTAACAATTCCTTCATAATTTATTGTCCCATTCTTGGTCTCAGCATGAATAGTGGTGGTTTATGGCTTATGTTTCTCTTTGTATGACTATTTTTATCATAGTCTAAATAATGAGGATGCTCACACTGTGGTTTAGCTGCATGCCACCATAGAAGTAACTTCATTAGGCAATCAGGTGAATATGGTATGGGTTATTTCCATCTGGAGATGCCATAATGCTGCATTTAAAACTAACCCATTTAACTAAAAACATGTTTTCTGTATATTTGACCACTGAAATGATTTGTCATTGGCATTCTATATGCCAATGTTTCGCTTTTAACTGGACAATTTCCAGAGAAGAGATGTTGCTACATATGGAGAAAGGAAAGACAACATGAATTGTACTGTAATAGTTTATTACCTTGGCTTAATTTGTCTCAGTGGTGCAGCTTGTATTTATTCAATACAATATAATTTTACTATGGCAACAGTTGCATTGCATCAGATCACACTGTCTGGTATGGTAAACACAACCCCCTCCCCTATTTCCTAATCATAATGCCAGCATATTCATTTTATTGGAGCTTCTTTTTAATACACCCGTTTTCCATATTTTTATTTCTGAAATAACAACGCATACATTACTCCCTCCTTTCGACTACCAGGATATTTTTCCCAATTATATTTAATGTAGCAAACACCATCTCCTACAACAGCTCAATGTGTTTTTTTTAAAAAACAACAACAACAACACCTCAGTGGTTAAAGTGTTAATGGATGAAATGGATGACTAGGCTAAAAATAAAATTCAATGTTTAAAGAGATGCTGTATTAGGAGAATTAGGCACAACATCATATTGAAACCACTGAGAATTCTCAACTGTAAAATAAAGCCTTGTACTCCCAGCATTTTCATTAGTTTTCCAGTAGTGCCAGATGCAGCGTGAATTATAATGACCTAGAAATCACTGGTTGCTCCCGTTAAAGAGCATACACTATATACAGAAGGACACCTCTCTCTCTCTCTCTCTCTCTCTCTCTCTCTCTCTCTCTCTCCCCCAGCCCCAGGTTATTGGCTCGTGTATACTGCTATGTGCATGTATACTTACAAATTAGATTTTCCTCATTACCAAATGTGGCATGTATCCTACACGGCAATAAATGGCTCCAAATATTATCCACACTGAACTTTGAATGTTGGTTTTACAAGATACAGACTAACAGAAATAAACTAAAGCAGAATCATGCAGCATGTCTTTCATTAGGAGAGGATTTTTGTTGGAGTTAGTAGGCACTATTTATTGTAACTGCTGCATTAAACATTAGGAAGACTGAAAGCTAGTGTAGGAAAAAATGGAACTCAATGTGAACTCTTGAAACACAATGACATTTTAATGTTCTTTTCTCCATACACAGACAAATAAAAAACTGGCTTGGGAAAAATGCAACACAGCTTATATAACTAGATACCAAGTGTGTTTTAGTGGTTAGGAGTGTGGGGACCAATGTTCAAGTCCCCTCTCAGCCTTGAAGTTCATGGGTTAACCTTGGTCCAGTCACTATCTTTCAGCCTAACTTCACAGAGTTGGTACAAGGATAACGTGGTGATGGAGAGATAACGCTAAGCTACTTAAAGGATAGATGGGATATCTATAATAATAATAGAGAATGTGTGTCACTCAGCACCACAGTTCCAAGGCCCTGAATCCTAGATACCTGAAACTTGGCATGCATACTAAGAGGACACTGAGAGTATGCACCTTGGGGCTATTTGGTTTTTAAAATGCATTATTTTAATTTATTTAAATGGGCAGTATCCAACTTACTGCTGAGCTCCTACTTGGATCTGTTGTGCAACTGGGATCCACTGCTTGCTCAACAGAAAACTAGTAGTTCAAAAAACAACCCCAGAGACGAGTGGAAGCACTTGTTGGTTAGTTGTTCAGGAAGAAAGCAGCCATACCTTTAAGCAGATACCCAGGCTTGGAACAATCTCTCAGTGGATGAACTTTAGATGCATAGGTATAAAAGGGCTCAACCAATTGGTGGGTCATTTATATATTTCCAGTATTTTTACTTCGAACTCTTTTTCACTTTATTTATTCTCAATTGCATCTGGAAGTACATGCATATGCCTACTACCTTCTTAGTACACTTCATGAATCAGTGAAGTAGAATCGTACTCCCAAAACTTGCCTGTTATGTCTCTAGATCTTGCATGAAAGATGGCATTTCTCACATAATCAGTTTGTTACATTATTACAATCTTTTTTCAAATGGAGAGCCTTTTAATAAAGTTTTGTAGTAACTGGGTTGTATCCTGTTGTGCCCGTGAACTCATAGGGTTTACCACTTACGCGACAGGGCTTCGGCGTTTCTAAAAATAAACACAGAAACAAGCGGAAATGCTCATTTCCAGAATGGGGCAGGTCAGTGGAGCTTGCTTGTTTCCAGGGTTATTTAGTGAAGCGCCAAAGCCCCATTGTGCAAGCAGCGGGTTCCACAAGTACAATAGAACCAGTGGGGGCAGACTCACTCAGTTGGATACTGTCCATTTTCTTTTTGCACATCACAATAATGTTGTGAAGTTGTTGAAGTGGGTCTTTCCACACTTTTTTCATTAAAAAAGTGTAATTTTTCTCCCCTCATTTAGAATTAAAGCATTTTAGAAAAAGTTTAAATTGCAACATACACAAACTGCACATTCCTTCCTCATGACATTTTCCATATATGCATTTATTTAATTTGGATTCTTATCCAGCTGGAAACCTTCCACTGCATTACATCTAACTATATGCAACGTTTCATGCTCACTTGCACTTAAAGTTTGTGACACTATGAAGGAAAGAACCCACAGTTGTCTTTCACAGCTGCCTTATCACATGTAATGATGTGTATACCAGGTCTTATTTCCAAGGTTTCCTACTCCTGGAAATGAGATCAAGAAATTGGTAGCAAATGTGCCGATATTTCCATAAAGAGACGCAGAATTCTGTTTCCTTAAAACCCATACTTGTTGCTTAAACGCAAGTTCAAAAACATTGGTACTGTCTAGTGTATACCCATAAACCATTTTTAATTTATATAATATGGTTTTATTTGTTGCAAGTCACCAACATTTTTGTTCTTTTCCCCATACTCTTTATAACAGAGGTTATTTAGCTTCAAATCCTGGTTTTCAGCAATTCTATAATCAATTGTAGGGAAAGAGGTTTGCTCTTTTTTCTTCTTCTTCTGAGGCCAAAAGAAGCTATTTCTCAAGCCCCACATGAAAGGTGTGGTGTGCCTTCAGTGTATGGAGAACATAATAAATATGCATTAAGATTGTTTTTGTCCAGTGTCAATTTGTTACTGCATTGCTTTAGACTATTTTTTTTCTGATCACAAGCAGCACATTTTTTAATCAGCAAGTAAATGGAGTATTTACTAGTGAAGAATGGCATTCTGAGTAATTTATCTCTTCATGCTGGGTGTGGTTTTATTCATTTAGTACCCACTGCAGCTCAGTTGCAGATTAAGTCTTTGTCCATTGCACACCCAGCCACACAGACCACAATAAAACCAGGAATAATATTGGGCCCTTTCATTGCCCTAATGACACAATAGTTTCATATTTGAACAATAGCTGTAATCTACAACTCAGATGTACTATTCCCTTCAACCTAAGCAGCCTAGGCCCCAGGTATTCTTGGGAGACAGGATACTGAATGGCCTTGTACCTTCCATAAGAACTATTTACAGCTGTCCAGACCAATCACAGCAGTGCCTGGTCAGATGCCACTGACCCAGAGAACTCAATTTCTCTAGAGCTCTGAGCTTGCAGAATCCAATTTTTTAGATTTTTTCAGCTGCTAAATGAAAAGTTCTTAGCCAGTTGGGCCACGCATCACCTGAGACTATGTGTTTCATTTCGGGCTTGCCAAAATTATGCTGCCTGTACTGGTGGGAGGACACATCAGTTAATGTGGGCAATTATGGGTGGTGGCTATTATGTATTACACATGTGCAACTTAATTCACATCTTGAGTGTGGTACTCAGACATTTTACAATCTTATACACACACACTTTCCCTTTCTAAAAGTCGAACTGTTCAGTAGGTGAAATTATGGACTTCTTTAGGAAGCATGTAAACTGATGTGAGGTACAGATGGGAGAACCAGGGATACTTGAGCTTGCTGAAATTCTCCGAACTTCATGTGAAAGTTTCGTTTGATTCGCTCCTGTTCTCGCTCATAACCTGTTTCTTCAGTTCATTCAAATGGGAAAAGTATGCGTTTTCCAAAGTGTGCACTTTCCCCCATTGACTAAAGTGTGGAAATGTTAATTTTAAAAAGCGGGCATTTTTAAAGTGTGTATTTTTAAATGCGCACTTTAAATTGTGTTTTTTAAACATTGTGCATTTTTAAAATGTGTATTTTTAACAGTGTGCATTTTTAATGTGCATTTTTGAAAGTGAGCACTTTTTAAAGTACACAGTTTATGACAGTGAATGTAATTTCTGGAAGTTGCAAACATTTTTGTAGAACATATGCTCCCATTTATGTTTTAGGATTGTGAACTGCACATTCTCAAATGATTTGTGAAATGAAACAAAATTCTTATACATCCTAATGTGAGGTCTGCATTATAGTCCATTGTCACAAATATAACTTTTCCAAGTTGTTATAAATATCCAAATATATTCCTGAAAATTATTACTGGCTTATCTGACAGGATGATTCAAGAAAGCATACTAAATCTAGCATTTATAGACGCAGCACAGACTTTATATCCATGCCACCATAGCAATGACAAATATAAAACCTGGGGTAGCACAGGGAGTTGCAGTGGAGTGAAGAAGCCAGGATCCAATCCCATATCTGCTGCATATCCCAAACATACATAACCTTGTTCTAGGGCAGTGATCTGAAAGAATTTATATGTACGTGAATAGCTAGAGCATTTTTTGTGGAGTTTTGCCACAGCATTAGTAACAGCAGCTCATGAAAAGGCTCACTTTGGTTTTGAAAGGAGTTTGACACTGTAGCTGTAGGAATTGCTACCGCAACATACTGATTTGGCTGTTCATGTGTTCTTGTATGTGCACATGTGTAACTTACTTGGATCAAGGCCTTTTTCTTTTGTTTATACTGTAGAAATATTAATAAAATATATTGTGCAAAATGTTCCCAGGAATTTGAAATATTTGTTACATGTCTTAAAGATAAACAAAAGAGATATTAAGGTAATCGGTTATGAGTACTGATTATGTTTTTCCAGGTGTTCGGCATGATTGGAGTGCTACCTATTTGCATAACTTTCCAATTGCCTAGCACAGAGAGAGAAATAAGTATAAAGTAAAGTCTGTGATTTATCAAGTGGCTCTTCAGGAAGGAAGAGTGATTTTCTTATACATGCCATCTGCACGGTTTACTATGTAAATAACAATTCTCTCCAAGCCAATCTCATTTTGCTTGTGAGTGTAACATATATAGAAGGTCCACACTTCAATTTTGTTTCACTTCCAGAGGATTCATTAAGGTGGAATCATCAATTAACAAAACTACATTAACAGGCAGATGAATGAGGCAAAAACACATTTATATTGACAAAATGATTTTTCTTCCTTTATTACTAAACTTATGTTAGGGTGGAGGGGAAAAAAGATAAACTAAAGGTGTTCTGTCTTTGCCACAATAGAAACTTCAGTCGTACGCCAACATCTTAAAATATAGCCAACAAGAGTAACTGAATGGAATTGGCACCTTCTTAATAAATCTCACTTTTAAAAAATTATTTATATGCATTGCATCCATCACCATGCCGTCTGAGCGTAAAGGAGACAAATGTGTTCTCCTGTGTGTATACAGATTTCTATCTGCCTACCTCAGAGATAAAATAAGATTGTAGCACTATTTTTTCCTTTCTTATTCTCCCTTGCCCTGCAGAAACAATATGTCTGGTGGTGACCAGGTGGTGGGGAGGAATTGGCAGGGGGTGGGGTGGGGTGGAATGCAAACTTCCTATGCAACAGAATTGTTCGAGGAAGAGTTTGATTCTAGGTTCCAATTTAGATAGAGCTGTGCCAAATATTACACACACACACACACACACACACACACACATTTGCATGACTATTTGTCCACTGTGAAAGTGGGGGAATATTTGACAACTTGGGGACAAGCAAGTTTCTAAATTTTTCACGGCTTTGTCTTATGATGTCTTGCTGCCATTGTAGCCAATGGGGGCAGCTAGCGTTCTCTCTTCCCCAAATGTCCCTGCAGTGTTGTTCCCCCAAGGTCATTTTGTCTAAGAACGCAGCCACAGCTATGAATGAAGCAGCCAAAAGGCTTTTTGTGTGCATGAAAGAAAATGAGAGAGGCTGTTCATGGATGGAAGTTTGGCTAGCCTCGTTATTCCACCTGAAAGTAATTGTGGCATTCCCAAGGAAGGTGGGAGCTGGTTGTCACGTGCAGCTAATGAGCCCAAGCTACAAAGGGACAAATATAAAAATGGACCAAAGGCAGAACAAAGGAGTGGTGTAGGAGAAGAAGACAAGGAGTCCTGTGTGTGAAGCTGTACAACAGACATGCAAGTTTTGTTTTGAAAAAAAATTAACTGAGCCTAGGACTATCTATGAAAAAAGCCCATCAGTCTCTATGATGAGCCTGCTATCTCTTGTTTAAGCCCAAGTTGGAAAAATATTTAGCTTTCTCAGAAACTGAGACTAATCTGTCTCTGAGAGGCAGTATCTTTAATAGCTTGTTACTGAAAAGAAAAGAAAAGAAAACTCAGCTATTGCATAAGGCAAGAAAATGAACAATGTAGAAATTTGTTCATCCATCAAAGATTAATGCTTTGCACCATCTGAAATCTACAAAATTCATCTGGTCCAGCAGGACCAAAACTAATCAAATATGTCCTACTTGCTTCATACAGCTTCTGCAACTACCACAACCACTAAGATGAATGTTGAAACTCTGGGAGTTCTAAGCATTAGGGGAAAGACACTTGCAACCACAATTCCATGCAAGGTTTTCGCTTCCCCTTCAGTACCGCAGTGTTTATAGGGGGCAGCTGCCATGGGACAGACTGCTTCCACCATAGATTCAAGATTCAAGATACACAGAACAGAGAGCATAGGAACGCACTTATGGTCTACATGCTGATTTGTGGTGTAACCCACTCGACAGAGAAGTACACTCCCTATTTTATGCTTTGACAGAAATCCAGAAGTGCAGGCTCCAGCTCCAGCAAACCAATGGACACACATAGTATTGAGTGAGCTCTGTGCTCATGTTTCATGTAGCTTGTAGGAATCACTGTTGATGTTCCCATTGCCTGGCTTTAGGCAAATCACTGTCTCACGGCTCCCATTGTGAATATTCCATATCATACTTTTTTTTTGACACTGAGAGAAGAAAAATGTGTTGCCGGCCCTCACCACAGAGCTGGCTTTACAGGCTGGTAAGTTTAGGCATTTGACAGAACCCCAAGACTGGCAAAGGGTCCACAGTTGCAAGAGTGCTGCATTCTCACCTCATACAGAACACTAAACCAGAGCCACAGAATGAATTGTTTGTCTTGTTCACCCTGACACTGCTGAACTTGCTTAAGACTGCTGAATACTGGGGACAAAAGGTGCATCATAAAATGTAATGCTGCACTGAGTTGTACTTACTAAGTTTTCCTTCACTGCATTAACTGAGGTGATGTGAAGAGAAGGGGGGGAGAGGAATGGGTTGGATAAATTAAAAGGCCCTGAAGTGAATCTGTAGGCAGACCTTACAAGCTTTAAAGATGATGGGAGATGGAAACTGATAGCTTACTTGATCTGAATTCCAGCGGCCACGCTATCGTTGTAGCAATGTTGGATTGCATTGCACTACACCCCAGTGGAAATGCAATGAAAAATTAGCTGTTCCACATAACAAATTGCCTTGTGCTCAGCGACAGCTGGTAATGGCATTTCAAGGTGTATGTGTAACGTTGGCCGGGAGGGGGGGATGATGCCAAGCCTGTTAGCTTCAAAACTCCTTTGTTTTCCTTTAATTTCTAATATCATACTTTACAGTATGTGTGCAGAGGATGAAAGGTTTTGAATTTCTTTAGTAATTGTTAATTTGCACAATAGCAATCAAGGGTTAGCGAAATACATCAGTGTGATACAGAATGGTAGCTACTTTAATCGGCTGTCTTTCTACATGTTCTAAAACAGATTTGCTTGGCAGATAGTCCCATTTAATTGTCTCAGACAGTAATAAAACAGGACATTCAGGACACATAGCTCATTCTTCAAGCTACACCATATTACATTGCCGCCTGCTGTTAAATACTATATGCATCAGAGGGATAGTGTGGTTCTACAGCATCTAGATCTCCTTCTAATCCTAATTTTCATACCTAAACGCAGCAAAGAGGTGGAGACAGAGTGTATAGCACAAGCTAACATGCCCCACAAGCTCTTGGAAGTATAAAATTAAATTCAAAACTATCTTGATGAATTAGATCACTGAGCCACATGAGATGAAATTCAATACACATAAATATGAAAGCATGATATATGTCAGAAAGAAAAATACCCCTATAAAATAGACCATATATTCCTGGACTGTAAACCCGCTGAAAGGATGTGAAGAATGTAGCTGATCACAAATTAAATTCAAAATAATATCCGTCACATCCTCTTTTGAATCTCAAGTCCATTGTTGAAGAAATACATGGATAATTGGGAATACACAAAAGAAAGGAACACCGATGAAAAGATTTAGGCTGCAATCCTACATCCACTTATTTGGGAGGAAGTGCATTAAACTCACTATGACTTCCTTGTCGGTAGACATGTATAAGAGTGTCCTCCTGTTAGTAAAATGCATCTACAATCCAGTAGTCTTCAATTACTGTAATTCATGTTCAATGGGAAAGTGGCGAAAAGGCCAAGGAAAACATGATCTCAGGGTTTAATCTTGGGATTTAAACTAAGAAACAATTGTGTATTATAAAACACCAAGATCTAATTTGACAGGGTGGTCATCTGTCCAGTCCAAATCCAGTTTAGAGATCAAGAACCATAAGAAGGAAAAGCATCAGGGTCTGGGACTGAAGTTGCCCATCAAGAGTTAGCTCCTGGGCATCAGGCTGAAAAGGCACACCTGGCCACAGTCTTGTATTTCTATTTAAACTATAGTAATCATTTTTAAATTTGTATCTAGACATATAAATTAGTAAATGCAAATTTTATGCAAATCTCTGTCCTCTTTTGTTGTCTTGCCTTGGTGATGCATTTCCTTCTCCCCCTTTTTTTTGGGGGGGGGGGAGTTGCATAGGTGGCTACCCTACTCTCTGGACTGAACAAGTTGCTATATCTGCAGATCTTTATCTTAAAATGTAGGCCATACCATCCTGCTGTAAAGTGGTGGGGGCAATTTCAAGTGGAGGAGTATGGTGGAAAGGGGGGAGGCAAGTCCCTCCTCTGCTTATTGCTTCATCCCTGAACTGCATTTATCAGAAGCCATCAATTTGCATTAATCTTATTCAGCTACTGCAAAGCACATAAATCCTTATTTTCTAAGTTCAACACAGCATTATAGCAAAGCAATACAAAGGTTCCCAGTAGAGGCAACAATATTATATGTCTTTGCTTTAAACACACCAATGACCTGAAAATGTCTTAAGCAGGTGGGACAAGGGAGGCTAAAGCTCTTTTGAAAATGTTCAAGCTTTGCTTAGTTACAATTTGTAGTGCCCCTATGTAACTAAAAACAGTCTAGTAAATGGATTAACTATCCTTTGTTAAAATATACATTAGCAAACAAGTGCACAATAGCCACAGCAGCATGAAACAATTGACAGCTACATTTAGTAAACCCATCAGTGAAAAGTCTGATGGGCAATGCACAAAAACACCAAATGCAATAGCAGTTTTACTTGTGTATAAGCAATAGATTTCAGCATGACATTTTGGATAATGATAATCAATACATGTTCTGCCAAATATTTCATGCCTATTAAAAGGTTCCACAAGCTCTACACAAGCCTTTTGTATACAATATTTAGAAATCCAATAAAATGATTTTCTGTATTTCCTTTCTTGGATATAAAGCATTTATTATTTGTTAAAACTCTGATTTAGATAGGCAGGGATTTGTTACGCTAAAGGCATTTCTGCATGGAACTTTTTCAGAACTTAGGAGTGCTCATTCAGTTATATTGTATCGGTCTCTCTGCATGGCAGATTAAGGCACACTATGCCAAGCTTTTCAAAGAAAACAACCCACGATATGGAGATCTCACATGGCTTTTACAGTATTCTTGAAAACTCAGCTCCCCATACTATATACTAATGTTACAATACATTTTATAGACTGCTAATAAATGGTAAATTAAGCAAGCACTAAAGCTTTCGCAAGTAAGTTTTAGGTTGTTGTAAAAGATGTGTGCTAGAGCTTTTATATTGGGACCTTGCTCCTGTTCCTCTCTCCTAAACGAAGTGGTCTTAGTAACTTTTAGCAGCCCAATATTCTTAGACAGAAGAAATGTGATCAAGTACACATCACCAAACAAAGTTAAACAACTTAATGTTAACACTTGAATCCCACCCGCAGACTATCAGCCAACCAGTACTTGATTGTTGACAAGCGCCATTCTGCCGCCACCCGGCCAACGGCCTGGGAGCGGGGAGGCTTTTTTGTGTGTGTGTGTGGGGGGAGAGTGGAAACATGCCCTCTCCTGATTGGAGGAGCGAGGGTGGTGCCACTGGGAAGGGAAGGGCGAAGGCTATGTTAGGGAGAGCCTCCCTCCCTTCCCTCTCTCTCTCGCCACACGGCTCTCGGAGGAGCCGCAGGGCTGTACGCCGGGCAGCGCGACGGGCCGTTGATTAGCGGGGCAGCGGCTCTCTCTGACTGCGGTGCAGCTGGCGGGCCCTTATCATAGGGATAAAAGGCCTAACCTAAAGCTTTTGCTGTAGAAGGCCCCCCCCCTTTTTTTTTTTTGAGCTTTTAGGCATTTTTGAGTGCAGGAGGGATTACTGGGCACTAAGAGGTGGGGCTTTCAATTTGAATTGATACTAGGTTTGTAGGCAACCGGTATGGCTCCTAAAAAAGGGATAGGGGGCGCCAAAGGCAAAGGGAAGGCCCCTCCCACAAAGCGGATACGCAACAGAGATGGGATGTAAGGCTTCGGGGAGGAGTTGGACCCAGCGGTGGAAGCATTGATGGCGAGGGTGCAAGCTCTGGAAAAGAACAAAGGGCTTAACCCTTCCAGCCTTCAGGATTTGGGTGAGGCTGGCCGCCATCAAACGCGTAGGCAGGCGCATGACAGTTTGTTACAAGCTCTTTCAACCCGATTAAATGCGATGGAAGCTACGGTCGAACAAGGGTCTGGACGTCCTCAGGTTGCAGCTCTGGCAGCAAGAGATTCCAACGCTCCGGTGGCAGTGACAGAGGACCAGGCAGCGGCTTCGGCTGGAGGGGACTGGGCAGCTGTTGAGGTGGTTCCCACAACTCCTCACGGTAATTTTCAGGGTTGTGGTATAAGGGTTTAGGCTAGCGTTATGGCTCCTTGTCACCACATGAGTCCCGTGCATTCATGGGGCTGGGGTACATGCTGTTCTAATTTCCAGCAAATGCAGGCAGGAACACCTGAAACGGCGGGGGTTTCGGACCGGTCATCACACAGGGCGTCTTCTTTTGTGAATACGGCTAGTTCTTTGGCCTCTGCCCCAATGGTGCCTCAATTGCCGGGAGATCAGGTGGTGAGTGCGCAATCACAGCCTGCGGCACAGCCGCCCGTGCAGGCTGCAGCGGTTAGCACTGCTGCGGCTTGTGCTGTGGTTTGGATGGGCCCTGCATCCAGTGATGGTAATGCCGGGCAGGGCACAGGAACAATGGTAAGTGATCCCTATGCCGGGGCAGATCGGCACACTATTCCTAAGGGTAGCGTAGTTTCGCCCTTGGGGTACCACCTCCTCCCGGCAACGCAGGAAAAGATATTGAAAGGAGAATATGTTGACATCTTCTCCTTGCTGTTTAGAGAATTAGAGGCTAACGAGAAAGATAAGTTAGGGGAAAAAGAGGCGGAGAGGTTGCGAAGGAGGAAAGTGACTAGGACTTGGTCCAGTTGGCTTCCGGGCTCAGCAACAACCTCCCAAAGGGCCCCAGCCCAGTTAAAATAGCTCCTCTCAAGCGTTTGCTGGCATGCTACCCTAAGGTAGAGGAGGCCAGGTATTTACAGTCGGGTTTTGTAAATGGTTTTCGTATTTCCTTTTCAGGACCCAGGGTTTCATCGTTTGCCACGAATCAGAAGTCAGTTAATAACATGGAAGCATTAGTTTTAGAAAAAAATAATAAAGAATTTTTTATCAGGAAGGGTTCTGGGTCCATTTTCCGAACCACCCATCGCGAACTTAAGGTTTTCGCCATTGGGCATTGTTTCAAAGAAAAGTGCTGGCGAATTCAGACTGATTCATAACTTGTCTTTCCCAAAAGGGGAGTCAGTTAATGATCAGATTCCGGAGCATTTATGTTCTGTTAGGTATACACCTTTTGACTCTGCGGTTGCAATAGTTCAAAAAAAATGGAGCAGGGGCGTTGTTGGGAAAGTGTGACATCAAGTCGACTTTTCGCATTCTTCCCATTAACCCAGAAGACTTCAATCTTTTAGGATTCTTTTTTCAGGGAAAATACTTTGTGGATAGGGCCCTGCCTATGGGTTGTTCAATTTTGTGCGCCATGTTCGAGAAGTTCAGTACATTTTTGGAATGGGCTTTGCGGTACAGATCGGGTTCAGTGAACATCGTTCACTATCTCGATGACTTCCTGATGGCGGGATTACCTGGGAGTAATCAGTGCGCGCAATTATTGCATGAATTCCAGGTTTTGTTAGATGAACTGGGCGTCCCGCTAGCTCACGAAAAGACGGAGGGTCCTGATAGCGTTATTACATTTTTGAGAATCGAACTTGATTCTATCAAACAATGCAGCAGGCTGCCGCAGGACAAGTTGGCAGACCTGCGAGTTAGAATTTCAGTTATGTGTCAGGCTAAGAAAGTTACACTTAAGCAGCTGCAGGAGCTGGTAGGTCACCTGAATTTTGCATGCCGCGCTGTAGCCCCAGGTAGAGCCTTCCTGCTACGCCTGTGTGATGCCATGAAGGGGTTATCCCGGCCTTATCATCAAGCTCGAGTAACCGAGGCCATTCGGGAGGATTTGCATACTTGGCTCATGTTTTTGGATGAGTTTAATGGAGTCTCGTTTTGGAGACAAGACCTTCTTATTGAAGTGGAGATCAAATCCATTCCGATGTTTCTGGTGTCATGGGTTTTGGCATAATTTGGGGTGATAGGTGGTGCGCACAACAGTGGCCTGAAAGGTGGTGCTCTTCAGCCATATGCAGACTGTGAAGGACATGGGGTTGTGAGGGCCTTGGCGCTTCCAGAGGAGGGAGGGAGATGAGTTCATGTGTTGACATATTTCTGAGCTACTTATCTGTTTAGTACCAGCCGAGGGAAACAGGTGCTCCAACTAACGAGCAAGCTCCTAACGACTTTCAGCTGAGGGCCGTTAGGGAGGATTGGCTTCCCAGGCTGTGGGGGGGAGGAGGGCTGGTGGGAAAAAAGACTGAAAAACGAAAGCCTGGATCGGTTGGTTCATCTCTCTTCGGACCTGGGCACGGTGAAGAGCTGATCTCCGTCCGGCTGGATCGAGCCGGGTGTTAGATAGATTTTTATTGTTTTACAAGCCTACTCGGTTTGGGGTTGCTTAGCACTTTTAAGAGTGTGCCTGACTGATTGGGGACTCAATTGTTTTATTGCTTGTGCCTTTCTGTGCTGCTACCCCTTTCTACCTCATACCTCTCTCACCCCCCCCCCCCCGTTCCCTTCCTCAACAACCCTTCTCTGCTTTGACTTTTGCTGGGTTGAGGAGGTGTGCTTTGACCAAGGCCTTAACTTAGGATAGAGTGTAAATAAACTTGCTTTGGTCCTTAAATTTTCTGTGTGGTTATTTCAAGCGTTGGCTCAAGCCAGTTTTGGCTGGGGAACCGGGTGGTGGGATGGGAGTTGTCCGCCACGACAGGGAAACGTTTGTTTACGTTTCCTTGACACAGACCATATGCAGAGATTTGACTTTTTTGGAATTCTTTCCAATTTACGTCGCTGTGCATATATGGACCGTGGAGTTCTCAAACTCCACCGTGTTATTTTGGTGCAACAATCAAGCCACAGTTCAGGTCATAAATATGTTGACGTCTCGGACCCCAGAGTTATGGCAATACTTAGGAAATTTACCTTGCATTGTCTGCGAAACAATATATTGTTTCGCGCCAGACATGTCCCAGGATTGGATAATTCAATAGCCGACGCTTTATCGCGTCAGCAGGTTCAGA
Source organism: Anniella stebbinsi (assembly GCA_029215795.1). Lineage (NCBI taxonomy): Eukaryota > Metazoa > Chordata > Lepidosauria > Squamata > Anniellidae > Anniella > Anniella stebbinsi. The sequence goes on from JARDYH010000003.1 coordinate 221,066,764, forward strand.
GATTTTGGGATCTGGCTCCTTGGGCTCGTCTGCTCCCGGAGAACTTTCCGATCATCCTTTGGGAGATAGGCGACGAGAAGTCAAAGGCGCAATGTGGCAGTCGCTAGCATCGAGCACGAAATCATCATATTTGAGAACAGGTAGAGAATTCCTAGCCTTCAGGGAAGGGTTGCAGCTGCCAAGGGTATGGCCCATTCCCGTGGAGCATATTTTGCAGTTCTGTGTAGCTTCACGTCAGAAGGGCCTTTCAGCAAGGACGATTATGGGTAAGTTAGCTGCCCTGGCATTCCTAGCAAAAGATAAGGGGGTAGCGGATACTACATCAGATTTCAGGGTTCGATGTGCACTAAGGGGTTGGAATAGAGCCTCACCGCGCACCCCAGATGCCCGGCACCCGATTTCTCCTGATATTTTGATACAGTTAAAGGCACAATGGAGGGTGCTATGTTTTTCTCCTTACGAGCTGTTCTATTTCAGGCAGCAGCTTTAACTGCCTTTTTTGGTGCATTTAGCATTTCAGAGCTGCTGGCATCTTCCAAGCGAGACTGCTCTGCGAGGGCGGTGCAGTTTGAGGATCTCCGGTTCAATACTCAGGGGGTGGTAATAACCCTTAGGTGGTCAAAAACTGACCAAGAAGGCAAGGGGGCATTGATTCGGCTGTACCCAGCCCCGCTGGTGGATTTGTGCCCGGTGCACGCTTTAAGGGATCTTATTTCCTTGCGTGGCTGTGAATCGGGGATCTTATCAAGATCAAGCCCCGCTGACCAAGTTTCAATTTTGGGCAGTTGCAAAATAGGCCTTACAGGCCTTGGGTTTGCTGGAGTCAACATTTGCTTCACATTCTTTTCGTATTGGGGCTGCATCTACAGCAGCAGTTGCTGGTTTTTCTTCCTCTCAAATTCAGGCGGTTGGCAGATGGCGGTCCTCAGCGTTCAGGACATATATTCGCGACTTAGTTCAGTAAGAGTTCAATACCCTGTGGGGATTTTAAAATCATCTGTGTTTATTGTAGATCGCTGGAGTGGCCTGGCCCCAATTCGAGTGATCATTTGCGGCCACAGCTACATCTTCTGGGCCGGCAGGAGGGCCAGCAATTTGAGCTTCGGATCCCCGCTTGGGATGAGCCGCCATGCCAACATGATGTGGTTGGGTAGGCAAGGCATGCGGTGGGAACGCCTCTTGCCCACATTGCTTCAACAACAAGTGGCATGTTTTGCACCCCAAGTGCTGCTTATTCACTTGGGTGGAAATGATCTCGGCCTTTTGAAAGGCAAGGCCTTGATTCTGCAAGCGGTTGCAGATTTTCAGTCCATCAGGCAACGATGGCCCGGAGTTTCGATTGTTTGGACCTGCATATTACCCAGGTTCGATTGGCAACTGGGTAGTGATAATAAGGCTTTGGAAAAAGCTCGCAAAAAAATGAATACTGCTATCTTCAGAGATCTGGCCAAACACGGTGATTTTAGTATCCAGCATCCGGATATTACTCTTTACCGGAGGGAGTTTTATAGGCAGGACGGGGTCCACTTGTCGGACCAGGGAAATGATTTATTCTTGCACGATCTGCAGAGGGGGCTTTTCGAAGCTTTAGCTTGTAGGTGGGGCATGAGCGACTAAGCAAGTGGCTTGATGCTCCCAGTGGCGGATTAGAAGGGGGGCATCCAGAGAGGTAAGGACTTTGGTGAGCATTCACTGGCTCTGTTCGGGTGACTGGTAATTCCTGAGGCTCCCAGCTTTGAGCCCTACGGCCTGGCTTGGGAGATAAGGGTTACCTTTGAGACCAACCCTTCTCACCTACCCAGAGCCATGCGGCCTGGGGGGAGGCGACACAGGAAGGTCTCCCTCCCCAAAAGGGGTAGCACGTGGAGAGGCGAAGTGAATATGCCTATTCACGGGCTAGAATGGCTTGCCCGGACCGGGGATAGAAGGGCCTGTGGATAGGCCTATATGGATGCCCCTTAGGACTCCCCCTTTGCAGATCTTTCAATAAAATGTGGCCCTTGTTTAAACCCATTACACGTGTCTCGACTCTTTATTTACCCCCTCCTTCCGCAACATGCTTTCAATATAAAATATCATCTGCAAAGCAACTGATTGTATTGTAGATTAGGTTCTGTGCAGAGGATGCTCTTGTAATGCAGTGGTAGTCCGACAAAAGTGCTAATCCCACAAATGCAGTTAAAAGTTACAATAATTAAGTATCTCCACAGCCCATTTCTGGAGTAGTTATTGAGCTTTTAAAAAATGGATTTCCCATTTCCTTTAAAAATAAATAAATAAATAAAAGCAACAAACGCACAATCCTATGTGGATTACCAACAGCCTCCAAGCTCGGAAGCTGTCGATTATCCAATGCAGGACAGAAAAACAGCAGAGGCAATCTTTGCCTCTGCCCTCCTGCTGCCTTTCATTTCTGCTAGTGAGACAATTTTGCCTGTCTAGCACTGGCGCCTCGGAGGGGGAGGGAAGGAGACTGGGGCATCCATAGGATATGTCGTATCACAACCACCCCAGTCTCCTCCCCTCCCCATCTCCAGGAACACCCCCTTTTCCCCATCTCTGCATTCCATTTTCAGACCACAGAGAGGTAGCTGCTGCGGTTCTCTTTGTGCCAGTTATGAGGAGGAGGGGAGCCTAGGTCTGATGGGCATGGGACCACTCCCTAAATTAGTTAAATTTATGCTGTAATTTTATAAAAAATTTAAAGGCTGATAACTTGCCTGAGACTTCTTTGGAGAAACAAGACAGAGATCAGTATTGAAATCAATGATAAGTATAGTTCTGTTGTTCCTTCATGTGACTAACACCATGCCTGCTAGTCCCACAATTCCTTTCCCTAATGTCCCTACCCCGCAATATCCTTACACTGGGGAATGAGGTCTGCTATAGGGAAGCCTGCTGAATTAAGCTCTCCCTATGGTCTTGTATATTCATTGTGCAAAATTCCAGATTATAGATGGGAGGAAAACAAATATAGCTATGGATTCAGAGATCAAAGCTTTCTTGGCACACAAAAGAAGTGAGTGCTTATGTTCTCTGATAATCTATCAATGGATTGAACAGACATATTACATACCTATTTACATTCTGTAGAAAAATAACCCTTGAGACACATGTCCATCAGAAATCTACCCTAACTTAAATTTAATAAAAGTAAGAATATCAAAACTGGTGTGCTAAGGATTTGGGGAATTCTAGAAATAACAGTATCAAGCAAATTAAAGTAGCTTGGAATTCAGCAATCATTCAGGGATCCTTCAACATTTAATTAACAGTCTTCTAAAGAGAAAATTATTAAAGCCTGCCTAGCTCCATCCATGTCTATTTTTAAAACTGTCTTTCAAACATGTCCTTGCAAATGTGCCAGTGGTTCTTCAGCATGTCTATATCATAAGCAGCTTTAGGATGAATCCCCACCCCCACCATCTTTTCCCTATGGTATTTTAATGTAAAATAGCAGTTATATGGCTAGAAATTACCTGGCCATGGTTAGGGATAATAGAAGACTGCAGAACTGATTATTGAGGGGATTTTTTAAAAAAATGTTCAGAAACATTCCATTAAAATTGTTAATCTTATTCAGAAATCTAAGGGCTCCATCACACCAGCGTTTTATCGCACTCTTGTCATGCCTGGTTTGTGGTTCTGCAGCCCAGTACTCACATGATGCTGTGCCTGTCCAGCAGTCACCCTGCCTCTTCTCCACCATTTTTCATGTTTGCCTAGAGTAGGGAAAGTCCAGTTTATATCCTCCAAGCAGGATTACAGCGCCCTTCCGCCCCATGTATTGCCGTCCTCACGCCATGTCCTTTGTTGGGTGTATGTAGTTGCTGATGAAAGAGGAGGGTGGGGTGGTTCTCCTTCTCCAGCATGCCCTGTTGAACGAACGGGCTTGTGCTGAGTTGGTTGAACAGATTTTCGCTGCTCCAAAATGCTTACAGCTCCCTCATTTTTAAAGATAAAGAGATGAAATGTGGCACCATGGTAGCTTGTAAGAAGGGCTTTAGGCATGCCAGGTTTGAAGCCTATCCCATCATCTGTTGATTTTTAAGGGATTTTTTAAATTTTCTCTCTCTCTCAAACTATTTCCCCTCCCTATAAACACACACACAGCTCTCTAATTCTCTGTTAATCCACTCCTGTGCATTTATCAAGGGAGCTTTTATCCTTTAGTTTGCTGATGCAGAGCTGTATGGGAAGAATTTACTACAGTCAACAAGAATTTACTACAGTCAACAAGAACTAGACTGACAACCGTTACCCAAAGGACCTTCTCTTCTGCCGCTCCCAGATTGTGGAATGACCTGCCAGGAGAGATTCGCCAACTCACTAGTCTTCAGGAATTTAAAAGATCTATAAAGACTGATATCTTCTGGCAGGCCTACCCAGATGAATTTTAAAGTGTTTTATTGGTGTTTTATTGGTATTTTAATGATGTATTGGTTTTATGTGTTTTAATCAGTTTTGTATTTTATGTTTGATGCTGTTCCCTGCCTCGATCCGTTGGGAGAGGCGGGAAATAAATAAATATATTATTATTATTATTATTATTATTATTAAATGGTTTTATTTCCTTTCTTTTTGAGAGGGGGAGAAGTTGCAGGAAAATGCAACAGGGATGCTTGCCAAATTGGCTTTAACAAGAGCCTTTTCTTTTTATTTTCCCTCTGTACCTATAATAATAATAATAATAATAATATTAACGATTTATTTCTTACCCGCCTCTCCATCTAGATCGAGGCGGGGAACAACAGCATGATAAAATACATAAAACTAATTAAAACATGACAAATATTATTAAAACTGCATTAAAACATCCTAAAACATCATTAAAACATCCTAAAACATCCTAAAAACATTCTAAAAATTACACTGGATATGCCTGCCGGAAGAGAACAGTCTTTATAGCTTTCTTAAATTCTAAAAGACTGTTAAGTTGACGAGTCTCCTCCGGCAGGTCATTCCACAGTCTGGGAGCGGCAGAAGAGAAGGTCCTCTGGGTAACAGTTGTCAGCCTAGTCTTGGCCGACCGCAGTAAGTTCTTCCCAGAGGACCTGAGCGTGCGGGGCGGATTGTACGGGAGAAGGCGATCCCGCAGGTAACCTGGACCCAAACCATGTAGGGCTTTAAAGGTAATGACCAACACTTTATACTTCGCCCGGAAACTAATTGGCAGCCAGTGGAGCGATTTTAAAGCTGGCGTAATATGGTCACTCCTAGATGTACCGGTGACCAACCTGGCTGCCATATTTTGAACTAGTTGAAGTTTCCGGACTAGGCACAAAGGTAGCCCTATGTACAGCGCATTGCAGAAGTCAAGCCTCGAAGTTACCAGCGCGTGCACCACCATCTTTAGGTCTTCCAACTCTAGGAAGGGGCGCAGCTGGCGTATCAGCCGAAGCTGATAGTAGGCACTCCTGGCCGTCGCATCTATCTGGGCTGTCATTTGGAGCGACGGATCCAGGAGCACCCCCAAGCTGCGAACACAGTCTTTCAGGGGGAGTGTAACCCCATCCAGAACCGGTTGACACACCTCCAAACCCAGGTTGCGGCCTTTGACAGCAAGCACCTCCGTCTTGTCTGGATTCAGCTTCAGTTTGTTTTTCCTCATCCAGCCCATTACCGCCTCCAAGCATTCATTCAGAGGAGACACACTATCCTTAGCTGACGATGTTGTCGAAGGCATAGAGAAATATATTTGGGTGTCATCAGCATACTGATAGCACCCCGCCCCATGCCTCCGGATGATCTCTCCCAACGGTTTCATATAAATGTTAAACAGCATTGGGGAAAGGATGGCACCTTGCGGTACGCCACACAGCAGCTCCTTCTTTGCAGAGCAGCTATCCCCAAGCATCACCATCTGGAACCTGCCCGAGAGGTAGGACCGGAACCACTGAAGCACAGTGCCCCCGATTCCCAATCCCCTCAGGCGTTCCAGAAGGATACCATGGTCGATGGTATCGAATGCCGCTGAGAGGTCCAAAAGTACCAACAGGGACACACTCCCCCTGTCAATACCCAGGCGTAGATCATCCGCTAAGGCGACCATAGCAGTCTCAACTCCGTATTCCGCCCTGAAGCCAGTTTGAAATGGGTCTAGAAAATCAGTGTCATCCAAGACTACCTGGAGTTGAAAGGCAACCGCCCTCTCGATCACCTTGCCCAAGAATGGAAGGTTTGATACCGGTCTGTAGTTATTAAAGTCCAGGGGATCCAGGGAGGGCTTCTTTAGAAGCGGCCGTACCACCGCTTCTTTTAAACATGATGGAAAACTCCCCTCCCTGAGAGATGCATTAATAATATATTGTAATTGCGATCTAACCGCATCTCCTCCCTGGACGACCAGCCATGAAGGACAGGGATCGAGAGGGCAAGTCGTCCCCCTCACTCGTCCAAGCAGCTTGTCCACGTCCTCGGTACTCACCAACTGAAACCGATCCAGTATAATTCTACTCGCGGAGTCACTGGACACTCCATCGTCAGCCTCTGCTATAACGACGGCATCTAAGTCGGCTCTTATCCGAGAGATTTTATCTGCGAAATGATCATTAAAGGCATCGCAGCGAACCGCCGAAGGCTCTAAAGTCGGATTCAGGGGGGAAGGTGCCCGGGTTAGACCCCTCACCACCCTGAACAGTTCCGCTGGACGCGAATTCGCAGACGCAATGCGCGCAGAGAAGAAAGCTTTCTTCGCTGCACGTATTGCCACCCCATAGGAACGAAGATGTTCTCTATGCCGTGTCTTATACCTAAGAATAGTTCCATGTCTTTGGTTCTGGATCCAGCGATCCAAAATAAATAATTCATTCAAGGGATATGCCCATCAGCAAAGTAAAGGATAAAAGATCCCTCCCTAAATGCACAGGGGTGGATTAACCAAGAATCAGAGAGCTGTGTGTGTTTATGTGGGTGAATAGTTTGAGGGAGGGAAATTTTAAAAAATCATAAAAACTCAACAGATGAACAGCTCTGGTTCAAACTTGGCATGCCTAAAGCCCTACTTAAGAGCTATCATGCTGCCAAGTTTCATCTCTTTATCTTTAAAAAAGAGGGAGCTGTAAGCATTTTGGTTAATTTCAATAAGCTATAATGAAGCAGTTATCCGAAAACGGAATGGAGGTGGCCACGCCACATCCATCACAACATCCATCAAGGACAAGAACCAATGAACTGAAGGGGGAAGGAGAAGGGGTAGGGCGGGGTGAAGTGGAGTGGAGTGCAGTGGGAGAGCGAATAAGACACAAGATTAAATAGCGCAACAACGCATGCATGAGAAAGTGACCAGCACTTGCTGCGCTAATGAAACAGAGGTCAAAATTGCAGGTGCATATCAGGAAAGAAAAGTAGGTGTGATGGAGCTCTAATATAGGGAAGGATCCAGAGGGGCCCCTTATGTGCATGGAAAGCACCCTCCACCTGTGGTGATGTACAATAAAATATATGATTAAAGCCCATAAGAAACCAAGAAACACAAGAATCACAGGAGTAACATACAAAAGATTATATAACATTAAAAGCCCAATGGAAGGGAACAGTGTTTACTGCCCATCTAAAGAAAAAAGAGCCGGGCAGACAAGTACTTGCTTCCAGTAGACAGACACCGCTGAGGTGATCACCATGAGGAATAAACTTATAGAATACTGGTAAATACACCTAATACACTGATATCAGTTAATCCTATGATTCCACCATGAGTATATGTTAAAAGTTTACACTGACCTAGATGGACATATTGAATACCACACCTGAAGAACATACCAGTCTGACCACAGATGGAGAAGACAAACTAGCACATGTTAGGAAACTGAGAAGTTAGGGAAGGCCTATAACTGCTAGGAAGCCACAGTTGATTATGCCCAAAGACTACCTATTCATAAACAAACAAGGAATCTTCTCAGCCATAGCAGGAAGATGACTCTGGAGTCCCCTGAGCAGTATTATTGAGGGATGGCTGTCCTGGTGATTGTACTATACCATGGAATGGATAAGCCTACACTTGCTACAAGTACGTATACTTATTTGTTATATATTAATAAAGCAACAAAGGTCTATGCTATAGGGTAATCCTTCTCCTTGTTTATTATTTCTACTTGGTAGAACGAGAGATTGATGACAAGAGTGATTATAGGAACAACTGCTGCTCCAACAAGCTCCCATGCTATTTTGCAGAATTCTTTGATCCCACGGAGCAACTTTTCTTGAGGGGGAGAACTCAAGAAGCTGAAGTGGGAAGGAGCCAACAAGAGAGCCCAAAAGTATGAGTGCAATTCTCTTGCAGTTTACTGGATCTCATAATTAAAAAAAAAAATCTGCTCCCCCACCCCAAGACATAATAACTCTTAAAATGAATACAATTATTAAATCCTTCAAGGATATCATTCTATGGATTTTAAAAATGTACAAAAACAACTAAGGAGAAATTAACAAAAACAATCCACCTATCTATCTATCTATCTATCTATCTATCTATCTATCTATAGTTGAAGATAGAAACTTTAAAAATTACTTTACTAAGTCGTGAAGTGATCTTACCAAATATAACCATCCACATGGAACACATAATTTTTCACTATACATTGTGCCAAAATTATGAAGAAATTAACTAATATTACTAACATTACATGGGCTAGTTTTACTCTCCCAGTAGTACTATTTACAACCAGAGAATCACCTCATATAATTTATCCCAACTATTATCTTAGTAAAACACCACATGAAAAGTTAGACTAAACTAAATCACATTTTATTTTTTAGAATTAGTTGCCCCCATCATCTGCCCAATTCATAAAACTGTTGTTACAATCACAATTTAAAAAAATAAAAGGAGAGCTTTCATAGTTTTGAAATTTAGCTCTCCTTATTTTTAAAATATTTACTCCAGCCATTTCTCAATAAACAAGAGTGCTAGGATCTAATACAAGTATTAATTTTAATGAAAGTTTGTAAAAATTAATATAGTTGGGAATTTTTCCAATAAGCAAAAACAAGCAACATTATTATAGCATAATGGGTCACGTATACCTACACAAACACAATGCATGGTCTGTATATGCTTGTAAGTCCCACTCATATGACCTACCCACTATTTTGGGGCTGGGAATAGATATGTTCATACACCCATGGTCAAAAAGAAGGAGAAGTGATTCTCGGAATGCTGAGATACTTTATTAATATATGCCCATGGACATAAATTTATGCTCTATGTCTGGGCCCCTGAACCTCACTGCAAATGCAACTTTTAAAACTGTCTCTGTCTGTGAATCAGCCCAAAAACTCCTTCATTCTTTCAAAGAATGACACACAAAGTAGCAAAACTCCTCAAAGTTGTGCGCAACAGTTCTGCATCTGAATATCTGTACAATTAGTGTTCTTGTCCCTACGTGACTCTTAAAAACTGTTTGGGTCTAGTGTACAATCTGGTGCCATGAAATCTCCATTCACATCCAGTGTGCAGAAAATGACAAGTTTATGCAGCAGCCACGTTTTCTTGTGCACAGAAATCTACTGCAACTTGCTCCTTCGCATTTACGCACTCAACGTGGGCAGCTGAGCCTATGGAAATTCCAGATACACCTGAGGTTCTAGCATCTCTGCCTTGTTGAGCTACAGCTTCCAGCACTGCTGTAACTGGGCACAGGAATCTCAATAGCTCCTGGCAAGGGAATAGTGTCCTTTTTCTGCACCAGTGGCTGTCGCATCTGCTCCTACCAGTCATGGGATATCACCTGTTTTTTCATGACAGTTAGGCCATGCCATCTAACAACCCGAGGTGTGGCTGCTGGGATTCAGGGCTGGCCGAAGACATTTAGCTGCCTAAATCAGACTCCAAATGCCCCCCTGCCCCACTAGGGCCAACACAGTCTTGCTGATCCATTCAAATACCAATGCCTACTTCATTTATTCTCAGTAGTAGCCATCCAAACCAGTGGTTTACAAGGACAGAGAGACAAGGATGCACCAGCACAGCATCCCATAGTGTGCATCACGGCATAACAGAGTTAAGGAGAAGACCCTTGGTTTTCCTTTTTGTTCAAACTTTGGTTTATGACAATAAAGCCAGGAGGTACTTTTATTTTATTGTCTCACATTGTAAAATGCTAATAATGATTTTGGAGCAGGAAAAACCAGATCTGAAAAAGGATAAGCAGAAGACTGATACATCTGGTTAAATAAAGATTTATCATTATATTAGAGCTGCTTCAAGCTGAACACCAATTGCTAGATCAAATAACGTTATGCAACAAATTAAAAAGTGTACTTTCATCATTACACTGGCATTGAAATTCAAACTTCCCACAGGTTTAAATTAAGTTCAGTCCTGTACGGATATCTTTTCGGCATCAGGTAATGACAATTCTCTTTTAGACCTTTTGGGTGTTTATGAGTTTTGGATTTTTTTTTTTCTGGATTTTTTTGTTACGCTGGTAATAACACTGGTCTGTAACCTTCTCTGAAGGTTATAATTTGATTTTGTTGTTTGGTTTGATTCTTCTGTTTGTTTATACTTTTGGTTTTATATTACGTGCATAGTTGCTTGCAAGCTGCTGTATAGGTTTTGGGAACAAAAAGCAATGTGGGTAAAAATCCTTTCAATCAACCAATCTATCAGTCAATCAATAACATGATATATATTTAAAAAATAAGAACATTCAAAGGAAACCAGTTTAACACACTATATATTTTATCAAAAAGAATTTTGGACCTTGATTTCTGTTATTTAGCAAAACCTATTTTGTCCAATAAAGTCCCCCCAAAATAGGTTACTAATTTTCTGAATCCTTTCAAAACTAACATTTCAATTATCCTGTCCTAAACACTATCAGCTTGTGAGAGTCACAGTGACAGCTACAGTAAGCAGCTAGTTCAACAAGAAGGCTTTTCCTTTTCATTAAAACCTTTATAGAAAATGGCTGACTCATAACTTATACAATGGTATTCTTCATTATAAAATGTTTTGTATGGCTGTTTCCCTTTTATTTAATAGGACACATATTCATATAATCACAAACAGGTTTCCATGTATGGATACAATCCCACATTGGGCAAACTGAATGACAAACAGATGGTCAGTGCTAACTGCTCTGATGGCAACCATCACCTGCTTGATCAGTGGACAGGGTATCTTCAGCCCTCCACTGCAAGAGATTATCAGTGCTGCTAGAGATGGCGGTGCCAATCTTTGCATAGGGTGACCACTCATGCATTCCTCCAAAAGAGGAAAGGCATCAGACATGGATCTGTTTAAAATTTGTATGTGATAATTTATATGCATAGATGCAAATTTAGAAATAATTACAATAATTAAAATCAAAATACAATACCATGGGACTTGTGTGCCTGCTCGGTCCACGGTCCAGGTACTGTTCTCCTTTGTTATAGGCTCTTTACCTTTAAACTGAATTTGGACTGGACAGATCTTCAGACAGAGGATGCTTTCTAATAAAGGACTGTCCTTTGACAGTCTTTCAAATACAGGCCTGTCCTCTGTAAAGTAGGACATATGACCACCCTGTCTTTGCACCACCTTGAGAACAATTTACACAAGAAGGTTGCTGCTGTTTTTCACACGATGATCACTCTGGCTACATTAGGCAATGATTAGTTTAAGGTTTTAGTCAGGGCCTAACTGCACAGCATGATCCATTTCACTCACCTGAATACAAGTGATTAGATCTACATCCTTCCTTCTGCCAGTAGAAGAACACCTCGTGCAGAGCAGGACTTCCATGTCCTCTACATCTCTCTGCAGCTCATCTGTGTACCCTCCAAAACTGTTCCAGAGGGCTGTTCCAGAACAGATTTGGAGGATTTGCGGGGGGCTGCAGAGGGATGGAGAGATGGGGAAGTCCCGTTCCATAAACGATATATTTAATTGCAAGGAGACATACAGTGGTTGTCTGTTGTAACCATACACATGAAATCCCACACCTGGGCCCAGTCTTCATGGCACCGAGTTGGTGCTGCCTCCCCGCAAAACCTCGTGGTTTTAGTCACCTGGGGTAGCGTTGGGTAATCCTGATGCCGAGGAAGTGTGGGTTTTTCAACGGTTATTCAGGTAACAGGACCCCCCAGCCCTCTTCCTGGAGAAAGGTGACCAATCGCTGGTCGCCTTCCACCAGGACTGCCCCCCGGATTGGCCCTGGGAATGAGGTCAGACAACAGAAGAGCCATATTGACCTCACTCCCAATAAAAAAGTTGGGGTAAGTACCCAACTTTTTCAAAGCAAAGCTTCACAAGAAAGCCCCACAGTGGCTGCGAAGCTGCAGCTGTGTAATATAATGAACACTGCACAGGTCTGCAGCCACTGCAGGGCTTTTCCCATGTATAGTCAACCCCCAAGACAACCTCTTACACCAGAAAGGTTAATAATCTATTGTGACACAATCACATTTGAAATAGATAAGCAAGGTATCTTAGCACTTGTACTCTTTGCATTGCCACTGGCTTCGAAATGTGGGAAAACAGAAGAGGCTTAGTCTTTGCTTTTTCTGAGGAGCAACATTGGAAAGCTGCCCTGACTATATATCGTAAGAGAAAATATTTTGCAAATTTTGTTCATGGATGAGTTATACAGAATACCCATGAATTATGACTTGTGGCTGGAGTAAGGGAACAACCCGAAGGGAATTCATCTTTACAGAGCAACTATTCATACATAGTAACAGTGTCTATCTTATAGCAAATGTCAGTTAACAAAGTGAACTATATTTGCTGCCACATGTCTAGTTAATTCTGAAATTCAGATTCCCTTTTCTAATTTAAAGCTGAAGTATTTGGCAATGAATACAACATTTTAATTGCTTTTTTGTTTGCATCCAATTGTGCTGAAGACAGTGTACTCTAAACAGGAAGCAGTCCCCTTTGACATACTTTTTGCCAACATTCAATTTTCTCTCAAGCTGTCCTGCAGTTTATAACCATCTTTCAAGAAAATATAGGTGTAGAGTGGATAGGTCCCTAGTTATTTGTTGAACACCCTAAGATTTAGATGGCAGGAACAATGAAGCAGTTTGAAAAATGAATATTAAAGCTATACAATGTTGCATGAACCTTAAAATAATAATGGCGTAATTGTAATACTGATGAAAATAACACTAAATGATTCGGATTTAGCTTTCATAGTCTATTTCATTTTATCTAATGTAAAATTATCTAGCTATTTCTATTACCTAAATCACATCAAGATTGTGTTATAGCTCATTTTGAAAGCAACACATTGCAAAATCCATTGAGCAGTTATGTTCAGGAAAGCAACAATTCATGAAGAATGGAGGAATGTTTACTAGTGTCCTTCAACCAAAATCTGAATTTTCTCAAAGTGTGGAGATATGTAGATGTGACAAAACAGGGAAACTTCATCATTAACAGGATGCAGTCCTATGGGACTGCTGTCCACTAGATACTTCTGAGTATCCTATGCCCTGCTGGGCTACTGTCAGCAGGGCAGAATGAGCGACAGAGATCATGTTAGGCCCTCCATCCTTCTTTACATAGTCCTCTGAGAAGCCATGCTGCTGGGGGCAGGACCAGGTCTGGAGAGGCCACAGGATGCAGCGTATCCCAGCCTCTCCTCTCCCCTCCCAGTAAAACACCCACTTTTTACCTATACGAGGTCATCTGAGGTCACTTTTCCAACCTCAGAAGCAGCTGACACGGTTTTTCAATGGTGAGGTGTGGGGAGGGAATGAAATGCAGAGTCCCCCTCCTGAAGCTGTTGGAAAGTCTATATCAGGAGTACAAAACTGTTGGGGGGGGGGGAGATTGCACTCCATCCTACATTCCATGGATAGAATCAGGGGGCATTGCTCCAACTCCTGACATCACCATCCCTTTTTCTTTGTGCTGCAGATCTGAGACAGCAGCGAGAATGAGAGGTGAGGGGGCTGGAACCCACCAATGTGTAGGAGAAAAACACCCATTCTTGCCTCAGGATGTGTCCTGCCATCCCCAAAATGGGAAATACTAGCAAGGGTGAGAGGCAGCAAGGATTGAGATCCCCTTGGTCTTCCCCTACAAAGGTGTCCCACTGCCTCTCTCATCCCCACTACTATCTATCCCTGCTACTCACCCCAAGAGATGGTGTGGGGTGGATTTAGGTGTTCACCCCCCCCATGGCCTTAGGAGGGGGACTCTGACATATCCTGAGATGTTCTCCCAAAGACCATAAGATTGTTCTGTAAATTAATGGTGGCAGTCATACAGGTCTACCTAGGTGTGTTTAAAGTATATGTGTGGCTTAATTTATGAGAAAATGTGACATACTTAACAGATGTTTAATTGTTTCAGAAGAAAATATATTAGGATTGCATGTAGTCATGTAGGAAAACAATCTGGAAATTAACGGCTATGAAAAAAATGATAATAACCTTACCTATGTAGTCTAAAGTGGAAATGAGTTATTGACTTTCCACATACACACACGCACACACACAACATCTTAATTAGATCTATGATTACTATCAAAACCAGAAAGCAATTAAAGTTCAGGAATGTATCTGACAAATCAATCTTATTTTATTTGAAACCTAGATTCACACAAACATTCCTAATTAGTATCAAAGAGACGCCCACACACTCCTCTGCAGAGGTTAGCCAGAGTTCCTTACAGATATTACTCTTGAATAAATATGGAAATTAAACGTTTTGGTCCATACATACAGCAGTGTGGTAAAAGTCTACGTCCAGGTTTCTCCCATTCTTCCCCCCTCTCCAATTAAAATGAATAAATGTAAGTGTAATAGTTCAGGAAAATTAATTTGCACCAAATTGACTGAATATGTAAAGATTAAACACATTCTAGTTGAAATAAGGAACTCACTCGTTTATTTTACTCAGGGGTATTGTCTTCGGTCACCTTCACATGGAAGCCACTGAGCAGCTACCAGTTCTTGTGTAGACTCAGATGTTAATATTTCCCAGAGAAGAAGCATAGCCCTATAATACTGATGTTCTTAAGGCCGTACATATAATCTGCCTCCGCCCTGTCAATACAGACATTTATGATTAAAGGGCACTCCTTGGAAAGTAAGGGTAGCACACACTATGTGGTTTAGTCACCCACCATCCTTCTCTCTAATAAGAACTCTGAGATCAAAGCTGGGTGTGTGAACACTTCAGCACTAGGCACATTGAAAAACTTTGATGGGGAGGTACGAACTGCACACATATACACACAGAGAGAGGGTGGTGGGCTTCTACAAAGACAATATTGATTACATATAGGAGATATGAGGACAAAACAGCAACAAAACTCAAATCCAAGTCAGAATACTGGAGACAAAAATGAGGATCCGAGAAAACAAAAACATTTTACCCATAGCTCAGTGGTAGAGCACATGCTGTGCATGCAAAAGGACCCACATTCAATCTCCAGCATCTCATAGGAACATAGGAAGCTGCCTTATATTGAGTCAGGCCATTGGTCCATCTAGCCCAGTATTATCAACACTGACTGGCAGCAGCTCCCCAGAGTTTCAGGCAGGAATTTTCCCTGCCCTACCAAGAGATACCAGGGATCAAACCTGGGACCTTCTGCATGTAAAGTAGATGCTCTACCTCTGAGCCATAGATCCTTCCCTACAGTTATGGCTGGAAAGACTCCTTTCTGAAACCCTGGAGAGCCACTGCCAGCCCATGGAAATAATGCTAAACCAATGATGAACCAGTGGTCTGACTTGCTATAAGGAAACTTCTTGTGACACTGCTGGCCAGGCATTCCGCTCCAGTCTATACTTTCTTGCAGGAGTACATGCTGCAGACCAACACGGTCCACTTCGAAGGTGTGTATGATTCCTCAGTAACATGTTCTTCTTCAAGCGGTAGATCCTCAAAACATAAAATAGCAGGTGAGCGCATACTCAGTGGGAGAGGGATAAGATGTGCTACGATTAATATATGAAATGGAGAGCAGGATCCCCGAAGGGAAGCCATTCTTGTTCACTGATTCCACACCCATTCCAATGCAACACATTGGGCTACCAAGCATCTATACCATTTCCCAGAGCTGAGAATGGTTAGACACCTCATGCCACATATGAAAAAAAGTCATTGCTAGAGAACTATGTAGCATCCATTGTTCCTCCTTGGTGTTGCTGCTACTAACTTTGACTCATAAATACCTTGATGCAAAGGTTTACTCTCTGCTCCTGACACAGTCCTCATTGTTATCACAACCAAAGTAAGATACCATGTTACATAGCCAGATTAATTCTTCCTTTCTATGCCCAGTGATGTTGCTGGTGTGCCTCCTCAGGCAGTGGCAATGCACTGTCACAAAGGAGTAGGAGGGAAAGATTGACAGAAGATGCCTCTAAGAAAATGATCATCAGTTATTGGCTAGCAGTCCAGTACATATTTTCAGTAAGACACCCAGTGCTTCCAGCCCCCTGATGAATGCTTTAAATGGCTGAGTTCTACTATGTTTCAGGAAGGGAAGCCATTCCTAACTCTGTACCCTGGGAACCTCCAATATACAAGATTGAACTTTAGACCTCCAGTAACCAAAATCTGTGTTCTACCACTGATCTATGAGTCTCCTGTTGCTGGAGTCTGTTTGGAGGAGGACTGCTCAGTTGAGCCCAGGATGGATTCTTTTAGCTACATTGACCTGCTGGCCAATCTACTTCCAGCCAAGGTGATCTAGGCAAGAGTCAGGATCAGCGGATGGGCTCAGACTGTGAGATAAAGGCGAGAGTTGACAGAGGAAAGCAATCAGGATTCTTTGTAATAGTTAAAATTCTTTCTTTCTTTCTTTCTTTCTTCATCATTCATTCATTTTTATTTATTTACACATTTGTATACCACTCCATATCTATACAGATTCTGGAGTGGTGACTAGAAAACGTACAATTGTATAGAAGTAAAAAGATTAAAACATGATATTATTAAAAACAGAATTCCAATAAGACGGTGGCTGGTCATTTAAGGAATGCTTCCTGGAACATAACTGTTTTCAGGAGGTGACGGAAGAAGCGCAAAGTTGGCACCTGCCTGACCTCCAAAGACAGGGAATTTCATAGGAAGGGGGCCACCACATCAAAGGCTCTTCTCCTGGTGGACTCCAATGGGGCCATAAGTTTATGTGGAACCACCAGGAGCAAGTGCAAGACGTATCATATCTAGCCAAATAGGCATGAGCAATGCTCGTCCACTGGGAGTTAGCAGTGTGATAGAGGGACCAAAGACCATTATCATCTCTACCTCTGTAACTTTGCAAACTGGATCCAAGAACAATTACAGAATCAAAATGACTTGGTCCTCATTTATCAGAGAACTAGATCAGTATTATCACTAGACACCATAACTAGCAGTAATTCTCACAGAAACAATCATGCCTTGCTATTCAGTTGTATATATAAAGTAATATTATAACGTACTGTAAAGTATTATTTTATAGATGTAGGGCATGACAGTATATCATGTGCAAAATTGGTACATCTGGTTCACTGAAATCCCAAACCCAGATGGAAAGTGTAATGATGATATTTCAAAAGCTTTCTTCATGTTATATATAGTTTGCAAGCTTTTCTTTAAATATGCCATCTTCTACTGGTATTAAAGTGCCCCCTGCTGGATATGAATTCAAATCCCTGAAAATCTCTGTATTAAACTGGTCTGGCAAATGTCAGACTACATTCATTTGCAGTAAGGATTTGATTACTTCCCTTAGTGCCATCCAAAACCATGCCAGTAGCCGCAAAGATCCCTGTAATGAGAAGCTCCAGCTTCAGACACAAATCCAGGAAGACTGAACAGGGGAATGAAAATGATAGGTGGGAATTAGATTGTCCTTGCTTCGTGGAGTAGTTGCACAATGATCTTTGCACATCACAGATACAAAACTCACCAAACTGAACCATGCTAGAATCAAAAAGCACTAGAAGAATACATTTTAATTCAACACAGAGTCAAGCTGCTGGGTAAAAATGAACTGAGTGAAAAGTACACAATGGAAAGGGGAAAAAACCACCCATAAGCATAAAATGATGAGCCACTGGGTAAGCAGCAGTACTTCTCAGAAAATTGGGGGGTTAATATAGCACTTAAAGTGTGCAATTCAAAAAGCCAATGACCATTTACAGGTTCCAAGACTCAGCAAATTATATCATGTTCTACTTGGCACTGTTGAAACCATGTTTGGACTACTATAGTCAGTTCAAGAAGGAAGTTAGGGGGCTTTGGATATTTGCTCAAAATGGTGACAGAGGAAACATGAGAGACTCACATATCTTCTGCACCACTTTAGGGTCATGGGTAAATAATTGGACAGATGTGCATACACACCATGCAGGAAGATGTGCATTCTTCCTTAAGTGAACAGAGCACACATTTTGGCACAGCAAATGCACACATCTCTATCGCTCCAGTCATATGAAGTGGTGGTGCAACTGGCCAACAAAAAACATAATTTGACAAGAAAAAGAAAACTGATGTCAAAATGAGGCTTGTCTAGAAAATATTTATACACAAGCCAATATATGTTACAATTATTTAAAATGAAATTGTTAAATTGTATGGATTTAAAGGAGAAAGATATTGTAAAGAAATTATTAAGCAGCCAGTTGTAAAATTAAACATGTTTGCATTCTTAATTAAACATTTGGTAAGGCTCAGCATCTTGAAATTAAAGCAGATGTAATTAATGTTTGAGTGAATCCTAGATGTGTGGAGGCTGTGGTTTACTATGCAATAAAGGAAATTAACTTTGCACATGCTCCAGGAGGGTATCCTTTTTACTATTAGTTCACATACCCTAGGGCTAAGCCCTAACATTTAACAGAGACAGCCTCCATTCCTTTTTATTTGACCATTTTGCAACCTCTCAATTGTCCCTACTATTCTGATTGCACATCAGCCTAATCTGACTGTTCTGCCCACACATCACCCTGGTCTGTGCTAGTCCTTATCTCCATGGGATACATTAGCCAGGATTTGGGGGCAAGGCAGATTCCAAGACAAGTGAAACAGAATTAGCTACAATAAAGAGTGCCCTTCCCCACTTCCCAATGCATTTCCAGCAGCCAAATTCATATCTCTAATTCTATAGGAGTCTCAACCAAGATGATGATAAAATGAATCACATGACTGGGTAAAGCAGGAAATGTACATAGCGCATAACAGTGTGAAAAAGCACAAATTTATACTAAGCTGTATGTGCCCATATCTGTATGGGAAGAAGCCACAGTTCAGTGGAAGAGAACATGCATTGCATGCAGAAAGCATTAAAAGGATCTCGGGTAGGAGGGCTGGGAAAACTCTGAGCTTGGAAGCTGCACTCAAGCAGGCAGACAGTATTTGGCTTATGGGGCAAAGTGTCTGGCTTATGGAACAAAGAGGGAAGGAAGCACCAACAAGCTGGAGACAAAAGGAGAGCAAAGCTCTGGTGCTATGTAAAAATATATTTTTCTTTATTTCTTATGTCTTATCCTCTGTATGCTCGACTGTATATGAGCAAAAACTTTAAACTGTTTTCTGTTAGAATAATAACAACAATTTCTAAAGAAGTGCTCCAGGTCAGTTTTTTCTAAAAAAATCTCTTACATGAATGTGCAAATGTTGAATATTTTGGGTGTTTCTCTTGGATAGCAAAAGAATGTATACTAAGATATGCTTCAGTTGATGTAGGGGTGTTGTTTTCATGCTAGCTTAAGACAATCTTTAATGATTTTATGTTTGTATTTTAGTTTTTGTGTAGCTCCTGACGAAGGTTTCACCACCGAAACGCGTCGAGCATACAGAGGATAAGACATAAGAAATTCCTATCCAGTTCTGATTTAAGGATAAAGAACTGTTGCCCATAACCTGAATGGCAGACTGAACAGGCAGCAGGCTCACAGGTCACCTGGTTACAGTCTTAAAAGTTATGGTGAGGTGTACTGTATTTCTATTTAAATTATAACTATTTCCAAAGGTGCATATTTACACATAAATTAGCATATATACATTGATGCACATGGCTGTCCTCTTTTTTGGTGATTCATAAGTGGTCATCCTATGGCCTCAATCACAGAAGTTCCCCCTCCCTGATACTCTCTAGCATTTTGATCATTTTGATACTTCTAGTAATATACACAGCACTGCAGAAATATTTGTCCTCTTATGCCAATGGTTGAATGACAGGAGGTTGTACACCTGATAATAGTAGGAAATCAGGACCAGCTGTAGGGTTTTGAATTTTCCTTAGGCAAATTCTGAAATAAGATCTGCAAGCAGCTGTATTCATGTTTGCAAAATGCATAACGAAATGCAAGAGAAGCTCGGATCTGACCAAGACAAGGTATTTACCATTTTCCACTTTGGTAAGCTGAATCACCGGGACAGGTTTTTCATTCATGATAAAAATATGCAAGGTATTTTTTTTTTATTCTCCCCCCACCTTCCCATAGTTTTTTCCCCTGTGGAATGAGCCTGCAGCATTATCACCCAAAATAATGAAGAGAAATGATACAACTTGCAAAACTGTTGTCTGCTGTCAGCCTCCCAGAAAGGGTGGGGGAATATTTCTGGCTGCGCATTACAAACAATCTCATTTCCAAATAGCAAATATTCTAAGCACCCAAGTGGAAACGTTATTTTATAAGGAAATGAATTAAGACCACCATAAAATAAGCCTCTGCATTTTTAGGAAAGAAAAATAACACAACCTGTTTGAGCTGAGTCACGCAAGAGTAGATCTATTTCTCAAAAATAAATTTCCAGATTATATTCTTATGTAAGCAGCAGAGCAATCAGTAAATAAACTATCGGATGGCAATGAGTCAAGAGGTCAGTGTTCTTTCTCTAGCTGTCCTACTAGCTCAACCTCCTTGGCCGTGTGCAAATCTGTTAAATTTCAAGCCACATTAAAAGAAAGTACACACAAAGCTCTTGGACTTGATGATATTCCTGCTGAGGTTTACAATCATGAGAGTTCTTATCTGTGACATTGGTTAAGTCCATCTTTTTCATGTTATATGGCAATAGTTTTTGTGCCGTGAGGTATTTAAGGACAACGTCCATCTATTTAAAAGGGAAAATGATCACTGGAAGGACAAGAGCCCTATTCTGCAATCTGCATTCAGCCAGCTCTCATGAGGGCTATAAGTAGGCAAGGGACATGGGCATGTACATCCCAAATATCCCTATCCCCATCTGTTCTTGTGGTGAGGGGGAAGGTCTGGACAGAGCTTGCTTGGACGTGAGTAGAAACAGTTGCACAATTATGAACACTGCTTGATCAGGGATCTCATTCACATGGAGGTTTCTACTCATGCTGATGCAAACTTGAACAGAAGCTCTGTCCGGTGTATTTTTTATCATTACTATTGCTACTATTATATCCTGCCTCCTTTCCTCTTGCAAGGAATCCAAGGCAGATTACATGATCCTCCAGCTCTCCATTTCATCCTTACAACAATCTAGTGAGGTTGGTTAGGCCGAGAGTCGGTGACTGGCCCAAAATCACCCCGTAAGTGTCATGGCCGAGTGGGGATTAAAAACCTCATCGCCCAAGTCCCAGTCCAATATGCTAACCACTATACCACACAGGCTCTTCCTCTTCACCATGGGAACACTGGAGTCGAAACAGGAGTGGGGACAGGAACACTGGGGGTGGGGATTGCATTCATGCCTGTGTCCCCTCTCCACTTTTAGTTTTGAAGTGCACAAGCTGAGCACCTGAACAGGGCTGAGCTCCTACGAAGTTACAGAATGGTGTAACTTATCCAAGATGCTACCTTTATTAGAATAAACATAAAAGTCCCACACATAAGTGAATCCTCCAGCCAATAAGTAACACTACCAAATTTAGCTTCTATTGACTTTATAGCACTTCCAGTTGATTTCCAGCTTTGCTAATATCATAAACTACCACACTTTTCTTTATTTCTGCTCTCTGCCTTACAAGGGACAGATCAGTGTATTCCAATTAATGCTAGGACCAAATAACTGCTGGCTTTCATCATTTTGAAGGGAGACCAGCCATACTTCTCCGTTCCTGTAGCCTTTACAGCAATCTGAGATCTTTTTGCACCAAACATGTCCTAGCTGAATTAAATCTGTGTAATCCCTTATCCATTCCACCTGTAGACTATTACGAATGGCAGATGGGGTCTTTTTCATCATGCCCAGGAATATTATTGTCCTTTCTGACTTGGTTCAAAGTACCCCCATCTGAAAGATGTAGAAACCAGCAAGGCAGGACACATACAAGAAAGCACAGTCAAGGCAAGTTCCACATTAGGTCAAGTCAAGAACTGTCACACCAAACGAGGCTGGGTCCTGTCAGGTCAAATTGGGTCAAGGCAGGGCAGGGCAGCTGAACAGCAAAGCAAAATTAGACCAGGCAGGGTCTTTCAGAACCTTGGCTAGCCCCAAGTTAGCTGAGACGCAGAATCAACCAACATGGAATGCACTTTCAGCTTTTATCCAGTTTTGGTCCTTCAGCAGCACATGAAGCAAGAAAACTGGAGTATACACCTCTAAAAACACTTTCACAAGTCACAGGGTACGTTAAACCTCTGTACTTTGAGGTTGGGTGGGCAGTCCCACCAGTTGAAGCAAATATCATCAACCACAGAGATGCTGCTCAGTGAGTGAGAGAGGCTTGTTTCCCCCACTGTCCATGCTCCCCATACTGGCCACCCATTCTCATTCCCCTCTGTGTATTCTTTCATTTTCAGCATTTTCAGTAACACTACTGTGAAATACCACTGCTACAGGCTTCTGCTACTGGCTGCCTCTTCTCCTTCCACTCTATGTATTCATTTGTTTTCAGTGTATCACAGTAATGATATTGTGAAATGCTGCTGCTGCAGGCTCCCGCTACTGGCTGTGCCTTCTTTCTCTATGTGTATTCTTTCATTTTCAGTGTATCGCAGTAACAATACAAAATGTCACTGTTGCAGGCTCCCGCTATGTGCAGAGCATATTGAGGTTGCTGCAGATTGGTGACACGATCATCAGTTGCAAACGACCCCAATGTGCTCTCCCTCTGCATTAAATTGGCCGTGTAGATTGGGACTCAGCCAAGGAGAGCTGTGGACTCAGCAACAGTCAAAGGATTTCGGAAGCCTTATAAAGGCCAGCAGCTCAAGACCTGCATTTAGCCCCACCCCTCACAGAAGCAGTTTCCTCACAGAAGCAGTTTGTTTCTTAAAGGGCTATTGTCTAATTTTGTAGCCACTGGCTCCTACAGGGTGGGGGTGATGAAGGCTGTAATGGGAGAGTGTCCTCTGCACCTGAAGAGTTAAGTAGAGGCCTGTTTTCTGGCCTGGAAGGCCCTGGGATAGCAGTGGTCAGGTTAACGGAGGAACTCTCCTCTGTCTCTGAGTCCTCTTCAGAGCCAGAGGACAGATCAAGGCTTGGGAATATGACAATTATGATGCGGACCCAGACACACACACACATCCTTTGTTTTGCTTTACTGCTTAGCATTATTATTATTATTATTATTATTAATTCCATTTATATACTGCCCCATAGCCAAAGCTCTCTGGGCAGTTTACAAAAATTAAAAACATTGAACATAAAAACCCCGACATACAA
The DNA here is from genome assembly GCA_029215795.1 of Anniella stebbinsi. NCBI lineage: Eukaryota > Metazoa > Chordata > Lepidosauria > Squamata > Anniellidae > Anniella > Anniella stebbinsi. The sequence goes on from JARDYH010000003.1 coordinate 221,090,291, forward strand.
AATTTAAAACCATAAAAAGCATAAAAAGAGGTTATAAATACAGTATCATTTTAAAACAACAACAAACACATTTAAACAAACACAGCATTGTGTCTGATAAAGAATTCTGATGAACTCAAAAACTGATCACTTCTTTGTAATTATCTTAGATTCTCCTCCCCACCCCCACTCCTAATGGGCCAAGACTACTACCTGCGATTTTCATCTCTGGAATGGAATCAGGTCCAAATGATGTCATTTTGCTAGAATATCATCTGGCAGAATTTTCAAACCTATCTGTTTCACAAAGCTAAATGCAAGGCACAATACAAACAGGAGCAAGTTAAACATAAAAATGGCAACCTTAAAGGAAAGTTAAAGGTGAAAGTCAGAATCCTGGTAGATTGCATAAAATGTACCACTCTCACAGAGAAGTTGGAAGCATACTGCATTCAGAACATAAAAGAAAAATGAACAGAAAGGAAGGAAATTCAGTGACCCCCTATGTCTAGATTCTTCTGAAATGTCTGCAGAAGAACCCTGCTTCTCATATTGGTTTATTAAGTCATCAGCCAAGCGCCAACAGCAGTGATAGCTCTCTCCATCATCATTAAATCTGTCCATGTAAATGACCAACCTGTTAAGTCTGGTCCTTCTTTAAAAGACAAATAATGATATGAACTGTTTAGGGAAGGATTCACCACTTTGTCCCCAGTTTATATTCACTTCTGGGGGGTTTCAACAATTGCATGAGAAAAAGATATGTACTTAGAAATTTAATGTTATAATAATTTAGTGATGACACAAAGCTATTCAGATGAATACAATTCCAGTCCAAAGGGTTATCTTCAAACTGGAAAGTGGGAGCATAACCAGGTCTAAGTGTTGGAATTCTGTGCAAGTGCCAAAAGAGCACAGGATATGATACTGGATGCAGAATTTGACTTCCTTAGAATATTAGCTTCTTTACATCCTAAAGCAAACTTCTTGTACTTATGGTTGCAAAGATGTGCTTGAAAGCACATATACAATGTCTAGAAAACTTTGTGGTGGGGGGCAGGTCCCAAGTAGGATTTCAGTGGTCTGGATGCTTCGGTGCCTTCCATAGCACCTTTCCACTCCACACGACTACACAAACAAATCATGTAAGATAGGGCAAAATATCAAATGTGAATAAGGGATGCAGGGATGCATAAGCTTTCCTTAGTGTAGAATTTGTAACACTGACATGCCAGAACATAATCATGGAACTGCAAGAGTGTTATTCCTGACAGAATGTATCCTCTAAGGGCCAGACTGATAATTCAGTTCTTTCAAGTATGTTTGTAATCGGATTCATGCTCAGAAAGTGCGTAAGGCCTTTTTCACCATTCAGTCAGGCTACTGTCATGAGTAAACCATATTGACAGAATCTGTGTCAGAAGTCAGCATCATTGGGCTTCTGCTGTAGTCCACACCCCAGCAGGGCATCCACTGCCAATATTGAGAGCCCCGACCCTCCTTCGTGTCACTGTCTGTTCACCTACCTTCTCCAAGGAACAAATGAGAAGGAGCAGCAACCTATGCATGCCTTGCCCTGTGCCTCTGGACAGTGGTACATATTGGGCCAGAGTGACAGGGAAAGTAGAACTGAATGAAGAAGAGCTATTTAGGGAGGAGATTCCTGTGAGGGCATCTTGCCCAAAGCTCCCCAAAACCTGGGGCCAACACTGAATACTGATTTACCAGAAGGTACACCTAATTCATGACCTGTGTTTAGCCTGGAAAACTAAGGCTTCATGCTTGGATGAAGCAAATGTCCCTTGCATAGGGTTCCTTTTATATAATATGCCTCAATTGTAATTCCTCTGTTATGCCTTTAAAGCAGGGGTGTCTTAGCTCTTCCAGGCCGAGGGCCACATTCAGTTTCAGAGAAGCTCTTGTGGGATGCATTTTAGCAGTGAGCTGAAAGCAAAAAGAGCTGAGGCCAAAATACCAAAACATGTCAGCATATTGTAGTCCAAAGTCCTTACTGCCAGAAACAAAATGCCTCTTAGAAGAGGCATTTTAAATTTTTAGAATGGGGAAAAAACGTCACAAAAGCAGGGAAACCACCAAATGATCAACGATCAGCAATCAGAGGAAAGGGCATGTGACTATATTGAGAACCCTGGAAGGGTCATATGGAGATTCTGGATTTGGCCATGGACCTGAGGTTCAATGCCCCCTGATTTAAAAGATAATTTCCTACCTGCAAATAAACAAACAAATATAATAATTTATTAACTGATGGTGAGAAAGGTGGAGAAATGCTTAGAAAATATGGGCTGCAGCAACCCATTAAAAATATGCAGCTGTTGTGCTGATAGAGTTGGAAAGGGGAGTACTAGCATTGTCAACACGAATGTCCATATGTCTAGAGACATTTGAGAAATCACCATAATTGGAACGAACAGAATGGGCTATCCATTGTACTTTTTGAGCCGAACAAATTCTGGAAAACATGATGTTCTCATTTGTGAAGGCCAAGATGGCCTTTGCATAGGGGTTGCGGGAAGACATCAGCAGGTTTGGGTGAAATTCAGGTTTGCAGAAGGACAATAACTTATTTTTTAAAAAGCCTTAAAATGGAGGGGACCCATAACAGCCAATGAAATTTGAGCATGCTCAGTGGCCACAAATTGTGGCACGTTTTGGCAGAAAAACTGAAAGGGAAAAGGGAATGAAAGGGAATGGAAAATCGTGGAGGAGGGCATGATGACTCACAGAAACACTGGACACTCTACACTGCAACATTTTGTTGCAAGTCCCACTCTTCATGAGTGTGTAATTGATAGAATTGTCCTGCATTAATTTATCTAAGCCATTTTTAAAGAAATCCAATCTGGAAACCATCACTAAATCTTGTGACAGTAAATTCCAGAAATTAATTATGTATTACATGCAAAGAAGCACTTCCTTGGTAACATTGGTAGTCTTCAATTAAATTGCTGTTATTCAGTTATATATGGGACATCAAATATCACCCAAAGTAGGCCTCTGCAGTTACTTACAGTAAGAAAAAGTGTATGTATTTCTTTTTATTTTACTGATGCTTTCTACAATTTAAAAGCTGAAGCAAGATACTATCTTCTCTTTATAATCAGTAGAAAATTGATCATCAGTAGAAAATCTTTAACGCCATAAACTTTTTATTTTAACAAGAAAATTCCAATATGAAACATGTCAGGTTGCCAGTTTAAAAAAAAAAATCAATTTTGAAATCATGATGTTTATAGGCTTCTGAGACAAAATACAACCCAAGGATTCAATAAAGAAGCTGACAGACATAAGCCCAAGACACTGTCATTTTTAGACAACTGACAGCATTTAAATATAAGGCAGCAGACCCAGAGGTTATGGTGCCAGCTCTACCTATAAAATTAAAAGATTTTGACCTTGACACCAATAGTAGATGAAACCAGAGTAAGATTCAGTGAGCAGCAAAGATTAATCGTAAAACAATTGAGATGACAGCAAAAGCAGGGGGGATTAACTCGCAAACCAGAACAAAGAAAGTGCTGAGAGGCAAGCACAGATACTCCACAGAACATGAATGCTTCACATAAAATTCGGCAGCATGGGAGGGGGGCATGTTTCTGCCATTTCAGATTTGCGGTTCAGCTTCCAATCTTTTCCCACTTTTAAACAAATTTTAAAAGACTTTTTAAAAAGACCTTTTAAGGAACGGAGGTAGTTGAGTTCCAATAGAAAGGGACAGTGCCTAGATAACTGATGGAGTATAGATTAGATGTGCGTCAAATCAGATACATGGTGCATTTTGTCCTCCGTTAAGTTCAGGCAGTAGGGTTTCTAGGTAGACTTGAGTCTTATCATCTTTTTTCCTAGAGTTTAAGCACTGGGGATAACTAGTGATCTTGGGATCAGCCATTAGACACAAGCCTCCTGGTCAGAGCAAAAGGCAATACATGAATAAAGCAATTCGTTTGTATTAATGAGTTTTAGAATTGTTTTATCAGCGGAAAACAATTAATTCTGGCTGTGTTGTTCCTTGGCCTTCATCCCCACGCCAACCTTTCCTCCTACAGGATTATCCAAAGCATATTTAGTAGAGCTGCAAACCTACTCAGGTCCACAGCTGCCAAATTGGCCATTCAGATGAGAATGAGTAAAAATTGGGGGGAGGTGTTTTTTAAACAGTCTGTCTACCAGTCAGAAAAGTAATGACATGGATTTTCAAACAGAAATGTAGAGAAACAACAATACATGTTAAATGAAAAGAAGTCCAATGTCAAAATTTTGTTCATTCTTTTTCAAAAGAGAATGATACAGATCATTTTCTTCCAATACATTACAGATCTGTGCATTATGCCTTGTATTTGTAGTCTCTTCTTCCATGCCCAGCTTCTCCATTAGCTACACTATCCAAGAATTAACCTTGAAGATGACTTGTTGGACCAACAAGGTTTCCATTCAGTCTGCCCAGATTCAACACTTAGCTAACAGGCTCACCCAGATCTCAGCTGAGCATTGGGTTTGGTTGTAGAAGAAAGCATTGAGGTTCAACATGGAGCATGATGGGGGCTGGTAGAACAAACATTTCCAAAAACATTAGATTGTTTATCTAATCCAAGCTTTCCTAGCACTGCCTGCCTGAGACAGCCTAGTTCATGGAATCCAATATGAGAAGAGGCAACAAATTAATCAGTAAACACAGCTTCCCTCACATGAGAAATGAAAAGGAAATTTAGTGTAGAGGAAACCTGGTCATACCGAGCCATGTTTCCTTTCTTGTTTACAATGCCCATTAAGGCAGAGGAAATTCAAAAAATGCCTTATGCCCATACAGCCAAATGCTGCACTGCATTTTCATGTCTTCCAGTCCTAATAAAAAATAAGAAAATATATACAAGTGTTGCAGAAGACTGGTTTATTTTCAAAAAGCAGAAAAACATGTTTCAAGCTTTGCAGCTCCTTTTCAATTATATTTTCCTTTTGCAACTTTTCCCCAAGACAACAGAGTCTTTTAAAATTAACTTTCAGTCTTTACTTCTTTTTCTGCTTATTTTGGTTGTGGATTGCCACAGTTCCCAGTCACCAAGGAACAATTGCTAAAACCAGGTAAATGGCAAAATTTATGTCTGGTACCAGGCTGACTTCACTTTCAACATATATTTTTATTCAGTTAACTAGCACAAGTTTTTGAACAATGGCAACCTATATAGGACTTCTTTAAATGATCAGGGATCTTGAGGAATGTCTCAACTCCATTCAATTTTGGATTAGCTTCACAATAAATACACTCATCCAAGGTTTAAAAAAGAGAAAAGTTTAAGAAAGTGTGTTAGGATAAACAGAAAACTTCCTGCTCTTCACCATGAATTTAGTAAGGTCACTGCATTTACATGACTATTGTATGCACATGACCAAGAATGACATCAAATAGCAAGCAAAATAAGGCACCTAATCATAAAGAAGCTCAAGATTAGAATAGCAATTTTATTTATTTTAGGCAAAAGTCAAAACTCCATAGGAAACTGTGAGCACATGGACACTATACATGCAGTACTCCGCCACATTGTGGAATACTCTGTGCTGCGAATCTCCAACAAGTATGCAAAGCATTGTCCAACTCAGAAAGAGGAAGAAAGCCCAGCGTGGGTTCCTTTGTGCGCACCAGAGCAGCTAAACCATCATGTTTCTGTGTTCTCCATCATGTAAATAATCCCACTTATTCTATGTAAAATTCTTTATTTCAACTCTTGCCTTCTACCATTGTTTATTAGGATTTCATTTATATCTGCCAAATTTGTAACAGTAAAAAGGTAAATCTTGTTGTGCAAAATGTTATGGTCAGATCCAAAGAACTGTTAAACTGCTAAGATCAAGGGGACTTTTAGATTGTGTTTCCTGAACAGCCTACCCTCTCCTATGTGGAACACAAATTCGTTTTAAAAGGAGCTTCAAAAACTGGGGTGAGGCATGCAGGTAAGGTTATCAAAGAGCAATTTTAAAAAAAATCCACTGAATTTATGGAAGCTCTTTCTATGAGACTAACCAGCTCCTTGGATTTAAGCCTATCTTCACAGGATAAACAAAAAACAGCCCCTTTATAAAATTGTTATTACATTATCGACTTCTTCAAGGGTATTATCGAAACCACTAGGCATAGAATTGTTTGTTTTGTACCCTTTCAAAGGTTTTTTTAAAAAAAGCAAATCCAAAACAGTGGCCAAGAACTGTAACTCAAAACTGTACAGAACCATTTCCCATAATTAACTTTCTATCATTAAAGGCAAAGTTTTAAAATGCTTCCCCCCTTCTTTTCTTTTGCTCTCAGAAGCACAGTGACATTTCAGTTTTTGAATATTCCCATCAGATAACTTGGCAAGAAAAAGGTTCTCCCCAGCTTTTAAATGTAGAATTTTCATTTATACTTTGGCTTTTATACTCGGTAGGCCCATTATATTGAATCATAGTGAGCTACCATATCTCCCTAGGATTAATTACAGTTTTTAATTAAATTAAAAGATTCCCCCCAACATGACCTCCATATCAGGCCCAAATGCATGTTATCTCCTCTCACACTTGTCTCATAGGACAGCAGCCTCCAACATTTCAGAACAAGACACAGTTTGCTGTTCCTTGTATCTGCCAAAAACCAGCTCTGAATTTATTTCCAAGTTTGTTCATGTATTACATCTACAGAAGAATTTTTCAGGTGATGAATATTCCATGATCTTAAGTCTTTATTGAGGTTTTATTGGTATGGCAGTAATATATATATACACAGAAATATATATACACATACATACACACATACACACAGAGTTGTTTGGGGGGCTTGGTGTGTATGTGTGTGTTTCAAACTAAGTTACAATAAAGATTGGATTTGTTTTTTGTTTTTTTAATTTGTATAAATTTTGAATGCCCACATATGGCTCTTCCTTGAAAAGCTAAGCTAGATGTTGATAGTAGGTAGAGACAAATGTAGTTACATAAAAATAATGAGTGTAGTTTTTATGGGATTAAAACCATTAATGGATTAAAACGAGTGAGTCGGGTGGTCCCTGTCTTCTCTCCAGTTGCCTTTCCTGTCTCTCCTGCAAGGAGAAGGAAAAGGAAAAGGAAGAAAGATGCAGCAGCTAGAGCCTTCATCCATGTTTCTTTAGCGAAAGAAACACAGCAGGATGCTGTAGTCGCTGCCAATTTCCAATCTCTCTTTCTCTCTCTCCTATCGCAATGCAATACGTTGTACTGGAAAAGGGGAAATTATTCATTATTATAACCAGCACCTTACAATAATTCATAAGAAGGTGCTCATACAGTCAGACCATTGATAATCTAATTCGGTATAGTTGACACTGACTGGCAGTGGGCACCAGGGTTTCATATAGGAGTCCCTGCAGCTCTACACCTAGAGGACTGAACGTGGGACCTTCTGTGTAGAATGCACCTGCTCAGCTATGGAACCAAGCCTTAATTCTAATTCACACCATGCAAACTACATGGAGGACACGTGTTGCAAATGAAGGGGGGGGTGTAATTATGTTTTCAGACTCTATGGCTCAATTCAGACGACACAATAAACAATTGGTGTGGGGGAAACAATCGTCAGTTGTTTTGACTATTGTGTCATCCGAATGCTGCCATAGTCAACTCAGCGCTGATCCTAATCCACACCACAGTTGATTATTTATTATCATGTTGTGTGGGGAGTACCCCCTAGATGAACAACTGTAAAGTTGATTATTACCCCACCATTGACTATTGTGTTGTCCGAATTGAGCCTATGAGTGCTTAAATCTAATCTTTAGGATAATGGTAATCAGAAAAAGATATATAATTAGGCAATTAATACAAATAAAACAGGAAAAGTATTTGACTATTTCTGATGCAAATCTCACTTACAGAACTGAAGCTTCCTTTCCCAGAATAATCCTCCATTTTATGTATCAAAAGTTATAAAAGGTTGTTTGTGTGTTTGTGAAATTTCAGCCAGAAGCACTGTTCAACCATAACAAAGCCAAATGGCTGAAGTTCTCATTACACCCACAAAGTCACAGTTGATAGATGAGTCAGTCACTCCAAGCAGAGCTTCTTCAATGTGTCTCGGCAGGATCTCTTTCTACAATTTTATTTATCACAAAATCAAACTGTCTAGAGTTATTTAAAGCCCTTTGTTAATTTAAAATATTAAACAATATAAATTAAGCTCTACTTTGTATTATATATAAAATAAATTAAGCTAAAAAAAGAACAAGGAGGTAGATGACACAGCTCCATAAATCCTTCAGTGGTGTCACACTTGGGGTTGAAAATACTGCAGAACTCTGAATCGTGAAACTTCACAACCACTTTGGGAGTCTGGCCTGTTCTCACAATTGCATCATCCTATATATTTTTGACTAGTGTGTACAACATACTATTGTTTGAGCATCAAAAAACAACACAAAATGCCATAGAAAATTATGCCTGAGCATATTGGCATGAAAAAATAAAATTATATTACCATGCAGATGGGATCAATGGTTAATGGAATAGATGTACAAACCTGGAAAATACTTGTACAGAGAAGGAACAAAACTGTGCCTATATGAATTCACAAGGTGTGACTTCAGCACAATTTAGCACATCAGAAAATGGCACTGTTCATGAATCATCCAATTAAGAATCTTCCAATACTTGGGATAGTTTTAAAAATAGACATAGCCCAATCCTATGGTTATCTACTCAAACAGAAGATCCATTATGCTTAATGAGGCTTACTTCCAGGGGCTGCACTCCTCTGGGCATAAGCCTCATTGGGACAAAAGTCCCCTTCACACAGTCACCAGGGAGAACAGAATCGCACTGCAGGTGCTGCCTTAGAGGGCTCCTGGCTTCTCTGGCTTCACCCCCACTCCACCCCCAACATCCACACATTGAACATGGATGCCTAGAAGGGGTGGCTACACACATAGACCTCTATATCCGTATATTTCTCTGGGAGCTGGATCAGACAAGGTTCCATCTCTCATGGAAGTCTAAACACATAGGTTTTCCTTCTGTAGACATCCATGCCCAGTGTGTGGATTTCAGGGATGGGCTGAATAAGCTGTGTAAGCTCAGGGATAATAGTGTAGCCTCACTCTCTGTATGTCCAAAGTTCAGCTCTACTTCCAAGTATTGTGGTCCCAAGCTGTGTAAGGCTTTATAGGTTAAAACCAGCACCTTGAATCGGGCTCGGAAATATACAGGCAGCCAATGCAAGCGGGCCAGAGTAGGTCTTAAATGCTCGAACCTTCTGGTTCCTGTTATCAATCTGGCCACTGAATTTTGCACAAGCTGCAGCTTCCGAACCACCTTCAAAGGCTGCCCCACGTAGAGTGCATTGCAGTAATCTAACTTGGAGGTTACCAGAGCATGGACAACTGAAGCCAGGTTATTCCTGTCCAGATAAGGACATAGCTGGGCCACCAACCGAAGTTGGTAGAAGGCACTCCGTGCCACTGAGGCCACCTGTGCCTCAAGTGACAGAGATGGTTCTAGGAGAACCCCCAAGCTACGAACCCGCTCCTTCAAGGGGAGTGCAACCCCATCCAGAACAGGTTGAACACCCTCCATCCGGTCAGCGGAACCACCCACTAACAGCATTTCAGTCTTGTCTGGATTAAGTTTCAATTTATTAGCCCTCATCCAGTCCATTGTCACAGCAGGCACGGGTTCAGCACATCCACAGCCTCACCTGATGTAGATGAAAAGGAGAAGTAGAGCTGCGTGTCATCAGCGTACTGATGACAACGCACTCCAAAACTCCGGATGACTGCACTCAATGGTTTCATGTAGATGTTGAACAGCATGGGGGACAAAATGGACCCCTGCGGAACCCCATACTGGAGAATCCACGGTGCCGAGACCCGCCAAGTAGGAGCGGAACCACTGCAATGCAGTGCCTCCCACTCCCAACTCAGCCAGTTGTCCCAGAAAGATACCATGGTCGATGGTATCAAAAGCCGCAGAGAGATCAAGGAGAATCAACAGAGTCACACTCCCCCTGTCTTTCTCCCAACATAAGTCATCATACAGGGCGACCAAGGCTGTTTCCGTACCAAAACCAGGCCTGAAACCCGACTGAAATGGATCCAGAGAATCGGTCTCATCCAAGAGTGCCTGGAGCTGGCTCGCAACCACCTGCTTCAGGACCTTGCCCAGGAATGGAACATTTGCTACTGGCCTGTAGTTATTAAGATTTTCAGGGTCCAGGGAAGATTTCTTTAGGAGTGGTCTCACTGCCGCCTCTTTCAGGAGGCCTGGGACCACTTCCTCTTGCAAAGAGGCATTAATCACTTCCCTGGCCCAACCAGTTGTTCCATCCCGGCTAGCTTTTATTAGCCAAGAGGGGCAAGGATCCAATATGGAAGTGGTTGCACGAACCTGTCCAAGCACCTTGTCAACATCCTCGAGCTGCACCAACTGAAACTCATCCAAGAAAACAGGACAAGCCTGTGCTCTGGATACCTCACTAGATTCACCTGCTATAACACTGGAGTCTAAGTCCTGACGGATGCCAGAGATTTTATTCTGGAAGTGCCCAGCAAATGTATTACAGCGGGCCTCAGATTGTTCTAGCATGTCCTTGGGGCCAGCATGTAAAAGCTCCCGGACAACTCTGAAAAGCTCCGCTGGGTGGCAGGTTGATGATTGAATAGTGGCAGCAAAGTATTGTTTTTTTGCTGCCCTCACTGCCCCTGAATACAGCTTACCATAAGCACTTACCAGTGTTTGATTGCATCCATCAGGAGTTCGTCTCCATCTGCCCTCAAGCCGTCTCCTGTTTTGTTTCATCACTCTCAGCTCCGGGGTATACCACGGAGCCGTACAAGCTCTACACAGGAGCTCAGGAGCAATCGTGTCAACCACCCGGGTCATTTCTGCATTCCACAGATCAACCAGGGTTTCGACAGGAGAGCCATCCCTATCAGCCGGAAAACTCTCCAGAGCCCTCTGGAAACCATCTGGATCCATTAGCCTCCGGGGGCAGACCATCTTAATAGGTCCCCCACCCTTGCAGAGGGGAAAAGCCGCTGTAAGTCTGAACCTCAGCAGGTGGTGATCTGACCATGACAGAGGGGTTGATGTAAAGTCCCCCACTTTCAGATCCCCATCTCCATGTCCAGTTGAAAAAAACAGATCTAGAGTATGCCCTGCTACATGCGTCGGGCCGATGGCATGTTGGGACAGTCCCATGGTTGTCATGGAGACCATGAAATACTGAGCTGCCCCAGATAAAGTGTCCTCGGCATGAATGTTGACATCCCCCAGAACCAAGAGTCTGAGGGACCTCAACAGTACACCAGAGACCACCTCTGTCAGCTCAGCTAGGGAGTCTGTTGAGCAGCGGAGTGGGCGGTACACCAACAGAATCCCTAATCTGTCCTGTTGGCCCAACACAAGGTGCAAACACTCCAGACCAGTAGTCACATGGACAGGGAGCCCGCAGAGGGGGGATGGAATTCCTATAGACCACAGCAAACCCCCCTCCCCGGCCCTCAAGTCTACCCTGATGCTGAACCAAGTACCCCGGTGGGCATAACTGGGAGAGACTAACTCCTCCCTGCTCTCCCACCCAGGTCTCGGTTATACATGCCAGATCGGCTGCCTCATCCACAATTAAGTCGTGGATGAGGAAGATCTTATTATGCACCGATCTGGCATTTAAAAGCAGCGCCCGGAGGCCTGAGGGCTGGTTAATAGGGCAACCAACAGACCTGTGGATGTGAGGGGGACCGGAACAAGGCACAGCCATTAACTGTCTGGGCTTTGTTCCCCTTACCTGGCAAGTCTTCCTCACAATGCCATATCTCCCTCTACCCGTCACTATACTGATGGGGCACACCTCAGATCCCCCACCTGGCCCTGTATCCTCCCTCCCAGGCACATAGCTCAAGCCTTGGGAAAGGGAAACAAAACAAAACAAAACAAAAATAAAGACAAAAAAAAAGCCAGCAGGCAGCCCTTCCTCTCCCCCGAGCAGCAGGCCTCCCTCTCCTGCAGGTTTGTTGGCTTTCCCAGGCCCCCTCAGCCAGCAGCTTAAATATCCCTCCCAGGAAGGGAGGGGGACAGATGTAATTGTCCACAGCAGCTGGCTCAGTACCTGGGGGCCTTGGCCTGCAGGGAGTGGCAGTCAGGCAGCAGTCCACGGGGAAGAGCAGCAGTGATGGTATGACGGCAGCAACAGCGAAGACCATTAGCAGGTAGCAGGCAGCTCTTCCTCTCTCCTGGGCAGCAGGCCTCCCTCTCCTGCAGGTTTTTTGGCTTTCCCAGGCCCCCTCAGCCAGCAGCTTAAATATCCCTCCCAGGAAGGGAGGAGGACAGATGTAATTGTCCACAGCAGCTGGCTCAGTACCTGGAGGCCTGGTCCTGCAGGGAGTGGCAGTCAGGCAGCAGTCCACGGGGAAGAGCAGTGGTGATGGTATGACAGCAGCAGCAGCAGCAGCAGCAGCAGCAGCGTGGACCGTCAGCAGGTCGCAGGCAGCCCTTCCTCTCCCCCGGGCAGCAGGTCTCCCTCTCCTGCAGGTTTGTTGGCTTTCCCAGGCCCCCTCAGCCAGCAGCTTAAATATCCCTCCCAGGAAGGGAGAGGGACAGATGTAATTGTCCACAGCAGCTGGCTCAGTACCTGGAGGCCTGGTCCTGCAGGGAGTGGCAGTCAGGCAGCAGTCCACGGGGAAGAGCAGCGGTGATGGTATGACAGCAGCAGCAGCAGCGTGGACCAGCAGCAGGCAGCAGGCAGCCCTTCCTCTCCCTCGGGCAGCAGGCCTCCCTCTCCTGCAGGTTTGTTGGCTTTATACTTAAAATATTAACATTAATATAATACCAAGAATATTCTATGCAGAATATTGAAGAACGGATAAGATTCCTAGTGTGAAATCAGGGGTTCACTAGTGTTTGTTTGTTAGTTATGCTGCTATTACCATGTTTCATGTAGTGAGTAGTTATAGCCTAAGACCGTACTCAAACAACATGAACAACATACTCGAAAGAAGGTATATAGTCTAGGACTTCATGACTGTTATGACAACCATGGGGCTGTCTCAATATGTTATTGGCCTAAGAGGCGACACACTTGATCTGGTTTTCTCAACTGGACTGGAGGATGGTGATCTGAAAGTGTGGGAATTAACATCACTTCCCGGCTATGTGAAGTTCTAATAATGTGCTGGAGGGGAACGCTCTCCCTGTAAAGCATCAGACTATCATTAGGTTCCAGCAAATGGGCCTGGCTTCGCACAGGTTGGAATAGGCCTCAGTTTAATATAGCAAAGCCCTCAAGTAAGCTTATACAGCTGCCAGAGTATGACACATTGTGCTTGTGCCACCTGAGTAAAGCCATGCCTGCTGTACACCTATACACAGCCTCTTCATTGGTGCACCCCTAAAGACGCCTGAAAAATAAAATTTTCAGAAATTACACCTACCTGTAGATTAGCACACAGCTGCCATTTTGAGGGTGTTCCTGTACTTCGACTTTGGTAGATTAGCCATATTTTAATCAGCTATTATTTCTGAGTGGAAAGCACTTTCAAACACTTCTGTTACAATTTTGACCCTGGTCAAACTGTGTTTTTCTTAGACTAATATGTGACTCTGATTCAGTTTCTCAAATTGCATAATGCAAATTCTTAAAGTGGTGTTTAGCTAGCTCAGGTCTTGACAAAATCCGACTTCTCAGGGATAGGATAGGAAAGGAAATGGAAAAGGGGAATGACATGCAAATGACTGGGAGATGCTGCTCTGAATCTATTAAACAAAACCCCACAGTTGCTACCACTATGTCTCCCTTTCCACACACATTATTATTATTATTATTATGATTACCGGTATTATTATTATTTCTTACCCGCCTCTCCCTCTGGATTGAGGCGGGGAATAACATCAATGCAAAAAATATAAAAAACATAAACTAATTAAAAGCATATAAAATTAATACATCATTAAAACCAACAAAGTCTTAAAATTCGACTATGCCTGCCAGAAGAGATCAGTCTTTATAGCTCTCTTAAATTCTTGAAGACTGGTAAGTTGGTGAATCTCTCCCGGCAGTTTGTTCCACAGTCTGGGAGCAGCAGAAGAGAAGGCCCACTAGGTAACAGTTGTCAGCCTAGTCTTGGCCGACTGTAGTAAGTTCTTCCCAGAGGACCTGAATGTACAGGGCAGATTGTATGGGAGAAGGCGATCCCGCAGGTAGCCTGGACCCAAACCATGTAGGGCTTTAAAGGTAATAACCAACACTTTGTACTTCGCCCGGAAACTAATTGGCAGCTGCAGACTAAAAGCAGGACAGAATGAACTCCACTATCTCTGTGTTACAGAAAAGGAGCCTTCATTCATACCTTTTAAAAGACAATTATGAGGAGAAAATATTCGGTGCAAAGGCTAATGAAAAACAAAACACATTTCAGTATATATGAAATATTGTGACAATTCAATTAGTAAATAAAATATATTCCAGTTTATGAACTTGAGCATGAGAATCTCAATTAAAACGGTAAGTTTCACCATGTGCACCCTCCTTGCAAATTCATATAAAATACTACTCATCAAATTCTATCGATAAACTCTCATCATTTGGGGTAAGAGAACCTCTGCAGATTTGAAACACAGTTATGTAAGTAATTGTTCAGTCAGTAAAGCTTCCTCCTTGAGAGAATCACATCACAGTTATATTCTAGCTGAAGACAATTAAAGAAGCCCAGTCCCCATGGGAGGTAACACAACTGCCACTTCAGCATATTTCCCAAATGCGTTTGTGCTTGCACTTACTCTTCACTGGGTAGTGAGGTTTAATACGCCATGCCAAAAGTTGGATTTGCATTGCTGAGCAACTGTAGAAATGCCACCCAGGAAATGCTGACGCTCTATTCATTAGAGTTCTTTGTCAAAATTAATAGGATAGAATATACTTATGCCAATAAAGATTCTAACACTTTTTACAATTACAGCTATGTAACAAATGTGTGGAAATACAAATCATAGGCAACCAATAGTTCCTGCAAAGAGAAAATATGACCTATGGGTCTCATCACTACATCTGAGCAGTAGCTCCCACCACAACATAATGCAGTGTCATCACTTCATACAGTGTAGGTGGATTGGACCTTACTGACACTGTTGTGCTCTAGCTTTAGCAAAATCACCACTATGAATATTGTATGGATAGTGTTATTCTGTAGTTTTGTTGCTAGGTGTCACTGGACTTCATTGTATCTGGATGGAATCATTTGTGTCTGTGCTTATTTAAGAAAGACAGTAAAGGTCTTGCATAGCTTCCTGACTGGAGTGTTCTCTAAGCCTTCCATGATATATGGTTCCAATTCCAGCAGCGAACTTCAAGACCAATCTTCCATGCCACGGTAACAATGAACATCTCCCCCTCCTCAAAAGCTACTATTTGAATTGGAAGGGAATGTCCTATTGCCTGTCCCTTGACTCACATGGTGTGGTTATATGCATGCAATAACATTTTGTAAAATTAAGAGATAGGAAATAGGTTGCACAGGTAGCAAGTTTCTTCAAGTTGGGAAATCTCAGATTTATTGCTAGTGTACTGCCTTACAGGGTTTTCATGTGGATTTGGACCAATATGCTCTCTCATGGCTCTTTGAAAAATGGTCATAGGCATCATTTTACACAGACACCTGGTCAGTTGGGAATTATCCCATTTTATACTGCCTAACATCTTAGACAGAAGTATTGGGCCCTAACTTACAACTCAGGGAAAACATACATGTTTTTGTAAATTACACTGGGGCCATACCATTCTCCTTCCCCATTTTGTTGTACAGTTGTAAGGCCACCTATAAAGAATGGAGATACAGTGGTAATACTTGCCAATTCCAATGCCATAATGTGAACCTCATCATATCATCTAGGAGAATTTTCTTGTATCCCTTTACAATGAGACACATACTACACAGAATATATAAATATATAAAGATACAGAGTAACTTTTTAATTGTGTTTTAATTGGTTTTTGTATTATGTTTTCATCAAGATTTTTTTAATCTGCCTTTTTTGGTGGAAAGGTGGTATATAATTTAAATAAATAACTAAAAAAAGTAATAAACTGTAACAAATATTTAACTGGTAACTAGTGATTACTAATTCAACCCTGTTAAGAAAATGCATTTAATCCACATACATTTATTCAGTCAAATACACATTTTTACAACCTGGTGTCTTCCAGCTGTGTTCAACTACTACTCTCAAAATCCCACAGCCAACATGGCTGACTGGGGGATTCTAGTAATTATTATCCAATGCATCTGGAGGACCCTAGATTGGGGAAGGCTGGTGTAATAGCATAAAACTACAATTAATTTTTCATCCAAATATGTCTTTGTCAGTACAGTGATCCCCATCCCCAATAATATCTACTTTACTACAGATTTCAAAGTAGTACTTTGATAATACAAACATCAAACAAATAGAACTTATTAACATTTAAGTTAGCATGTGTCATGTACGCAATTGAGCTATTAGTATAGCATGAAACATGTGTGTGAACCTTATCTATCTGGTATATTGTCCCTTGAAGTTAACCAATTTATTTATAAGGGTATGCATGAGTCCCAGCAGGGCTTCTAACACAGGCCTGCCTACCCCTCGTAGTCTTAAAACAGAGATAGGGAATATGCGCCCCACCCCAATGCTGTTGGACTGTAAGTCCCATTCTCCCCCACCATTAACTATGCTGGCTAGGGCTAAAGGAAGTTGCAGTCCAACGAAGTCTCACACATTTCCCACCCGTCTTAAGGGTTAACAGGGAAGGGGCCTGAGCTATATTTAAGAGTACCAGGCTCATGTTAATTGACAGTGCCTGAACGCAAACAGTTATTAACAATATCTTGACATACTCATGGTAGATTGCACCTTTTACATTTATTATTTTAATACCAATATGTTATTATACTCAGCTTCTGTTATATATTGTTACGGCCTATGGCTAAACAAAAATCACCAACAGTTAAATGCTTTAGAAACCTAACAGAACCCAATTTTTTGCCAAAGCTTTTGATTTAGAAAGAAACCACTTTCAAAGACTCCACATTGAGATGAGTTTGCTTTATTTCCAACATCGAAAAAAATTGATAGGCTCTTCAGGGAAAATCAAAAAAGTACACATTTAAATTCAAGCTTGACACTAAGCACATAAATAAAATAATTGTATGGAGCCATGTTTGAGAGGATAGCTCATTTTGCAATGTTTCCTTCCTTTATTTTCATCACCCACCAAGATTAGATTCCAATAACCTGCTTCCACCACTAAACTTCACCACGTTTTTGATGACATGGATCACACAACTTAGTATATCCAGAATTTTGCTTAATAACAATGAAAGCTCCACCTGCATGCAATCCCAGAAAGATCAGTTTTAAATCAATAAGAATTACAAAGAATTGGCTGATGGGTAGATTCCTGGGAAATTTAAGTCACCACAATAATAGTGGAGAGAGAAAAAAGAAAAGTAGGGAAAGATGGGGGGGGGGAGGAACCCTCCCTATTTAATCTCAGGGAAGTGAGTATTGGATTGCAGACTTGGGTTGCAACCCAAGATCTACTTGTTTGGTAGTAAGTCCTATTGAACTCAGTGAGGATTAATAATATAATAATAATAATAATAATAATAATAATAATAAATTTATTTCTAACCCGCCTCTCCCTCTGGATTGAGGCGGGGAACAACAATAAATATAAATACAAAGACCATAAAATAGATAAAACATTAAAAACAAATCAAACTAATACATTCTCAAAAGTCTTAAAATTCAATGCATATATTGCACTGTTTATCTTTATGATTTTTGTAGTGAATGTAACCCAAAACATGGAAGGGCAACAGAGACCAGATCCACCCCAATCAGGATATAGCACTATGATAGTGGTATGCAAGCAGTATATGGTCAGTGGGCCCCAGCAGTTGTCAGTGCACTTCAATACCACTATAAAGGAGTAGTGTGGCTCCTGCCTCTTATATACAGCTCATACTACTTTCATAGTGCTATATGCTGCTCGGTGTGGATCTGGCCAGAAACACACACACACACACACACTCTCTAATTATTTTCTTTGACTGAGTCAAAGGTCCTTTCCAGGCAAGATGCATATCTAAGTATCTAGTACCTTAGCATCTCATATTTCTGAAATATTCATGCGTAATACTTCATCTAAATACTTTTAAATAATATGTTTCAGATTATTTAAAATTCGACCTTTTAAAAAATGTATGTGGGAAATGTTCAAGTAACTGGCAATAAATGTTCATCTGTTTTTCCTGTCCTTGTGCTCCAGACACAGACATGAAAAAAGAGATACAACTGGAAGAAAAATAGCATTTGAAAATTATCAGCTGCTATTTTCAGTCTCGCAAAGTTAATCTTTGTGTTAAAATAGGCATGATCCAAAAAGAGTACCTTTGGGCATTGTCAAAGACTTTGTCATGTGAGGTGGGATACTTTTTTTCCCTTTCAACAAAAAGCCCCCTCCTACATCACAAACACAAATTGCTTTTCAAATTCTCTATAGGTTCAAAACTGGTTTGCCTTTAGAACAGGAAACCACTGCTCCCAGTTGGGGATCTCCTTATTAAGACATTTGACTTGAATGCCTTGATTGCCTCCAAAAGTACAGTGGTTCCCCTTCAGACTTTCACTTAATGTGTAACAGTCACAGCGTAGAGCCAGGCAAGCAGGCACAACATCTGGGCAGGCCTGCAGCATGGCCTCATTACCCTTTAATCATGTGTAGCCCCTTCATGTGAATAATTATGTATAAGGGGGCTTAGATTTTAGCACTCAGGTGAGATTGTATGGGAGGAAGCCAATCTTGAGACACTCTGGGCTCAAGACGTTGGTTTCAAAGGTCAAAGCACTTTGAATTGAGTCTAGAAACAATTTTTCTTCCTTTTCCTACTCAGTACTTGCAAAAAGGCTCTGCGAGAATTCAGACGATGGCATGCCTCATTTTCCTTTCAGTTCCTTTGCTTCTATCATATCAGGCACACCTGGCCTAAAAGGACTGGAGTACCATGGTCTGAATGTAAGCAAGATAACACAAATAGTGGAGTTAATATATCTGAACACATGCGTACGCTATGCCTGTTGCTTATAAGATTCAGTTGCGAAATATTTTTAATTAGCTAATTTCATTAACTACTTTAGTTCAAAACTCATACAGGCATGAAAAACTCACAGTAATGCTAAGCATACTTGAGAATGCAATCCTGAAAGAGTAACAAGCATATGACCCTGGCACTCAGATAATGACCTGGGGCTTCAACGTGCCAAGAATCCCATGATAATTCCTGGAAAGAACTGAAAAAGTTTGTCATTTCCCTTTGAAAAAATCAAAAACATCTAAAATTTGTCTAATGTAACATGACTTTCAGAGCTGCTGAATCTCCTGATATTTTTTTGCAGACAACAAACCTGATTCATTTGCTTTCCTGTTCTCTGTATACCATGAGATATATTTCTTTCAAGGAATAAGAAAGCATTCAAGTTTAAGCTTGTAGGATCTGAAATAAACAGAAGCATCTTTCAAACAGTAATAGCAGGAAGAATCAGGGATAGATGTCTCTTTTTTTATCACCTTTTAGCACAATTACATCACAATATGTTGATCCAGCTCAGCTTAGGTTACCCTTTTAACAGACTGCTACAAGTGCCAAAGTCTCTGATGTGAATTAAATTGTCTCTCTCTCCTTCCAGAGTGGTCTGGTTTGGAAACAGAACATGAATAAAACAAAGTCCTCTTTGACAAAGCATTTTCTATTTAAATATTATTTATGTTATTCAAAGGAACTCACACTGGGCTGCAACAAACAGAAACAGTAACTTAAACCAATCTGGATTCAATTCTTTGGAAGACACAGTGGTCTACCTTTCAAATCACTGTCATCTCTTTGAAGAAAGAAGTTGGCATGCATTTCAAATAACACATACACACACATACTTCAAGGTGCTTCCAGATTGAGGACTCCAAGCACTATCAATCATAAGACCTTGTGTAGCTATTCTGTCATTTATTCCTTAATGGATTTATTCCTTAATGGAAAAAAGATGGGAAAAGCAGTGGGAAAACACGGGAAGGTTACAAGTTGGAGATGTCATCATCTGGACACCCTGTGAAAATCAGTGAATGAGGCAGGTGATTGGAATCTCACCTGGAAGCATCGACTACAACATCCATATTTGAAAAATTGATCCAGACTCTGCATTCAGACAACACAATAGTCAATAGTGGGGTAATAATCAACACAACAATTATTTATTTAGGGGGTACTCCCCACACAACATGATAATAACCAACTGTGATATGGATTAGGATCAGAGTGTTGAGTTGAACTCCATGCTGAGTTCACTCACTTATCCCCCGCTCTCTCTCCCCTCTCAGTCCTCCTGGTAGTATCCCATCAGCCATTGCTGCCAAAAATCTATCCTGACAGTTGGACTAGAGTGACAGTCACCACTTTGACTGCTTTTGCCTTGCGACTCTGTGGCTGACGAAATAACCAACGGTGGCCAAGGAATAACCAACAGAGCCCTCCACACAACATGATAACCAATGGTGGTTCAAACAGCCAACTCTGCACAGCATTGGTTATTTAAATTGGTTATTTCAGCCAAACAACCAATCGTTCGTTAAAAAAACTCCCTCCACACAACACGATAACCCATGGTGGGTTAACCAACCACTGACTATTTAAACCACCATAGGTTATCGTATTGTCTGAATCCAGACCCTGTAACTCTTTAATAACAACCACAGCTAGCATAGTCATGCTCAAACTCAAGAGGCAGGGTGGCACTGTGGATTCAGTATTGTACTTGGAGCCAGAAGGCCTGAGTTGAGATCAGACCTGTTCAGAGATGAGTCTTATTGCATGGCCAAGACTAATTTACTCTCACAGGTTGTTGCAAGGATAAAATGGAATCTCTCTCTCTCTCTCTCTCTCACACACACACACACACCCTAAAATCCTTGCAGAAAGGGCAGTTAAATGTGTTCACCTAATTTTATATGATGCAATTAGTCCATTTTATAGGACAAACTGCAAAAGTGTGACAGCATCTCACAAGGCAGAGTCCAGCCAATTGATGCAAAGACGCCAGGGCATAGTTTGCGGTTTCCCCAAAGCCACCATGAAGTGGAAAATGTAAGTCATGATAGAACCTATGTACATAACAACCAAAAAACAGAGTAATCTGTTTAAAAAAAAACAGATTACTCTGTTTTTTAAATCAGATTGCAGGTGGCAGGCAAGTCTTGTGTTCAAAGAGACTACAGTGCTTGCTTCAGAATGAAAGTATGATTTCACTTACCTCCCTGGTTTCATTTTTCCATAGGAAAGGTGCATAGTCAAGTTGTTAGCCACTGCTCTTACCCTTACTACAACCATTCACACATTTATACCCTTGTAGAAAGCACTGGGCTGGATAGACAATTGTTCTGATCTGATATAAGACAGTTTCCTATGTTCTTATTTCTCTTTCTGCAAAAATGTTCCATTCCTGTTCTACACTTCAATAGTTAATGCTGGCAGATGAGATGAAGGCCTTGAAAAGATGCATAACTGTAATCTCATTACACTCCCGAGAAACAGAGGAATCAGTCCTCTCCTCTTGAGACCCATATACAAGGGGAATCTCCTCTGCTCTCCTATAAAGGTCATGATCAAGGGTGCCTCTACAAGAGCAATTTAAGCTCTTTCAAAGCGCATTGACGATTTTACCTCCACATAAACAGCGCGCAAATTGGGGGTTGAGGCGCTTTTTCTGTCTGATTATGCGCATTACTGAATGTGTCTTAAATAGCGAGTTTTAATTTACTGCGGGAGTTAAAATGCCTTATGACCATGTAAACAAGCGATGCTGCGCATGAAACAGCTTTAACGCGCATTTCATACAACTAGTAATGCGCTTCACCGCCTCCCATGTATAGGGATTAGGGGTAAAAGCAATTGGGAGAAGATGCGCATAATCGGCCAACCGGGCGTCAAACCAAAATCTTGTAGAGGGGACCCAAGTCATAACACCAGAAGGCTCTGGTCCGCTTGAACTTCTGTCTGAGATTGCAGAGGGAAGAGGAAGTGGGGGCGGGCTCTGCAGTCTAAGCATTAAAAGCTGGGCCAATCAGGGACCTGCCTGTGGTAGCGGACAGTACTGCTGTGCTTTACAGGGCATACCACCCATCCTTTTATTGATTTGGATCTTATTTATTTATTACATTTTAATCCTGCTTTTCCTCCAAATTTCCCTTTCTCCAGCCATTTTATCCTCACAACAACGTTTTGAGGCTTCTTCAACTGAGAGAGGACAACTGGCCAAGGTCACCTCCTCAGCTTCATAGCTGAGTTGTGTTTTAAACCCTCATCTCCCCAAGCCTAGCTCTGCCAGTCTAACCATTATACCACCCTGTCTCTTGGACCTGGATTCCTGAATAATAAAAAGGGTGATTCACCTACCATGCTTCTGTCAGCGTGGCATTTGAAAGAATAGTGCTGGATCAAAAGTCAATTCTAACTTTACATTCCTGAGAGAAAAACTGTAGACTCCCCACCCAATTTCTCTACATGCCCTTTCTTCTACCTTCCTCCCCTGCAAAATACATTCAAGTGGTGGAAGATAGGAAGTAAAGCAGGGATGGACTACAACTCCCATCATCACTCACTATAGGCTATTCTGGCCAGGGCTGATGGGAGCTGCAGTCCAATGACATCTGGAGGCCCACATACTCCCCACCCCTATACTAAAGGCATGAGTTGGGAAGTGCAGTGTTGTCATCCTCATCTAATGCCTTCGACATTTTAAGAGTTATAGACATTGTCCCTGGGTTGCAATCTTAATCTTAAATAGTGTCAACGTAGCTCTTTACTCTACGAGCTGCCATGTCAATCCCTTGGAAAAGCTCAACTCAAACTACATATGGCACTGAGAAGGTTAGATGCACCCTCTGGATTCATTACAATTTTTTGCTTACAACAAATGCACCCTTCCTTTTTCGGAAAAGCAGAGGCAGCTTTTCAAAGGTAAAAACAGCACCCAGACTACTTGCCTGCCCACTCCTATACCATATCTCACTGCTATACTGCAACCAGGCAGAGAATGGGTCTAGGGAAGATGGGAAAAGGCTGTAGCTTTGTGGTAGGTAGCACACATGCATTGAATTCAAAAAGTCCCAGGTCCAATTTCTGACATCCCTAGGGAGAACTAGAAAAGAGCACTGGACAGCGTTCCCCAACCTGGTGTCCTCCAGATGCATCAGACTATATCCGCCATCATTCCCAGCCAGCATGGCCATTGGATCATTGGTCTGACTTGGTATAAGGCTATGTTCCACTGCTCCTAAGATAGAAAAGGCTATGTAAGAGTCACAGCCATCAAGAAGCTAATTATCCTGTCTGTCCAAACCTATGAGTCCAGGCTGAGCTTAGCCACATTTGCATGGATCCACAAGATAGCTTTTGTTTTGCATTTAAAATCATTTTAATTAAAAACAGTATTTTTAAAAACTATCAGAGGATAATTTCAGGAAACATACCTGGGCAAAGTTCCAAACTTGGACTCAAGTTTTTCATTAGTGCTTCATGGTGTTCTCTCTCTCATTCTCTCTCTCTCTCAATCTCTCTCTGACACTACCTATCAGTAAAAGACTGCTCTGTAACAGGTCATGCGGCAGCAGTCATTTCAAACAATTTAATCAAGGATAGATTTCTCTAGAGAGTACTAGATGTGTCTGCTACGTTGCACTTGAATTTCAAACACGTCTTAGGTATACAATAAAAATGCCGGAACAATGAAGAATTCCATCGATATAGTGAAAGCTGAAATGCAAGGCACCGTCCAGCATCATACAGCATATTGTGTTATCTGCAAGTTCTCCGGCGTTTTTAAGAACAGCAGGGCAAAATCATACACAGACATCAATAGAATAAAGGAACGGTCTGGAAGTTTCTCCAGTCTGTATTTCTGGTGGCCCACTACCCAAGCCATCTGTCCGTCCCTCAGCAACAATGCCAGGTCCCACTAGAGGCTTGGCTGGAAAGGGTCCAATGATCAAGTCCTAGTAGACACTCTCCCAGCATAAAGTGGACAGGTGACCCAGACACTTCCACATGATTGCAATGATGTCCAAGAATTCTGTCCACCTTACCCAGGGAAGAATGCAAACAGTGCTGAAATGGCGAGCAATGACTGCTAATGGACTGGGTTAATAGGTGCTAATAAATGTAAATAATAATTAAAAGTATATTTTGTGCTTGACAGTGCTGAATTCAAAGGTAGTTGTTTGAGAAACTGTATGAACCAGGCAAAAGGAGCATAAAGATCCACTTTTCACCTTATAAGTTACCCTCTATGCCGTGCTTAAGAAGAGACTGTGGGAACGGATTGAATTGGCTGGCAAACTTGGTTTCAGACAATAGACTGCTTTTGTGGGTTGGAAGCAACACTGTGCACCAGAAGCCACAGCTCTGGACTTCCTTCCAAATCTATATCATTTTACAAACAATAATGAGTTTTTTTGCTGCTGCTATGTTTCATTTCTTTGCAATAAAATCACATTAGCTATATTTCGTGCTTAGGATTTTGAGAGCAAAATAGGGAGAACCAATTAAGAGAGATAATAATAGATCATGGTGAGATTGTCAACACTGCAGGATTGTCATATCATACATTTATTTATTTTTAAAATGCTGCATCTTAACTACATTCATACATTATACTGGTAAATGGCAGTGATATAGTGTCAAATTTTCAAGTGTAGGCACTCATCCTGCCAGTCTTCATAGAGCAGGTGGTGTGTGGCGTCTGTATATGTATGTATTTTATATGTGAGTGCATGGAATAGCTCACAATATATTGCTGCTGAGAAAATCCATTCCCTCACCCCCACCCCAGCTACTGTGAGGATTGCAGCTAAGCAGAGAGGAAACAAGGAAATCTGAAGGGATGGCAGATGGTATCAGCAGCCCTGGTAATCAAAACCTCCAGTAGCTTTAACCTACTGAGCCATGGCTCCCCAACTCCATTGATAAATGGTAAAGGAAAAGTTCAAGTAGCTTTAGAAGTAGCAGGATACCTGTTGGAGGGTGGCTATCACCATCATGCCCTACTCTCGGGGACACCAGAGTCCGATGCTAGACTAGGTGAATGATCACCTGAACCAGCACAGTTTCTAATGTTCTTAAGGTAGGGCTACAGACTACAAACTCCTGTGGCTTTTAAATCCCTTGGTTTTCACACAACAATGCATCACACCCAACCCAACCCCATAAACTGCTATTTTGAAGCAATAAATCTTCATCTGTTGTTCCAGTCGACATAATCAGAATCTATTAGAAATGCCAATATCAATACATATTTCACGCGATTGTTTGAGGATGTCCTATGGAAGCTGAATAATTAAACACTGATTTCCACTTCTCAGTCCTGAATCCCATTCCTACATCACCAGTTCAATTGTTATGCAAAACACTAACAACTCAGGGGTTATTATAATGGAAGATTATGGCAAAAAAATTAATTAGTAACACTACAGTAATAGCAATGCTAATTAAATCATTTAAATCCTTGCCTATGGCAATATTGTATGAATAATAGGATTGATGCTAACAATTCATTCCTTGTGCCTCATACCATAGATGTTCTTTTGTACTACTCATTCTAATTAAAATGTGATGTTTTTCAAATTTCACAAACCAGCTAAATCAACTACTTATTACCTTGCAATTGAAACAGTTACATCTCAAAACATAGCTTTAGTAAGCTTGCAAGAAACTCTTCCTATGGAACAGTACTCTTCACCTGAGAATGGCTTTCTACCACCTTATTTATTTATTACATTCATATCTTGCCTTTCCTCTAAGAAGTTCCAGATGGGATTCATGGCTCTCCCCGCCATCCATTTTATCCTCACAACAATCCTGTGAGGAAACTTAGGTTGAAAGATGGTACCTGTCCAAGGTCAGCTATTTAGCTTCAGGGCAGAGTAGAAATTTCAATCTGGGTCTTCCCAGTCCAACATTCTAATCACTACACCTCTCCTCATGGGAAAGGGTGATCTTGCTCGCTTTAATTTAGTAGTTTACTTAGACCCTTTCTTCCTGCCACCTCTCTCTCTCTCTCTCTCTCTCTCTCTCTCTCACACACACACACACACACACACACACACTTTCCCACAAATCCCAGAGCATAACAAAAAACAATGCTTAACAGAGTATCTGGATAATCCAACTAACTTCATTTCTAGCAATCAAGTTTCTTCCAGGACTTTAAAATGGAGTGACAGGCAAGGGAAAGTTTCCAAAAGATAACATCATGTTCATTGACACTGGAGATAAAACACTAACTAGATCAATTATTCAGAGCCAGTTCAAAATACTAAATTGCTCCATAACTGCATGGAGAAAGGTTAGTGTTAACTAGACTATGTACTCAATGAGAAAGTAGTACATATCCATTATTGTGGCTGTTGCCTTTTTCACTGAACTTTCTGCCTTTATTTATTTATTTATTTATTACATTTGTATACCGCCCCATAGCTGAAGCTCTCTGGGCGGTTTACATAGGATTAAAAACAATTAAAAACAATATACAAAAATTAAAACAGCAAAAACATACAACATACACACAATCTGTACATTTAAAAACCACTTCAACACTTCAAAAAAACAAAAACAAAAAAAAAACAAAAAAAACAAAAAAAAAAACCTACAAAAACAAAACAAAACAGACCCAGGCTCCTCAGATATTGCCAAATGCCTGAGAGAAGAGGAAAGTCTTGACCTGGCGCCGAAAAGATAACAATGTTGGCGCCAGGCGGGCCTCGACAGGGAGATCGTTCCACAATTGGGGAGCCACCACAGAGAAGGCCCTCTCTCTTGTTGCCGACCTCCGAGCTTCCCTCGGAGGAGGCACTCGGAGGAGGGCCTTAGATGTTGAACGTAGTGTTCGGGTAGGTTCATGTCGGGAAAGGCGTTCCATCAGGTATTGTGGTCCCAAGCCGTGTAAGGCTTTATAGGTTAAAACCAGCACCTTGAACCGGGCTCGGAAACATACAGGCAGCCAATGCAAGCGGGCCAGAGTAGGTCTTATATGTTCGAACCTACTGGTTCCAGTTATCAATCTGGCCGCTGCATTTTGCACAAGCTGCAGCTTCCGAACCACCTTCAAAGGCAGCCCCACGTAGAGTGCATTGCAGTAATCTAACTTGGAGGTTACCAGAGCATGGACAACTGAAGCCAGGTTATCCCTGTCCAGATAGGGACGTAGCTGGGCCACCAACCGAAGTTGGTAGAAGGCACTCCGTGCCACTGAGGCCACCTGCGCCTCAAGTGACAGAGATGGTTCTAGGAGAACCCCCAAGCTACGAACCCGCTCCTTCAAGGGGAGTGCAACCCCATCCAGAACAGGTTGAACACCCTCCATCCGGTCAGCGGAACCACCCACCAACAGCGTCTCAGTCTTGTCTGGATTGAGTTTCAGTTTATTAGCCCTCATCCAGTCCATTGTCGCAGCCAGGCACTGGTTCAGCACATCCACAGCCTCGCCTGATGAAGATGAAAAGGAGAAATAGAGCTGCGTGTCATCAGCATACTGATGACAACGCACTCCAAAACTCCGGATGACTGCACTCAACGGTTTCATGTAGATATTGAACAGCATGGGGGACAAAACTGACCCCTGCGGAACCCCATACTGGAGAATCCACGGGGCCGAGCAATGTTCCCCAAGCACCACCTTCTGGAGCCGACCCACCAAGTAGGAGCGGAACCACTGCAATGCAGTGCCTCCCACTCCCAACTCAGCCAGTCGTGCCAGAAGGATACCATGGTCGATGGTATCGAAAGCCGCTGAGAGATCAAGGAGAATCAACAGAGTCACACTCCCCCTGTCTTTCTCCCGACATAGGTCATCATACAGGGCGACCAAGGCTGTTTCCGTACCAAAACCAGGCCTGAAACCCGACTGAAATGGATCCAGATAATCAGTCTCATCCAAGAGTGCCTGGAGCTGGCTCGCAACCACCCGCTCCAGGACCTTGCCCAGGAATGGAACATTTGCTACTGGCCTGTAGTTATTCAGATTTTCAGGGTCCAGGGAAGATTTCTTTAGGAGTGGTCTCACTGCCGCCTCTTTCAGGAGGCCTGGGACCACTCCCTCTTGCAAAGAGGCATTAATCACTTCCCTGGCCCAGCCAGTTGTTCCATCCCTGCTAGCTTTTATTAGCCAAGAGGGGCAAGGATCCAATATGGAAGTGGTTGCACGAACCTGTCCAAGCACCTTGTCAACATCCTCGAGCTGCACCAACTGAAACTCATCCAAGAAAACAGGACAAGCCTGTGCTCTGGATACCTCACTAGATTCATCTGCTATAACACTGGAGTCTAAGTCCTGACGGATGCCAGAGATTTTATTCTGGAAGTGCCCAGCAAATGTATTACAGCGGGCCTCAGATGGTTCTACCATGTCCTTGGGGCCAGCATGTAAAAGCCCCCGGACAACTCTGAAAAGCTCCGCTGGGTGGCAGGTTGATGATTGAATAGTGGCAGCAAAGTATTGTTTTTTTGCTGCCCTCACTGCCCCTGAATACAGCTTACCATAAGCACTTACCAGTGTTTGATTGCATCCATCAGGAGTTCGTCTCCATCTGCCCTCAAGCCGTCTCCTGTTTTGTTTCATCACTCTCAGCTCTGGGGTATACCACGGAGCCGTTCGAGCTCTACACAGGAGAGGGCGCTCAGGAGCAATCGTGTCAACTGCCCGGGTCATTTCTGCATTCCACAGATCAACCAGGGTTTCGACAGGAGAGCCAGCCCTATCAGCCGGAAAACTCCCCAGAGCCCTCTGGAAACCATCTGGATCCATTAGCCTCCGGGGGCGGACCATCTTAATGGGTCCCCCACCCTTGCAGAGGGGAAAAGCCGCTGTAAGTCTAAACCTCAGCAGGTGGTGATCTGACCATGACAGAGGGGTTGATGTAAAGTTCCCCACTTTCAGATCCCCATCTCCATGTCCAGTTGAAAAAACCAGGTCTAGAGTATGCCCTGCTACATGTGTTGGGCCGATGGTATGTTGGGACAGTCCCATGGTTGTCATGGAAACCATGAAATCCTGAGCTGCCCCAGATAAAGTGCCCTCGGCATGAATGTTGACATCCCCCAGAACCAAGAGTCTGGGGGACCTCAACAGTACACCAGAGACCACCTCTGTCAGCTCAGCTAGGGAGTCTGTTGAGCAGCGGGGTGGGCGGTACACCAACAGAATCCCTAATCTGTCCCGTTGGCCCAACACAAGGTGCAAACACTCCAGACCAGTAGTCGCATGGACAGGGAGCCTGCAGAGGGGGATGGAATTCCTATAGACCACAGCAACCCCCCCTCCCCGGCCCTCAAGTCTACCCTGATGCTGAACCAAGTACCCCGGTGGGCATAACTGGGAGAGACTAACTCCTCCCTGCTCTCCCACCCAGGTCTCGGTTATACATACCAGATCGGCTGCCTCATCCACAATTAAATCGTGGATGAGGGAGATCTTATTATGCACTGATCTGGCATTTAAAAGCAGCACCCGGAGGCCTGAGGGCTGGCTGATAAGGCAACCAACAAGCCTGTGGGTGTGAGGGGGACCGGAACAAGGCACAGCCATTAACTGTCTGGGCCTTGTTTCCCTAACCTGGCAAGTCCTCCTCACAACGCCATATCTCCCTCTACCCGTCACTACCCTGATTGTGCTCCCCTCAGATCCCCTCACCTGGCCCTGTATCCTCCCTCCCAGGCACATAGCTCAAGCCTGGGGAAAGAGGAAAAAAAAAAAAAACAAAAACAAAAAACAACCAAAGACAAAAACAGAAAGCCGGCAGGCAGGCACACTCCTCCTCCTCTCCTCCTCCTCCTCCTCTGGCGGCAAGCCTCCCTCTCCTGCAGGTTGATGGCTTTCCCAGGCCCCCTCAGCCAGCAGCTTAAATATCCCTCCCAGGAAGGGAGGGGGACTGATGTAATTGTCCACAGCAGCTGGCTCAGTACCTGGGAGCCTGGTCCTGCAAGGAGTGGCAGTCTGCCAGGCTGAAATCCTCTAGAGGCTGGTGGTGGTGGTGGCAGCAGCGAGGCCAGGAGGCAGGCAGGCAGGCAGGCAGGCAGGCAGGCACACTCCTCTCCTCCTCCTCCTCTGGCAGCAGGCCTCCCTCTCCTGCAGGTTGATGGCTTTCCCAGGCCCCCTCAGCCAGCAGCTTAAATATCCCTCCCAGGAAGGGAGGGGGACTGATGTAATTGTCCACAGCAGCTGGCTCAGTACCTGGGAGCCTGGTCCTGCAAGGAGTGGCAGTCTGCCAGGCTGAAATCCTCTAGAGGCTGGTGGTGGTGGTGG
Source organism: Anniella stebbinsi (assembly GCA_029215795.1). Lineage (NCBI taxonomy): Eukaryota > Metazoa > Chordata > Lepidosauria > Squamata > Anniellidae > Anniella > Anniella stebbinsi. The sequence continues at coordinate 221,120,654 of JARDYH010000003.1, forward strand.
CAGCAGCGAGGCCAGGAGGCAGGCAGGCAGGCAGGCAGGCAGGCAGGCAGGCACACTCCTCTCCTCCTCCTCCTCTGGCAGCAGGCCTCCCTCTCCTGCAGGTTGATGGCTTTCCCAGGCCCCCTCAGCCAGCAGCTTAAATATCCCTCCCAGGAAGGGAGGGGGACTGATGTAATTGTCCACAGCAGCTGGCTCAGTACCTGGGAGCCTGGTCCTGCAAGGAGTGGCAGTCTGCCAGGCTGAAATCCTCTAGAGGCTGGTGGTGGTGGTGGCAGCAGCGAGGCCAGGAGGCAGGCAGGCAGGCAGGCAGGCAGGCATATTATGTTTCACTTCTGAGTGAAACATAATATGAGGCCGTTTCTGTTTCTGTCTAATACACACATATATACATATTATGCTTCAGTACTGATGCCCCATCTCAAGCAATGCAAGGAAGAGCCCCAAGTTGTATTTTCTCCATTTGCTCTACAATTAATAAAGCATTTGCTCTTAAATGGTCTTCAAGAAAACAGGACAATTTCACTGTGCGAAATGTATGATTATTTAAATTTTGCTGTTTTTTAAGAATGTATTTATTCGGTTCCTTGGATTTTTTTATATAAGAAGACCAAGGCAGGATACAAATTCTACCTCTAAAAAGGAACGGAAAAGTGTGGTTTGCTTGAACCATATTATTTTCAACAGCTGCCACCATTATTGTTTCCTTTAATAATGAAACTGCAACTAAGAAAACACAATCCAGGGATGCAGCGAATCATCATTTATCGCTGACTATCACAGGTAGTGGCAGAGGAAACCCCAATTTACAAGAGGGTAACCTTGGACCATTTCTTCTCTGACTTAGAGAGTGCCAGTAAAACAAAGTTTGCAAATCCGTGCACTACATGATGGCAAACTAGGATTAATTGATTCAGAGCAGACTAGAGCTGAACTAGTAAATTTAAATGTACTACTACATTGCGAATGTGTTTGTTGAAGGAGAAGATGATAGCAATGATGATAGATGGAGGCAAAATGAACTGTGCAACCCTTGAGGATTCCCTACCAAGATATTTTCAAGAATTTTTCACATCTAAGCTGCTCTTGAAATAATAAGTGGACCAACTGTACCCCGTTATCCTAAATCCCACCATTTATCATTGTACGGATTTAATCAAAACCATTTGTTTACTTGAGTTAAGCCACCAGTTGCCCTCTCTCTTGCCCTCTTTCTTGGTGGAGCTTAATCTTGGAGAATGAAAAAGACAAAATCTACTGAAACGTATGGATTGCTTCTTGCTTATTGAAAGATGAAATTAAGAGGTACTGTAACTATAGCCTGGAAAAACTTTCCAGGCAAATAAAGTCTGATAACAGGGGATGGAAAGATATGCTGAGTTCATGGGACAGGTCTAAGGAAACAATCAAAATTCTGCAATATTTTTAAAACAAAGGAGGATTTGTGACCAGTTCCTTACCAGTTTCTTTCCTTTGTAATCCATTACCACTTTGGGCTGCATAACTTTTGATGCATGTGCAACTATTATTTATTACATTTGTATCCCATACGTACTCCAAAAAGGTCAGGGAAATGGAGATGAGTTTCCCCCCATTTTATCCTCACAAGAACACCGTGAGATAGGTTAATCTGAGAAATAGGGAGTGGCCCAAAGTCAGGAACGTCATGCCTGAGCAGGGTTTTGAACTCAGGTCTATCTAGTTTAAGTCCAACTCTCCATCCATTGCACCAAAATGCTCTCACAAACATCTTGCTAGTACAAAATATGGCAGCTTGTCAGAGTGTCACCTAAAGTAGTACATCACACCATTCCCACACCATTCAAGATGCTTCTTAAACCTTAATAGACTGAGCCCTTAGATACCTGAGAAAACATTCTCCTGCCTATGGCCCTTGGTAGTCCTTGTCTTTAGGACAAAAACATCCTGTTGAAACACTTTTAGCCTGAGGATTGAATTCCATTTCAAAGAAGTTCTCAGGAACTGGATTCCAGTGGTAGGTGAGTCCGAAGGCAAAAGGAGTGGGACCAAAACCAAAAGAGGCAGGGCCAAACATACCCAAAATACCAGCATATTTTAGCTTAAAGCTCTTGCTGCTTTAAGGAGAGGCATTTCAACTTTCTGAATGGGGGAAAGCTGCATAAAAGCTGGGAAACTGCCAAACAATTGATGGTCCGGAAAAAGGGGGAATGGCCTTCTGGGAAACTCTGTAGGGCCGGATTTGACCCAAGCCTAGGTTGTGCACCCCTGCTCTGTGCTATTTGCCAAATCCAAATCTATGCAAGGCTATACACAGAAGGGATCTGAGTAGCTACTTCCTAAATCACACCTACTTTTTTCCGGTTTGCATCTGCGGTTTTCCCCTCCGTCCTTAGCAAGTTGAGCGCTGGGCACTTTCACGTCTGTGTGTTGTTGCACCCATGTATCTCTTCAACTGTATCGCTACTATGCTGGCGAAATCTCCCGCCCCGCCCCCTACGTTCTCCTTCCCCCTGCAGTTAATTTTTTATATTTTTTTATTTCTGTGCAAATACAATAGTACAGCAGCCTGAAACTGTGCAATTATGATAAAACAACACACTATGCCTTCCCCAACGATCATATTAAACAAACTCCAGGGAGAGAAGGAAGGGATGCCATTTGTAGGAAGCAGGAGGGAGCACATGGGCCAAGACTGATGCTGCCACTTGGATTGGGAAAGTTTTACAGGGGAGGAAGAGCGAACATGCACTGCAGCTCAGGTACTGATGCGCCAGTGCCTCGCTCCATTTTTAAAAAAACAAGTCTTTAACTGCGAAGCTTCACAGTTTTAGGGAGGCGGGGGGAGGGGTGAACCACCACTCCTGTCCCGGTGTGTCTGCGCTTAGCTGGAGTTTCTTTTGAGGATTTTTCTTTTTTGAGGCGAAAATGTACCCCTGGTCAGGAAACTTAAACATGCCTACTTGGAGTAAGAACATAAGAGTTGTATGGGATTGAGCGGCAGTGGCCTCGCTCGCCTTCAGGTACCCTCTCTCTCCCTCCCTCTTCATGGTTGAGCAGATGAGCGGAGAACCACCCGCCCTCCTCTTTTGTCAGTGAGATCTCCCTTCAACACACACACACCCAACAAAAAATGGTATGGTCCAATATGACACAAAGACAACAATACACAGGCGGGAGGAGCGGCTTTATTGCGCATGGAGGGAGAAAAACCAGACTTTCCCTGCTCCAAAATAAAACAAAAAATGAAGGGGAAGAGGCGAAACGAGTGCAGGACAGGGACAACATCATGTGAGTACTGTGAAGGAAGGAACCACCTTCCTACCAGGTAGGCTTGGAACCCATTAGCCGAGTTCCCCTGAGCCAATCTCCCTAGCCCAATGTCAAATGGGCCCAAACCAGCCTTCAGAAGTCCACACAAGTTAAGGACTGAAGCAATTTATTAAAATCCTAATTTCTATTCCATGTAAGGCTACAGCCGGTCAATAAGCCCTTTCAAATACAAGCAAGGAAAGTGGGGTAGGGGTAGATGGGGATGGGGAGTAGGATGGGGTTTGAGGTGGAGTCTAGCAGCAATAAACCAATTAATTTGGTTTATTTGGGTACTACAAATCACACCCAAAGGGTGACAAGTCCTTCCCTGGAACGCACCAGACCTGAAAGCAATACATCTATCTATTCCCCCAGTGACACCTCACTGGGTAGGGATCCCTTCATCCATAAACCGGTCCAGGAGAAGATGGCTTCCACCCAGTTGCTATCCCATTTATCCATTTTCGGGTTAGCTGGTACCGTGACTAGCCAAAACCAATCCCCGGTCATCCCGCTCACGCCACCAGCCCCCTCCTGGCGAACGCCCCTTTCCCACAGCTGAAACTCTTGCAGCCCACTTCCAATTAATGCTGACCTTGGGGCCTGGGCTCTGCCTGAGCCTCCCAAGGTAAGAGAGGTAAGGTGTGGTTGCTGGGAATCAGCAGCTCTGAGTCTTGCAACATTTTCTTATTGGAATTCTCCCCCTCCCAACCCAGAGGCCCCAGTCCTGCAAGGTAGACCAACACTGCCTTTCCTAGCCAGATTGTAGCCATCTTGGCCCCTTTCTTCACAAGTACCGTGCTGCAAAACCACATACCAGGCATGGAAAGTGTGCAATAAATTGCTGGTGTGATGGAGCTCTGAGCTGTTGTTGGTTTTCCCTTTCCCATTCCCATTCCCATGTTGCACTACCTCTATTTGCCCTCAAAGACTAAGTGGAATCCTGCCTTCCATAACCTCATCCTCAATATTCTCAAGTTACTCCCCTCTTTTAAAAGGTTATAAATGGGAAGCCAGCCATACCTAGCACCCCCAGGTTGACTCACACCTGTTGGGAGTCCACTGCACTGCATCCAGGTGATATCAAACATTCTCCTAGCCACTCCAGGCCCAGCTCCAGGAAAGCTGGGCTACCAGTTGATTTGATGATTTTGCAGCAAGCGTTCCATTCCTACCCATACACACAGGGAAATCCACCAGCTGAGTTCAATTCATTCAGCACATCCCACATATGGACCCTCTGGGGTCTGTCATTACCATATCCCATGCTTTACAAGGGATGATGTAAATGTGTATTTTAATGCTTTGGCTGAGCAAATTAGTGGAAAGGCGGATATCCTGAGCCCCACAGAAGAATGGGATTTAAAAAATAAAATAAATTAGAGCCAGTTCTCACACTTTAATTGGCAACACAGGAGTTTTCCAGATGGAAAAAAAAACATGCAACATGGGTACTACACCCACAAATAGATCAGAAGAAGATACATGTAAGACTTCAGGCATGGCTTGCCAATGCTCATATTTTTCCCTAGTTTAATACATTAATCCTTCCTATGTTATAGAGTCACACATGGAAGCAATTTGCATTAGTACTTCTACATTGATAAATTGTAATGGAAGCAGCAGCATTTAATTATAGATAAATTATTCCATGGAGCTTTTAAGGACCTCTCTTTCTTTGAATGCCACACCCCAGTGTGGAATAGTGACACATTAAAAATAGGCAAACAGAAATTAGAAACATTGTACTACTCTACTGATTGGCTATAAAGCAAGCTTTAAAATCAGAGTGCAGAGCAAATTACGCATTGATTATTAACATTATGGACTGATTACTGTGTTGTTGGAGCACTGCTCTAAAAAAAACAAGGAATTGTGTTCCAGGATAAAAAGTTAAATTAATTAAAATGCTTTCCCACAGACAACGGATGATGGATTATACATACATATAGCTGTTATTCAGAGCATTTTTCCAAATAATTTAAAATGGTAAAAATGGTTAAAAAAAAACAGTAACATTGTTACTGTTGCTGCTGCTGCAGCAGCTTTTCAATAAACAAGCCATTTCCTCAGTGCTAGAGAGAGGCAATGCACAGTATTTACTCTTTTTTTAAAAAAGGGAACAAAAGAACAGGTAGAATCCATGGACAGAATAGTGAATGACACTATAGAGACCTGCCAAGAGACGTCCTTACCATAACTATAACCACAATCCATCGTGCCAAAGTACTAGCAAGGGTGAGGTGGATGTGAGAATTGAATAAGGCTGCAACATTTCATAAATTACACGAGACAGGGCATTTTCAGTAGCGGCCTCAGATTTGTGGAACTCCCTTCTTCCAGGAGATTTGCCCCTACTATGAGTACTTTTAAATGCAAGTTAAACATGTTTTTATTAACAGAAGCATTTAGCTTCTGATATGTTGGTTTTCTGTTTTAAGGTTAGATTATTATTGTTGTATTTTAAATTGCTTTTATTGGGATAGTTAGTTTTATGGTTGCTTTACTGGTACTTGTTTTATTAATATTGTGAGCTGCTCTGTGCTCCTTTTGGAGGAAGGATGGGGTATAAGAATGTTAATTAAGTTATTAATTTGTTTTAAAAGTCTGAACAAGTTTTTTATCTTTATTTGTAATATAAGTACTTACAAAATCTAAGTGTGGCAGGAACCTTCTAAGACGAGGCATGCCTCCTATATTGGAGGGAATGCTTCTTCTGAGATGGTGCCCTGCTGTGGCACACATGTACACCATCTGAAAACTAAGAAAAACTCCTAGATTTAAACAGTCTACCAATTGATTAAGATTTCTTTAATCAGCTCCAGAATTACATTTTCTGAGCATTCCAGATGTGAGCACAAGTTTCACCGCACCTTACAGCAGATCCCCAAGGAGCTACTTTATAGTAAAAAAATATTGAAAGAGCTAATGATCTCCCAAATCACCTTAAGATAGTGCAACTAGGAATATACCTTGGGCATCTAGGGCCCTGCAGCCCAGGGTGCCTCCAACTGACCACCCAGAGAGTGGCATGTGATGAGAGCATCATCATCGGTTTCTTTTTATTTAAAAATAAATGTTTTTAAAACTACAAAAAATATAGTCAGGGGGTGCCTGACTGGGTGTGTTCATGGTTACTGATGCTCATTTTATTATTTTTCCTTTTCTTCAACAAAATTATGCTTATTCCCAAGTAAATGAGTTTAGCATCTGGGCAGCAGAAGCAAACTCCATTTTATTCCTGTAGTCATGAAGGTGCAAGGATTCAAGTGATTTTAAAATGAGAAACTGCACATGCTCACTAAAGTATTTCTTTTTTAAAATCAGGGTTGGCAAACAGCTTTGGTTTGGTTTTGCTCTAACATATCAGAAATGTTGAAGCAGTTATAAAGCATGGAATGGACAGAGGAAGAGAAATGTAAGTTTTATGCTTCACAACTAAAGTAATGCAAATAGCTGTTTATGGGGAGGCTTCTATGACCATTGGGCAGTTTCCAATGTGCGACTACCGCTAATATAAATGACATTGCACTAATGTAATGACCTCTAGCACAATGCCAATAGTGCTTGCTGGTCTGATGGGTTTTCCGGGTTTGCACCAGTAAGCATTCTTGGCTTTGCGCTAGATGTTGTTTCCATTAGTGCAATGTAATTTATGTTCGTGGCAGCACCACACTGGATACTTCCCATCCAGTTCACGGTCTAAAATTACCTAGCTGCATCATTGCCTGAAGTCTGGCCCTAATATTCACACCAGCACCCAGCAGACAAAAATATCTTCTTGCATCATATGCCAATCAGATAAATTGGCAAGTAGCTGAATTAGTTTATTGACCTAATACACTGGACCTAAAGTTTATTCTTGCAGTTACAATTTCACAGTCAGACAGGTTTGAAATAATATCAGGAATAATTAGAAAGAGCTGCCCTGAATGAGATAGCAGAGCTGCTATATAAACAGGAAATACAACAGCTCCACCTCACTAAGCACAATCCATATATTTGTCACTGCAATGGACATAAATCTGCTACAGAAAAGATACACAGTATTACATTAGAGATATTTTCCCCAACGTAATTCCAGTTTCTAATATAAACTCATTATTTTTATTAAAACGCATCAGAAGAAATAGTGCATTGCTCAAACTAACTATGGAAACGAAAGAGAAAAAGTGGCATCAGCCACTCAAGCTCATTCTGAACTTCGGCCAAAATTCAGCTACTTTCAGAATTCTGGTATTTAAATCCCTGGATTTTAGGTTAGGTTAAAAATGACAAAAAGCTAGGAGATAAAGGAGAGGAGGATAGAATAAGGGATTTAAACTGAGAAAAGATGCAGCTGTCACAATTCACTAGAGAGAACATTTTCCAGGATTGCTGTCTCCGTTTGTTTCCAACAGAACTTTACAAGGCTTAATATAAATCTGGCTTTCAAAAGATGAAACAAAGCAAAATATAGCTCAGCATATGATGAACAAGAATGGACTTAAGTGGGAGTTTTGTCATCAAGTTTGAGAAATCTACAAAGGAGGACATAGGTCACTATCATTTTTCTCCCAGAAGCGAAGTGAGGGCTAGTACTGTGCAAGGTAGCCACAGTACTATTAATTTTACTTGTTTAAAATACAAACAGCTGGCTCAGTTAAGTAGGGGTTCAAAAGTGTGTTGTGTCTTCTACAGGAGAAGAGGGGTATTTGAGCAATTGGTGGTAGACTTGTGTTTTCTAGTTCTTAGCCTGAGGAATCAGAATATATAGCCTTAGGGCCATCAGTCAGCATCAAGCCCTCTTCCTCCGAATCAGCTCTACCATTAAGCAAAGTGAGGCAATTGCCTCAAGCAGCAGACAATGGGAGCAAAGTACTTGGGAACAGAGCTATGTGCCAGGGGACCTACAGATAACCATGCCACTTAAACAGAGAGAGAGACAGACAGACAGACAGAAAGACAGACAGACTGCACAATGCAAGTCCAGCACAGAAAAAGAGATCATTGTGTTCACTGGATCTCTCCAGATGTTTTGGACTATGACTCCCATCAGCCCTGCCAGCATGGTCAATGGTCAGGGATGATTAAAGTTGTTGTCTAAAACATCTGGATTGTTCCAGGTTGGGGAAGGCCATAACCAAAGTAAGGTTACAGGGTTGTGACCTTTGTGGAAACACATTGCACATAACAATTGCAAGAGAACTGAATGCACTATCAGGAGAATAACTGCATTTTCTAGTATTTCTATCCATGCAACAGAAGCACAAGAGAGAAAATATGATGTGAGCGATAGTCAGCTTACCAAATGAGAAACAAATGTATCTTTTTGCACTGTAAACTGATAACTAGAAAAGGACCTTGAACGTAGCCCACAACGGAGAAGTAATTCCATGCAAAGTTCCATCTGTTTTTCTAAGCCTGGTTAAACAAGTTTAAGCTAACTCTTTGCAGCCCATCTCTAAAATCCTGCAAATTAAAACAGAACTCCGTGTGCTATGAATCATAATGAAAAGAGAGAGGGCTTAAGTTAATTAAGTAATTCTAAACTGTTCCTAAATGAAAATCTGATTGCATCTTTTATTAATTACTACAAGTTGACATTTTAAATAAAGATAAACCATTTCTGAATATTGTGGACATTATGGACTCTAAATAAGATAGAATTGAACTGATTGTGATCTTTTATCTCTAATACTGGCATATCCAAGTTACTATTTGCATAATATATGGTTGCAGATTTCTATCACCATTGCAAACAATACTGGAAGTGTGATATAGGCAAAGCCCTGAATGATTGTCAACCCTTGCTCCAGGTAGGCCTTGACAAATTCTTCTTGATGGACAGTTTGCCACTACAGTCACTTCATAATGATCAATAGGTGCACGTCATGAACTAGGGACTGTTTTAGGCAGTACCACACATTTGTCACCCCAAAAACATTCTGGAGTGGGGGGGGTTAATACTCTAAATATGTCTCAGCCAGCTGGATTTCTCTCTTCTAGAAACAGCCACCAACCTCTTTACATACAGGCAGAAAAAGGTTGCTGTGGATCTACAAACAATGAGCTGAGCTAATGTAAATATACAGTCACCTTACCTATTTAATTAATTCAATTACTTTCTAACCCACCTTCTTTCCACTGAATAAGAAAGTATGTCAAGTAGGTAGAAAAGTTTATGGATTACCCAGAAGTCTACAGAACCAAGGCAAACTTCCATATTGGATCCTTGCCCCTCTTGGCTAATAAAAGCTAGCAGGGATGGAACAACTGGCTGGGCCAGGGAAGTGATTAATGCCTCTTTGCAAGAGGAGTGGTCCCAGGCCTCCTGAAAGAGGCGGCAGTGAGACCACTCCTAAAGAAATCTTCCCTGGACCCTGAAAATCTGAATAACTACAGGCCAGTAGCAAATGTTCCATTCCTGGGCAAGGTCCTGGAGCGGGTGGTTGCGAGCCAGCTCCAGGCACTCTTGGATGAGACTGATTATCTGGATTCATTTCAGTCGGGTTTCAGGCCTGGTTTTGGTACGGAAACAGCCTTGGTCGCCCTGTATGATGACCTATGTTGGGAGAAAGACAGGGGGAGTGTGACTCTGTTGATTCTCCTTGATCTCTCTGCGGCTTTCGATACCATCGACCATAGTATCCTTCTGGGACGACTGGCTGAGTTGGGAGTGGGAAGCACTGCATTGCAGTGGTTCCGCTCCTACTTGGTGGGTCGGCTCCAGAAGGTGGTGCTTGGGGAACATTGCTCGGCCCCGTGGATTCTCCAGTATGGGGTTCCACAGGGGTCAGTTTTGTCCCCCATGCTGTTCAATATCTACATGAAACCGTTGAGTGCAGTCATCCGGAGTTTTGGAGTGCATTGTCATCAGTATGCTGATGACACGCAGCTCTATTTCTCCTTTTCATCTTCATCAGGTGAGGCTGTGGATGTGCTGAACCAGTGCCTGGCTGCGACAATGGACTAGATGAGGGCTAATAAACTGAAACTCAATCCAGACAAGACTGAGACGCTGTTAGTGGGTGGTTCCACTGACCGGATGGAGGGTGTTCAATCTGTTCTGGATGGGGTTGCACTCCCCTTGAAGGAGCGGATTCGTAGCTTGGGGGTTCTCCTAGAACCATCTCTGTCACTTGAGGCGCAGGTGGCCTCAGTGGCACGGAGTGCCTTCTACCAACTTCAGTTGGTGGCCCAGCTACGTCCCTATCTGGACAGGGATAACCTGGCTTCAGTTGTCCATGCTCTGGTAACCTCCAAGTTAGATTACTGCAATGCAGTCTACGTGGGGCTGCCTTTGAAGGTGGTTCGGAAGCTGCAGCTTGTGCAAAATGCAGCGGCCAGATTGATAACTGGAACCAGTAGGTTCCAACATATAAGACCTACTCTGGCCCGCTTGCATTGGCTGCCTGTATGTTTCCGAGCCCGGTTCAAGGTGCTGGTTTTAACCTATAAAGCCTTACACGGCTTGGGACCACAATACCTGATGGAACGCCTTTCCCGACATGAACCTACCTGAACACTACGTTCAACATCTAAGGCCCTCCTCCGAGTGCCTCCTCCGAGGGAGGCTCGGAGGTCAGCAACAAGAGAGAGGGCCTTCTCTGTGGTGGCTCCCCAATTGTGGAACGATCTCCCCGATGAGGCCCGCCTGGTGCCAACATTGTTATCTTTTCGGTGCCAGGTCAAGACTTTCCTCTTCTCTCAGGCATTTGGCAACATCTGAGGAGCCTGGGTTTGTTTTGTTTTGCTTTGTTTTTGTAGTTTTTGAAGTGTTGATGTGGTTTTTAAATGTATAGATTGTGTGTATGTTGTATGTTTTTGCTGTTTTAATTTTTGTATATTGTTTTTAATTGTTTTTAATCCTATGTAAACCGCCCAGAGAGCTTCGGCTATGGGGCGGTATACAAATGTAATAAATAAATAAATAATTAAATAAATAAATGAAGATTCCTTCAGGAAAAAAAATCAGCCATATCAAAATAATAACACACTCCCATCTTACACACAAATCTCCTGGAGTTTTTGTGTGCTTCCTCCCAATGATTTTGAGTTTGGTGACCATATGTCAGGAAAAACCAGGACATGTCAGAATTTTTGGTAACAAATCCAAGGGGGGGGGGGGGAATTATGAAATTTGAAGAAAAATCTGGATTTTTCCCATCCTCCCCCTACTGAAAGGGCAGCTCTATTTGATAGTCAATGGGAATTAACAAAAATGCTTACAGCTCTGTCATTTTTAAAGACAAAGAGATGAAACTTGGCAAAAGGATAGCCCTTAGATAGGGCTTTAGCCATGCCAAATTAGAAGCAGATCCGTTCATCCGTTGATTTGTAGGAATTTTTTTAAATTTGAGGTTTTTAAAAAAATTGCTTTTTTTAAAAAAGCATCGCTTTTAAAGATAAAGAGATGAAACTTGGCACTTTGATAGCTCCTATGTAGGGCTTTAGCCATGCCAAGTTTCAAGCAGATCTGTTCATCTGTTGATTTTTAGCAAGTTTCAAAACAAAATTGAACTTTAAAACTAAAATAAAATAATAAAAAAGCCAGCCAGCCGGCCAGCAATAAACCCTGTTAAGCAGCAGCTTGCAGCAGAGTGAGGATACAATCAGAAAAGATATTTCAGGGAAGGGGAGAATGTATCACACAGAGTATAGCAACAAAGTATAGCAAAAGCTACAAAAGTAGGAGTGAGTGAAGTTAATTTTAGATACATTGGATGTCTCACTTGTTATTTCAATGATTTTAACATTAAGATGCTATGTAGAACAAATCTGTCTGAATTGTGTGCTGTAAAATCAGACATGTGACCAAGGCTATGTTCAGGTGGGCACCCCCCCCCCCTTGGTGCTGGACACGCCCCCTGGGGGCAGACGTGTCGGTGGGGACACCCCCTAGAGGGCTGACTATGTTGTCCTCCTTTTTGGTTTTCAAAATATGGTCACCCTAATTTTGAGATAAGCTTGTTGGCCATTATATGTCTCCCTAAAGTGTAAGGCTGCATGTATAAAATATTTTATTAATATTTTTATTTCAAACGTTTGGCCAGTGTTTAAAAGATACCACCCTCTCAAGATGGCTTACGTATTAAAAACCCAATACAAAAATAGAACAGCAAATATCAAGAAAACAAATAAACAATTATAAACATCGAACCCAGAAAATACTAAGGTAATTGCAGCTAAAAAAAAAATCAGCACAAAACACAACTCAAGACAAAGACAAAGGATACACATGGGTCTCTTTTACTCTCTAGCCTAACTCCCCCTCAGTGGCAGACAAGTGAGAAGGACCTGCTGATCTTAAAGTACAGGCAGGCTATTACAGGTGCAGGCAGTCCTTCCAGTAACTTAGACCCAAACCATTTAACAATTACAAGTCAAAACCAGCTCTTTAATTCAGCATGGAAACACAATGGGAAGCAGTGCAGATGTCACAATATAATGGCACCTGACCCATCCATGTGACCCCCACCAATACCCAGGGAGCCACATTATGCAACAGTTGAAGTTTCTGAAATATCCTACAAAGAACTCATACAGTTGTCTAGCGTAAATGTCATTAGCACATGGATAAGTGACACAAGGTCAGACCTCTCCAGATAGGGTCCCAGTTGGTCTTGAGTCCAGGAGAACTTGCAAGCTTGGTCTTCAGGGAAGTGCAATCCTATCAAAATCCTGATGCAATGCTCCATCCAGATTAGTTTATTTCTTTAGCCACAGTATTTCTGCATTATCTGAACTAAGCCTCAAATTGTTTGTCCTCATCCACCTCAAAAGCTACTTCAAGACAAGAGTTTAAAAGTTATACAGCCTTCCTACGATCAGTAGACGAAATGAGAGGTATAGTACCATGCACCTAATGATGATATTTCAGCCCAAATCTCTGAATTATTTCTCCCAGCAATTTAACGTAGATGTTGAATAAGCATAAGAAATAAATAGAACCTTTTGGCACCCCATGGACCAAAGGCTATGTGGTGGAACTGAGGTCCCCAGCACCACCTTGTAAAGCCACTCATCCAGAAGGAACAGAATCACAGTAACACTGTGCCACCTAAGTCCAACCAGACAAAGGATCCAGAAAAATACCATATTTGGAGATATTGAAAGTCACAGAGCAGTCCAGAAGAATGAGAGATTCTCCACATTTAAAAAAAATCCCGCCTCTGCTTCTGCTTTCTTTCTGGGATTATGATTGCTGCCATTACATGAGTGGCCATGTGGTTTGGAACGGGATACTTCCTCTCTGTATCTCCATTCACTTTAATGAGATAGCACCATCTAGTGGTGTAATTATAGCACAATGCTGGGTTTCACACTGAGAGATCCCGTATCTCCTAGATATTTCCATATCATCTCTGTGTTTTTTTAAAAGCGAGATTTCCAGGGGATAGCATGGGAGACATCCTGGCTGTTGATGACATTGTGTAATGGACCTGCAAACATCCATGAGTGGCCAATCACAAGCGTGTAATAAATTGCTCGTTTAAAGAAGTTCAGGGTCACACTCCCATTATCCATTCCCTGGTGTTATGTGTAAAGTTGCTTCCATCCCCAAACCAAATTGGAATGCTAATTGATGCTAAGCAAGAATCCCCTTCCCCTAAACCTAAAAAAAAAAAAACCCAAACCAACAACATAGGTTCCTCCCCGTATCTCAAAGATATAGTAAAGAACTGGCAAATTGCCATCTACTCTCATCTGAGATACCCTCCTTGAAGTTTTTTTTAAGTTCTCAAAGATTTAATGACTGCAGATAACAAAAAAGGTGTGTGTGTGTGTGTGTGTTTGCATATAACAACTGTACCTATGCACAGAATTTATTCCTATTTAGAATTCACAATTCTGTGCTTCTATCCTGTACTGTATACTGTGCCACTGGATCAGCTATCCCTCTGCATTCTGCAGAGAAGTTTTACCCTATAATCTAAGATTCAGATGTCCAAGTATGTCTGACCACACAAAGCTTTAGAAGTGCAAGTCGGGGGCGTCAAACTAAAATACAATTTATTTTGACAGAGTGACTGATATTTGCTTGCATTATTTCTCTCATAATAAGTAACAGTACCTAAGAATAATTGCTGTGGCTAAAAGGTTAATTCCAATAACATGGAAAATACTGATTCTCCCCAACTATAAATCAGTGGTATAATAGTTTGCTGGAAAGAGGTAAATCACATATCAGAGACTAAACAAACTCTCATGTTATGAAAAATTTGGTTTTTATTTGAAGAAATGCATGCAGAGCACTTATCTGTGGGAAACTGGAGTGCCATTATTTTTTTATAACTGCACTCATATTTCTTCCAGTTGTAGTTTTGCATTTTTGTAGTTTTGCATTTCCATAAATTCATTAATAAACAGCTTCCTATGTGATTGCTTTGTCTCCCTCATTCATTTTGAGTATTGTTAATTCAAGATGTAAACCATTATAGTATAAATGTAGAAGGTTTATCCACCACCATTTGGGAATGAAAAATACTAATTTTATACTATAACAGTTTAATCTAGAAATACAGTACTTCTGCCATGCTGCTGAAGACTATATGAGAAACAGAGATTGAGTTGGAGTGTTGTGATTAGTATAAATAGTTACATGTTGTTTATATGATTTAGATGAATGTGGTGGATGAAAGACTATGTGTTGGACATGATACAATTGTTCAGTGATATTAATATTGGAATGTTAGCTCTAAATTTGAAATTTCCTCTCAGCCCCTCAAAAAGAATAAAAATGGCTTAGATAAAATAAGCAAAACTCAATAAGAGAGAAGTCCGGTGTGGTGGTTACAGTATTGGACTGGGCCAGTTCCAATTAAAACTTTACATACATTCAGGCACAACTATGGAAGTGCCTGATACAGATAAAATGCAGACTGTGCTCAGTCAGAACATTTCAGATGGTGAAATATTCATAGAACATTCATAATTAGATCACTAAAATTACTAATAGGCAACATTTATAGCAATGTAATTCACGTAGCTCTATGTATGAATTTTCATTATTATACAAATCATGAAAAAATGAATATCTTCTAAAAGAAACTGAATAAAGATTAACATTTAAGTATGATTTGTTGTCATGTTGAAATTATAATCCAAATTTGCATAGGTAAAATCCACATTTGGATTTTATACTGCTATAAAAAAAATGGATCCTAGCCATTATCATCCAATAAACATGTTAGATAGCAATACAAAAAATTTAAATAGATTAGAACTGAAAGAAAATAGATCTCCAGAGCATTCCTGACCCTCAGTCATACTACTACTACTACTACTACTACTATATATATATATATTTCTTACCCGCCTCTCCCTCTGGATCAAGGTGGGGAACAACATCAATACTAGCAGGGGTTCCTGGGAGTTGAAATCCCAAACACCTGGAGATGTACCGTCTTCCCCCCACTGGATTAACAGAATAGACTGATGCAAGTAATATTTTGTGGGGAAAGTACCAGAGATCAGCACTTTGTACTTCATTACTAGGTTACCAAGTGTGTTCAATTTTATAACATTTGTTGATCTAACAGCAGCCTTCAGTATGATCAATCACGATAAATTACAGTTGAAATTTTAGAGCACAAATTGTCATGTCTTTAGGGTCTACCTCCTCTAAGGATGATGCTGCAGAATTGGAAGAGGAATTAGAGAGTGAGAAAAAAGTGCTCTCAGAACTGGCCCTGGAAGTCTTCACAGACCCAGAAATTCCACCACAGGAGGAGCCCATTCTGCTAGCATCTCCCTGGCCTAAAGGGGATGCACAGCTGCCCTCCAACTCTTGAGGACTCCAGTCCAGAGGTTCCACTGCAACCATGGTCTCCCCGAAATTGTAACAGCCAAACAGGAAATAGCACTTTAACTAAAAGACTTTTCCTACTGGAGATGGAGCTAAACACCCATACTGAACTTGCAGCACTATCTCAGGGTTCCACTGTGTTTATTTCATTCATAAATAAATGACTTAATCCATATATTTATTTTCAGGTAACATAAATTATTATACTTGAAAATTAAAAACATTACTATATGCCAATGATATCAACTGTTTTTTTATTATTATTATTAATTTTCAAAATACATAGACTGACAAAAACATACAAATTAACAATTTTCATTGTTAACTACTGAGTACATTTAGCATATTTTGTCCATTTTTTTACAGATGTAGTTAGGAGTAGAATCTGTTAAATAATTAGAGATTTTATAATTCTTCATAACTGTACATTATAATTAGTCTCTCTTCCATAGTTTCAAAAAGGGCTGTGACAAATTCTGCTGCATGTGTCCTTGACTTGTAAATAATATAAAGTCGTACCATACACTGTGGAAATCAGAATCTTAACTTTGCGCTTAGCTAAATTAAGTTGATATGTCAACTTTTCTGCCATAGCTATTTGCCACAGTTCCATATACCAAAATTCTAAAGTTAACAATTTCTCAGTTTTCCAGTTTCTGGCAATTACCCTTCAAGCAGCCATCAACATAAATACTATTACTTCTTTAGACTTTACATTTACATTTTGTTCCTTCCAAATTGTTAGTAATGCTATTGCTGGTTTAACATTTATAATTTGATGTGTGATCTTTTCCATTTCTGTGAATATCATAGTCAGTCAGTCAGTCAAGTTTATTGCTTTTGGTCAATGGCCTTTGCATAAAACAAACAATAAGAGTACAATCACAAAAAATAAAAATAAATAATAATAATTTATTCCAAATTCCAAAACTGTTAACACTATAGGACAGGACCACCACATATGAAAATATGAACCTCGCTGATTACATTTTCTCCAGCATTTTGTATTATTTATATTAATTATTCTTGCTAGTCGTATTGGTGTCATATACCATCGACATAACAGTTTTAAAGAATTCTCCCTAAGTATTGTCGATCATTTTCTTTGCTTGAGTTATCCAAATTTTATTTCATACATTTTGTTCTATTGATATCCCAAGATCATTGACTGATTTTCAATTGGCCAAATTTAATATCTTCTGAGATGAGTTCATCATACTGAACAATTTAATATAGGTTAAGCAAAACAAAAAAAAGTTGTGTTTGGAATTTGTGTTAAGTGAAAGAAGTTGACTCTTGATAACTATGGGATCAAAGACATTAGGAGCATTACAGCACAATACTCGAAAATAAGCTCCACTGTGTTCAGTGGGGATAACTCCTAGGTAAATGTATATAGGATTGCAGCCTTAATTACTTGGGCTATGATTTCATAAAAATTGTTATTTCCCAATAACTGAGATGAATGTATTAAACAGAATGATATGAATTGAATATATAAACTAACTAACTCACAATTCTGCCCACGGGGAAAATATGGTATCTGTATTAGGGCTCTATTACTAGTAGCCTTGTTATTATGAATAAGGTTCTGTTATTTTGGCCTTATATTTGTTTGATTCTGAACTTCGTGATGACCTCATAGGTTTAACAATAAAACTGAACTAGATTTGCAATAAAGTAAGACAGTGGATCACACAAAGATCCAAGAAAAAGAAAAGAGGAAGAATAGAGTTAGCTTCACTGGTATCTCCATTTAATTGATCATTTTCCAGGAATTAGACACCACCAAAAAGAACTGTTTGTTTGCTTTCTCCTTTGTCTTCCTAGCTGTTTATTCTCATTCTTGAAGTTGCAGTATCAAACATATTGTAACTGACCTTTATTTGAGGCTTTCTACAGCAACTAATGAATACTGATCAGAAAGCAAAGAATGGAGTTCAGGTTTAGGGTAAGCATCCCATGAACATTAGCTCAATATTGTTGATATTGGGGACCAAAACAGACATTACTTTAAATCTGCATCTAGCATCTACATCTTTTTTTTAATTACTCCAAAGTAGGCACAGGCCCTCCAATTTAGATCTTAGAAGCACGGCTATTCCCTATGCTAGGGTCCTGAACTGGATCAGGGGCCTACACCTACTCTAGAGTAAAAATGAAAGATATATAACTGCTAGGTACATATTTAAAGTAATGTTGGTTTAGGCCCTGACTGGCAATGTCTCTCCAGGGTTTCAGGTAGGATTCTTTTCTCTAGACCTACATGGAGTTGCACATGCTTTCCTGCATGGAAAGCGTTACAGGCAGAAAGCTTGCAGGCCATGGTTGCTCTCAAAGGCTTATGGGTAGTGGCTTTGTCTCTGTTTCTCACAGTACAGCTTGCTAGTTTTGCTTTATTTGCTGCATAAGCATCTTCCTAATGGCTGGGAAAGATGTATCCAAGGACATCTCATGCAAGAGACACTTGGACTTTATCTGTCCGGTCTAACAAGCCGGACAAAGTATAATGAGCTGAATTCCAAAGCTGTTGTGTCAAGAAGCAAGGCCAAAGCTTCCCCATCAACCAGCTAGTTCCCAAGAAGATATGCTTGCTTATGTCAGTGAAGTATCTGATTCACCATAGTACTCTATGGTGAGAACGCATGCTTTGTTAATTGTATCACTCGCACCTCTGCCAAGTTCAGAATACTATAACTGTCGCTTCCGTGCCCAAGCAGAGGTTCCAGGCTGGTCGCTCGGTTTTGTGCAGAAACCCACGTAGCTCGGTTCCACTACTTATTGGGTAACGCCTGTGCGCTGTAAGTTTACCTCAATAAATCATATCCTTATAAGTAAACCGTTTGTTTCTCTGAGCATGCCGTTTCCATGGTGATCTAAAAGAACAGCACAGGGGGCCTACAGCCGTGACCCCTAGGGTGCAACAGAAAACATGTGCTCTACCACCGACATATGGCCCACCCAACGGACAATTCATACTGGTTGTATTCTTTTATTCTATGACTACTAATAAAACCCATGAACCAATCCCATTCAAGAGTAACTCTGAAGAGAAAGTACCATGTAAAAACATTCAAGGGTCTTTGAAGTGTCACAATTGATCTCACTTCTCCTGCAGGATTGCAGATAGCCTGTCTTTTGTTTGTCCAAATAAAGCGTAACCAATTGCTCTGTCTGGCAGGAACACGGTGGCATAAAATGAATCTTAAATATCCATGTCTTGAATATAAAAAGCATGTGGTCAGTACATGAAGTATACAGACTGGGCATTATCCACCTGTGTCATTCAGTTGCTAGCTGAAACTTGGTTCCAATCTATGCGTAAGAGGAGAATTTAAGTAAAGTTAATTTTGCACAAGCATTGTTGTTCACGTGTAATGCACAAGCATTTACACAATGGAAAGATTCAGCTGAGCTTTGCTAGCACTATTTGAGTTTGCAGTTGGATACTGCCCAGTGAACACAGGAATACTGTATTTGTAAAGTCAAATATTTGGGGCATAAAAGTAAAATGTATGCAAACAAATATTTAAAAGTAAATCTGCAAAGTATGCTGCGACCTGCTTATATGTTCTACATAGTTCAACATTCTTCTGAAAAGCCTGATAGTTTAGTAGGAACAAAAAAAGAAATCTCAGATATTTAATTCACATACTAATTTAAAAAAGAAAGACAGAAAATGAATACCACTATCTGGGCAAGAAAGAGAAAGTTTAGAACACAGTACAAGTACATTAGAAAGAAAAGCCTTATTGTATCTTTTTAATCAAACCCAGAAGCAGTTCCACATCAGTAGTAAGATAATTTTTAATATTAATTTATTACCCCCCAAAAGGCAGCCTCTTATTAGAACAGCCCAAAGCATTTCTCTTATGAAGCACAATAGTTTAGGGAAATTGGAAAAATGAAACGCAATAAAACAGGCTTCATAGCCACGCACAATTCATTTTCATCTGAATATTATGGGTAAGAAAGTTACATTAACTCTAGCAATGTTTTAAAAAGAAAGAAAAACAGGATGGAAATGCAAGTCAACAGGTCAATACGCTGAACTAATAAACTATCTGCTATCTATCTATCTATCTATCTATCTATCTATCTATCCATGCCAGTTTCTAGGGTTCTGTCATACTCTAGCCTTATACCAAGATTTGGAACCCAGGGTGGGGCTATGCAAGAGGGACAGCCCCTATTTCCCCAACTGTAGCCGGGTCTGTTTCTTCATTGGATGCAGTTAGGCCTTCTTCCTTAGGAGTAAGTCTTCACTCCCACATAGCCTCTTCCTCCTGTATAAACCCTGAGCGAAATGGTTCTTCTGGTGGACCAGCGAGTACTCCAATGACAACTCTGAGCATCCCATTGCTACTGGTACTCTGGAGAGCTGTGGGATAAGGGATGGACGAGTCATGAACCACCACAGGGATTGGGATTGGGTCAAAAGGGTTCTTTAGGGCCTCGGACAAAGCATCCCTGCAACAAGACTCCTCAGGTCACCCCAAGACTTCCATGGCAATGGGGATTGCTTCGGACTCTAAATCCTCCACATTTTCCAAAGCAATCTCCCCTGGGCTTGGGTTAGCCAGGAGTTTGACAATCCCAAAACAAATGGACTGTAATGTGGGACACAGTTAAGAGGGGGGAAACCTAACATTGAAGTCACTACTAGTACATGGCAAGTTTAGCCCCATTGCAACGGAGCTCCTGAATACACCTATTTACATATTCTCATATAAATTAATGCCATTGCAATAAGGAATAGTAAAAGTGCTGTGCTTGGGCATCATCATCATCATTACATTTATATCCCACCCTTTTTCCTCTTGCACGAAACACAAGGTGGCTTTCATAATCCTCCTCTTTTTGCTTTTTATCCTCACAATAACCCTGTGACATAGGTTTGTCTGAGAGTCAGTGACTGGCCCAAAGTCACTCAGTGAGCTTCATGGCCATGTGGGCACTAGAATCTGGATCTCCCAAGTCCCAGTCCGACACTCTAACCACTACACAACACTGGCTCTCGGTGACTCACCAGGGGCACAAACCACTAATACAGTATACTACACAGACCAATATCCCTGTAATATATAGGCCTTCCCTCCACATATATCCCTTCTGTTATGATGATAAGCATCTCACTAATTCCAGCACAAGCTGCACTAAAATCAATGGAATTTTCTTCTGTGTAATGCATTTAGGATCACAGCTCACATTTTCCTGGAAAAATACAAATCACACCACATCCTATCAGTTTGAACTGTTCGTAATTATGCAACTATCGTGATAAAGAATAGCTCAGTAAATGGAAACAACATTTTAAAATTTTATTCAGCCTAAGAAATGATAGTAAATCCTTTGGCATTAATATTTCAAGATTAAAGAACACATATCTATTTTTTGACACACAACCCCCCACCCTTGCAATTTATAGACCATGAATCTGTTATAGTCACTAAGAATTTTTCAACTTGCTTAAAACACTGAATACATTCTAATAAACTAGAAACTAGTATTGCTACTATGTTTCTTGTCAGTATATTTTGTCTCCAAAGGAATTATAACATTATTAATATTATGAGAATTAATTAGGATAGGCTACACACGAAAACACATTAAAGGAGTAATGTATTGCCCATTTTAGAACATACTACCCATATTCATCTGGACATATTGAGAAACTGGATGTAAACAGATATTCTAAAATTGCTAATATTTTTCCAGAAAATAGTAAATGAACTCAAGAAAGACACTTTACACTTGATGGTGGTTATTCAAAGAAAGATCAAGACTATTCCATGAATCCATCTCATAACTATATAAAGCCAAAAGTACATGACAAGTATAGCTATGTTTACTAACAATAAATATAAGCATTAGATGATATATCGAGAAGTTGAAAATGGCCAGAAAAAGCTAATTCTGTGAATCACCGATGTCTTCTGCATCACATCATCATACATCAACATGAAAAAATACAGAATATAAGTGTATCTACTAATAGTTTAAATTTGGCATAAATACAGACGTTTTGCAAGAAAAGCAATGCATAAACCAGAAGATAATTTGTTTAAGAAGCAACATATAACTAGATTCTTTTTTCTTTAATCATCTCAAGACATTTTTCAATATCAGCATTTCGTGCTATCACAGTTCTCATTTTTATATGCCTATTGTTTAATTCAAACAATTTAATCTCAACTGCAATCATATAAAAATAGACTATTGGTCCCTGGCAGGGAATTTGTTTAATCACTAAAGTGGCATATAAAATTTACTGATCACTCTGACATTTTGGCAATATATTATGATTTTATATGGGGCTCTCACAGAATGCAAAACCACAAAAATTAAGAACAAGGGCAGTTAATTTATAGAGTTGTCAAGAATCTGGTTTAACACTTACTTTTGCGAAGGTCTGAAAAATATCAAGGGCAGGTGGCAGCTGAGAAGCATCATGGATCTCCACCTTCAAATACAGCTGCAGAGTCCTTGCAAGGTGCCCCAGGCCTTCTTTCATTTCTTCACTTAACTCCTCAACATCTTTAAAAGAGGCAATATATTGCAAGGCATTAACAGAAATTTCTGCCAACATCTTTAAGCAGTCCAGTATCAACTTTGTAGTCTAAACATTTCCAAGCCCAAAGATACAGAGGGGCAAATATATATCACTGTACTTTTGACAGTTACCTCTCACCACCAGGTTGTTACTGCCAAACTGTGCAAAGATTATGTGAATGAAAGATCAAAAGTTTAGAACCAAAACAGATGTGGAAGGAGATGTAAAATAGCAAAATCAGTCAATTGGATATGTTAACAGTAAGAATGGTAGTTTTGTACAATCCAAAATATATTCCTCAGTACAAGATGATGACATGTTTTCTTTCTTCCAATCATCTCTCAGAAATTCTTTCATAAAACAATATCTTTACAATCCATAATAAGGATCATAACTTAGCAAGGTTTTAATAATATTGAGAAAGGCTAAAATACAAAGCCTATGTAAATGCATATTAATTATAAAATATTTTGGATGCTTCTTTCTAGATAGGACACTATTACAAAATAAATTGCTTATTGTATCCAAGAATGGCTTTGGACTAGCAGAAATCACTTCACACAAGTTGGGGCGCTCAAGTTTTGTTGATTCCCCCTACCCAGTGTAGCCTCCTGTAGCATCTAAACAGTTGCTCCTGAGAACTGGGGGATCCTCGGGAACAGTACAGGATTTGGCATAGAGAGCTTTCATCAGGTAAAGGGGAAATCAGCAAAAATTGGGTGTATTTCCTCATGTAACCACTTTCCACTGGCTCAAAGAAAACTACTACTGGATACAAGATTTTCCATTCCCATTTTTATTTTACAGACTGAGATACTAAAAGAAGCCCCCAAAATCAGTAACATTCCAAATTAGACTGCAGTTGATATGGTGCATATACTTTCTATGCAATGAACATGGGAACAAGAAACAGTAACTCAATGGTCCTTGAGACAAACTAGATCTTACACTGTTGTATATTAGCTCAATGGCCCTTTTGAAGCCAGAAAAGCCACTTCTACAGAGTAATCCCTTTCCCCACTCTATCCACCTCTCTCTCATTCACACATGCAGCACCTATTTCTCCAATAGGGTTTTAAATGTGTAGCAACCTACCACACATCTTTAACATTTTCAACAGAGGCATGTTTGAGACTGAAGATCAAAGATTTTTAGGAAGCAAAAATAGCCTTTTTTGTTCAGCTTCTTTACTATTTAAGGCTAACTTTAAAAAGGGGTAAAATGCCCCCTTAAAAAGTGCAGATGTGTGTTTATCTCCAACATGACCACTCTAAACATTAAAGGTGAATGACCAGGAGAAAGGACTTACTAATCTATCTAGGTACAGGTTTGCCTCCTGAATGAAGGACACAAGTTAACATGGATACGCTGACTCGGCACTTTCAATCTCCATCCATCTCTCTCCCACTGCTTGGTGAGAGTTATTCATGCACTGACGCTATGCAGAAGGGAGGGCTGGATGGGGGTTTGTGAGGCACACACAGCCCTTTCATTTCCCTGCTGGGCCTATGTAATCCCAATGGGCACACACCTGTGTTAGACTGGAGTGGGCCCACAGTCTCTGGCCAATTGCAAAGATCACACATATTATGCAAAGGGAGCAGAGCATTTTAAAGCACTGAAGTTGTAGACTGCCTTGTTCAAGAGGTGAGAGGAAAGGTTTTTAGTACTCCTGCCCCCCCTTCATTGTCTTTGGGAGATAAGAATGTACATTGGACTATATATCCCCAGGGGAAAGTAATGTCACTATACTGTCTATGCATTCCTGCTTTCCCGTGGAAATGACCCTAAGGTCCTGTTTCCTTCTGTTTTTGCATTTTAACAGCAGAACATTAGAAAGAGCTATTTAGCCCACAGGAGTACAATGCACATTACAGAATTTATTAATTTATTTCAGAGATAGGCAGACAGTACTAACTTTGCCCATCACTGAAATGTAACCACCTTTGGGATGGAATGCAGCAACTGTTTAAGATTGCAATGCGGGGGACATTTCAGTTCAAGACAGATGCAAACAGAACACTACATCCGTCCAAAACTTTGGGGAGAATTTAGAGAATCAAAAACAGAATGCAATTATCTGAACTGGAATTTGGCCAAGATGTCAAAATTAGCCATTGTCAGGGAAAAATGCCCCATAGGACTTTTCACGGCAAGTGATCAGAAGCTTAGTTTCCCATTTCATACTGAAGCCAATAGACGTAAGAAATGAAATGAAATCAAGTAAATGAATTGTTTTAATTTTCTGGGATTTAGAAATTAACTTTGTTCCAGTCCTTGGAAGTCAGAAAGATAAAACACTTCAACGAGTGTAGCTATGAATAGTATACTTTCACATGTTCCACTAAAAGCACTATTGAGCCCCTTTTCCACCCTCTGTGCTCATCAATGAAGATTGCTGGTGTAGGATAGAAAGCAGGAGATACTTGTTTTTAAATCAAATTGACATTATAGTCTTTATTGATTTTTATATCTGTTATACAAATATAAGATTTTAAAAAAAAATTCAAATTTTATTTATTTATTTATTATATTTTTATACCACCCAATAGCCGAAACTCCCTGGGCGGTTCACAAAAATGAAAACCGTAACAATTATTCAAAATACAAAACAACAACACGTTAAAATACAAGCAGGATAAAACCAAGCAGCAATATAGATTTAAAATATAAATTTGAAACAGCAAAGTTAAAAATTAGACTAATAAGCTGTTAAAATACTGAGAAAATAAAAAGGTCTTCACCTGGCATCTAAAAGAGTATAATGTAGGTGCCAGGCAAACCTCTCTAGGAAGCTCATTCCACAGCCGGGGTGCCACAGCAGAGAAGGCCCTCCTCCTGGATTGTTTAGCCTCTAAACAGTGATTAAGTCAACAACAAGCCAGCATGCCTACTGTCTTTTGCTTGTGCATGAGTTGTTTAGACCATTGGCTGTGGTTACATGTGAACCAGGTCAATCTTTTACAAAGGTATGACAAAACAGTGTCAAAACACTACTACTAAGGTGAGGAAGAGGGCGGCCATAACTAAAATAAATATCAACAAATATGCTGCTCGGCAGTTACTGGTATATTGTGTTAGTCAGGTTCCATGTAACAAATTAATAATTCACTTTTCTGAAAATAACCTGGATAAGTAGTAGCCTTGCACCAGTGCTCCTAGGGGGAAATTAACAAACATATAGCGGAAGGAGGAATAGTCAATTGCAATGTGAATTCTGTTACCAAGACTATATGCCTAAATTGTATTGATTCAATAGGGCCTCTTTGCTCACACAAGGAATTCCTCTATAATCTTTTGATTGCAACTGAAATGTTTGTTGCTTACAAATGGAACCATACAACAGTGGTTCAAAGATGTATGGGACATCATCGCCATGGAAAAGTTTACAAACAAGGATAAAGTCTCCAGAAGGTGATCTCACAACATTTCTAACACGGTAACCTGATTCACCCGATCATTGTTGCATAAACAAGTCACATGGTTTGTTTGACCTGCAGTGCATGCCAGGCATAATTTGCATAATCACAGTTGTGTCATCAGCACCCAGGTGGCATAGCTTGTTTGAGGGGGAAGCAACCCTCAAACACTCCAAGGGCTGTTGTTGTCACAGCAAAAGCGAGAAAGAATTTCAAAATCAATGCTAACAGCTACTTACTTGACTGGAGATCCGAAAGAGAGTAAAGCGCCTCCGATGGGCATGTTGACTGTCTTAACTGTTGAGAACACAAAAATATTACTAAATAAAAATATGCTAGGATAAACTATTAACTCCATTTTTAAAAAGTTATTATAATCCTGACACAACTGTATAAAAAATAAACAACAATAATCAGCACAAGTTCATTCTTGTTTACTTCATGATTTGGAAAAGATAATTAGCATTTTAAATTCCACTGTTGAAAGTTACCGGTCATTTATTTTCCTTCCTTTTTTTCATTCTCGTTTGTTTTATGAAAAGTATGTTTAACCAATGAACAACACCAAGGGGCCCCAGTTTGGACATCACAGAAACAACCCTCAAGTGCAGCATTCGAGAGTTGTTATCCAGCATGGTCCTTCTTATGTTCTTATGCTAATAGAAACAAGAAGTGGCTTCTGTGCAGCTCAGGCACAGCATGCGTCCCCACAATCCACGGGTTAATCCGTCATTCCAAATAAAGTTTTGTTGGAGTTTCATGATGCTTCTTGAATATAACACACTTCTACATTACAAGGGCTTTCCTTTGTCAGGTCAGAAGTTATTCCAGTTATATCAAACATGGCTAGAATTTTTGGTGAAATAGGAGCGATCTGCCTCCACATTAGCAGAGTCTGGGCAGATGTATTTTTAAAGGATCAGTCACAGATAGAAGGCATACTTACTCGTTTAAAAATGATTCTGCTGACAAGCCTCACTGAGTCTGGTGGAAAGTTAGGCTCAATATTCTTAATACATTTGCATTCTCGTTTGTGGTCCTGCCAGGCTTCTTTCTATAAATTGGGGAGGGGGGACAGAAATTAGTCTGCTTGTAAAACCTTGTATTTATAGCACCAAACTATTTTAAAGCCTAATAAAATGAATTATTAAGCATTATTACAAAGACTTCAGTGAACAGATAAAAGTGCTTACGTGCAGGCACAAGAATCTTTGGATCCAAGCCATTGGCCATATTTAGGGATGTATGGTTTTGACAAGAGTTGCTGCTGAAGTATTTGTGTATTTTTTACAATGTTAGAGGTGTCCACTAATTAAATGTTTTAGCTGATCAACCATCTGTCTTTTATATTTAAATAAACGTGAATATCATCAAAACTTCAATATAGTTGAATTTGTAGGATTTTGGACTTAGAAGTTTAATAAAAGTTCTACCACTCAATACTATATGGAATTCTAATCCCTATTTCTAGTAATATTAAAATAATGTGTCCTTCGATACTAAATGCTTGAAAAATGGCAGATTGGGTTATAAAGACAATGTCAGGATATGGTCATAATCCATCTCCATATATTCCATGATAAACAAATGGTCAAGGAACACCTGCTTTCTTTGAACGAGTTCAAATCTCCAAGGCCCGATGAACTGCATCCTAGAATAATAAAGGAGCTGGCAGAACAATTCTCAGAACCACAGTCTATTATCTTTGCAAAATCATGGAAGACGGGTGAAGTGCCAGATGACTGGAGGAGGGTTAATGTTGTCCCTATCTTCAAAAAGGGCAAAAAGAAGAAATCTGGGAACTACAGACCAGTTAGTCTGACATCCATCCCTGGAAAATTTTTTGGAGCAGATTATAAGGAAGTCAATCTCTAAGCACCTTAAACATAATGCAGTGATTACTAGAAGCCAGTATGGATTTGTCAAGAACAAATCCTGCCAGACTAATTTGATCTCATTTTTGATTGGGTAACTTCCCTTGTGGACTGTGGACATAATATATCTTGACTTCAGCAAAGTTTTTGACAAAGTACCCCATGACATTCTGATTAGCAAACTAGCTAAAAGTGGGCTAGATGGAACAACTGAGGGGAGACATGATCGTACTCTTCAAACTTGAAAGGTTGTCACACAAAGGAGGACCAGGATCTCTTCTTGAACATCCCAGAGTGCAGAACACGGAATTATAGGCTCAAGTTACAGGAAGCCAGATTCCAGCTGGACATCAGGAAAAACTTCCTGACTGTTAGAGCAATATGACAATGGAACCAATTACATAGGGAGGTTGTGGGCTCTCCCACACTAGAGGCCTTCAAGATGCAGCTGGACAGCCATCTTTCTGGTATGGTTTGAGGTGGATTCCTGCATTCGGCAGGGTGTTGGACTCAATGGCCTTATAGGCCCCTTCCAACTAGTAATAGTAATTCTATGATTCTACACTGTCGCCCATTGTCAATGTACTGGAGATAAAGTGAGGTAGGAAGATGAGCAGGCAATTAGCTCCCCCATTCCTACCATCTACAGTTGCATCAGTCAAGCTTAGTAACTATCAGTCCAGCAGCTCCCTCCTCTGGCAATCAGCACAGCTCCAGAACACACTAACTTGGGGCAAGTTTTGTCCCTACTTCAAGGGGTCTCTGAGGACAGCCCTTTAAATTTCTCCAATAAAAGTGAATGGCTCCCCACTAGCCCACATTGATTATCAGGGGACTCTCAAATAGTACTGAGAGAAGAGGCAGTGAGAAGGAGGGTAGACTGGGCTGAACGGATTGCTAGAGGCTACTAAGCAGGTGCAACAGTGCAAATCTAGCAATGCACGGTCCGGACTACCTCTCCTCTCCTCATTGCCATGCCTTGCTAATTGGCAATATAAGCCTTGTTGTGATGGCTCATCCTTCATCTCTACTTTGGGGCACATAACTGCACTTTCTAGAATCTATTCATGATCAATCTTGCCAAAAAACCCTATACCAACAACTCCCCAATATAATTATTACATTCCTTCCATCAACTGTTACTGGTTTGGATGTAATGACAACACAGATTATGGGTTGAGTATGGGTTATAATTGAATTGTGGGTTCTTGTTGAATCGTGGGTTGTCGTTACATGTAAACCCTGCCCTGTGGTTTAGCTATGAATTATTAACTCCGAACAACCCATGGTTTGTTGTCAGAGTATGAATTCTGGGTTGTTTGTGGTTAACAGACCATAGTCAAACCATACTGCAAGGTTCACACGTAACCTACGATTCAACTCAACCCATACTTTGGGTTGTCGTTACATGATAACCAGGTCAATGTGTGCTCATATAATTCCTGCTATTTCTGAAGTTCAGAAGCGAGAGTGGATTCTTAAATAGCCAAAATCACACCATTCACACACAAAAGGGAGGTATTAACTGACTTGAGGGAATGCCAAGGTTTGCAAAAAAGAAAATTAAAAGAAACTTAATGGGGGGACACCCATTAATAGCTGAATAAGAACTGGATGTATTCAGAGGCCACGGAATATTGACTAATTGTTGAGGAGGGGTACACCAGAAAAATGTGTGGGAGGAAAAAAGGAATGGAGTATCCTGGAAGAGGGCATGGCTGACTGACAGAAACACTAAACAGGAACACTACAATGGCCTTCTTCCTACATCATGCTAACTATAGTTTAGCACAATGTGCACAAGAAGGAAAAGGCCCCATTGAGTTTTCCCACCTACTGTGTGGCCAAGACAAGGAGTTCAGAAGCTTTTATTTTTAAATGACTACAGCTTCCCAAGTCATCCAAACCAGGAACTATGGTGAATTGTTGAAGTTGGCTTGTTATACCTAATATTAAGCATGGTTTGTTGCTCAAATGAAACAAACCATCATGAATAAGGAAAAGCAAAATTCCTACATCCAGTTTTTCCTGGGTTTTGTTGCTGTTGCTGCTATGCCAAGTTTTCAACTTCAGGTTTGCACAGAGACAGACCGAAAACAGAAGCACAATGTATGAGATGGGATTTGGGGGTATTAGTACACAAAAATCTGTAAGAGCAAAGGAATGTACTAAAAGCATTTTGCATGTCTAGCATATGAAATATTGATCTAAAATTATATGGTTGTTTATCAGAAACAACATGGATATTACTGTTATATCTGGTGGGAATTCCCTTAGGTGGCAGCAACAAAAGCAATAAGAACTAATAAATGAGGACAAATTCTAGGTTATGAAATTCACTTGACCCCTTTGTCATTCCACTTAACTATATATACAGAGCTGTTTACCAACATCATAAGGAAGTAGTTGCCTTTATGATCACCACAGCTAGAATACTGTTAAAAACTGGAGTTTACAAGCAAAACCTATGATAAAAGAATGGTTGGAGGTGGGATTTTGCAACAATGGCTAAAAATTGGGTCCGTTTTGTTGATTTTTGTAAAAGGAATATTATTTATCCAAATATACAAAAATCCTTTGTCTCTTATCCCTGGCTGTAACTAGGGCTACATCAAATAAAATAGCCCCTACGCCAGGTCCCTGCTCACCTCTTGCATAGTTCCTTATGTGCTGTTCACTGCCAAACTAGCAGATCCGTGTCCAACATTATTGAGGGAGGTGACTTCTTTATGCTATCTATATGATGAATCTGATGATATCACAACACCATCATTCTATGGGCATGGGTGCAGAACCTCTTTCAGCCAGAGTGCCGAATCCCATTTCGGAGAAGGTCTCCGGGGCTGCATGCCACTGGTGGACAGCACTGAGAGCAAAATGCAATGGGGCCAAAATTCCAAAAATACCACCATATTTGCGCTTAAAGGTGAGACATTCAGCCTTTCAGAATGGGGTGGGGAAAATGCACAAAAGCCAAGAAATCACCAAATAACCAGTGATTGGGGAAAGGGAAAGGGAGCGGACATTTGTGGAAATCCAGAGGGCCAGATCTGGCCCCTGGGCTTGAGGTTCTGCAGCTCTGTTCTATGATTAGAATATATGCTTTGCATGTGTATTTGGTCTCAGGTTCAATCTGTAGCAACTCCAGTTAAAAAGACCTCAGGTAGAAGGGCTGGGGAAGGCCCCATGAGTACCATGGCCAGTCACAATAGACAATACTAGCATAATATTATATATATTATTTATCATTATAATAGTGAAAGTCAGCTTCATACATGTTCACATACCCAGTCAGATTTATCTTCATGTTAATGTCAAAAAGCCAATTCAGAAAGTCAGAAGCATGCCTTTTGCCTCTGTTCATGGAGCTACCTTTGAAAAATTGCTAAAAGGGGAAATGCATTTCACACCCACCCCCTATTTTGGCTCAGTTTTACATATAACACAAATTAGCACACAAAATTGTTATGTACTTTTTAGAAGACTTAACCTCTTCCCCATCACCACTACTTCATCTGCATTTCAAATGTACTACAAAGTGATACAACATATTGCATCTGAATATATCTGTAACACAAGGTATCCAACAAAGAAATGTTAAATAAGACATTTTCTCTTACCCTAAAGAAACAATCATGTCTATAATCGTTAGGATATCATTCTGCACAATGTAGTTCTACTGGCATTATTCTTTGAAGCCAGACTTCTCTGACATGCTTTGTTCCTAAAATAAGTGCTAGAAAGGATGCTAAAATATGCTAAAAGAGACATCAAAATAATCAACAGTTTCTGTAGGCACTAAAGGGGTGATGAGATGAAATATGCAACATCACATAAAATTGTGGGTCTTGTTCTCAGTTTAGTGGTGCATTTTCACATTAGAAAGGTACTGCAATTGCAGCTTTATGATCACTGCCAATTTGAATACATTCACAAAGTGAATATGTACGTGCTAGAAATGGGCACAATCCTTCTTGTTGTCTTAGCTCTGGTTCTGGTTAAAATTACCAAACTTGCTCCAGAATCTCTACAGTGAAGGAATTTACACTGAATATATCAAAATGCAAGAACAAGTCATATATGATTAGCTCTTTGTTTATAGCATAAAAATAATCATCAGAACATCCGCGACTCTGTTTTGGCACCTCGGCTGTGGAATGCCCTCCCCTTGGAGGCCCTCATTTCGGCACCAAGTTACGACATGGCTTTTTATCAAAGCCTTTGATGGCTAAATTCACCAAGCCTGCACGTAGTTTTAATTGTTTTAACTGGTTTTACTGTTTTAAAATTCTATACTGGTTTTAGCTTATTAATGGTTTCATTGGTTTTTAACTGTGTATATTTATTATTTTATATTGTTCGTATGATTTTATCTGTACACTGCCCTGAGATCCTTGTGATGTAAGGTGGGAAACAAATGTTGGCCTGTTTAAATTAGCAGCACAATACCCCACAGGAAAATTAGTCACAATTGATATGAAGAATAAAACCGAGCAGAATATTAGTTCTATATTTGTACAATGCATTCAAAAGGACTCAGTAGAATTCAAAATTTAAAACTCAAATCTTTACATCTAACTTAGACCTTGAAAGTTGTCAAATATTTCAGATACTCAATATTTAAATATATGCTAGCCATGACAACTGATTTCAAAGATCTTATGAAATAAATAATGGGAGAAAAACAGGAAAGCTAAACAGTTACAATATTTGCATTATCCATCTGTAGCTCATTTCAGAATAATAATTACCTGACAGTATGCATTACAGTATCTTGCAGCTTTGCACTGGGAACACCTAAGCAGTTTCTTCTTCCTGTTGAGAGTGAGAGGAGATGAAAAGGGGGAGGAGAATGAAAGACAAGTAACTTTCAAATAAATGCATTCATATTTTAAAATAGTTTCAGTGACTAATGCTAGAGCAACAGAACAAGACACAGAGCATTTTCTAGGGTCAGATAATTTTATTTTATTTTTGAAGTGGCTAAGCAGGATGCTTTGTGGAGGCAAGGACAACAGAGTCACAACCATGCTCAGCCGATGTGATATGGAGGATGCCACATAGTTTGCTGAACTGCAGCTGTAGGCTGTAATTTTCTAGGAAACAGCATTCTTTGTGTTAACTGCCTATGAAGTAGGCCATTTGGGGTCCGGCTCTTCAGCTGTGGTAAAAATTGCAGAGAAAAAAGTTATGTCCATGAATTTGCACAAACCATCTTTGAATTGTGGCCAGTTGCATCTCCTAAAAGGTCAAGGAAAATGAAATTAAAATAGATTTAAAATATTAATATTAAGTGGATTAAAATAAAAGGGAATTAAAGTATAGGAGTTGAAAAAATATGTCCTTGAATATTTATAAACTTTTATGTTTGCATATTTGATAGTCATAAAGTTAATTACATTAACTCTGATTATTAACAAAATATATTTTTCTAGGGGGACAAAAAGAATGTCAGTATAATCTCATATGTGTCTACTCAGAAATAAATAGTTCTCATTGAGTCTAATAAGACTTACTCACAGGTAAGTGTGTATAGGGCTGCAGTCACTTCAGAATCTGAAAATTTGCTTGTATTGAACAATTTACTGGTTTTGTACCAAATATGCAAAGAATCCATAGTATCCATGTGACCTTTTAAAGCAAGAAATTAAATACTGCAACCTGAGTAGAAAATATTTTACCTTTTCTCTGGTGTGATAGTAATACAAGAAATAACTTTTTTTGGTTTTTTGCTCTACTCTCAAGGAATCAAATGTTCTGTTTCACAAAGAGAATCTCCAAACTGTTTTGCAGTAAACATCACAGTTGGGTGTTGTCTTTGAAACTCAAAAACACAAGTGTTTATTGCTAGCTGAAATTTAGAAACTCTGATTCCATATCTTATCTGCCATAAGCAAGATTCTTGTTGTGCATCTGAAGACACTGCATTACAGTATATATTTTTGCCATGAATTTCCCAAGTCAATATAATATGGTCTCAAAATTTCATCTAAAATACTGAGAGTGCCTTAAAGGCAGTTTGACAAAATAAATTATACATGGGAAGGGGGCATGACAGAGCAAACATAGATGAGATATTTAAACTAGAGGTATATTTGCACACCTTAGCCAGGATTCATAGAAGTGGATTTTTGTAGGATTTTGATTTCCTACTAATTTTTTATTATGAAAAATATGTCATTTATGCAAGGGCTCTGCAAGCCTTGGGCCCGGATGTCCAAATCCGAAGCCCGGCAGCCATTTCATGATGGCTCTGCCATTTCATGATGGATCCACCATTTTCTCGCCCACTCCCAGGGCCCCGTACAGTCTACAACTCCCAGCATACAGTGCCTGGGAGGGCTGGACTTACCAGGGCCCAGGAGTAGACGGTAGAGCTGCCTTCATTGCCACCATTGCTCGCTCCTCGACAACGTGGAGTCTATCTTCCCGGTGCCAGCAGTAAGTTCTCCTGGCAGCCGTTTCCAGTGCAATGAAGACAGCTCTACCGTCTGCTCCTGGGCCCCGGTAAGTCCAGCCCTCCCAGGCACTGTATGCTGGGAGTTGTAGACTGTAAGGGGCCCTGGGAGTGGGCAGGAAAATGGAGGATCCGTCATGAAATAGCTACTGGGATTCGGATTCGGACATCCGAGGCCCGAGGCTAGCACAACCCTAATTTATGCCTAAGCAAACTGAACAAAGGTTTGGCAGAAAGAGGAACTAGATTATTTTAAAGTTTAAAATGGGTAAAGGTTAAGAATGAAATTTGAAATGGCTAAAGCACTGTCAGTCAAAAAAATATTTTTAATGAGCGATTTTAAATAGTTGTAGCAATTTAGTAGGGCTGCAACATTTTAGTTGATTGATCGCTTAAAATTAAAACCAGCTCCCAATTAATAGGGTAGCAGAATTTTCTGCAGAGCTAATCAATTAATGAATTAGTTAAGTGATTAAAACATGCACAATAGCCACACAATTTAGCAATCAACTGTTCTGCATAATGTCAAATACATACAGCCCTGTTCAATATAACAATAGCTCAAGCTTTTTTTAAAACCCTGGGCTGTTGTGAATAAACCAGCATGCTAGTCACCACAGCTCAGTTCTTCCCGCTGCCAGGTGAAGTGACTAGGCAGTGAAATCTGAACCCAGAATTCTTGTTTGTCTTCACCCTGACAAACCAAAATTGGAAGCTGGTTCAGATGGCTCCTTGGGTTGTTTAGCCACTCCTACTGCAGCAGGAGCCAACCCAGAGCACTCAAGCCACAGTGACGAGCATGCTGGCTTGTTCATAACCCAGGGTTTTAAAAAACAAAAAAACTGGCCATCTTGCCTTGTGGGCAATGTTTGTAAATGCACGTTTGAGAGAATGAGTTTTGGTTCTCAAGGAACAACTCTGTTCCCACACAACCACAGCAACTGAGCTGGAAAACCTGTATTTTATCATATTGTTGTTCCCCGCCTTGATCCAAACGGAGAGGCGGGTAAGAAATAAATTATTATTATTATTATTATTATGAGGCTTTCAGATATGTTGGAGAGAGGTCACATCCCATGCTTGTGTATTATTTTCCATGATGTCTGTTACCAAAAAACTCAACCATTATGGCTTTTAGTAAGAATTTATCTGATAAGGGGCCAGAATGGGTACTTTCATCCTAAAGCAGTCAGCTGGGGCTGTTTTCTGAGTGAAAATGGCCATTGTTTATCTCTCAGCAAATATCAACAATGATGCAGTAACATGAGATTATAGAACATCCTTTTTTTTCTTTTTGCCATACTGCCAGCTGACTGTAGCATTTGAATGCTAGTATTGTAAAATGAACGCAATGCCTGTTTTTTGGGATGATGTGCAAATTTGGACTTGATGGAAAGATGGGTGCAAGTGCTGATCTAAATTGCTGTTTTGTGTACCTTTCCCTTCCCTCCAAAGCTTTCCTCTTATGACTGATATCATCTATTATTCTCACTACGGTTACATGTGTGAAATGTAAGCAGCAGCTGCATTTTGCAGACCATTATTTGGGAGCAAAGACAGAATTCTAGAGTTAAACAGACTGGCAATCTAAACTTGAATGATTTCAAATACTTTTTAAAAAAATAGTTAATATGTTTACTTTATATATTTTTATTTTAAGGAAACTTACAGGATTTCTATACAGAGAGTGATTTAAAAACCACAAGGTGACAACAATTTGCATATTAATCCCATCTGTTTTTTCTTACAGTGCCCATAAAATTCAGTGAAACTCATTCAGCTTCAAATGAGCTATTTTGGTTAGGGGTGTGCACGGACCCCCCCCCCAGATCGGATCTGGACCCGGATCGGGACCTCCGAGATTGTCCTGGATTGTTCAGGACAAAACTGGAGGTCCCTTGGATCAGATCTGGCCCAATCCAAAAATCAGACATCCAATTTTTGGATCGGCCGCCATTTTTGTTTTCCCCATAGACTTGCATTGGGGGAAAGAAAGCTTTCCCCCAATGCAAGTCTATGGGGAAAAAATGGCGGCGGGTGAGTGAGGGGGGGCCTAACTCCCTCCTCCCCCCTCGCGGTTCTTACCTCCCCGGGCAATCCGCTGTGGACGGCCCTGACAGGTAAGCCCCCTCCTCGGCGCTCCTTACCACCCGGGGCCGTCCGCTTCCATCTGCTGGCGCCCGCGGGCGCCAGCAGATGGAAGCGGACAGCCCCGGGGGGGGGGGGGGGGGGTAAGACCCCTCCCCCTCCCCCTGCTTACCCCCCCCTGCTTACCTGCCGGAGACGTCTGCTCTCCTCCGCCGCTGGCCGCTACTGCAAGCAGGCTTCGCGGCCTGCCCCTAGGTAGTGCGCCAGATGATGACATCACCTGACACGCTACCTAGGGGCAGGCTGCGAAGCCTGCTCGCAGTAGCGGCCAGCAGCCGAGGGGAGCGGACATCCCCGGAAGGTAAGTGGGCCCCCTCCCTCCCTCCTCCCCCCCGCGATCCTCACCTGGCTGGGCTGTCTGCTTCCATCGGCGGGTGCCCACTGGCGCCTGCCAATGGAAGCAGCGGCGGGTGCCAGCGGGCACCTGCCAATCCTCCAATCCATTCCCATCTGGATCGGGTCCTTTCCGGATCAGATCAGATTGGATCGAACGATCCAGCAGGGTGGTCGGAAATCAGATAATTGTATCCGATTTCCCCTGGATCGGATTTGGATCATGGATCGGACCCGATCCAGTGCACACCCCTAATTTTGGTTTCATTGGACTGTATTAGACTTTCCAGATCATGTGGTTTGTTAAAAAATATATTATGGCTACAATCCTCCGTGCATTACCTAGGAATAAGACCCACTGTGTGTTTCGTAGGTTTGTGCAGTGTCAATCATTCTGGCATACATTCACAAATTCAAATGGGTTTTTCCCCCATTATGCAGAAAATACACAAATAATTCTATACGAGGGTTTGCAACAATTTGTCCACCATTCCATTCAACTTTTCTCTGCAGATATTGCCCAGGGTGGCATATGTCTCAGCAGAACGTTGTGTATTTTCCAATGAATACATTTGTGTAAATTTTGGGAAAGTTTAAAAAAAATTCCGAAAGTCCACAGACTCTGCGTGGATTCTGCATGTTGTATTTTTAGAAATCCGAACTCATTTTAGTCCATCTCAAATTTCTCTTGCATCCCTACTCCTTAATGCCATGCTCTAAGAGGTCTTTCCTCAAAGAGAGGCATTGTGGACGAAGTGCCCCAAGAGAGTACCTGTGCCATTGCTGTTTTGCGCCCTGATGGCAGCAAACACTGTTGAAAGCAGAACAGTTGGTTGAACTTTAAACAGTGTTTGCCTCCATGGCACAAGCATTCTCCTGGGCCACCTTGCCTACACTGCCTTGTTCTGGGAAAGGAATTCTTCCTCAGGACAAAGATGATGGGTGCCTTGGAGAATGCTATAGGAGCACTGCTGGCTGGTTTCCTGCAGATACTGTTTGAAGTTAAACACTATTGACTGCAGCAGAAATGAGTGGCAAAGCTCCACGGATGATTGGCAGGGTGTGCAGAAACAACTGGGAGGCAAAGTGAGGACAGAGATAGCTAAGGGCAACTCTGAGGGCAGCGGATAGGGGAAACAATCCACTGCCCCTCCTGAACTGCCACCTGAGCCATATGGCTCATTGTAGGAACAGCCTCGCGCTACACACAACACAGAACTTATAAAATTCAGTATCATGAAATACAGTGATGGCTTTAAAGGGGGATAACACAAATTCCTGAAGGAAAGATCATTCATTAACTCTCATGATGCCTATATAGAGCCTCCATGCTGAATATCCCCTACTGGGAAACATGACGGAGAGCTATTGCTCTGGAGTTCAGCTAGTGGGCTTCCTAGAAGCATCTGGCTAACCACTGTGGGAAGCAGATTGTGATGGATCTTTGATGTGATCCAAGAGGGCTCTTCTTATAACACTATATCCTTGTGAGGGGTGAGTACTTCATCCAGCAACTCATGACCAATCTAAGTGCAAATGACAGGGACTTCCATGAGGCTGTGCTTTCTCCTGTCAAGTATAAAATTAGTAACACATTTAAAGTAATAAAATCATGAATTATTCCTTGCTTTCTGCTGCATCCTGTTTGGGTGATAAGATGAAAGCCAGGAGTATTTGTGCTGCAGTCTGGTCTGGACAGTGAATAATTAATGTTACTTTCAATGCAGTATAGGTGATCTTTCAAGTTCCTTTCTGCAGTCCTTGTTTTTTCTACTTCTTCAGTCCGCACATTGTCACATTGCTCCTTTAGATGTCCTGCTGCTTTGTGTTATCAGTCATCACGGAAGCATCAGCACATATTTACGTCCATTATGCTCCCTGTGGTAGAGGCCTTGCAAACTACCTACATGAAAGTCATTTTTCTCCTCTGTTGCATGCCAAACCTCTCTTTTCACAGTACTAACAGTTCATGCAAGCATAGAGGAGAGATAAAAGAACTGTAGGAGTTTGAAGTGCTATTCAGGGCTTTAAAATATCATGAGGTGTGCAAGGGTTCAGCAACAATGCATCAGTATTGAAAAGAAGATGGATCGCAGCAGGAGTTAAGAGTCTGAGGGCCCAATCCAAAGCCTACTGAATCAATGGCAAGTCTGCCGCAGACTTCAATAAGGTTTGGCTCAGGCACTCTGAACTGAAATAATTATCTGAGTGCCGTGTTTAATGAAAACACAGCCTTCTCCATAGCCATTCAGAGATGGTATTCAACAGTATGAGAGGGCAGGGGCGGTTACTAAGAAATGCCAACCTGGATCATATCAAGGCCCAACTAGTAAAGTTTTCTTTTTTCTAACAATAACCAGCCAGATGCTTCTAGAGGATGCTCACAAACAGGCTATGGTGGTAATCTCTGCCATCTGTCCCCAGCAGGTGAGGCATATTGGTCCTATCAGGTTTTATTTGTATCCCATGTTTGCAACCCCATGTCTAGTTTGCAGACCAAACTAGACATGGGGTTGACATCAAACCCAAACAAGCCATGAAGCTAGTTTTGCCCTCCTCCTCTATATCATGATTGAACAAATTTCCCTCATGCCGTGAAACCACAAAGTTTTGCATTTCCTTTTCCTGCTCCGCAGCATTGGCTGATAGCGGGGTGGGGTGGGGAAACAGGGAACTATTGTGGTGTCATGACACAAGGCATATTTTACTAGATGTTATGGTGAGAAGAGAAAAATTAGATACGTGGCTGTCATTTATGGTGGCAACTGTATGTTCACTATCATGTCTACCTTGGCCCTGAAAAAGAGTGAATTATTTTAGGCTTCTATTTAACAACTTGCTTCTGGTCAAAAGAGGCAACAATAAAGGCGAGACCTTCATACAAGGTGAGTGTATGAAAATTCTGTGTAGGCAAGTGAGAAGGCTGGCAGAGAAGGGATAGATTGTTCCAACTCTCATCTTTCAGCATGCTTTATTCCTGTGTTCACCATAGAGGAAGTGGCTTCCCCGTGGCAACATAGGCTATTAGTTTCTTAAATTTTGCAAGCTAGTAATATTTGTAAAGGCTTATTTACAAAGTTGAATTATTTGCCCAAGCTGAGTGGAGATTCAAATCTGCATTGCAGCATCGGTTCTCAGTTTCTCCCATAAACATGTGAATTAAATAACTTTTTCATTGCCTTTCTATGAAATGACTAAGGAAGATCAAGATATTAAAGCAAGTATGTACAAAAATATCTATGTTCTGGTACAAAGCACCGCCCTGATTAATTTAAACTCTTGGGTTAATACTGAGCTCTTTACTTTATCCATTTCCATCTGAAACTATTGTATTAAAATCTTGATTGGCGTCATAAGACATGGTTGTCAGAGTTGTTGGATCTGTACATGAACCGGCATGTAATTATCTTCCTGTTCTTTGAATTACAAAAGTTAGATTCATAGCAGTTATTCAGCACAAAAGTGTAGCAAAAGCTTTTTGTTGTTACGATTTTTTTCTCTCCTTTCAGTCAGGATTGATGTTCAAATCATTAAGATCTCATCTGTCTCTCAACATTTAACCTTGGGATGATACATGCAACTTTCAAAAGCTTTGAGATTTTAAAGGTTAGGATAAGGGACTCCTGGAAGTAAAGCAGAGCCTTGGGCAAGTTCAGTGCATACAGAACACAGAGTCGAGAATTACTGGAAAACAAAAGTATCATTTTCTCTAATTTATTTTTTAGATTCACTTTCACATTTAAAAAAAATGGTTTCAGAGTGCCTTTGAATGTTCTATATTAATTCTATTGCTTTCCTGTTTTATATCTTTATTTACCCTTTTGTATGCTACCGTTTAGGAAAGAGTCCTCATAAAACAGTCCACATGTTCACAAAAATTACTCAGCTTACCTTATTTGTATCTATAGATAATTAAGCAGTGCAGTATCACTGACACATGTTAAAACATACACATCCAAACGATATGCCTCTCTCTACCAAAATGTTGTTATTATCACTCATAAGCATATATTTTAAAATTCACAGTAAGGTTATTTTTAAATAACTCTACTATTATATCACATAGTAACATCATTTTCCAGAACAAAGTGTTGAGCCATATAATGCAGGATGCTAGAGATAATCTAAAAGGTCCTAAACCAAGTGTCAATATAACCAAGACATCTACCATCAACTAGAAACTCTTTTTTAAATAAACTGTCTATGAATCTTCAACTTTATATTTCCCTGAAGACTCATCAAATGATGAGCCTGTGCAAGACTTAAAAAAATGGAACAGACTTTTGGTGGTCAGGGATAGGGAAATTGGCTAGGGTAATTCACATATTGTTACTGCTCCAGTGCTTTTGGAATGTGTGGGTGATGAAAACAAACAAATACATATATCAGCTGACCCACAATGGCAAGGATGGGGAACATATGGCCCTCCAGATGTTCTTGTACTGCAACTCCCATCATCCCTCACCATTGGCTATGCTGGCTAGGACTGATGGGAGCTGCAGTCCAAGAACATCTGAAGGGCAACATGTCTACCACCACTGCAGCATGGCTTATTGATGCAGGGATTAGGCTAATGTGGTTAGTTTCCCTACAGCTCTTCTGTTTAGCCAGAGCAAGGTGGTGTCACACAGGCTAGATCTCTGCCTATATGTCGTGGGGGGAGCAACTTGTGGTCTTGCAGATGTTTTGGCCTAAACTCCCATCAGCCTTCACCATTGGCTATGCTTATATAATTCCTCAAGTCACCAGTTTAAGTTCCACTGTAGGACCATCTCACTCTTACCATCTTGGAACCATCTCTGCCCTGTTTGCCTTGTACAGGATGTAGCTGCCGCAAAGTATCCTTCTCTTATAGCTGCGGAACTAAACCATTTTTGGAATATGATATTATAAACAAAGCCAAGCTATAGTTGAACAATCCAGGGAGAAATAGGCACAGCTGCAAGAATAATCTTAGGATAAAATGAGTTGAAAATGTCAACCGGACACACACAAACAATAAAATTTTGTGAATAAGGCAGGGTGATGGTGTAAAATAAAAGTCTTACCTGAAAGCACCCTAGGAGTTTATTATTGGTTAAGGAATAAGGTCAAATGCCAGGTTTTAAAGCTGATATTGGTTTCTCAGCTTTAATTACTAGATCATATTTTGGAGTATAAATTATGCATTTTCAGACTCTTGAATGATTAATGCAGATAATATTTCTCATCACAGTTGATCTACTATGCCTGGCCATCATGGGTATTCATTAGGAATCTGGAGGCTTTAAACAATTGTTACTTATTTACAAAATATTCATATGAAAAGGCAATTTCAGTTTAGGCAGGATTTGGTAGGAACCTGACATAAATTGTCTGGATATGCTAATTTTAATGGGAATTAACTCAGTAACCAAGCAATATGATTGAGTGCAGATCTACTTATTTGTTATTGTTTCTTTAATTTATTATATATGATTTTCATACCATTAATCAAAACACCTGAGGTTACTACAGTGAACATCCAGATTTTAAACGTTTTTAACATTAGGAAGACAAAGGTTGGGTACCACTGCTGAGCATCTCTATTCATTTTAATGAGGCTTGCATGAGACCCCAATATAAGCCCCATCAAATTAAACTGAGATTGTCAGAGAACCACTGTTTGGTGGATTATACTTAGAGATTAGAAATTTACCTCATCTCTCCTGTGATCAGTAGCCCCTTGCAGAGAGACTACAGAAAGGCTACCAATAAATGATGTAGTGAGAGATTATCCACTTAAATCCCTGCCAACTACCAACCACTTCAAGTGCACCCACCCAAGAGCACAGCTACAGAACCTTTCAGCACAATACTGGCTGTTCTTTAGGGGCTGAAAATAATGTAACAGAGAATCAGTCAGTTATTAACTGGCTAAGTACAGAACACAGTTCATTAGCAGTAAAAACATATCATCATAAAAATGGGAGTTATGATTAACAAGTCAATCTGTATGAGAATAAGGCTCCTTCAGCCTCCAATGACCCTTTTGTACCCACTCAAAACCACGGACTGAGAAGCTAGTTGACCAAGGCATACTGGCGCATTTGAACATTAGTCTACACAGCAGCCTTCCCCAACTTAGTGCCCTCCAAATGTGTTGGACTACATCTCCAGCCAGCATGGACAATGTTCAGGGGTGATGGGAGTTGTAGTCTAAAACATCTGAACCAAGTTGGGGAAGGCTGGTCTATGGCTTCATGAACCTTAGATCAGGTGTGGGCAAGTTGTGGCCCTCCAGATGTTTTGAACTACAACTCCCATGATGCCTATTCAGCACAGTCAATGGTAAGGGATCATGGGAGTTGTAGACCAAAACATCTGGAGGGCCACAACTTGCCCAATCCTGCTGTAGACAGATGGATGGACATGGCCACTATTTGCAAATTGAAAGCTAAAGCTATCAGTAAGTCAAGTCAAACCTCTCCCCTTCCAACCTGAAGACATTTCTAGCTACAGCTAGAAGATATGAATGTGCATCACTTGATTTCACCCACCCATCCCACCATCCCCCGTACTTGATGTGTGGCAGCTGAATGTGTGAACCAATCCCATGCAAAAGGATTGCATTTATTGCAGTTGTTAAGTGATGAATATGGATGTATGAACCAGACTTTTGACTTCTTCGACCAAGTGGACTAGATCTTCATTTATGGCTGGGTGGAAGCTAAAACTTCCATCAATGTAGACAGCATCCTAACTCTGTGCAACTGAACACCTTATTAAAATGCATCTGCACTCTCCTTTAGATAAAATTGAAAAGTACTAAAGGCCCACAATCACAAAAATGTAGGGAAAATGTAATATAAATCTGTACAATATTCTATGGCATTAAATTTCATCTCTACAACATATGTACATGTTTTAGTGAAGAGTTATTTTGTTGTGTTTCCACCAAGCTAAAAAAAAGCCCTTATGGTATCAATTTCCCATTTGTATCTCTATCTGTACTCTAGTGACATCTTATGGTAAAAATGATAAACCAAGTATATACTTGCTGAATGTTCTCTTTCAAAATTGAACATATAATTCAACCTACCTACCATAACAAAAGACACACAAAAGCAACCTATTAATGTTTTAACCACAGGGCAGCCACACCTTTAGAATGAATAACTCTGGGAATTACTTGTCTTCACATGCCATTTTTACTTAGCTAAGTAAGCATTATCAACAGTCTTTGTTTTCGTC
This sequence comes from Anniella stebbinsi, assembly GCA_029215795.1. Lineage (NCBI taxonomy): Eukaryota > Metazoa > Chordata > Lepidosauria > Squamata > Anniellidae > Anniella > Anniella stebbinsi. Next base: position 221,164,728 of record JARDYH010000003.1, read on the forward strand.
CCAAAAGTGGTGCCCCATTATTCCTTTTTGGTTTTTTAAAAATGGCTTAAAATGTAAGATATATTTGCAATCTTAAATTCTTTGTGTTGACGTAGTTTTTTCCACAGTTGTCACACATATTTTAATCCTCACTTTCCTTTCTCTCATATCTGCTTTTGCTCTGCAACTCAAAGACAGTCACCTGTTCTCTTTCTGCACTGGCTATCTGGTGTCCAGGGTTTCCAAATTCCCTTACTGCCCAGGGAGTGTGGACAGCCTCAGTTATCTGAGCCATCTACATTGTTTTACTGCCGAATTGTATATACTATCTCTTTAGTTGTCTTTAATAGCTACATGAGGCAAAAATTCAGCAGCTAAAGCTTCCAATTTCTCATGTTTAATTTCTGCCAGTTATCCAGTTGCCAGTCATCCACTTTCAAAAGCCCTTTAAAGACTGATCAAGAAGGCTTCCTAATGTAAATAGTAACAAACCCAGAAAACATTGTTTTGGATAAATCAGCTGGGATAATTAGGGGCTCCATCACACCTACTTTTTTCCCCCAGTTTGCATCTGTGGTTTCCCCCTCCATTTCCTTAGTGAGTCGAGAGCTGAGCTCTTTCACGTCTGTGTGTTGTTGCGCTCATGTATCTTTTCACCTGTATCGCTTCTACGCCAGCAAAATCTCCTGCCCCGCCCCTACATTCTCCTTCCCCTTGCAGCTAATTTTTTTTATATATTCTGCGCAAATACAATAGTACGGCAGCCTGAAACTGCGCAATTACAGTAAAACAACACACTATGCTTTCCCCTAAGATCATATTAAACAAGATAAGCAAAGAGTAAGTATTACAATTAGTTTTTGGAGAAGTTTGTGGACAACGTTGGCATGGCAAGGGGAAGCTGACATTGTTCTGGTCAGGAAACCTAGACATGCTTACTCAGGAGTAAGAACAAGAGAGTTGAATGAGACCGAGTCCTGGGCATGGGCGGTGGCAGCCTCACTCGCCTTCTCCGTGGGGTGTTCGGGCACCCTCTCTCCCTCCCACTTCACAGTTAAGCTGTTGAGTGGAGAACTGCCTTCAGCAAGACCACTCTTCAACACACACGGCCACAACAAAAAATGGGATGATCCGATATAGCACAAGGACAGCAATACACAGGAGGGAGGAGCAGCTTTATTGTGCACAGAGGGGGAGAAACGGACTTCCCTCACTCCAAAATAAGATGGGAAATGGAGGGGAAGAGGTGAGATGAGCTCACGACAGGGACAACGTCATGTGAGTACCGCACTGCAAAAACACATACCAAGCATGGCGAGAGTGCAATAAATCGCTGGTGTGATGAAGCTCCAGGGACCAATTGAGCAGAATGAAAACTAAGCACCAATTGAGCAGAATTAATATTTGTTTGTCTTCCTTCTTTCTGAATTGCTGTGCATAATCCTGTCTACTGACCACTTAGTTACAATTTTGTCTGTTATTGATTTCTTCTAATTACTCTAAGGGTGTGATGTTATCAGGAATCCCTGTATTTTATAGAAGACAAAAATAAAGAGAATTAAATACATGCACACACACGCACACACTGATGAACAGCTTCTAATTACTGTTCTCTGTTCAAAAAAACCCTTAAATCTTTGCATCTAACAATTACAATTAAATCCAAAAACAAACAGAACCTTAAAATAGAATTTGAAAATGTCTGCAATCCTAAATATACTTACTTAGGTATATATATATATATATATATATATATGTTATTAAAATCAATGTAACATACTTTAGAGTAAAACACTGAAATATATTCATGTAAAATATAAGATGTTTCTGTATAGTACATTTCTAATGTGCAAGAGAGCATTGACATATTTTTCCTTTTACCATCAGCAATAATATCCTATGTCTGCAAAGTGTATCCCCGTGAAATCTATATTATTTCTGTTTCACAGATGGAGAAAAGGCCAAAATATGTTGTCTTAAACAAGGCTACCCAGGAATTCTATGCATGATAGTTTCTTCAGTCAATAACTGATCAAGAACAGATTCAAACCATCTTTATTGACTGATTTTGATTCTAATGAAGAATATGGAATACCTTGACAGTGGAATAGAGAATTGTCACTAATATTCCATTCTACAGACAGAAAATTGAGGCTGGGAAATGGTGACTTTCCCCAAGCCACTTAGTATGTCTGTGGCTGTGCTCAGATCTAAGCACATGTTTCCCATATCCAAATGTTTTCACTCTGTCAGCTAGGCTACTCTTGTTCCATCGAGTGAATGGAGTAACTCAGGTGGAGACATGTGTGAAAGTGAACCCTGCCTGTTACAGCAGAGGTCAAATTTATTCCTATTGGCTTGAATCCAGACTTTGCCTTCCATGAATGAAAGGAGTCCTTCTGTCCATAGAAGGCCTTTGATCCAATAAAGGAATCCGACCGGCAGAAAAAGGCAGTTCCTTTTCATCAATATTTCTCTCCCCCTACAACACCCTATATCCTTCCAAAACAACTGCTCTGGAGGGTTGTGGGGCTGCTTGGAACAGTATGGACATTAGTGCTGGGGATTGCACGGGTTGCTCCCACTGGCAGAAACAAAGTCTGGATCCAACCTGTCAAAATATAAAAACAAAAAAAACACCAGATATCACAATTAGAAACTACTATTTGGCACCAAATTCCTCACTGTACCCAACTGCAAAAATTGCAAATAATGGCATTGATAATGTTTTATTGAAAAGGAAGAATTATCATCTACTGCAAAGCCAATTTGCAGCATTTCTTCCAGCATCTGAGCTTTAATTTCTGTTTCTCTTGCTCTGATGTCAACATATATATTTTAAAAAGAAGAGGTGCACTGTCACTGTTATCTGTCATTAGATGAGAGATTGTCAATAACTATCCTGCTCAGTTGATCCAATTCCATCACATCAGTGAACACATTTCCATTTCAAAAATTGCTGTTGGTGCAAAAGAGGCACAGGCACAACAGTGAGGTATGAAGCAGTATGAAAATGACAACTTGACATGATTTTTTCTGGGTGTTTTTTTATTGATTTTCCAGATATATTTTGTTTAAACTGTATTTTACATTTATGTTTACATCACTGAGATAAATTGCCTTTTGTCTGGAGGACAGGAGATATGGGAGTTTAATCATCTTCAAGCAGGTTCTGCAGTAGGTCCTATTTGTTTTAAGTCAAAGACCATGGAATCATGGCTTTATAGAGCACAGTACAATAAAGTGAAAAGATATTTTCCTTTAGCAATGAGAAGGTTTTGCTCAATGATCAAAGATGAAGAACCAACCAGAGGTGTTTCCTAACCTGGGTCAACATTAATATTACAGGTGGTTTACAAGATTCAATAACAGCTGCAAGAAAATGGTCTGAATCAACAACTGTGCTATAATCTAGGAAGTTAACATGGTATCACTTTTAATCAAATTTAATTTTGAAAATAAACAACTGAGATGACCATATTTAGGTCAAAAGAAATGCAAGTGAGAAAGATTATATCAGCCACTGAGCTATTGCTGCTCCTCTTAAGTAAAAAAGAATAGTCACATGTAAGAACGTAAGAAGAGCCATGCTGGATCAGACCAAGGGTCCATCCAGTAACCTGTTCACACAGTAGCCAACCAGCTGTCAACCAGGGAACCACAAGCAGGACTTGGTGCAACAGCATCTTCCCACCCATGTTCCCCAGCAACTGGTGTATAGAGGTAGCACATCATAGCCATTAAGACTAGTAGCCATTGATAGCCTTCTCCAGGAATTCATCCAACCCCCTTTTAAAGCCATCCAAACTGCTGGCCATCACCAGATCTTGTAACAAAAATGACAAGTGTGTGCTTATATTAGACATCACAATTTATGCATGCTAATAGTTCATGAATTCTATTCCCAAGAACAGTGCAGAAATCCTTCCACGGCATAAATACTTCCCTTTTACAACTAAATTCTTTAGTTTCTGTCTGATTTAGCCTATATTTTACAATTTCAAAATTGGTCCCTGAAGAAGCAAAGGAGTAAGAAGTAGGAACCCAGCAGTTCCTAACACTAGTAACTAACATTTCTGGGAGGGAAAAATAAAAGGGAGAGAAGAGCCACTTTGTGTGCAGCCACCATTTTGAACAAGAAACCCTTTGGGCCATATCGTGCGAACCTGGCCAGTGTGGGTTATTCAAAGGTTAAACAACCCTTGCATAACCCACTATCAGTAGTAGGATTATGCAAACCCTCGAATAACCCATGCTGGCCAGGCCCACATAAAACATCCCAACTTGGGGGTTGCATATTCAAATCAGCAGCCGTACACAACCAGCTCATAATGGATTATTTAATCCACAATAACCCATCATGTTGTACGAACCAGGTCTTTGGGTAAGGCACTTCAGCTTTTCAACCTATTTTAACCTTTTTAACCTCATTCCTATTCCATAGTAAAACAATAACTGTTTTACTCTTGCTATTGATTACTATGGGACAAAAAATACATTAAAGCTCTAAACCTATGAACACATCCCTAGAAATAAGCTCCAGTAAATACAATGGGCCAAATACAAAGTTAAAAGATTAATTTGTTAGAATAATACATTACCTTCCAGTACAATTCTGTATGCATTTGACAGCCTTCAACCCTCTCTGTAAATCATGTGATTTGATTTAGTAAATAGTTCACCTGAAGGCATATTCTCATCACGTGTATTCTGATTTACTTGCTGAAGATAAATAAAAGCATACCTGAAAGTTAGCATGGCTATATTTCTCCACTAGTTACCATGAGAAAATGCTAGATGGAGTAAAAGATAGAGATTTAATTAAGATTGGGAATGTACATGCCTGCTCAGTCTGTCTCACTTTATGCCACTGACTTAAGGCCACACAATGACCTGGTTTGCATGATCAAAATACAACAGCCTTTGAGTTATTGGAGGGTTGTTTCCCCCTACAACAAACTATGCCAGCTTGGTTTGGATGACATGACAAGCAGCGGTGAACAACGATTATGTAAATTGCACCAGACATACACACACTACGATTTAAATTCATTGTGGATGAGAAAGCATAGACTTGTAGGAGTCTGATTTAAAGCTATTCACACAAACCTGTGAATGTGAGAGCTGTGTGAATCTTTTATTAAAAATCACAGAATGCGTTATTTAACCCATAATAAATATGTCACAGAGACTTATTTTGATTGTGCAAGCCAGCCAATGGTGTTATTTTTAATAAACGATTCACACATATCCCCATATTCACAGGCTTGTGTGAACAGCTTTAAATCAGTCTCATTCACAACGAATTCCAGTGAGGGTGTAATAACTTCTACAGGTAATATTGGTTTTTTTTTCTTATCTTCATTATGATCAATGTGAAAATTATGAGCAGCATCCACCACTGCCTGTACGCTAGTGGGACTTACAGCTAGTACATTTGGAAACTAACAGATCCTACAGCAATCGGAAACAAGTGAACTATAGAACCTGCAGAAGGGAGCTCCACTGACCTGCTCCATTCCGGAAATGAGCATTTCCACACATTTCCTGGATTACTGACAGAAGCTCTAATTCCAGTTGCGCAAGCAGTGGGTCCCACAAGCGCAATGAAATCAACAGGAGTGCAACAACTGTATTGGATACTGGCCTGTATCTCTCTGCTTCTTCAGCTTATCGGCTCGGGTTGGAACACTGTACAACACAAGCCCTTGTTTCCACCCTTTCCATCTCTAAGCAGAATTTTCTTCAAGAACAAACTTTCTGGAGGCTTCAGCTGTTCCATTTTTTGCTTTACACTCTTCATTTTAATTCATCTACGAACATTATGCAATATTTACTACTGCACACTTTGTACCAATAACTGATTCTGTATCACCGCTAGGGCCAGACCACCAGACATAGATCCAGGGCTGCCACAGTCCAGATGGCCCCCAAACAACAGCACTCTGTCAGCATCCATGCACCACATTTGCCTGTTGTGTGGAAAAAAGCTCCAGACAGTCACGCCCACCATAAAATATGCACAGCAAAGAAGAAAAAACAGGAATGTACAGTGCATTTTTTTAAATACAGGAGCAAATAACAGAGGGGGAAAAGGATGATAGAAGCAAGAACAACAGAAGGCGCATGTGCATAAACTCCTTTGTAGGTTTGGAAAACAGAAAGGAAAAAACTGTGTGGAAGAACAAAGAACAAAATGCCATTTGAAATTCACCTCAGAATTTATACACTGACCTTGATGCTGAGAAGCAAAAATACACACACATTATATTTTTTGCTATTTAATCAGACTCCTTGCAGACAGATGCACAAAATATATTTTAATAACATTTGGCATGGAAAACAAAACTGAGACCAATGGCTTCACTAATGTATATAAATGACTGCCTGAAAGCTGCACAGATGCTCTGCTGTACATCTGCAATGACTTTGTGGTCATTCTGAATAGTTCCCTTCCGCAATCTATTACAATACGCTTGTTCCTAGTTCCCTGGCTTACAAAATAATCTTCATAACCAAATGACTTGCTGATAATTGCTTTGCTATCAGCCTGTTCCAAATAAAATGGATGATACTGCTTTCCCTTAAGAATTAGCCAAACATAAACCAGTCAGAGAACTGACAGTAACATTTGTGAAGATTATATACAAAGCAGATTAATGTATTTCTGAATATAGATTCTGGCCTCTAGCAGCAGCAGCAGCAGTAAATAAACTTCTCCCTTCAACATGGCTCAACCCACTGTCTCCAAGCCCTAAGTCATAGAGCACTCAAATGGTATCCAAATCAAATGTTAGCTAAATATTCTTTTTATACAAGTCAAAAATGGTAAGAAAGCCTGCCAAATGTCAAAAACACCAGTCTTAGAATTAAAGTTTTTTTTCCAATTTGTGTCTTCAAACAATTGCAAATGGGATAACTTATTAACTGTAAGAAAAGATTTCCAAAATATTTTAACTCATTTATATTTAAATCTGGCAAGACAACTGGACTGGGAAGGTTGACAATGGTTGCATTTACTACTATGGAAATATTGATAACAACAACAACATTTTATGTCATCTTTACGCTAACAACATTAAACTTATCGAATTGGAAAAATGTTTTAAAACAGTAGTGACAACTGTTGGGGCCCAGGACACACTCCATATACAGTTTTCAAACGGTTTTCAAAGTGTCATATCCTGCTTGGTGTAGATCTGGCCCTGGTGCCTTCCAGATGCGTTAAACTATAATTCCCATCATGGGAATGATGGAAATTTCAGTCCAACATATCTGAAGGACATTGAATTCAGGAAACATTACATGGGAACTGAGCAGAAACATTGCATGGGAACTGAGCCATGCTGACTTCTACCATCAAAAGCACTCATAGTACGAGAAATATCAGATAAGACCTTGGAGCGCAGCCCTTACATACATTCCTAGACGTTCAGCCAAAGGTAGCTTTTATAGCAAGTCGTTTTACCTCAGTCATAAATCATATATAACTAGGAAAAGATTTCACAAAAGAACAAATCACTCAACTTTCGCATCCAGATAGTATGAGAAAAAGTTTTGTGATTCTCAAAGCTTTTTGCTGCTTTCAGAAGAGAAATTTTCTAAAATAGGCTATCAAGTGGCATTCATACCATTTCTGTTTAATTTTTAATAGCTATATGCTGAACAGCATTTAGAGCAAGCAGTACAATACAAAGTATAACAACATCCAGAGGGATAGTATTTTGGAGGATCCACACTAGAGACGTTTAGGACACAATCCTAGGCATATTTAGACAGAAAAAGGCCCTACAACTCCCAGCATTCCCCAGCTAGCCATTCTGGCTGGGGAATGGCAGAAGTTGTGGGAATATTTTCTGTCTAAACATGCATGGGATTGTGTCTTTACTGTTGTTAAAACATTGCTTTTCTCCAATGAGCTGAAAGCACAATTATGACTGTCATTCCACATGGCATTTAAAATAACGCTATATCCCATCCCCACAGTCGAGGCAAAAATTGAAGCCTTACAGTAAGAGCCTATAAATTTTCCCCACTTAATGTAATAGGAACTTCTCCCTTTGCAGGGATAAGTGTGCTAAGGGCTTTCTCTCTCTCTCTCTCTCTCTTTTTCTCAGTGAGGGCTGTAGCTCCATCGCTGCAATTAAAATGAACAGTAGGCAGAGGCATCCACTTCTCCCTCACTGGAGGGACAGGTAAGTTAGGCAGCTTCCCATATAGATATTCTGGTTGTAGGTGGTACAGTGTAAGAGGCTGTCAAGAAGCTGCAGAGGGAGAATTTCTGAGGGGAACAAAGTGCTTCCCACTGCCCAAACAATTCCAGATTGAAGGCACACTCAGAATCTCCCAAATCTACAAGCAACCCAACCACTGCTTTCCAAACGGGAGTGGAAGAAAGAGGAAAGCACCTTAAATGCTGGCACACACTGAGCTAGGATCACTACCCAATTTCCTCAGCAACAAGGAAAGCAGCAGTAGCTAGGCAGAAGCACGATAAGCTTTTTTAAAAAAGAAGACAGTAGGATGGCAGTAAGAACAATCTACACCTTAAGTGGCTGAACTGTTCCATTCTTTCAAAAGAAGAAGTGAAATTGGTCTGGCAAAAAATGAAAGAAATTCTGGAAGGAACAGTGACGTGCCACAGGTTGCTTGTTGTTGTTTATTAGTTTTCTATACTGCCCCATAGCCAAAGTTTAAAAACTTTGTAAACTGCCCAGAGAGCTTTGGCTATGGGGAAGTATACAAATGTAATAAAATTAATAAAATTATTTAAAAATAAAATGTGCAAAATTTTAAAACATAAAAACCACACAAACAGACAATATATATCTAAAACTTGACCAATCAGCCAAACCACAAAATAAATCCAGGATGAATTAAAAATCATATGCAGCCAAACGTCTGGAAAAAGAGAAAGGCCTTGACCTGGTATCGAAAAGATAACAATGTTGGTGCCAGGAAGGCCTCATCAGGGAGATCATTCCATAACTGGGGATCCATTGCGAGAAGGACTCCCTTGTTGCTGTCTTCCGAACCTCCTTCACAGTAGGCATTCAGAGGAAGACCTTAGATGAAGGGCTGTGCAAGCTTCAGATTTGGATTTCTGAAGCTTCAACGGCCATTTTATGATAAATCCGCCATTTAGTGCACAGTCCTAATCCAAAACTGCCTACAACTCCCAGCATGCATTGCTAGGGAAGGACAGACTGCTGCCGCTGACCACACATCCCTGGATGGGTTGCCACACGTTGCGTGAGCGCCCCATAGCCACCTGCTTCCCTGAGAGCTGCCCATTTCTCCTCATTGCTGGTAAAGAGTGGGCTCCCAAAAGTGGCTGGCTCTCAGGGGAAGCAGGCAGCTATGAGGTGCTCTTGGAATGTGTGATGAGGAGGAAATTAAAGGAGGAAATATTTGTAGTGGCAGCTGTGAGGTTATCTTCGACCACTTGCTGCTGCTGCCCCGTCTCGCCTTTACTATTTATTTAGGCCCCACAGCACCACAGCCCAGCAACCTGGCCTCCAGATAACTTCTTTGTTCCGCTGCCACCAGTACCTTCTCAAGTACACCCACAGATCACACCAGGAGAGTGAATTAACAAGAATTTATTAATAAGAAATTACGTGTCAACAAGTTTAATGGTTAATTCAGTTCAATTGTGTATCGGTTACAAGGTTTCAATGCTTATTGGTTTCAGTCAGAACTCTTATACTTTAACAAACTGTTCCTTATTTAATCTAGGCTCTAAAATCTTATCTCAATCTCAATCTCTCATTCAAACACTCTTCTCATCTAATAATCCTGCTTCAGACTCTCTCTCTCAATACTCTCAATTCTCTCAAATCTCTTTCAACGTCTCTCTCAAATATCCTCCTCAAATCTCCCCCTAATCAACCCATCAGCTCTCTCTGTCAGACACATATACACTCCACTCGCTCTCTAGCTCCTCCCATTTGTACACAACCAACCAATCCAGGCACTCTAAACAACTAGCCAATCAGCACTCACTTTCCATTCAAGCACACAGCTAGCCAATCCAGGCACTCCATACTTACCTAGACCTTTAACTACAAACAGTAAGTACATTTCGGCCTAGTTATTTACTTTGTTATTATTCTTACTTCCTTTTAAAGATATAAACAAATGCAGATCACAAACAATAAACTTTGCAATATATTTACAACTACAAACAGTAGAACATCACAGCAGCCAAAAATGAAGGTCTGAAAATGGGTAAACTATGTGTGCATGGGACTTCCCCTTTCACATATTTTTAACAATCCTTAGATGGGAGGAATGAGGTCACGATGGTAGCCAAGAAGAGAAAAATAAGGCAACAAGTTTTCTTGTGTATATTTTAGGTTCAGATTCAATTAACATTAGCATTTCTGAAGCACTATGTCTGCCTGTACCTGGAACGATTAAGTAACGATGTGATATATTTTCACGCAAAGCACTGAATAAAGAAAATACACATTCCCTGTGCGTTGTGATGGAATGTTTTATTAAACAGTTGGAAAATCCTTAGAACTGTAATTTCTATATTATATTCCATTAATGCTATGAAAATTGACATTATCATTTTTCTTCCTTGTATTTAGTCATCAAGATAAACAATAATAGTAAAATGAAGAACAGATTCCAAAATAAACAAATGGTTTTAACATATATTTTCAGGAGGCATGTAGTAATGAAATGCATGCTGCTTGTTCATCTCTGAGGGCTAAACTACACATGACATTAATTGCGAGGTTTGCCCTTGACTGCACAGTTTTGTTAGATATTGCTAGCCAGAGTGAAGCCATCTTTCTTTTCCTTCGCATAGAATGCTGGGATTGCTTGCTGGGAACGCTTGTTTAAAGCCAAGAACAGTCTATGTATGTAGCAGCTAGGAACAAGGAACAATCATAACTTGGCCTTGGTCAGAAGCTGCAACATTCCTCAAAAGTAGCAGATATCATGTCCTAGCTGTAACTGCCCACTTTCGTTCCTGGGCGCAATAATAAGCTACTGGTGAGGAACACGGTGGTCTTTGGCGTTAGCCCAAAAGGCGGTGGCTCACATAGAGATGCACTGAGTTATGCTTGCGCATGCGCTGTCTGTAGCTATGACATGATGCTCACTGTATGTTATAAAAGTAGGTGCTTGTATCCTTTGAGGTGTGGCCTTCGGTGGCATGAGTCCCTAAGGTCACCCATTCAGCTGACTGCTTTAATAAAACTGTGTTGGACTAAGATCACTGACTCTGTGCCTCTTAGTGGGGAATATGGCTTTATCCTCCTGGGAGAAGAATCCAGACACAAGTTTTGTCTAACAGTTTGTCTTTCAGAAATAGTTGATACAAGAAGAGGGCAGGGAGAGAAGTGATCTCAAAGCCAGTGTGGAGGGTAGAGGAGCTTTAACCTTCAACCCTAATGTGGTTCCAGCCAGATTAGAGCCTCAATTCCTGCAATTTGCATGGGATCAGTTGTCTTTTATTGTTAGCTGCCCTGATAATTTTTGTTAGTAGGTGGCATTTTAAAAAAATGTAATGAATAGGAAAAGGGCTTCCCTTCACTACAGTAGGAGTTATTTCCCCATATGCTTGGGTGACAACCCAGCTTGGGGACCTGATCTGGCCATGTTTGGAAGAAAGATTGTGCACAATTCGTATACTACAGAATATAGTAACATCCCTTATTATGAACTTATCATAACCTTGAAAATTACAGATGTTTTACAGCACAAGCCTAAACATGTTTATTTAGAAGACAGTGCCATGGAGCACAATGGGGTTTACTACTAGGTAAAGGGGTATAGGATTACACTTTAGACAGATTTAACAAACATAAGAAATAGGCATGGAAACCACCGTAAAATAAATCAAGCAATCAGCAATAAATAAGTGAAAGGTATTGGCTTCTGTTATGCTCTGTTGAATTAAGTTGCATATTTGACAACCAGCCTGTATGACCTCTGTCAAAATTTAATTGTCTTTGTCCCTGCAAATTCTATTATAAGAAATACCTGCATCAATGCTCCCAATCACAAACATAGATTCTGATTGTATAGATAACCATTATTCTGCTGTTCAAATAGATCTACATTTTAAAAATGAATTTGGAGTGCATTTTGTTAACGTTATGATATACTACACTTCCAGAAGATTATAATTAAATTATTGGTAAGGTAAATTAAAACAACATTTTCTCAAGTTTTAAATTTAAAGTATATTTGTAGTTCAAATGGGTACCCTTTGAAGTGTCTGTTATAATTTCCTATTTGCATGATATACATGTTTTATTTACAATAACTAATTTTTCCTTTAGAAAACTCCTAAATGAATGGATATTTTTATTTGCTATGTAATTTCCAGATCTAGAGGGTCTGAGCTGGATTAGACCATAGTAGGGGGGAACAAAAGGTTAAAGCCCCCCACCCTCTATACTAGGGGGCTGATCTGGATCAGCTCATGGGTTATTTGAGGGTTGCTGTACCCTCAAACAAACCATGTTGCCTAGGTTTGGATGACACAGCAAGCTGCAGCAGTGAGGGTAATTAGGGAAATCCAGACAACAGACATGATAGGCTTAACAAGTTACTGTTGTTTGGAAAATAAAACAGGTATGTTTTTAAATTCAGAACAGAAAAAAGATCAACATTTTAAATGCTTGAAAAATCCTGGTTTAAAAAATGGTACCAAATTGCTGTTCACTTGTGACTGGAAAATGCAACACTTACTACTACATTTAAGAATTAATATCTATAACTCTAATGAAAACACACTACCAGTTATTTTTATAATTAAAAAGTAAGTGCATGCATGCATGCATGATTGAAAATTAAATTAACCCACTATCAGTACCCACATTCACATGAGTAATAGTGTGTGTACAGGCAGCTATAATTTATAATTTGGTAGGAGGGCTAAAAAGTAAAAGTGAAAAAATTAATTAGCCTGGAGGAGAGGAGAGTTGTTCCACATGGGCAACCCTTGAAGCCCTTACTCAGACAAAATGACTTACTGGAGAAATATGGACACTGGATAAGAACCTACATATGTATATTGACATCCAGCAGACTGAACCAACTTTGTGTAGAATCACAGAACCTGTAGAAGTCCTGTGTATCCCATATTGCTCAAGGCACTTCTGTGTGGCCCATCACTGCAATATTGTCCCCAAATTCAGCTTCTTACTTATTCCACACAGCAATAAGTGGCAACCATCCACCTATATAAAAGTTATATAAGCTTGCAGTCCTCCAAGTTGCAGTCTCTCTACGCTGTCCAAACTGTACCCTTAAGATGCCTATTTGCATAGTAGTAGGGTGCCCATCTGGAAAGGAGGACAGGGCTCCTGTATCTTTAACAGTTGCATAGAAAAGGGAATTTCAGCAGGTGTCATTTGCATGCATGCAGCACCTGGTGAAATTCCCTCTTCATCACAACAGTTAATGCTGCAGGAGCCCTGCCTAGTGTGATACACAAGATACACAAGAGGGCAGGGCTCCTGCAGCTTTAACTGTTGTGACAAAGAGGGAATTTCACCAGGTGCTGCATGCATGCAAATAACACATGCATACAAATTCCCTTTTCTATGCAACTGTTAAAGATAAAGGAGCGCAGTCTTCCTTTCCAGATGGTCACACGACATAGTAGTCCACTGGTGTCGTGACTCTGGCTAACTCTCTAAAGTTCTTGCTCACGACTTCAGGTACACTGATACACAACAATAACAGTGAGATTTCTTTTATTGTAATCACACGGAATTCAAAGCATAACGGTTTCATTTCTGCAAACACACACTTGAAGCTGAAGACGGACCACACAGCTTTCAGGTAGAACGGCTTAATGAGAACAGCACTCACTCAGGGACTGACATTTAGAGATTAACTCTAGTCCTTAGAGGGCAGGAGCGGCCACGCTGCACTGGAATCCTCTGGAACATAGAGAGACTCTAGGATTAGGCCTCCTAACAGTAGTATATCGGTCAACTGGCAACTAAATCCTCACTCAGAGCTAAAGCTACGTGAATTGGGAAGGCTCCCTAGGTCGAAGAGGTTCATTCCTTGGCTTCTGGCTTCTGTGGTCAGCTCAGTGTTCCCTGACAGGCTGAGTGAGGATTTAGTTGCCAGTTGACCGATATACTACTGTTAGGAGGCCTAATCCTAGAGTCTCTCTATGTTCCAGAGGATTCCAGTGCAGCGTGGCCGCTCCTGCCCTCTAAGGACTAGAGTTAATCTCTAAATGTCAGTCCCTGAGTGAGTGCTGTTCTCATTAAGCCGTTCTACCTGAAAGCTGTGTGGTCCGTCTTCAGCTTCAAGTGTGTGTTTGCAGAAATGAAACCGTTATGCTTTGAATTCCGTGTGATTACAATAAAAGAAATCTCATTGTTATTGTTGTGTATCAGTGTACCTGAAGTCGTGAGCAAGAACTTTAGAGAGTTAGCCACAGTCACGACAACTGGGTTCTATTTCTGGGATATTCTAGTGCATGACAGAATGTTTGGAAATGAACTGTGTGAGGAGCATATTACATATTGGCAGGGATGCTTTCTTACTCCAGTGACCCTATAATTAATATTCAATTACAAAGTAGTTCATCCCCTCTCTGAAGGCTCACACATGTTTTATAACTAATATAAAATTCAGCATTAGCTAAAACATCACCCCGGATATTTAGCCAGGAGAAATACATTTTAGATAAATATGCAAAACCTATTTATATAATAAGAATGTTTTCAAAACTACAATCCTATAGACACTTACCAGGGAGTAAGTCCTATTTAACTGAATGGGGTATACTTTTGAGTTGACATGTTTAAGATTACCCTGTTTAAATTGTCCAGTATTTACTAATGGGAAAGGGGTCAGTAGGCCATTTAGCATCCTGCCAAAGAGCAAGTACTTCAGCAGATGCCTCTTCAACTAGTCTGCCCAGTTTTAGGGAAAGGTGCTCTGTAACTTCCCCTAAATTGTGAACAGCTCTTCAGAAAGGGTTACTACTGTTTAATTTAAATATTGAATTTAAACATTCCTGTTATTTAAGACCATAATTTTATGACCTGTACTAAGGGACTGCTTTGCCTCTTATTTCTGACATCCTTTTAGAATATTTGAAAACTGTCAATATATCAATATTTTCTCAGACCCAAGTTAGTCTTTTAACAGTCAAAATCAAAACCTGCATATATTACCTCTTACAACATTGCCTTAATAGTAAATTGCATACCATTTTTTTTAAAAAATACTCAAGATAAATTACCAGTAAACTTATTAGTGTGTCCAAAGCAAGGAGACTTCCATGAAATTCTTAACACATCAGCAGTTTTCTGTGTGTTTCATTAAAAATTTAATTTAAGAAGCATTGGCTTATCAAGACATAAAACAGGGGATTATCCACTGCAAATACTTAGGGTAATTCAATCAAAATGACTGCCAAGAAAATAAAGGCTTTCATGGGAGTTCACAAACCATCTATATGCAATATACAAACTGTTTGAATGGACAGCTATTAGACAAAAAGCAGCTATATCATCAAATATTTGACAGTATGCCATGCACAATCCCTTCACCATGAGCTAATTTTGTCCTTCAGCAGTAAGTCAGGCTAGCTCTGACCTTCTCCTGCATGATCTGTGTTGTCCCCTTCCCCCATGCTTACCTGGCAATTCCCCTGGTCTATTAGGTAGATTACTGAAGGAGCAAGTGAAACTCAGTCTTGGCTGTAGTCCCAATTTGGAACCATAATAATAAGATTGACTGTCTTCGTCAAAAATACAGCCCTGGACTAACAGGCCAGTTCTAGTTATTTGGCCATCCTCACAGTTTATCACGACCACCTGTTGCAGCTGGGAGGCAGTAATTTGCCAAGAAACAGCTAGCCTGCTTACACAGCCAGAAAAGTGTATAATTGCACGTACTAGATTTATAGCTGATATTAACACTTCCTTTTCAGACATTTTACTTAAACCAGTTCTATAAAAATATTTTGTATAATTAATATTAATTTAATTTCTGCCACACTAGGAATTTTTCAGATCAAAATTATTTATCATTTCAGATCAGAGCTACATGCTCAGACAAGGAAAGAAAAACTCAGTTAAGGCTGTAATCCTAAACTAAGAAATAATTAGAAGATAAATATATTGCACAAAAATTTAAACTGAATATTAGATGACTGATGGCTGGGCAAAGTACATCATGTATTTGGGAAAATGTGTGTGATGGATTGAACACAATGAAGATCAGAACTAACCTTTGGGACCAACTCACCAGATGTGGCATCATCCCTCAAGCCTGTCCAGGGGGGTCTATGCATTGCAGCACTGGAAGGTGATTAGCTCAAAAGCCCACAGTGACAATGTCATTTAGGCACCCTGAAATTACAAATCTAATCCTGGGGGGAGGGGTGGCAACGCCCTCCAAAATAAGTTGAATAACACTAAGCTGGGCAAAGGAGCCATCTGCTACCAATACCTCTATCTTGTTTGAACTGAGACTCAGGATGCATTCGAACGACTTATTAGGCAACGGAGGGGGGAAGAGGCAACTGATCATTCGTTATTTGTCTGGTGCTCCCCACACAACATGTTGCCCCTCCCCCGTCGCGCAGCTGAAACTCCTGGAGTCCTTCTGGGCTGCTGGTGCTCCTCCCTCAGTCCTCCTAGCCCTATCACATCATGCATTGGAAGTTCTGCCAGCTGTATAGGAGCGGCCAGGATACTTTAGGCCACTCCTGCCAGAGAACTCTATGACCTGCAGAAATAATGCACTCGATGGAGAAGATTACACAACGGAGCTCGTCACACGACATCTTAATCAACAGGTCTCAAGATAAGCAACTGAGCAGCCTGTTGTTTTTCCCCGTTGTTTAAATCGGCAAAATAACATACTGTGAGTTGTGTGTGTGTCCCCCCCATGACACAATAATCAACACAACAGACAGTTGATTCTCCCCCCCTCCCCCCGGTTGATTATTGTGTCGTCCAAACCAGGCCTCAGTTTACTGGCCCTCATACATTCCACTATCATACCCAGACACTGATTCAGAACAGTCACTGGCTCACTTGAATTTGCTTCACCTTGTATACAAAGGCATCCTGTCTCCAATACTGGAGGTAAGATATGATCATGACTAGTAGGCAATATCCTCCATCAATGTGTCGAATCCCAGCCGACCAGGTTGGTTACCATCACTAAATCTTGTAGTAGCAAATTCCACAGTTTAACTATGCACTCTGAGAAGAAGTACACCTCTATCATATCTCCCCTTATTCGCTTTTTTCTAAGTTAAACAGGCCAGACATTGTAATCTTTCCACATAAGATACTTGCTTCAGCCCTTTAATCATTTTAGTTACCCTTTTCCAAACTCTACATTATCTTTTTTTTCACTTGCAGTGACCCGAACTGTATTCATGATTCCAAATCTATGGTTGCACCATTGATTTGTATAATAGCAGTATGATATTATCAGCTTTATTTTTGATTCCTTTCCTAATTATGCCCAGCATGGAATTTTCCTTTTTTTACAGCAGCCGTACACCGGGTTGTCCATCACAATTCCAAAATATCTTTCTTGGTCAGTCACCACTAGCTCAGAGCCTATCAGCATATACTTTAAATTAGGACATATTGCTCCAGAATGCATCACTTTACACTTTTTTACATTAAACCACATTTACCATTTTAATTCCCATTCACCCAATTTGGAGCGATCCTTGTGGAGCTTCTCACAATCACATTTTGTTTTAACCACCCTAAATAATTTGGTGTCATCAGCAAACCTGATTACTTCACTGCTCACTCCTAGACCCAGAGGGGCTTCCCCTCCTTATTAGATGTAATAAGCCATGAAAGGAAATAGTCAAGCACACAGGTGGTCCACATCTCAACAACTAAAAGCCATCCAATAAAACTAGACCAGTTGGTGCTTTGGACATCTCTATTAGAAGAACAGCATTATTTGTGGAATCTAAGTCATGACAGAAAAAAGCAACTTTATCTTCAAAGTGTCATGCAAAATTATCATACAGATGTCTATTCCACCATCTCTCCCTGGCCCAGACTGCAACAGGCTGGGAACCACATGGAAAAGCATTGCTAGACAACATTGAGAAAATACAATGGTGGTGGAAAAGAACTCCCTCTTTACCACCACCAGTTTTTGATTGTGCTTCAATGGATCTGTTTTCATTTTTTGTTTTAATTAAATTTTACTTTTGATTGTTATTGTTAGCCTCCTTGAGCGCCATGTTGGGTGGCAAAGTGGGCTGTAAGTAAACTTAATAAATAATTAATAAATCACTGCCACAGAATAGGTTCAATAACCTGTGTTTGGTCAGACTCGCATCAATTTTCCTCTACCTGCATCCTAGTTATCTTGTCTCTTGCTTCATTGACCAAGGAGCTGCCTGGCCTAAGCTCAGAGGGAAGGGGTGCCTGGACATAGTTATGTCAACTGCCCAAGTCAACGCTGCATTCCACAAAGTGACCAGGGTTTTGACTGGAGTGTCAGCCATACCAGCAGGAAAATCCAGCAGAGCCCTCCGGAATTCACTAGCTTTTGGAGGGTAAACCATTTCATTAGGTTCCCGAGTCTTGCAGAGGGGAAAGGCTGTCAAGAGTCTATAGCTCAATAGGAAGTGATCTGACCATAACAAGGGAATAATTGTTAATTCTCCCACTTTCAGATCCTGTTCTGTCAAGAAAACCAGATCAAGCATGTGTCTAGCTACAAACGAGAAGGTTCTGGGCACTACACTTCAAGGATGCAGACAAGCTGGAGGGGGTTTAAAGGAGGGCAACGAGAATGATCAGGAGTGTGGCAATAAAGCCCTATGAGGAGAGACTAAAAGAACTCAGCATGTTTTGCCTGGAGAAGAGAACAGTCCCTTCAGAGACATGATAGCACTCTTCAAGTACTTGAAAGGTTGTCACACAGGGAAGGGCCACGATCTCTTCTCGATCAACCCAGAGTGCAGAATAACGGGCTCAAGTTACAGGAAGCCAGATTTCGGCTGGACATCAGGAAAAATGTCCTGACTGTTAGAGCGATACGACAATGGAACCAATTACCTAGGGAGGTGGTGGGCTCTCCCATGCTAGAGGCCTTCAAGAGGCAGCTGGACAACCATCTGTCAGGCATGCTTCAAGGTGGATTCCTGCACTGAGCAGGGGGTTGGACTCGATGGCCTTACAGACCCCTTCCAACTCTACTACTCTATGATTCTATGATTCTATGGATTTGGTGCTCAGAATGGAAACTGAGATATCTTTATAACGCCTTCTCTGAAAGGAGTGTTAAAAGACTGGCCTATATAACTAACTGCGCTAGAAGATTTCATAGTCTATGTAAACTGAAGTACAGCTGTGCTAGGACTGATTAAAATATAGTGGATATTGAAGAGTAAAGAGAAACCACTACTTGTTTACTTTAATGGAAAAAATATTTTGTCATGCTATGTCTATGGGAAATTATACTTTAATATAACAGGCTATATTGATCTGAGGTTCACAACATTGAAGAACCAATCTTGAAAGATAGAGCTAGCCTTGTTCTATGATATAGAACAGAACTATAATAATATGCTTTGGGCTATCTATCTGTCTGAGATGCAACATGCTCTGGCTTTGTATCTGTATTTATAACTACAGAGGAGACATGACTAAACTCGTCGTTATTAGCTGCAGAATCCAAACTACAACAAACTGTCATACTTCGGCCCATAAGCAAATTTTCATTCAGGCATTTCCCCAACCATAAAATGCAATATTCATGAATTTTCAGAAAACTGTTGTGAAGCATATTCATACTCCACGTAGTTTATAATTCACTACAAAGCATAAAGATATCCTATCTGAGATGTAAAGTGGCTGAGTGATGTAGGGATCTGAAGACAAAGACAAGGAAGAACTGAATATGTAGTGCAAACAAGAACAACATTAATTGAAAGCAAAAGCAGCATGGGTCAGAATGATGATGAGAGAGAGAGAGAAAGAGAGAGAGAGAGAGATTACAAATAGGGACGTGTTTTCAAGAGGCCACTGATAGAATCAAAATTGCTAAATGATCATTACTGAAGCAGGAAATCTTTAGGCCTTGGAAAAGCTATGGAGTTACTAAGAAAAAATAAATAAATGATATAAATACTTCAGAATTACTGTGAAAAAACTCCTAAAATGAAAGCTAATGGGAAATGCTGGTGTACTGAAGACAGAGACTAACAGAATATTAGGAAATGTTACAGTGTTGGCATTACAGAAAGGCTGCATTCGTACAACACAATAGTCAATGGTGGGTTAATAGTTAATTCTATGTTTGATTATCGAGGGGATACTCCCCACACAACATGATTATAATCAACCATGGTTTGGATTAAGGCCAGCCTCAAGTTGACTATTCATCAATGGCATGCTTGACTGACAACCCCCGCCCTCTCTCCCCCATGAGTCCTCCCGCTGGTATCCCATCAGCCACTGTGAGTTACACCAGCTGGACTAAAACAGCAGCCGCCGCTTTGGTCACGTTCGCCAGGGTACACTGTAGTCGCCGAAAATAACCATGTGTGACAAAATAGTCAACAGTGCTCAACACACTACATGATAACCAACAGTTGTTCAAATAATCAACTCTGCACAACATTGGTTGTGTTGGTTATTTCGGCCAAATAACCATGGTGTGAAAAAGACCCGAAAGATGACACAATAACCCACTATTGACTATTTAACTCACCATTGGTTAGCGTGTCATCCAAACCCAGTCAAATTCTGTTATTATTTACAAAGTGTGCCCTTAAATCTCCACCTAATTCATCAAATAAAACTTTTATTTATCTACCAGTCACCCCTTGCAGCCCTATTTATTATGTGTTTGTTACATTTGTTATTTTTGATTTCTTAATTTATTTGATTTCTTAATCAAATATCTTTGATTAAGAAATATTTGATTAAGAAATATATTTGATTAAATATATTTGATTTCTTAATTTGTTTTGCTTTAAGAATCCTTGTACTGGATGTACCCTGAACATCTATACTTGATATAATCTGCATCTGAAAACGACCTTTTCTTCCCAATACTATCCTTGTTGACTTCTACTTTCAAAAATCCTGAAATAATCTGAAGAAATGGAAGACAATGACCCAATTTGCACGTCACATCAGCAATTCCTGGATTATTCAACCCAGGAATTGCTGGGGACAAGCAGTGCAAATCTGGGAACTCTGGGCTATTTCTGGCTTAAACAACCCAGAGTTAACCCAACAACAAACCATGGGTTAACTCTGGGCTGTTTGACCTGTAAACAACCAGAGTTTCCAGGTTTGCATGTCACAAAACAACCCTGTTCTGATCTGTTACTGGATAGCGCAAATGGCTCACGCACAACTTGCACGCTCTACTCGTCCCAGCAATTCCTGGGTTAAACACCCAGGAATTGCCACCGTGGGTAAACAACCGAACTATTGATGCCATGAATTGCAAACCAGGTCAATATGTTAATCCTATCGAGGAGACACAAGTGGGGAAGCTGCAGCAAGGAGGAGACCATTGGGAAGTCTGCTCATATAACATTAGATTTAACCACTTATGGGAGTTCTGTTCTTCCAGAAACTTCTGTAAAAGTGGAGGCAATGTCTTCTCTGAAAGTTTTTTTGAGATCTAGTGAAAGTTTTTTTGAGGTCTAGTGAAGCTATGATAAGAGAGGCATACAAATATTTAAAGTAGGTAGAATATTTTTTATAGATCACAACAGCTAACAGCATCAATTTATACATGTATAAGATTATACTAATATAACTTAAGATAAAGTTTCCAGTGAACTTACATAAAATAACCCCTTTTTACCTTCGTAAGACTATATAAGGAAACTAATTTGCAACTGAATATTACATTAGCTATTAACCATATTTTAAACTCATTTCTCCCTCATAGCACTTATTTTCATTATGAATTTGAGAAAATAATAAATCACCCTTAAGGGGGGGAATGAACCAGAACATGGACTAATTTGCTATATTGTTGTGGCTTTCTCTTGTTTTGTTTTGTTTTCCTTTTTATATGTTGAGGATTTTCCTTTGGCACATATTAATATTTATAAGTAGAGGTGCTGAATTTTTATTTCATACAAGAAAATAGTGAGACGAGTTGATGTTTTCAGGTTGTGAGACTCATCTTTATTCTTTAAATATTAGCAACACTGTTACATTGTCTTACATATCACTGGTATGTGTATATGTGTCTAATATATATATATATATATATATATATATATAATGTTTAAAGACATCACCATTCAACAGATAAAAATGGCTCTAGAAACAGTTTATCCTTTTGTAAACTGGATAAGTGCCCCAGAAAATGATCTCACCTCAGCAATTCTCTCTTGAAAGAGGCTATGGGTAAGTCACTGTCCTCACAATTTCAGCTTTCCCCCCACCCCATCTGTAATAAGCGGGCAATAAGAGATGTTGTGGGGATTTCTGACTTTGAACACTTGAAATTTGCTATTTATTTAAATGTTAAGTCTCATCCACAGTCGGTGACATTTTACAAGCATACCATTATAAATGCTGGTTGGGACGGAACACCAAAAGGCTCTCCCCAAAATCAGAGGGATAAGAGAAGGCCACCAGTTGCCAACTTTTATTTTACCTGGTTTTCAAGTGGATGAGGATGAACAATCTAAGGCTTAATTCAGAGATATTGTGGGTAGGAAAAGCAACTACTCTGGATGGAATGATGCAACTGGTTTTAGATGAGGTTGCATGCCCCCTGACGGAGTTCTCCTAGACTCTGTGCTAACTGAAGAAGCTCAGATGGAGGTAGTGGCCAGGAGTGCTTTTTACCAGCTATATCTTGACAGGACAGATTTTGTCTCATTTTATCCATGCATTAGTGACATAATAATAATAATAATAATAATAATAATAATAATAATAATATAATGATTTATTTCTTACCCGCCTCTCCGTCTGGATCGAGGTGGGGAACAACATGATAAAATACATAAAACTAATTAAAAACATGACAAATATTATACATCCAGACTGAAGAACTATAATATGTTCTATGTGAGGTCGCCTTTAAAGAGATTGGAAACTCAACTTTTGTAGAGTGCAGCCACCCGAGTTCTAGTTGCGGACTAGGTGGTCAGATCATGTGATACCTATACTGCAGTTGCACTGGTTGTCATTTTATTTCCAATCCTAATTTAAAATGCTAGGTCTAACCTTTGAAGCCTTAAACAGTTTGCCTTCACCCATATCAATCTGACTGCACCTTGAGATCAGAAACTGAGACTCTCTTCTCAAGTGATTGGCAGCCAGGATGGAGAGAGCTTTCTCAGTACATCTGTGGAAAGAAGATCTGGTCCCATCATTAGAGGCTGTTAGAAAAGCCTTAATTACTCGTTTCCTTTCACTTTTTTTGTAAAATGAGTTTTATTGGGGTGCTATGTTTTAGTAGTACTATTGATTGGTTTATACTATCTTTCTGGGTCAGAAGTTTTTGGAAGTTGTTGCTATTATTGCTGGCTCTTACTAATATTTTAAGTTGTATACTTTAAGTTGGTTGTATTTAAATTGGAAGCTGCCTTGAGAAAGCTTTTAACCTTAAAAAAAAACAGATTATTATATATCTTTTAAATATATAAATACAAATATATTCTAGAATCAGTCAGCCTTTTCTTTACATTTGTATTTGTTTATAAAATTCAAACTTTTAAAGTCAGTTCCACTAAGTGGTCAGTCACGTATAAGAGCTGGCCCCTGCCAATATAGTGGTAGATGGATTTATGTCCAATAATCAGCCTCCCTTTCAACCTAATCCTACTACCTTTATCAATATTTCTCTGACCATAGCATTCAGTGTGGTTATTTGCACTGCTAAAAATTACAGGATTAAGTCTCATTTTATATTTTAACATTAGACTTATACAATTAATAACAAAACATTATTTTCAGTGTTCATGTACTGCCATCTACTGGAGACTGACTGAAAGAAATGAAATTTGCCACTGCAAAAGCTTCTTTCTATTCAGTAATTATGCTATTCCAAGTGTAGTGTTTTGTTTTTTTACAATATTACAGTCAGTTCTTGCTTAATTTTTCATACTGGCATTCCCAGAAAAAATCCTGGAAAGCTACATCCAGTGAGGAGGATAGGCAGTTCTGGGTTGGTTGCTCGATCATAAATTCTAAATGGTTCATTGTCTGGTACAATTGTGGAAAAGGTCAATAAATGTGACCCTGAGCAAGGCTCAGTGGGGAACATGAATGTAGCAATGGGAAGAAAGGTGAAGAATGCTGATATGGAGAAATGAGGGCAGAGGAGATCAGCAGTCAAATTTCTGAATAGTTGAAATGGGGAGCAGAGCAACTGAGTGACTGGAGTACAATGGCTTTCAAATGATGAGCAATTCATAGTTACACAATTGGCTACAAAACTGACAAGAGATACCAGTCAAATGTCATTCTCCTCTGGACACTATTACTACATATCAGGAATAGCCATTCTCTTCCTTTACAATAGTTCATATGCCCATTATTTTCTCATACTGGGTACCTCAGCAGAGCACAGGTGGACTAATATCCTGCCTCTGAAAACGTATGTTGCCCTCTTTCCTCTGCACCTTATAGTAGTGGTACGCCCAGCCTACTTCAAACAAATGGCATTCCTCCCCCAATTTACATTACCCCAATAGTTTTGTGTATATGGTACAAGTATTGTCATTATTTCCAATCATTCATTTTCTTACAGACCTTGTAGGAGAAACTGATTCAGTAACTGAAGTCTTCTCCCCTCCCCCCCCCCCAAAAAAATAATGGGAGCAAATACAGGGAATTAAGGCTACTTTACACATGATCGTTTCCAGTTTATGCAAATTACTCCAAAAACATAAGGACATAGGAAGCTGCCTTATACTGAGTCAGATCATTGGTCCATCTATCCCTGCATTTTTGACACTGGGCTCCCCAAGTGAGAGGCCAACAAAGATTTTTTTCCAGTCCTAACTGGAGATGCCAGAGATCAAAACTGGAACCTTCTGCATGCAAACCATGTGGTCTTCCAGAGCCAAGACCTTTCTGAACTCATTCACACATGCATGTTCACAACTGAAAACTGCTTGCACATGAAGATAAGCCACCAGTATTCTGACATCACCTAACAGGCCTTTCTTATAACCTCACATTATCTGGTAGGGTTTTTCCAATGGGAGTCAGTTCAGCATTTGATGATTTATGGCTTGTTTACATCATCCCAAGTAAGGAACTCATGGTATCTATGTTGCCACAGGTAATAGTTGTCAAAATAAAACATCTGCAGAAAAAGATGGTTATACACTGCCCTAGTGCGTGTGGAAAGCTTCCAGCATCAGAAATGGAGCAACATCAGTAATGCCATCTCTCTTTGAACGTAGTTACCAAGAACACCGGATTTAAGGCCATGCAAAGAAAGTAGCAACAGCTACACTTGCCCCCACAGGGTTTGCACTCCCCACCCCCAAGACCGGCTTCTAGCCTTTAACTAGTTGCACGACAGGCAGAAATAAAACAGGTGAAGCTTTTTCTCCCACATAAAAGCGCACTACTGAACTGTTGAATGTAACGCCTTGTGCCACAGAATATCATGCGGTACAACTGTTAAAAAGCATGGTGCAGTATTTAGAAAAGAGGCGAGCCGCGCTGCCTTTTCTCTGCTTGCAACCGGGGACTGAAGGCGGCAGCGGCAGCAGCAGCGGGGGGGGGGGGGGGGGCAAAGCAGCAGCGCTAGCAAGAGAGAGGAAGGGAGGCTCCGCTCAGCCAATACCTGCGCAGGCAGTGCTCGCACACGCCTCCCAAGCACTTCTTGGTGACAGTGTAGGCGAAGGGCTCCGCGCGGTACAGCAACTCGCCCGGCTTCACCGGCTTCGAGAGGCGCAGGCCGTTGCCTTTGCCCGCACTTGCGAACTTCTCCATGCCGCTTTCCCAGAACCGAGAGAACAGAAAGAGAGAGCGGGGCCACCGGCGCCCTTCCCGCCTCTAACCCCACGTGATGCCGCTCTTGGTGCCGCCGGAACCATCTTTACTAAGGGCAAAAGGTCTTCAGTACGTTCTCCGTCGCCTCTTTTTAACAGCCATTTCACGGTTTTCTAGCCCTTCCTCAAAGCCGGCAATCAAGACAGGGGAAAGCCGGTTTTTTTTTTATTTATTTTTTTATTTATTTAATTTAAAGAGCAATTGACCTTTTGTCTTCCAAGCCTGTGCTAGCAGGCTGCACTTCCTGTTCCAGAATCAACAAACATTTAAACCAAGAAGGCAAGTCTTGAATCTCGTAAGGCTCAGTCCTGAGGGTGATTACTAGGAAGAAATTCCCATCGAATCAGTGGAGATTGCTTCTGAGTAAACGTATTTCGGATTGGGTTGCAAGCTAAAATATTTCCTCCTTCCACCTTTTAAATTGCATTGAAGTTCTGTCCACTACCTAAGATATCACCCCATTATCCAATATGTTTATCACAGTCTCATTTGAGCACCTCGTCTTTCATTCTGGCCACTGATCACGATTTGTCCTTATAAAGTACCTCATGGTGAAGATCAATAAGCACTTCAGAAATGTTAATGAATAAATCTATTTGGAAAATGTGTTAGCAAGAGAAATTACCGAAATCCTTTTTGAAAAGGGGTTGGTGAATTAAACCATTCCAACTAAAAAAACTTTTGTAAATCGTTTGAGCTGCTATGCTACAATCTAATTCCGATCAATTACTCAATTTTGCCAGTTAATACATAATCATAGTTTCCCTTGTGTCTTGCTATGATTACCTTGTAAATTGAGTGCAGGGGCTTTATAAGTAAAGAATATAATCAGGATGGCAAAAGGGTGGCCATTTTCATCATTTCAAAACAACTCTTGTCTAAGGCTACCATGGAGCTATGGTCTGTGGAACTTGAGACAAATAACTATATTGGGGACACAAGTTTAAGGAGGCACATGAAAATAGTGCTAGAATGCCATCAACTGAAAGTCTGTATGGCTAGGCCAGAGTATTAGACAAAGTGCAATGAGTAACCTTAAATTGATCATAACTTCAGTCTAACCCAATTTAATGGGATGTTATGAGAATAAAAGATGGAAGGCTTCCAGTCAAGATGGCACCTTGAGAGCGAACATGAGCTCCAAAGCCTTTACTGATCCTATTAAATTTCCAACTGGTAAGGTTTCTGTTTTCCTTTTTTATTCAAGTTGAACTTATGTTGAGTTGTGCTGCCTTTTTTAGCCACAGTAGTCTTAATCTTTACTGCAAAGCAAACATTTCCAAGAGGCTCAGGCTGCCCTGATGACGCATAAGAATAGCAAGAGAGGCAGTGCACAGAGAGATAACTAGGAGCTCAGTGCAGCCTAATGTTACAAATCCCGCGAACTCACCTGACAACATTCTTTCTCTCTTGCAATCTTGGCAGACATGGCAACCATGAAATCTGTTATTTCAACCCTACAAAGCTCTGTAGATCAAATTCAGCCATGTCTGGACACCGTGGAAATACATGTTTCTAAAATGGAGGACGAAGAGCACACTAAAACAGCTAGTAAATATATTAATGGGCAATGAAATGTTCCAAGGGCGCAGATCTGGAAAAACAATTTGAGAATTTTGAGAGAATGGAAAGAATGGGAATCCCACTACCTTCATTACAAACATACTTCATGAACTACTCTCCCTGCCAGCAGAATATGCTCTTGATATTGATAGAACACCCCCTCTGCCCTCCTTACCAATAGGTAGATCACCTGAGGGTCTTTGCTGTAAAGTTCTTAAGGTTCCCTGTTAAAATAGATTTCTTCAAATTAGCCAGAGTAAAAGGAGAACTGAGATGAAGCCTCTACAAATTCAGAACAAGCTTTTTCCTTACTAGGATGTAATGGAAGCCTTTACTGGCACTGCTAGGAGACCATATGAAGTCAATATGGCTGTCTAGATTGTCTACTTCATTGGCTTCAGAGTTGCCATTTTCGTGATCTACTCATAGGTTTTCCTCTATGCTTAAATTGGCGGTTTAGGTACCTCTAACATGAGAAAATATTCTCATTAAACTGAAGGCTGATGTAGCCTCATATGGAACACTCAGATACCTACTTCAGCTTTGCAATTAATGGGTGGGCAGGGTATACGCCAGTGGGTTTTCAAAAAGAAATCAAAGGGAGTGGCCATACTTATTCAAAAAGAGCTCACGTACAGTCTTGGATATAGCTCCCAGTTCTGAAACACTTTGTCTTATACTGGTGGTCCAGATTCTAAGTATAACACTGGCTATGGTCGATATATGGTCCTAATATAGGTTCCCTGATAGCTTTTATATTGTTTTCAACATTTAAACTCTTACCTATGATCACTTAATAATGGATGGAGACTTTATTATGGAACCAATATTAGACAGGAACACCCTCTCCAATGTCCTATGTGTAAGCTCAAATATACTGTCGGGAAAATGTTTAGGGCATACATGGCAGAACAGGGATTGATAAGCATATGGGGAATCCTTCATCCTGAAGACCATGAGTATATATTTTTCTCATTTGTCCATCAACATTGTTTTAGAATATATATTTTTCTTGATTTTTTCCACCCTAAGAAAAGCTTGTTGCTGCATGTAATATAGACAGATGTATTAGGCAAGAATGCCCACTTTTTCCTTTGTTTTTCTTTGTTTAGAAATGCTAACTTACACCTTTTAGCAAAACAACAATATCCAAGTATTAATTTATGCTGACAATATAAAACATTATATGCACATGATGTCATTTATTCCTAAAACCCAAAACATCTGTTCCAGTTGAGAGAGTTAATTAACACCTTTGAGCTTCTCTTTGTTTACACCATTAATTGGGGTAAGTCTGAGATAATGCCCCAGATAAGAACACCCCACCTAGGCTATGGAATTCACTCCCACAAGATGTAGCCACAGCCACTAAATTGGATGGCTTTAAATGGCAATTAGTCAAATGCATATAGGAAAAGTTGATCAATGGCTATAATTAACTCCAGTATCAGGGGCAGTATGCCTCTCAATACCAGCTGCTGAGGAACACAAGCAGGAGGGTGTTTATTGTACCCATGCCCTGCTTGTGGACTTCTCATAGGCATTTACTTGGCCACTGTAGGAACAAAATGTTGGACTAGATGGATCTGTGGTCTGATCCAGCATGGCTCTTCTTATGTTCTTACACTACCCTGAGCCCCTGGGATGAAGGACAGGACAAAAAGAAACATAATAAATTTAGGATGTTTACATATTTTTCCTGTAAATAAGGACATTAAACTACTACAGTCTATTATTTTGGATTGCTGTGGCCTACAATTTGTATCTGGCCTGAAAAGTCCAAAGCCTAGTTAATATTTACATTAGTTGCTTAGATTTTATGGAAATGTAAAATTGTTCCTTACCGAAAAACAGAATAAACTAGCACATATGCCAAACAGCGGCTAGGTGGCACCACAACATTTCTTATTCCTTAAATATTTTCCACATTTTGAATTAAATAATATTATTCAGAGTTAAACTTGACTGATACAATATCAATATTTTAAAAAACAATTGTAGTCTACAAAAGATGATACTTAAAATAAGCTATTTTAAGGTCTTTAAGATGTTTTCTTTTTAAACAAACATTACTAACTCTGCTCTGAACATAAATATAATTCTTTTTAAATTATTTACAAATAAAATTATACTTGAGTGAAGTTAGAAGTATTTCAGGTTCATATTTTTATGCAATTTCAATCTCTACATATTTTGACAAGTACCTCTGGCTGCTCAGTGTAATGTTTTAGATTTCCATCTGTCCTTTAATAAGAAGCAAGCTTACTGTGGCTCTGTACAGTATCCTTTTGTGCCTTACTGGCATGGCATTGTGTAGTACACAAATGTGATCATGTTGCTAAGAGTAGTGTTTGCTACAGGTAATTGATTCTACTTTGTCATACAATATGACTCCTTATTCTCAAAGGAAAACTGTCTCTCATTAAATAATGAAACAGTCAGACATCAAAGTTTTCTAAGCTATTTAGCTGTATTATAAAATTAAAAATTATTATTGGCAGTTCTGCTTTATATCATCTAATCTTTCTCACCCAACCCTCCACCCCAAATAAAACAAAGAAAATGGTTCTGGTACTACTGATGTGAATCGTTTTAAGTCAGGTATAACTCAGTACTTAAGAGCAATTAGCTAGACAACCTATTCAGGTCTCGTTATTAATGTCCAGCAGAAAGTCCAATGTAGCTACAGTGTGTCCCCAGAAGCATTAGGATGACATATTTTGTCTCCACACAATTTTTCCACCCTTCTGCCCACTCCCCTGCACAAAATTAGAATTCCCACATGTTCTCAAAATTCCTCATTATTTTTTTAAACTGGGTTCTAATGTATATACCACAGCACAGCTAAGTTTCCCACTTCCACAAGACAAGTGGATTCTATAAATGAGCCTTTCCTCTAGTTTCAGGAATGCTAGTAGTCTGTTCTGTTGGTGCAAGATAGCTAGTGGAGGCGTAGCACCAGTAGAGGATATTGCCCCAAGTATTTCAGAAACAGAGTATGTTGGAGCTCCAGTATTTGAAATGAGGCACTATATTCTACAGGAGTCGTGTTAGAAAGTTTATATGCTGCTTTTTGACCCCAAAGCAGAGCTGAAATTAAAATACAACCAGATTGTGATTTGGAGTGATAGCTTATTCTGCACATGAGAGATGTCTGGTTATCCTTTACTATTTTCCAGAACGGGGTAGATCAACAGAGCTGTTAGCTCTGATCTGCTCCATCTTGAAACGAGTTTTAGTCTGGATCTAACGCACTTTAAATAAAGTAGATAAAAATATAATGATTTATTTTTAAAAAATAGATAGAAATATTTTTATTGCACTTTTAATACAAATATTTACATTTTTATACATTAGGAAGAGTTTGGTGACGAGACAAAACTCTTACATTTACATTGTTGTTAAAGTCCTGATCAGAAAACAGGATAATTGAGGTATATTCACTTTATATTATATATAAAGTTATACTATATACATATGTGTGTGCAGACATTTTACTATGGTTTGGGCAGTTAACTCAAGGATCTGAAAACAATTTTTTAAACCAGAAATGCATTTTCCTTGCTGCTTTTGCCTCCTGTGTCTTGTCAATTGTTGCTTTGGGGGAAAATTGATTTAGAGTACCTATTTTTCTAAAAACAAAAAAAATGGTTCTCGCACACAATGAGCCTATGCATTTTTAGCTTTGTTGCAGTTATTTTTGAAACGAACTGCAAAGCATGATATATTTGACCTGTTTTCTAAATGCAACTCAGGTACAATCCAACAGTTAAAAACAGGAGTTCGCTCACTACAGTTTTTAGGGGGAAGACAAGATTTTGCCATTCCATCTTAGAAGATACAGCAACTTCAAAATGATCCATGCAGGAACTATTATGTTGCCCTTGCTTACATCTATAGGGTGTTGGATTTTCAAGAGGTGTCATCTTCATTTGGACAGAAATTATCTTCAACAATAAAGAAATTTCAGGCCACTTTAGCCTCTATATTACATTCCAAGTCACAAAGAAACTATTCAACATAAACAGGTTTCACTTTAAATATTTATGCCCTTGATATCTTCTAAGGAATCATTCTCATACAGCCAGCTTTGGTCAAATTCATTACATTGTTTCATAATCTCAAAAAGAACTTTGTACTGTTCTGGGTATAAACTACCCGTTGTAATGTTTTCTGGTATCTCTAACTGTCTCAACAGTTTCTTCCCACTCTCGGAACTCCATAAACTGAAACAAGAGACAATGAAAAAACAGTCACAATGAAATAGTTAAGAATAACGATTCTCCAAAAAGATTCAATACCTTATTAAAATAACTTCTGTACATAATTCTATCACAAGGAAACCGTAATCAAAATAATGAGGAAAAAGCTCAAATGTCTATAAACATTTCTGAAGTTTGTCACTGTAGCACAATGTAGATTTCACATATGATATTCAAATCTAAACTTTACTTAAATCTCTTCAGGTTTCATTTCTTTGCATATAATTCCTTCTAAAAGCATGTCAAGTAACGCACAATATGTGGGCCTTCTCGGTAGTGACACCCACTCTCTGAAATGGTCTCCCACATGTCGTCCGAGAAGCAGAAACTGGCGAATTTTAGACACCTCTTGAAGATGCACCTATTTATTCAGGATTTCGTCAATTTATAATCGCACTGCTCTGTTTTACATTTTCTGTAACTTAAAATTATTTACTATTGTTTTTACATTGGTTTTTATATTATATTTTAGGTAAATCACTTAGAAATCTTATAATATCAAGTAGTATAGAAGTACTTTAAATAAATAATATTGAGGCAAGTTTTCCTAGGCTTGTACAAATATAATCAAAACCATACCAGTGATAACTAGTAACATGGAATCTTGACAGAGAAAAAACTGACAACCAGGCAGGAGGGGTAATGAGATGGAGTTCTTGGGAGAAATTGAGACAATTTTACTGCAAGATCCCACTTCCTAGTTTCTAAACTTGGTTAGCTTGTGAGATGATCCTTCTAAAGTAAGTATATGATATATTCATTACTGTCATGAAACTTTGGAATTCCATCACTGTTTCTGTGTGCAACTTTATTTATTTATTACATTTCTATACCACCCCATAGCTGAAGCTCTCTGGGTGGTTTACAAAAAGTAAATCCTCAAGGTTCAGTTTAAAACAATCATAAAATATAACAGCTTAAAACTACAGTCACAATAAAACCTAGCAGCAATTCAGAAATTTAAAATAGCAGAGCTTAAAGACTAGAACTCTAAAATGCTGGGAAATTAGAAAGGTCTTCACCTGGCATGGAAAGTAGTACAACATAGGTGTCAGGTGAACCTCTCTAGGGAGCTCATTCCACAGCAGAAAAGGCCTTCTTCCTGGTAGCCACCCACCTCACTTTCTTTGGCAAGGGACCCCGAGAAAAGGATGCCTGAAAATGATCTTAGGGTCCCGGGCAGATACATAATGCACCACAGCTTGTTTCCAGGATACATCTGAGGACATAACTAAAACCTAACTGGCCAATATTTAAACAGAAAACCTCAGAGAAAATGTCTGTTTATCAAGCAGCAATCTCTCATGACTGATACTGAAGGACGTTTGAAAGGTAGCTTTTGATAATGCATGGTGACCTGCTGTTCAAAGTAAACATTTCCACTGGGCATGTCTATCATAGATTACTGAATCTGGCGATTATTCAGGATCCAAAGCAATAAATAACTAGTTCCACATGCCCAAATGGCTTTGACCTTGTGCTTTTCAAACAGCGGCTTCTCATAACACATAACCCAGTTTTTGAAACACAAGCAGCTTTTTCAAGCATGGCATTAGGGATGGGGGCTCTGATAAAAATAAAAATATAAAGCTGTACTGGCTCAGTAACTCTTTGGATCCCAATCACTGTATTCAGGTACTCAGCCACATACTTTATAGTTATAACCAAACTATTGTTGCATACTGCCAACCCTCTATTTGAAGATGTACACAGAAGATGTACAATGTTGTAAAACAAAGTATATTCTGTGTACAGTTAGAGGAACTTCAGATGCTGACTCTTTGTACATGTGTGCTTTGTGACCTTGGATTTATTAAACATTGCTCTGGAATCCATTTTGTTTCAGAAGGAATGGCTGGTGTAGCTGCCAGGAGTGATAGTTAGGCCCTCGAATGCCACAGCGAAGCCACTTTGAATATCTGACTGCAGCACCTTGCTTAAATTAAAGGGAGGGCCTCCCTGTTACTGAAGAGCTACTGTGAATTTATAGCCAATTATCTTGCCATCACCCATGAACAATACCATTATTCAGATTTAAACAACTGCTACATTCTACTAAATACTATTTTGCATTAGTTGTCAAGTGACAAAATGGCTTTTACTTACTTTAGTTTATCTATAAGTTTAGTCTTGCCTTTAGCAAGACATTGTTTTACCATCACAATAAATATGCTTGAATTCGTGGTTGTCAAGCTCTCTGTAAATAAATCCTTCCGGGGTGTCAGTTGAACTAAGCATAAGTGGTCATTCTGCAGCAACTACACGTAAAACAAAAGAATTAGAACATTTTAATTCGACAATTTAATTAATGTATATTTCAGCAAATATTCTTCTGGAGAGAGAAGTTGAATCTACAATCTTTTTAAACAGTTTTTTTAAATTACTACACTCTAACCTGAAAACATCATTGGAAATTTGAACAAAGAATTGTTTCACTGCATAAAATTGATTATTCCTCTAAACTGATGTGCCCATATGAAGGCATGATGGTGTCTGTTGGACTGTGAGCATTGCCCACATTCTATGACAGTGAATGTGACAGTTATCACATAACTAAAGCAACAAAGCAAATCTGCTATCTAGATTTTCAAAGTGTGTCATTGGCCTACGTATTTAGATTTGGCTTATGCATAAAGCACTTTGGGAACTGAAAGTTGATTGCTATACTAAGTACACAGTCAAATGAGTCTTTCAGCCTCTTGCTAAAATAACGGTCTGATAATTTAAAGTCATGCTTTGGTTCTGGGCATTCACAACATCTATCTATCTCTAAATCACAACTTTCCACATTTTGAATAATCCACAGTAGCTCGGTTCAGACAACATGTCAGTCAACACAGTATGAAAATTTAACTCAACAGTTGAATTTTTAGGGGGCACTCCCCACACAACATGTTCTAAATCCACTGTTGTGTGACTGTGGGCTACCATGGAGTTGAGTAAAATCCATCACGACGTTTGGTTGACAGTTCCTCCACCCTCTTCCCCCAGTCCTCCCAATGGTATCCCATCAGCCATTGCTGCAAAAAGACAATCCCAGTGACTCTCTCAGAGCGGCACTTCCTCCTTTCGCCGCTCTTGCCAGAGAACTCTGGAAACTCAATGGAGCCTGCCACACAATAGAACAGTTGCGCAGGAACTCTGCTCTGCTCTGCACAGCGTTGATATTCTACATGGAGTGTTTTCCCACCAGTCAACACATTTCTCAATGGTGGTGTAAAAACTCCACCATGGAGTTCTAAAACCACCACTGAGAAACGTATTGTCTGAACTGAGCCTTTATGTTCTGCATCATGGTAAACCACTGGATTTCCAACCTCACCAGTGTAGTGTTCCATGAACTGGAGAATTTTCCTACTCAACTGTATTAGTATGGATTAAATGTTTGTTTTAAAGATGCAAGTATTGAACTGAAGCATTCTCACTGCATTTGCTTTAGCATTCAGGAATGTAAGCCTACCACGCTTTTTGGTATAGAGAGTCCACCATGTCTTGAATTAGTTAAAAATGAAGACCAAGGCTCCTAGGAGAAAGGGAACAACAATGGAACTTAGGTAAGATTTTTGAAGCCACACTTAGGACTCAAATTTGGGAGAAACACTGAATTAAAAGCTGAAGTAAAGTATGCACCCAGCATACTGAATATTAGTTAGTTCAAAAGAGATTTTGGCAAAGCCTTTATACACATGTACAAAAAGCATCCCATTTTCCCTTCTGGAAGTTCCTCCAACTTTCAGCAGTGACTTTTCAGGGCAGCCCAAAGCCCCCCCCCCAACAAGATTTGTGGTTATCAGATCACACAGGAACATCTCATGCAGCCTTTTAGATCCTAGTCTAAGAATGTAAGCACTTCTATTCTGAGGTAAGTGCTAAGGAAAAGACAAATTAATTGCTTGAGAAATTATGGCAAAGAGTGGGATCTAAAGTACTGCAGGTGAGCATCCTCGTATACAAGAGCTATTAAGCCCTCCGAGCAGCATCCCAGCAAGGTCACAAGGCCCTCTGAGCAGCATCCCATGAAGCAGGCATTGGGAAATTATGGCCCAAAGGCCATATCCAGCCAACAAGCTTCTTTGCCAGGCTCCGCGCCCTCTCCCCAGGCCCCCAGCAGCTGATTGGAAATAAGTCCTTTTCCCTGCTTGGCACTAACAGAGAGACCATCTTTAAGTGCTGGTCAGGGGAAAACTCTTCTCTCCTCCTCCCCACTCAGCTGAAGAGGTTGGGCTAAGAAAAGGGAGAGAGAGAGATTGTGTGAGAAAGGATGTCTGTATAGCACATGAGAGTGAGTGTGTGGGGGAGGGTGCCTGCCAGCAATGGCTCCATTCATTTTGGACAGTGACAGGCCATATGTCCACTGCTGGCATATGGCCCCCAATATCTCAGGCTGAAAATGGTTCCCACCCATGTGCAGGAGGAAGCACTTCCTATTTGCACATGGTGGGAAGAGGTGTAAATCCAAGCCAACTCTTAAGCTTGCACCTGGGACAATAGAAATACTACCTTACTTTGTGCATCTAAATCTTTTGAGCACCATGTCCAAAACATTTTAGTATCAAATTACCAATGAGTGCCATAAGACTATTAAGGTGGTATTACAAATCATTACTACCAGCAACCACTCCAGCAAGCAGTATTGAAAGAGATGAAAGGGGAGGTATGGTCATTCCATCAGCTCTGCTGAAAGACTTAAACTACCCCTTCCCCACTTCCTTCCCATGTGTGATGTCTTTTTAGATTGTAAACCTGCAAGCAAGGATTATCTTGCTTTAGTCATTATATGTAAGGTGCTCCAAGACCCTTTTTGGTTGAGGAGCTGGATAAAAATACTTTAAATAAATAATACATTATGGCTCAGTTTGCACATAATGACAGCCTGTAAGTTGTTTACCCATAGGTTGTTGAAGCTGTGTGGAAGCGGGCTGCCTCCCACCCACTTGCTGCTTCTGCTTTGCATACACTTTAGAAAACAACCCAGGAACACCCCATTCCTGGGTTGTTTGGCGTGGCATGCAAACCTGGAACTCTGGGTTGTTCAGGGGAGGAAGAACCTAGAGTTTTAACCTATAATTTGTTGTTGGATTTTCTAAACCAGATGTAAAGTGAAAGCAACAAACAGGGTGGAGGGGAAGCATGCTCGCTCCCAACTATAGGTTAATTAATCAACCCATGATTGGTTATTATCTATGAACACGGTCTACATGTACGAAACACTCACCATATGCAGAAGCTGAATATCACAGGCTATTTGGTAAATTACACTTAGTGCTTGATAACTTCTTGCTTCTCCAGGCTTTGCAACAAGAGTCTGGCATAGACAAAAGCAGCAGTTATATTTTATACAACATTTCTGATTTTATCATGAAAACACTCTGAATAGAAACCCAAAATCTTGATTAAGGCAGGAAGTTCCAAGTAGCATCTAAAAGTTGCATAAAGACAGAAATCTCACTTCATCTGTACTCTCAGAAGTCATACTACACATAACAGAAATGTTGCAATCACAGTCATGGGTTGGGCTATGAAACTGACATGCCAACTCAATTTCAGTATTTTTTTAGTACTGTTCTCTTTCTTCCAGAACAGTTGCTATAATTTTAAGATACAGGAAGTTGAATCCAACAGTGTCCATCCACCAGCGGAATGGATATCACTAGACCCCCATATGTTATTGAACTTGTATTCTTTGTTCAGGCTTCAATTTTCAGTTTTTAAAAATAATTAGTATCTTTAAAATAGGATGGTTATTGCAGTTGTAAAGTATAGATATCCTTTCTGTGGTTGTACTGGACGTCCTGGACTGTTGGGTTCATGGATCTTAGGCAACAAGTAAAATCTACCTGGAGCTGAATTTGGGTTTATCAGAAGATCAGCTAAGGCACTGATGAATAATTTCTGGATCTTGAAGTTTTCTATAGATTTTGTATAAGAGGTGTATAAGGCTTTACATCACTTAGTTGTCTAAGGCCTTCAAAGATGTAGTCAGCATAGTATAGAACCACAAGACTTATAAACCTCTTGACAAAGACATCACAACAGATCTCAATGCCTGCATTACAAAAAACACAGAAAATGTCAAGAACAAGAAATTACTCAGCAATGCATTCAGTACAAGGGCTTAACTCCAGAACACTAAGACACTTGTGAATATTTGCAAGGTACATTTCCTTATTATTCCTCTGAGCTGTAACACACAAACAAAAATAGAAAAAGGGCTTTCAGCTAGAGTCAGTATCTATCTTTAGAAATGATACTACCAATGATATTTTATGAAAGAATAAACAAATATTTTTCGTACATGAGTAACTAGGTGATATACTTGGTGTTGCTTGGGTCCCTTATTAACGTCTATCATGTTAATTTGATAAATAAGAAATATCTCTGTGACTTATTCATCTTTAAGGAGGGGATGGGCAGGGCAGAAAGAGCCCCAGAGTATCCCTCTGTGGTATCCCAGAATCTCAGCTGCCCCTCACCACAGTGCACAGGCCCCTTGCCAGCTGCTCCTGCTCATCCTCCTTGCCTCCCTCATCCTCCCAGCCGGTCCCCATTCTCCAGCACAGGCTCCCTCAGGCTGGCAACATTGCCTGCTGCCTTGGCAACAGAGGGAGGGGCGCAATGGGCAGCCATTTTCAAATGCTGTGCCGCTGTAGCAAACAGGGTGTTTCTGGGCATGTGCAAAGTGCCTCCCCTCCCTCCCTTTTAAGGGCCAAGGCCGCATGCATGCTTTCCCCTTCAGGTTGGAGGCAGATTCTGAGAAAACAGTGATATCAGGATGGGGTGCCTTTGATGTGGACCTTAGGAGTCTGACTTGTGAAAGGCATGCAGCACCCACTCACAATGGCAGCCAAAACCCGGTAAGTCTGCCCTCCGACCCAAGGCATGCTGGGAGTTGTAAATGTAAGCCTATGTTTTTATTAAATTCTTAGAAAAATATTTTAAACCCCAAAATTTCTTAACCAAACACACTAATAAAAAACTTAGAAGTCGCTGCTCTGAGTCTAACTCAGGAGCAAACGATCAACCCTGCACTTCCGATAAAGGCAGAGCCAAGAGTGACAACTGAGAGAGGTTCCTCCCTTCCAGGTGGCAAGAAGTCTGTTTGATTGATCCTGCCTTCCACGAAGGTGGAGATAACCTTTTCCTGCCTGCTCCACTCGTTCACTGACCAAGAATTTGGGTTTTAAGATTTTTCTGGTACACTGTACATGAAGACCTATCAATGTGCCACATTTCAAGCTTGTACCTCATGTAGAAGTGAGTAAACATTTTCAGACATACAAACACACGCATATTTCCAGCTTTATAGGTAGAGATGCGTCAAAAACAAGGCTATGGTTACATCCAAGGTCATACAAATGTATTTTCACTTGAACAATGGGATTTTCCCACTACTCTCCCCTAATCTACTTTGGAAGGTTTTCCAGACCTCCAGAGCATTTTTAGGGATGCACAGGGAGTTTCATAGGATAGGGGGGACCCATTCCAACAATGGCGTCTATTCACTTGGTAGGTGTACGTAGTCAGATTTTACCTAACGTTTCAATAAAATAAAGAATCTGCATCTGCTACCTATTCCTTGACTGCGTAATGCCTAATTACTAGTTCTGACTGTCAAATCAATTTAGGTTAGAGTAGGTTACAGTTAATTCCTGCATCACCTTTCATCCATAAAAGCCCTCAAAGCAGCTTACAAAATAGTTATCAATAAAGTGATTTCTTTACAGCACAAAAGTGTTTTGGTTACAAATCTAAGCCAAACAATAATACATAAGCAACATATCACATCAAAAATAGCATTTAAACATTAGTTAATTTTTAAAAAATAGCAATTGACCTATTAATAAAATTACATGTACATAAATACCTTGTACTCCTTTTCACTGACAAATAGGTTCAGTTCTATTCTTCCATATTTATATATAGAACTGCGTTCATATAAGTCATAGATAAGCTTCCAAAGGTGATTCCTCTCCCTTTTTTGTGGGACAATTCCAATCACTTTTAGAGGAACATCTGTTTTGAAAATGCACCAAGATATATGAAAATTACAGTATATATGTATGGCATTATCTCACCTAACCTAATATTGAATTAGATAAAATGATAATATTGAAATGAATGACTTAAGTCAGCAACAACAAAATTGTTAATAAAATATCCCGCTCTTCATTAATACACCTTGAATCTTGCTTATTTATGCCTCCTTTCATGTGAATCTTCCTCATAGAGCGGCCTTTCCCATCTTGTTGCTCTCCAGATGTTTTGGGCTACAATTTCCAGCATTCTGAACACTGGTCATGCTGGCTAGGGCTGATAGAAGCTGAAATCCAAAACCTCTAGAGGGCACCAAGTTAGAGAAGGCTGCCTTAGAGCCTCAAGAGATGTTGACTCAGTTCTCATGAGAAACTGGGCTCATTAGGGATTGTTTAACCCCCAATGAGCTGCAGTGTGGGCGATAGTTTGAATGTGCAACCCCTGATTACTGGGTTGCCATGTCATGTAAACCTAGCCACCATGGGTTGAGGGTAAAGTTTGTAGTAGGTTATGTGAGGGTTAAGCCTCAAATAATCTATGGTGGCAAAATTTGCATGACACAGCATCCCCCTGATCAGCATATCGCAAATGTTGTTTGACACATGACATGGCTCACCAGGGGTTAACCCCCTCCCCCATAAGACTGACATGTCATGTGAACTAGGCTGCCCTATCAGAGACTCGGTTGCCAAAGCACAGGGGGCAGAGTTTTCATCATGGTGACACCAATTATTTTTATATTTACAGACTGCCTCCCAATCAGAACAGCTCCCAAGGCAGTTGTGGAACCCTCATTTGGGACATAGTGTTTTAAGAAAAGCCATGAAGGATTTCCTTTTCCCAAAACAAAACAAAACACTTTTGTAAAAATATGAAGACATTTTAACCAATGCCATTTTACACTGCATCTAATTGTTGC
This sequence comes from Anniella stebbinsi, assembly GCA_029215795.1. Lineage (NCBI taxonomy): Eukaryota > Metazoa > Chordata > Lepidosauria > Squamata > Anniellidae > Anniella > Anniella stebbinsi. Next base: position 221,205,482 of record JARDYH010000003.1, read on the forward strand.
TGTGTTTATACCAATGATTATCCAGAATTTACATGCAGAAGTTATAATTTACCTGCTCTCCAAGGAACAGGCAAGATGCCCAAGTTCTCAAAAAGTCTCTCAGAATACATCAAAGGTGGCCTCATTAATCCAGCACTTATGGGGTCCAATCTGAAGAAGTCACAATGCACCACTTCTAGTTGGCCATCTAATTTCTTCTTTAAAGACTAAATGCAAACAAACAATTAGGTTATATCATATGAACATCTGAAATTGCCTTTTGCTGAGTCAGCCCTTATAGCCTATTGTCTACACAGACAGGGAGCACCTCTCCAAAGTCTTAGGCAGCGTTTTTTCCAGGCCTGCTACCCAAGATCCTTTAATTGGAGATGCTAGGATTTATCCTGGGATCTTATCTTCTTGTTTAACTACAAATTTGAGCCATCTTTGATCAATTAAATAAAACAAACATACCCACCTCTAAGTTAGGAAGAAAGCAGTTATTACTCTCTAGAGCTATCACATGGGCACCAGCATTGAGCAGTGTTCGGGTCAAGATTCCAGGACCTAAAAAAACAGGCAGAGTTTCACGCTTTACCCTAAGAACATAAAAAAAGCCATGATGGATCAGACCAAGGGTCCATCTAGTCCAGCACTTTGTTCACACTGTGGCCAACAAGCTGTCGACCAGGGAACCCACAAGCAGGACATAGTGCAACAGCACCCTCCCACCCATGTTCCCCAATAACTGGTGTTTACAGGCTTACTGCCTCTGATACTAGAGGTTGCACTTAGCCAGGAATTTATCCAGCTCCCTTTTAAAACCATCCAAATTGGTGGCTGCGATCACCTCATCTTGTAGTAATGAATTCCAGAGTTTAACTATGTGCTGTGTGAAGAAGTACTTCCTTTTATCTGTCCTGAATCTCCCACCAATCAGCTGACTTTGGGTTCTAGTATTATGGGAGAGAGAGAAAAATGTCTCCCTATCCACATTCTCCACATCATGCATGATTATGTACACTTCTATCATGTCTCCCCTCAGCCTCCTTTTTTCCAAGCTGAACAATCCCAGCTGTTGAAACCTTCCCTCACAGGGGAGATGCTCCAGTCCCCTGATCATTTTAGTTGCCCCTTTCTGCACCCTGAAGTTAGTTTAGAATTAAACACTGTTTTAGTTTGAGAGAGATAACCAAGAACCTTTAAGTTATCAAAAGAAAGATGTAAAAATGTTAAACTGCTTGTTTATTATACTAAGAATCATCATGCACTGAGAGGGAGAAGGTCAAGAAACAGCTTGGTGAACTACTGCCATCCAGCTACCAATGGTGGACCTTCCCTTCCCCACAGGCCTTCAAAGGTGCTTCTGAAGAACTATCTTGCTCTGAGGGGAGAAGCAGTAGAAACAGCTTTTTCAAGACAAATCCTTGTTTGCCTCCTGTCTTACTGGATAATTGGTACTGACGCTTATTGTTTTAATGTTTTTATGTAAATCACTTTGTGAATTCTGCCTGAAAAACAGTGTATAAATACCTGAAATAAATAGTAACAGCAACAACACGATTTTACACCTTGCTTACTACATTTGGTATGCAACATGGCAATTGTAGAGAATCAAACCCACTATTTAATTTTAGTGTTACATTTACCAGCAGCCCAACCTTTCAAGGCGGGGGTGGGGCTTTCAGAAGGGGAAAAAGGAAGACAAAGGAGAAGAAAACAATGGTGTCTGGTACCCTGAAGGGGGAAGTCTAAGTACTATAGCATTCTGGTCAAGATGCAAAGTCAAGAACCAGAAATCCCCCTATTTAAACCTCTGCCCTGACAATAATTGAGATAATATATGCATACTCCCAAAAGTACTGTATAACTATTATAGCGGTCATCTTCAAGAAGACTTTAAACTGAATAGAGCACCCTGTTACTTCCAGGCGCTTTTCCTTAAGAGAGGGAATGGTTCTTAAGACTGTCGCCAACAAGACCACAGGGCAGCAGCGTAGTGATGGATACCGATGCCGAACTGACAGAACCAGGAGGTCGGACGTGCAGGGAGCCCCTCCAACAATCCTCACCTGGCTCACTTTCCAGCACGAGAGCTTTCTGCAGCTCAGGGCCTCGCCCATTCTCCAGCCGGGAGACCACAGCCCGCGCTAGCTCCGGGCAGGCGATGAACCTCCGCAGCGGGGGCGAAGGCTTCGTCTCCTCCTTGACTACCCGGACCGTTTCGGCCACCTCTGGGATCAGCAGCGGGAGGGGGGCGTTGACCAGGCCGTGAGGCCTTTTACTCGGACCCGCCACGCCGCGCACCGAAAGCCGCAACCCGGACGATAAGCTCAGAACCACCGGCGCCAACTGCCGCCCTGACAGGCATGGGGGGATCAACGCCACAACCGCCATCACCGCCGTCGAACGCAGCATTCTTCCAAGCGACACGCGCCAGCTCCCACCACTCACACGTGGGTGACCTTGCAGGGACCCACAACAGCGGGAGCACCCGGACAGCTTTAGAGAGTGAACCAATTCCGTTTCCACTGAGCTCCGGCTACGCAGTTGCTGGGAGACATTCTAGCCTCCTCCTACTCCATGGTAGAGTCCTTTCTAGGCGCTGTGCGCTCAGTGGTGCTCACCTTTTGCCGCCGCCGCCGCTGTTTTCCGGAGTCCGCAGCCGGGTCACAGGTAGCTTCGTGTCGTGTACGGTCTCCTTGCCTGCCCGTTTGGAGCCTAGCTCTGCCCGCCCGAGAGGCTCGCCGGAACGTTCTCGAGGCGGCCGTGCCGTGAGGTAAGAGAAGGCAAGCAAGGCTTCCATCGTGAGTCTCCGCAGCCACTGGAGAAGCGGTGGAGGGGGGAATTTTCCCCCCGCGGGCTTGTTGCCTCTGGAGCCCCCGCGGAGTAGAACTAAGCCCGGCTTCAAGGGCAGAGGAATGGGGTGCGGGGATCCTTGGTGGGGGAGGAAGGGGGAGGCGGGACGGAGTGTGGCTCGGAAGGTTTCCTCACGGGCGCTAGGGCATCGCGGAGGCTGCTGGTCAGGCTGGGATGACAAGGGCAAGGAAGACCCACCTGGCATTCCCGTAGGGAGAAGAAGAGCATATTAGGGCTTGACCCGGACTGAGGGCGCCTGCCTTCCTCCTCCTCTATCACAGCCCTTATCTATAGGAATAGCCACAGTACAGCGTACGTACCACCTCGTACTCGTCTTGCCCCATGTCTGTTTTCCTTAAATATGGGGTTGGTGATTGTATCTGTTTGCTTATTACTTGCTTGCAGGCCGGCTTGTCAATTCTGAAGTGCACCTAACACTCTGTAAAATTTATTATTGTGCCTGTGTTTCTTCCTCCAATCCTATCTGTGGGGCTGTCACCATTTCTGCCTCTCGCGATCACTGTCTTGAGAGGCAGTGATCTTGAGCAATAGGTTTGAATCCAGGATTTGTATGGTTGAGGATACTAACCATTATAAATTGGGTCTCATGGGTCTTGGACTAGTTACAGGACTGGGTCAGTGTTAGAATACATGATTTCCATGCAGAAGGGTCCCAACATCTCCAAGTAGGGCAGGAAAAAATCTTGCTTGAAACCCTGGAAGAGCCGCTGCCAGTCAGTGTCAACAATACCTAGCAGGATGGACCCATGGTCTGACTCAGTAATATGGTAGCTTCCTGTGTTCCTATCTGCTGTCCTTTGATCTATCCAACCCAGTATCTTGTCTCTGTCCTTGGGGAATTTCAAGTGTTACATTTGTGGAGTAAACACAGGCATCTTTTTTCCCCTTTTCTTTTTTTTTTACTGGAAATGCTTGTTGAAAAATACACACAACAACAAACATCTGCTAGTATCTAAATGCAACGTACACATTTTTCATTATATGAACATTCTGTCTGTATAAATAATATTTTGGGGGGAAATAACAGCATTGGAAACAATAATAGGATACCTAAGCCCTTAATTCAGCCTTGTATTTTAACACTCACTTGGTAGCCATGAAGAATTGTATGTAGGTGGGTGGACTGACAGAGGCAGGGCAGAGCATAGAAATTAAGTTGGTTGCTGAAGCTCTCTATTCCTCCTTTGAAAGATCCCAGAAGGCTAGTAACTTTTGTAGGGTTATTTGAAGGCTGCCATAATTACTGTGAAAATATATTCAGAAACGTAGCACTAATGTTGGGGTTTGGTTCTGGTCACGTTCCATACTTTACCAGGTCAATTTCGGTGTAAGGGATTTAACTAAAACTGGAAAGGTCAGTGAGAAATGATGACTAAGTAGTTAGAACTCTGGAGGACATCCTGGAACACAGTCTTCCTCTTCTTAATTGCCTGCAAACTACCCTTATCACTGGCATAGTGGGCCAAAGATTTGGCAGAGCAACAAGTGACATTTGGAACTTAAGTGTAAAACTTGTATCTAATCCACATTTAGTGTTCAGGATTGAGGATTTTCTTTAAGAGCTATTTGGGGATCCAAACTTGGAGGTTTTATTTGAACAAGAAATTTCATAATGGTTGACTTCTTGTTTCCTTTTTATTTGTTTTTTTGTCTTTGAATGTAAAGCTTTGCTTTTATGTAATCTATTACACATATTGTGTACTTGTTGGTAATTTTAAATGAGGTCTCATTGCAGCAGGATATTGGTAATTATTAAAGCAGTACCAACCAGTTGCTCATCTTTATAAGTATAGTAGTCACATTTACTTTTGTGTTGTATAAAAGGTCTAGTAAGGTTCATGTGGGGTGGGGGTGACCCTGAATGTTAACTGTTTGGTGTGTGGTTCACAGTCGCAGCCCACTAAATGCTGGCTAAAAAAATCTTTCTTGCCTGTGCCTTTCTCTCAGATACTTGATTTTATTTCTGTATCCATAGAGCATTCTCACCCCACCCCAAAATCCAAAAGAATTGTCCTTTTCTCTTTGCCTGTTTGGAGTGGCCTTGATTGGAGCAGTAGCTAATTTTCCATGCCCAAGGAGACTTTGTGTTTGTGTTTCTTGAGTTTGTGTTTGTGTTTCTTGAGCAGCAGCATCCTCTACCTCTGTGCCACATGCCAAGCTACTTTTGAAACTGAGGAAACTTTCCAGAGCAGTATGTGATGTGGCTCTCAACAACAACAACAACAAAACCTCACTAGGGAGCTCTTTGAATCCCAGCTGTACAGTCTGTCTTGCTTTCTCAAACAGAAATAGACTTGCATGCTGGTCATATTTGGAATATGCATTTCTCGTTTAACTGTACTGATAAGCAATTTGAATTTTATGTTCTTGGGAAACTGGGTTTAGATTAATTCTGTCCTATATTTTTAACCTGGTATTGTTTTATTACATATAGAAATACAAACAAGAACACTTAAGGCCACCAAAGCATACATCTCTTTGGGATAACATAGACTATCCATGACCTTCCTTTACTCTTCTCATATGATTAAATTGAACCATCTTCTACAGATATGTACATAAATCCTATAAACTGTTTTCTTGTTATTGTTGCATTATGCTTCACTTAGAAATATTATAAAATACGTCTTTTTAAAACTCTGGCCTATCTAGCAAAATACCCTGTCTCTGAAATGAATAAATTTCAGATCTTGGTGATTCTGCAAATCCTGTGTTATGTACATTATGATAATGAACTAGGCAAAACGTTTAAAATAAAACTTCACAGGACTATTACTGTTAATCAGTGTATTTCCAAGTTTAGGTTTGAGCTTTGTGTCAGTAATCCTGATGCCCAAACTTCTTTTCTCTTTCTGTACAGCTCTTATTAAATTCTTTGTGAATAGGAGGCTTGTTCATAGACCATCTCTTTGATACCTGAAGAAGGTCAAAAGGCTTGCCTTACTGATGACTATAATTTATCAACATGAAGATCTATCTTCCTCCATAATAAGGTATCAGAACTAATCAGTATTGTATTCTGCTAGTTCTGAGTTTCAGCTGGTTAGATTTCTAGCCTGCCCATTCCAGACTAGTATACTGGCATTTATTACTGTATATATTTTAATTTAAATTATTCTCCCATTTCTTTTATTTTCTTTTGTCAGATTGATCATATGCTAATTCACTGTGTTAATTCTTTGATGCCTAAAAAAGTCATCTCTTGCTGCTGCAATACGTTTGAGAAGCATTTCAAATTTTAAGAAAATGGTAAGTGCTGTTCTCTAAAATAATATATTATAGTTTAAAGCCAGTGTTGCCATGGGAGCTAGTATACTGAGAATGGTTGGATGAAAATATTTTTTACTGTTTCCCTTGCGAATGGAACAACTTTACACGAGATCCATGTGTCTGTCTAAAGTACTATCGGACCACTGACACCAGAGCCAGGAACTATCACACAGTACTGTCAACTTTATGTAACTGACACCAAAGAGGCAGTTGCTCAAAAGATGAAGCACCCAGCAAACCGTGAATGCTTACTAGGTCTGATGGCTGAGCTTGACGTCATCATTCGTGTGCATAATCTATTCACTCAAGTTTTTTAAAAAAATTATTTAGCATTTCTTTTAAGTTTAAAGTCAAAAACACGCAGTGTCAGATCAGGCACTCCTTGTCACGTTCTTTTTAAAATGATCATTTTCTTTAAGTTTCAGGTTGAAAACACGTGAAGTCTGATCAGGCACTGTTTGACACAGAGCAAATGAACATACTGTTTTACTATTAAAGCTCGAACTTTGAACTTTTTTCAAGTGTCAGTGTTTTCTGCATGACTACACTAATCAAGCTTCAGTTTGAAAAAATAGCAAAATAGGTCTGGCATATCTCTAGCAATAAGCATTACACTAATGTATTCTTATATAGATAAAACTTAATTTTAACTTTTTATTTTGAAAAAATTAAACTCAAGGCAATGCTAAAATTGCAAGTGTGTTTTAAATATAAATGGAGCATGATTTCTTTTTGTGAATATATAGGAGATTAAAGTGATTACTAATTGAATGAAAATTAATTTTGGGAAAAGGACAATAGTTTATACTTCTTGGTAACAGTTGAAATTGAAGAGAGGATTTCAGAACAAAATTTAAGGTGCAATCCTATGTATGTTTAGACAGACCCCATTTAGCACTGCTGGGCTGGGGAATGCTGGGAGTTGTAGGACTTTGTTCTCTCTAAACATCCGTAGGATTGTGGCCTTAGAGACTAAGTATTACCTTCTGTAAATAAAGCTCATTTTAAAAATGCAGAATTATGTCTAAGACACAAAATATCAATAATGGTAGCACATAGAAAACTGTCAGGATTCCAAGCTGTGGAAGACCTTGAACCAGGGACTTGCTGGAACTGTAGGGTACCCTCCTATGGGTCCTCACCCCTCCCAGCCCATCGGAACGCCCCCTTTCAGACTCTGTGAGGTCCTCCGAGCTTGCTTTTGCAACTTTGTAAAGCAGGTTCTTTCTGCGGTCATAGCAGCGTCTACTGCTTCAGGAGGGGGACTCCAGTAAATCGTATGGTCCCTGGGATGCTCTTCAGGGACCATAGGATTGCTTTCTTAGGCCCTTCCATTTCAGATCTTGGACTCACCTTAAGCCCACATATGCATTTGGGGACTACTTAATTTTGGTAGTGCTGGTGTTAAGAACCACTGTGGGTCAGGAAGACCAACCATTTCAGGATTTATTCAGTGATGTTGATATATAAATACTGCTTATAATAATATCACCAGTGCTTTAAAATCATGGACCTCTTGGGCCTCAAGCACCTTCACCAGCTCCTGGCTTCTCCACATGATTAGTCACTTTTTTCCTTGCTCCTCTGTATGTTTTCCCTTCTTACGAATAGACTTTGTCCATGCAACAAGGTACCCCATGTGTAAATATAACTGATTCTATTTCTTGGCTTCTTCCCATCTTGCTCCCAGACCTGCTTACATATCTCCCTGCTCCTCTGCCTGTACAACCTACTCCCCTCTGCCTTGCATATCCACATTGCATTCCCAAAACAGATATTTCGGCTTGGCTTCTCAACTAGAAATCCATCAATTAAGCGGCATGATGTGTCTTTCCTGCTTGGGAAGACCCACTCATGACATTAGCATCTGCCTTGTTGCCTGAATCTGCAGGGGAGACACACTCTCCCTTGACCACAGTATGGCAGAGCCAAAGACATAAAACATACTCTTTTAGGATTATTCTTTTCAAAATATTGGTATGCTTTTCACTCTTATTAATGGTGCTATGAAACCTAGTGGAAATACTTTAGAATTGTGACTATCAAACATTTAACTTAGTTTTAATTAACTACTCACAGGAAAAGAAATAATGCAGAGATAACTGTTCCAGTGTAAGCATTCCCAATTCTGTTTATTTAAATTCTGTTAAATATACCTATAACAAGTATTGTTTTCTCAATAATGCATATCTTAGTATATTACTTTAAAACAAATTGAAGAATTGAGTTCCCTTGCTGTGCATTGGCTTAGGCTAAAAAAACAGCAGTCCAACTCTCAGTTGTGAGCTGAAACGCCATGTCTTTAATGGGACTCAGTGTACATAATTGGGTGCAGAATTGCAGCCAGAATCTTCAGACTCTGCTGATTAAACTGAGTGCATTCAAAGCCATGTATAGTTATAGAAGGAAATACATTTTTCCAGTGTCTTGAATGCCAAGTACTACTACCGAAATAGCAATCTTTTAAAATGCTTATTTTTAAAACTGTTAGTCTTTTATTCAGATGGATTTCAGGGCGGTGTACAAAAAGTAACATTAAAACACATCTACATACTGTGAGCCACAGTCACCTGGGATAAACTTTGTTATAGTGCTAATAATACTGGGGTCAATCAAAGTTTAAGACAAAATTATACACACTGATCAGTTATTGAATTAAATGGAATTGTTTTCTTTAACATGGCAGATAAAACCCCTTTTGAAACTACGGGAGTCTTAAGAACAGTTTATGACATGGTATGGCAACCTCTGGATGTGTTAGACTACAACTTCCATAATACTCAGACTTTGTGGCCATTAAGAGTTGTAGAACAACACATTCAGAAAGCACAAAATTTGGGAAGGTTGTGATATGGGCCAGTGTCATTCAAAGGTGAAGTCAGAAGTTCCACTAGAAGCCCAAATCTTGAGCATATTTAAAGGAACATTTTGGATCCCAGCCTGTATACTTAGAGCTGTTAAATAACATATAGGTTAAGCAAAGTATTGTGTCAAGAGTACAAAGTGTTTGATCCAACAGAGGATCCCACTGATAGAAGGGGGGACATAGAGATCTTCTCCTGCTATCAACCGTCAGGAGCATCCCATGAGTAGAACTCTACTGATAGAATCCTCTCACCAGCAGAAAGAAGCTCAAGATCTAAGCAATAGTGTTTTGGAATCTTTGCTTAATGGGAACATTCCAGCCTGCTTAGATCCAAGATTGTGGCTCAGTTCAGATGTAATGATCCTAGTCCAATAAACCAGCTCCTCTCTTTCTAATGTGCCTGGCTTCCGCAAATGTATTTTAAATGTTAGCACCAAAAACTACAATAGTTTAATTGAAGCTGGGTGCACAAGAGGAGGAGAGAAAGGGAGGAGCTCATTCCTTGTCTGTTATACCGGGATTTATTGCACTGGGAACATTACAAGCCAGAAATTGCTAATACAGAATTTAAAAGACTCTTCAGTGCGAGTGATGAAAACAAATTAATGTTAAGTGCAATTTCAAATAGGAAATGCTGTTCTTGTGCTACTTTTTAATTTAGTGGTCAGTGCAAAGAACATAATCTCGGTGTTCAGGATATGCATTTCTACATTTATAGTTAAATTTAAATTATACTAATTTATATTTGTTTTCATTGAGAAAATATATAATTTGTTCCTAGAAGGATCAGAAGTAATATTGCAGATTTAAGAATCTAACAGCTGTCTAACAGGGGTAGAATGGGGCAGTAGTGCCTCTCCATCAGTGGCATTGGCATGTCCACCCTGGCAGTCCCTGGTATGCGCATGGAAAACTCCACAAGTGGAAATGTACTGTCAGAGGTGTTCCCGCCAACCACGAGTGCCAAATCGAGGCATTCTAGGGGCTGGGCAGCTTTGGATTTGCTGAATCCAAAGCCTCTCCATTTTCTAAGAGGCTGTGCTAGCCTGGAGGCAGCATAGTTATTTACCCCTGCCCCCATTCATTTCAGTGGTGAGAAATTTAAAGAATGAGTATCTGCTGGGCTGATAAACCCAGTAAAGTGCCCCCCCCCCCGGCTTGCTGGATTTTGGAAGTGGTGGAAGATGTCAACCCTTTGTTCCCCCTGCCCAAATTAGAATTGCTCTGTTAGGCTGCAATCCTAAATACGCTTACGAGGGATAAGCTCCCCTTGAACATAGGGGGACTTACTTCTGACTACACATTGGCTCCATTCAGAAGACACCTTAAATCACGGTTTTAACTACAGTGAATAAGGCAAAAGGCTAACTTCTAGGTAAGTGGGTATAGGATTTTAATATAAATTACAGTTTTCAAGATGATTAAACTGAAGATTAAATAAAACCATGGGAAATTAGCAATTGTTCCACCTGTGTGTCTGTAGAATTTTACATTATTTTTTTAAAATGGGAACTTAGAAGAGATAATAGTTGATACTTAGACAATAAAGGTGTCAATTTGAAATGCTAAAAGAGAAAATAAAGTAGTGTCTTTGGCAGTGACTAAATTTGAGATGCAAGCTACTGAGCTATCAAATTGAATCATCAAACAAAGTAAGTACATAACTCTCAGGTAGCCTTGGAACAAGTTTACATCCCAACACAAATATTGTTAGTCTTACCTGATGATGATGATGATGATGATGATAGTGTTGCCACATCTTACCCCAGACAGCAGGATTTTGCCCTCTACATTTATAACTAAAGTAGAAAAAAGGCAGCATCTGCTCCTCACTCCCATTCCCTCCACAGCTTTGTCTGATCCCTCCTTTACCTGCTATGTGGTACACTTGGAGATCTGCTTATCATTGAATGTGAAGAGGGTGGTGGATGTTCACCATTCCCATTTCATAGAGATTTATAAGGCAGAGTCCAGTGTCTGGGGTAAGAAGTGACAACCCTAGATTATAATTGTCTAATATAAGAACTTCCAATACACATATAAAATGTGATTTAAATTATATGATTTTTGATAGTTAGCTAACAGTTGGCTATAAAGTTTGTTTTCGCATGTGCGGATGTGAAAACAGTTTTAATCAGGACTTCTGTCATATAGCTTTAAATCTTTGTCCCGAGATCTTGCATGGGTATCTACAAAGGAAAAGCCCATGATTCAAGGGGAAGAAGGACTAGAGAATGAGGAAATAAGGAGCTTTACTAAAGAGCTTACAGAAGAGTATTTGTACTTTCAACGTATTCTTTTGTGGGGAGAGAGCATCCAGCTGGCATAAACAATCAAGAGGTTAGATTAAAGAGATTGTCTTGATAGTGAGCATACTTGCTAATGAGATAGTTCATAACACAATAATCTCATGATGAGAGAAACTACTAATGAGGCCACCCTGTGGGGCAGCTGCAATGAGTGGCAATTATCTCTGTTGGAAAGTAGGACTGGAAAGAGAATTTGTATCCAAACAGTAAGCATTCTACCTCAACTTCTTGACCCTCAATCCTTAGCGCGCACACACACACACACACGGGGGGGGGGGGGGGGGGGGGAGGGGCATAAAGAAATGTTCTTGTATTTTCCTTTCTTCATGCTGATTGCTGGTTACTACCAATTATTCCTAATTTTATGAAAGTGGCATTTTTTTATTATTAAAGTATTGCAAGTATTGCTACATTTGCTTTTGTACACATTTGTAAGGCAGTTTAGCATAAATTACACTTTATTGGTTAATGTTACAGAGTTATCTTTTTTCCACCTCTCTTATCCCATCACTGCTAAATATTCTCAAGAGTCTTTGGTGAGGGACCTTGACAAAAACCTTTTAAAAGTTTAAGTAAATTATGTCTACTGGAACTTCCACATGCTTGCTTGACACTCTAAAAAAACCCTCTAAAATGGCGGTGAGAAAGGACTTACCTTTGCCACAGATATGTTAATTCTGCTTTAGCAGTTACGCTTGATAATTTTATCTTTAATAACACCTTCCACCAGTTTTCCCAAAAGATATGTTAAGCTAACCAGCCTGTAATTTCTTCAATTCCATCTGGATCTCTACTTTAAAATTATACTTTCCCAGCAAATACCATAGAAGAACAGTTTGGTATATTTAAACTAAAACTGAAAAAAATGTTATCTGGACGTTTTGCAACATAACAAAGTAATGAACAAACATTCAAATTTGCTAGAACTTGTCTTCAGAAAGGGAGGCAAGGACCAGGGAGGATATTTGGGGTGGGGATGGCAAAGTACATTCTGCAGTCTGTGACAGCCTTCAGATGGAATGGAGGTGTTTTGCAGATTTAGTTAGGCTTAGACATAATTAGGTCAGACCATTCCTGGTGCAAAAAGTCTCAAATTGAACTAAGGTGTATTGGAACTAAGATCAGTATCGAACTCGAGTTCTTATTGGAACAAATGGGTGCTTTATGAAGCAGAGAATAGAAGTAAAAGACCCTTATGTTAGCAAATCTGAAGTCTGGTTTTAGGTATTATGCTTGTGAACAGTGAATAGAATCCAGATTGGGTAATGTTACCTGGTTTTGGAAGACATTTTTCCCCAACACGGAATGACCCACAGGTAGTAGAACAGAGGCGGGCAACTTGTGTACCCCCAGATGTTTTCACCTTCCACTCCCATCAGCCCTCACCATTGGCTATGCTGGCTAGGGCTGATGGCAGTTGTAGGCCCAAACATCTGGAGCTGCCTTTATGTATAGATTTCTTAGAATTGTATAAGGTAATTCAGCCTTGCTGATAAGCAGTGGAAATTTACCAGACAACACCAATGTAGATATATGTGTGACAAGAGCGACTTGAGCAGTTTTCTTAACAAGCTGCTGCCTGTTCAGCAGGAAATATTAGTCCCCCTTAGCTAATTGGAAGGCTATGTTAGAATACTACACATGTATTAGAGGAGATAATACAGGGTAAAGGAGGGGGGCAAGTTAAATTCAGTAAGGCTGAGGGTACAACATCTAAAAGATAAATATTAAATACTAAAAAAATCAGGTTAGAAGTCAGGCGACTTCTAACCTGATTTTTTTCAGGTTAGAACTCATCCTTGTGGGGGCGTGGCCAAGCAGGTCATGGTTTGAGTCGCAAATCCTTCATCCTCCGAAAGAAGCAATGAATTAATTGTAAATTCCCTATCTTAAAAGCGTCCTCTGTTGCATTTAAGTCTGCTATGGAGAGGGGGAAGCTTACCAAAGAGATTGCAGCTGGAACGAGATTTATGGCTTTATAACCGGATCGGCAGAAGGGAGGAGATCGACCGACAGCTTTGTAGCAGCGCTGCGAAGGTAATTAAACAGACGTATTTATGGTTGCGGGCTGAAGGCTGAGGAGAACAGAATGATTGCTAGCATTCAGAAAAGAGGCTTTTAAGACTTTTAAGCTTTAGGCTCTGAAAGATTGCTAGCGGCATACCAGCCGGCTGAAAGCCCGAGGAGAAACGAAACTAAAAAAAAAAAAAAAAAAAGCCGGAGGGAGAGAAAGAGACTTTGATTTCTGGCTAGAAGTGGTTTGTGCTTGTGTTTGTGCTTATCGGATAGGCTTGGAAGGTGGATGAGCAAGAAGAAAATAACTTCTTGGAGCCGAATCAAGGGAGATAAGCCGTCCGACAGAAGTTTTAGATTTGTCCGGAAAATGGCGGATAAGGATTCTGAAAAGCCAAAAAAGCAATCCCCGAGTCATGCCGGAAATGCTAGCTCTAAGACTGGAATTAAGCCAGGAGCAATTCCTAAAACAACCACAGGGAGGCAAGCTGACCCAACAGATGAATTGCTTCAGAATTTTCAAAAAATGTTGGATCTTGCAATCTTAAAGCAAGATGGAAATTTTGAGCAGGCTTTACTCAAACAAGAAGATCGATTGGCAAAGAGGATTGCTGATTCACAGCAGCAGCTTTTAGCAGGACTCCAAAAGGTGGAGAAAGAGGTTGGAGCTTTACAGGAAGAAACTGGAGAACTAAAGGTTTTATACAAGAAGCAACAGGAACAGCTAACGCAACAGGATTTACGGCTTATAGCGATGGAAGACCGGGACAGGAGAGCTAATCTACGCATAAGATCTTTTGGGGAGAGGCAAGAGGAGACCCCTAACAGTATAAGAGAATTAATTTTGGCATGGGCCAAACAGTTGATGCCACAGGAAGAGTGGAGAATGGAAGATATTGAGCGGGCCCACAGGGTTGGATTTGGAAAGTCAAGAGAGCTCCCAAGAGATATTATTGTGAAATTCGCTAACTACTACAAAAAAGAAAAATTAATGCAAGCAATTAGAAGTCAAGGTCAACCGATGCTTCAAGCAACACCAGTCGAGGTTTTCCAGGATTTATGCCCTCAGACCATCCAGTGGAGGAAGAGCGTTAGAATATGCACAGGGGCATTGAAAATGAAATCGATCTCCTACAATTGGGGATACCCAGTTTTCTTGAGGTTCAAGTGGAACGGGAAGCAGCAAAGAATAACATCTTGTGAGCAAGGAATCGAGTTGTTGGAGGAGCTGGGCATAATGGATGCCACATCGGTTGGAGAGGAGAAGCAAGATGAAGGCGCGGCAGGAGGGAGCAATGAATAGACTTTAATATATTGTAAGAGAGATAGGGAGAAGAGGAGACTTGGAGGGGAGGGTGGACGTCATTCCGGAATGTTGGGCCGAGTTCCCCCCCCCCCTAAGAGTTCTAAGAAGATTGGGACCAAAGCCCAGCAAGCTGGTGAGGAGGGGGGTGAATTGGGGGTGAATGTGGGGGGGAGGGTTAGGGGGGGGTATGTGTTACACACAGGGAGACCGACTTAAAGACTTGTGTGAAAGAGAGAGATGGAAAATAAACTTAGATTGGCAACACTGAATGTTAAAGGGCTAGGAACGGTAATTAAAAGAAAGAGGATTGAAATGTTATTAAAGAAAAAAAAATAGATGTAATTTTTTTGCAGGAAACCCATCAGGCCAAAGATGGAGTTAATGAGCTTCGAATGAGGGAGGTGGGCGTTTATGAGAAGGCATATGGAACTTCGAAATCGAGAGGAGTGGCAATAATAATTTCAAAGACATGTGGTATAACTATTCAAAGTGTAAAGAGAGATAGCAATGGAAGGTTTCTTATTATGTTCTGCAAGTTGGGAGAAGAGGAATATGTATTAGTGAATATATATGCTCCAAATGGGAAACAAATGGATTTTATCAATGAAGTATTTAACGGGTTGGGAGAAGTGGGTAAAAAGCACATTGTGATGGCTGGTGACTTTAATATGGTACTAGATATAGGGAAAGACCGGGATAACATACTAAAAGATACTAAGAGGGTGGGGAAGACAGAGTTAAGCAAATTAATGGAAGGGAAAGAATTAATGGATGTGTGGAGAGCCTTAAGAGGGGAAGAAAGGAAATATACTTTTTATTCACAGAGATTTAAGAGTTATTCTAGGATAGACCACATTTTTGTATCAAAAAATATGTTACCCAAAATTATAGATTGTGATATTGGAGTTATCAAGGTCACTGACCACGCGTTGATGTCAATGGACATGGAAACCAAGAAAGACTATAGACAAGCGAAGAGATGGAGATTGGATGTAAGGTTGTTGAATAAAAAGGATATAATGGAGAAAATAAAGAAAGAACTGCAGGAAATTTGGGAGATTAATGAAAAAGAGAACAACCGGCAGGACATATTATGGGACACAATGAAAGCTGTAGTAAGAGGGATTTGTATTAGGGAAAGATGCACATTAAAAAAACAACAGGAAGCTCAAAATAAAAAGATTGAAGAGGAGATAAGAAGTTTGGAAGAAAAGTTAAAGGAGACAAAAGATAAACGCCTATTAGCCCAAATTCAAGCTAAGAAAAAGGAATTAGAGAAAGAAGAATTAGAACAAGTTCAAAAGAATTTGTTGTATTTAAAAAGAGACTTTTTTGAATATAGTAATAGAAACTCAAAGATGCTGGCTAGATCCACACAGTTGGAAAAGGCTAAGAATATGATAGGGACAATAAAGGATAAGGCAGGGAATAGTTGTAATCTAATGAAAGATAAATTAAGTATATTTGAGGACTTTTATAGTGAATTATATACATCAGGATCGGGACCGCAAGATAAGATATTGGAATATGTAGAGAGGAATTGGAAAATAAAATTGCAGGAACAGGACAGGGATTATATGGAAGGTTTAGTTACGGAAAAAGAGATAGAGGGAGTTATTGATAAATTAAAAGGAGGAAAATCACCGGGGTTGGATGGTTTGGGGTCGGAGTATTATAAGCTTTTTAAAGGAATTTTAGTACCAAGATTAAAGAAATTATTTAATACTATAATAGAAGGGGGGAAGACTCCGCCATCATGGGAACATTCCCTGATTATATTAATTCCGAAACCAGGTAAGGATTTAACGGATCCCGCATCATATAGACCAATTTCCTTAATAAATCAAGATTCAAAGATTTTTACAGCAATATTGGCAAAAAGAATGGCCACATTTATTAGTAAATATATTAAAAAAGATCAGTGTGGATTTATCCCGGGTAGGCAAATGCCTAATTTAATGGGAAGAGTATTAAATATAATTAGTATCATAAAAAAAAGGAATTTAAAAGCAGGTCTGCTAGCATTGGATATATTCAAAGCCTTTGATTGTGTGGAATGGCCAGCACTTAAAACAATATTAAAAACATTTGGGTTTGGAGATTGTTTTATGGGAGTGATGGATAAGTTGTATAAAAATAATAAAGCGGAAATATTGGTTAATGATGGGTTAACACAACAGATTACACTAGCCCGAGGAACTAGACAGGGATGTCCTCTTTCACCGATCCTATTTGCAATAGTAATAGAAATTTTGGCAAATGTAATAAGGGAAGATGAAAGAGTGAAGGGGATAGGAAGAAAGGAGAAGATTAAAATGAATATGTTTGCGGACGATACCTTATTGACGGTAGAAGATCCCCTAGGGAGTGCTGAGGTGATTAAGAAACATTTAAGAGAATTTGGAGAAATCACGGGATTAAAAGTAAATTGGGGGAAGTCAGAAATGATGTTATTTAATTATAATAAGGAAGAGTTGGAAGAAGGTAAGGATAAGTTGGGTCTTAGACTTAAAAACATAGTACGTTATTTAGGTATTAACATTGATAGAGATTTAGATAGGCTTGAGGAACTTAATTTGGTAGCTTTAAAAAAACAAGTAGGGGAGAAATTAGAAGTATATAAGAAATTAAAACATTCTTGGTTTGGTAGAATAGCAATTATTAAAATGAAGATTTTACCTAAGATTAATTTTTTGTTTAGAATGTTACCAATTAAAATATCAGATGTAGAGCTGAAAAGTTGGCAAAATATAATCAATGCATATTGTAATGGGGATAAGAAAGCCAGGATTAATAAAGGGTTATGGTATAAGGCTCAAAAGAAGGGAGGTTTAGGGCTTCCAAATATTAAGTACTATTATATAGCTAATCAGTTAAGGTATGTTATAAGCTGTATTCTAGGGGAGGAAGATCTGGAGTGGTTGGAGACGCAAACTGGGGAAATAGATTATAAATTGAAAAATATTTTCTTTAAGAAAATTCAAAAGAAAGAATTAAAGGGACTGGACAACCCTTTGTTGGTAAATATAGTGGAGATCTGGGAGAAATTTAGGGGGAAGTTGATACCAGGAGATTCACCACTTGCCCCAGTGGTAGTAGTGGAGAATTTCCCAAGAGTGTTAAAAGTGGAGATTGAAGCGAGATTGAAAGATAAGGAAATAATCAAGTTAAGGAAGTGGATGGAAAATATGAAGGATAATGAACAAATTAAAGAGCTATTGATAGGTCATAAATTTGCATGGTTTAAATGTATACAACTAGGGAAATGGACTCAGGAATGGAAATTGAAAAATAAAAAGTGTAGAAATAATACAAGATTTGAAGAATTAGTAGAGTCAAAAGGCAGGAAAGAAGGAAAGGAAATTAAGAAAGGGTTGACTAGTGAGATATATAAATTATTGATAGAGGAAGAATTTCAAAATTCACTTAAAGTAATAAAAAAGGCTTGGGAAGAAGACGTAAATGGAGAAATTAAGGATTATAACTGGGAGAGGTTGTGGAACGCAAGAATGTTAAAATTGTTATCGATCAGAATTAAGGAGAATTTTTATAAGGTATTGTGGAGATGGTATCTAACTCCGGTTAGATTTCACCAGATTGATAAAAAAATATCTAAAAAGTGTTGGAGAGGATGCCAGGAGGTTGGAACTTATTACCATATGTGGTGGAGCTGTGAATATGTACAAAAATTTTGGAAAAGGGTATTTAAAGAAATAAGTGAAATAATTGGAAGTAAAGTGGAATTAGACCCGAAGCTCGCTCTACTAGCAATATGGGATAGAGGGGAAGAGGACAAAAACAAGAGGGAATTGATAAACAACCTCCTGACTCCTGTTAGACTAATGATTGCAAAAAATTGGAAAGGACAAGGAAGCTATACAATAGAAGAATGGTATAAAGAAATATGGGATATGGCTTTGAATGATATGCTAACTTGTAAAATGAAATTGAAAAGGGGAATGTCCGGTAAAAATGATTTTGGGGAAATATGGAGACCCCTTTTGGAATATGTATTAAGATCGGGGAAGGGACAAACACCTTCAAAAGAGTCGATAAACTTCTGGATAGAATAAGAGGTTAAGAGAAGGTCTCATGGTGGGGGGGTACACGGGGGGGGATTGTCAAGGGTTATGTATGTATTTTATGTTATCATTATGTTGAAAATAATAAAATTATTTACAAAAAAAAAAAAAAAAAAAGAACTCATCCTTGTGTGTGGTTTTTGTGTGAAATTCTAGAATAATTTCACGGAATTTCTGTCTAAGCATACATAGGATTACACCCTCAGTTATTGCATTTTAGGGTCCTCTGAACAGTTCAAAACATTAATAAAATACAACCATTCTATTACAAATGATAACTTTAAAATTTAATCCCATGAAAGAAATAGATCCATGCAGAAAGCTATTGAGAGTTGGGGAGAAAAGAGAACAAGTTGAAAAAACAACATTATAAAGAACTGGTCTCAAAACAGAAATGAACAAAACAACTCCCCTACATGAAGAATATTTTGTTTCTCTGAACATGGGACAAGGGAATCAGTAGAAGGGGCAATTGTAAATTAATCTAGGTGTCGGCATGCGTTGATTCTGGGGTACTTCTTTACCGAGGTCCCAGAATCAATACAAGGCATATGAAGGTGTCTTCATCTGCTTCTTTTGCTCTCATTATTCTCTTTCACAGAGCAGTTGGTCCCCATTGGGACATTATACTCCCCCATGGATGGATGGTGGCATTGGAAATAGGATAAAACCACATGTTGGGGAGCAATGAGACAGTCTATCATCTGATCCAGCCTAATGACCTGTCCTTTATTTAAGAACCCATTCTTCAAATAATTCTTGGAACTAAAGCTATTCCTTCTTTTAACATGATCTGTCTATATAATTAATATCAAGGCCCAATCAGTTTTGTTAATTGTTAATTACTTTGTAATTACTGAGCAATCTTGATTTCAACGGAAGTTTAATCTGTTCATACACTTTTCTTTTTTGCAGTATTTACTAACATTCCTATTCCAAACATTACTGTTAACTATCTGCTACTATATCGCCCTGCATGCTGGCATGTTATGTTTTATGGTATTATACTGTCAAGAGGCAGGTTGTCCCATTCTGGTTTTGTTTTCTGAAGCAACCAGTCTTGGATTGAGTCAGTAATTTTTAAAAATATTTTATTTTATTTTAATATAACAGAAAATAGTACAGTCCCCTAAGAATTGAGATTTAAACAGCTGCTACTGAAAACCTGGCTAATACAACTTGGGGGTGGGGGGACAAGACAGAAGAAAGAAAAGGGGAAAATGAATAACAAATAAACTAATTAATAAGTGTACTGTGTGATCTTCATTTGTTGTTATAATGTCTAAATGTTCAGAGCAGAAGCGGGCATATATTGTTGTAAGTCCAGTTGTGACATATGCTAAATGAAGTCAACATATGTCAGAACTGGATTAGAAGCAAATCATGAGTCATTTTTCTGATATTGCCACGGACCATATATTTTGGTACCATGTAGATTATCCAGTTTTTTCCACTGCTGTGTAATTGTCTGGTGAGCAGCAATTAACAAAAATTATAACAAGTCTTTACATTTCAAACTTACATTAGATCCTTTGTATATTGATAATAAAAATAACTCTGGATCATATACAATCATTTCTCTAGTAATAACCATTATTTCTCTATGTACTAACATCCAGAATCCCTGTATATGTGAACACATCCACCATAAATGAAAATGCATGCCTTTTACCTTGTTTTCTTATTTTTGTGTCTGAAATTCTTTTCAATATGAAATTAAACTGTCTCTTTTGTTGTGATAGAGATATATGTTCCATCATTTTAATCACAGATGTTCACTTGTTTAAGCACAGTCCTGCTTGATTTCCTCTTTGCTAGGCAGTCATTTAAGTACATCTGATTCAGTTTCCTCTGTTGTGAAAAAGAGTGTGAAAGCCATATTGTAGATCTTTAACGTTCTCGAAGTACATTTCAGATGTGTAATTTATTTAATTGCTAAATGATATGGCTGCTAGGACAATTTTCCTAATTATAATGGAGTCCCTTTCTTTGGTTAGAAATCTTGTTGTTAAATACCATATTTTCAATTAGTGTGTGGATATGGCTAATTTGTAGCTTTAACAAATATGCATCTGCACATTTCTGAACTTTGAGGAAAGCTTTTATTTGAAGTAGCTATTCCATTTTTTAAAGAGAGCAATCTTTTCATGCTTACAAGGTATGGTGATTATATTTGACAACTGTGAAATGTTATCTATCCAGAATTAAATTGCCAAAATGATAAAAATAAAAATCAGCTTACTCTAAACTTATATAGTCGAAGTAATATAGCTATGTGGTGAAATCATAACTTGGATTTTGATTATTATATAAACTTGTCTTTTTTTAGAGCTGAAAATCATGTGGGCAAACTGGATATAAAGTTCATTCTAGGAACGCTCTAATGGATGACAGGGAATCTCCTACAGACCTACAGTTAAATTTACAAGACTTGCTTCGTACAGACGGACACTTAGAAAGGATCAAAACTTGCTTGGCTTCTTGTCCAGATGAAAACGAAAATCAGCTTAATGACGGCAAGCATGATGCCCTGAAAAGCAGTGATGACACGATGGGAAGAGTTGAGCAGGATAGCATAAATAATAATGAGGACAGTGAAGACTACGCATCATTCTGCCAAGAAGGTGAAAGTGATAAGCCATCTATAAGCTTCACTGCAGATGCAAAGCTCATTCTAGAAAAATGTGCCTCTGAAAATGAGAGTTCAAGGAAAACAAAAAGTTCCAGCGGGAAAGGTACAATGGTTTCCATAATTCATATATATATATATATATATATATATTGTTTGCTTGACGGTAATACAGCTTTGCTCAAAATCCTTGGATTGATCTCTCTTAGGTGCCTTACTTATAGTCTTACTAGACTCAAAAAGTATTCCAATCTTCCTACCTTCCATCCAACCCTGCAATCCAGGCTTGAATAAAGTGTATACTATGTAAACATTAACAAGAAGTTTGTTCTTGTCAGTCCCTTCCTTTGCCAGGTACCCATTCTTCTCCCACAGCATGAAATTTGCTCCCAGCTGGGCTGTATGCCAAGGTAGGGAATTTTAGTGGACATGGAACTCTTTCAGGGTTTGAGCATCTGGCAACTCTTTACAGAAGCAGTATTCAGGAGAAGAGTCCAACTAATAATAGGATGGAAAGAATAGAAATTGTGGGATTCATGATTCATCATATGCTTTTGAGGACAGAATTTAAAAAAACATTTGTGCTGTATAAGGGTATGATCATTCTGCAGACTACACTTAGTCTACACTAAGTAGAAGAGAGATAGTAAATTAAATCAAGCTGGGTTTGAATGTTTAAGAATGAAGATGATTTTCCTGCAGTCTAAGCTCAACTACTACAGAGAAAATGGATAGGCCAATGCCCTTTACCCACAATGGCTTGGCATGTCCAGGTTCGGATGACATGCCAGCCCATCATGGGTAAAACAGCCCCTACAACAGACCATGGCTTATCAGGTGGCTTATTAGGAAAAACAAGCTAGCCCAGGTTCACACAGCACACTAACCCATTGTGCGTTGGCATGTCATGTAAACACAATCTATGTCTGATTTTGTTTTGAATGAAAATATCTTGTACAACATATCCTCAGATTAGGATTACCTTTTGCTTCTGCCATGTCAGACATATGCTTACATTTCCTTAAAATAGTCATGCAAAACCACCACGTTTACTTTTTGATTTTCTCTGCAGTAGTTGAGCTTAGATTGGGAGGGAAGGAAAAGCCACTAAGGCCTTATTTGTAGCTGTAGCAATTCACCTCCTCCCTGGCCGGGGGTAAAGAGAAGCGGCGGGAGAAAGGGGGAAGTTGCCCATGGGCGTTCCTGCAATGGTGACTTGGTGCAGCTTGGGGATGAGGCCGGCCTGGGTGGAAGTGAAGTGTCGGAGGAAAGGAGAGGTATGTTTCTCCAGCTCCAGTTTATGCATCCTTTCGTGTGTGGGATAAGACCAGGCAAGCCCACGTAGATGGGAACAGAGTGATGTGAAGCAGCCAGGGAAAACAGGAAGGGGGGAGATCATAACCGCTGCTTGTTCGCTGCACTGACGGATGATGGATGGAAGGAAAGGGGCGGAGGAAGAAGGGGCTGTACTTGCAATCTGTTGCTAGGTAGATTTCAGAATCAAGTGTAGCAGAGCGGCTGGTGCCACTTTGGCCGCTTTTGCCCAGGGACTCTGTAGCTAGCAAAAATAGTCAACTCAATGCTGCGACATAGTCAGCGGTTCCCGACAGACAACACGCTAACCAACGGTTGTGTGAATAGTCAACTCTGCACAACGTTGGCGATCTTCGTTGGTCATTTCGCAGAAACAGTCAACCGTGGTGTGGTTTCCCCCCGACAGGCAACACAAGAGTCAACCGTTGACTAACGTGTCATCCTAACCCAGTCAATTACAGCCATTTTATGAATGCACAAGCTCCCCCATGGCAGCCATTATATCAGAGTGCCCACAACACTCTTTCAAAATTCCAATTATTCCCACTCGCCCAAAAAGGTTGGGGACCCCTATCTTAACCTTTATATTTTATTCAACTCCAGGATTACTTTCTTTATAAAAGTAGAATAACGTGCAATAAACACATTTTCCATAAAGAAAATGACTTTGTGGAGAAAAGACCTCCTCCTAGTGTGTGGTGTCCCTGCTATAATTGAGTGTGTGTAGACACCTTAAAATTCAGACTTCTTTTATAACTACTAATATTTTTCTCTAACAAATGCCAGTTCCAGTGAATGTTCTTGTTCAGAGCTTTGTTTATATAATTAACAAAGGCATGGTATGAAGGCGCACGATCTAGCAACTTTGCTAAAGCTAAGCAGATCTGGATCTGATCAATACCTGTATTGGAGACCACCAGGGAACTCTATGCCACCTGGAGTACCATGGAACAAAGGAAGGATACAACTAAATTAAAAATAAAAATAAAAACTGACTGGGCTTCTATCCTGAAGTTCTTTACTGATAAAATCTAAAGATATCCTCTGACAATTAGAAGGTTCTGTAAACAAGAAACCCTGAAATTAAAAATCATTTAAATAGCAGCATTTTCTTCTCAGAAATTGTCTATTTAGTAAATTGTAACTGAGGTATTGAAGTTGTAAAGTGTTCTTTTATGATTATTTTCCTGCTATTTTTACTCATGGTGCTAATGGCTTTTATAATTGAACAGTAGTATTTTGATATCTTCATGAGGTTAATTTCAACTAATAGTCATGAGTAGGGGGACATAACATTGGACTTGCTGAATTTTCTTAGCATGAACTATATTAATTCAGACAGGGCCAATTTTGGAGCAAATATATTACATCAATAATGCTATTGTAAAAATAAAACTAATTTCCAAGAAAACTATTTTTCTCATTCAATTTTAAGTGTGTGTGAATGGCAATTTCATCATTCTGCACTACACTCATGAATAACTTCAAACGTTTCTTTGAAATATGCAAATTCTATTTTGAGACATAACACTTTGAAACAAAGGTTTCCTAAAAGCTGGAATAGTATTTGGGTATGACACAAAGGGATAGTAAAGGTCACATGCTGCCATAAATAGAACACTATTCTTTTGAGGGTAATATTTTTATTTCTTTGCTAATATAACATTTCATAATTTAGTGAAATAAACACTGGCTTCTTGTTCTTGGTCTCAAAGTTGTATTGATCAATAACAATATGAAACCATACCTGTTTTGTTGGCCTCAGTCTAAAAAAGCTATAGTGCTTGAAGTTTGATTCAGCTGAACATGTGAAAGGACCTAGTAATGTTGATACAGCCATATCTGTGATTGCAATGAAATATATAGAGAACCCATTTAGGCAGCCAATCCCCAACTCAAAACTAAACACTATAGTGTAATGTACAGACTGCAGAATGAAAAATTAATAAAGCCAAAAGACATACCGAATCAGTGATCTCTCAGATCATTCATATGTTTCAGTTTTCCTTTAATTTCTGAGCAACAAGGACCGCTTGAAAACTACAAGTGTAATGACTTATGGATATGTTTAGAGGTTAAACTATATAGCAAAGGTTTTATTGGCTACTGCACCTAAGTATTTTAACATGGATTGTATCCAAATGTGGCAAACACAGGTTCCCTCTTGCAGTGGGGCTTTCCTGTGCTTCTTGTCTCACCGCAGGCCTTGAAAAGCTTTTCATGAGAGACCCTGACTCGGTGGGCAGGGAAAGGTGTGGGAAGTCCCATTGTATGAGCAGACCTCTGCTTGTGCAAGTTTGAATACAGTCCAGTGTGTTTAAATGTTTTTGAGATGCTTTCTTTATTAAGACAGAAAAAATTCTTTTGCAGCCAAGCAAGAGAAGACTGACATCACAGCAACAGCTTGTGCACAAGATGAAGATCGGAGCAAGACCAAAGCAAAATGTCCGCAAAAGGATACGAAACAGACTTTGCAAGACCTCTTCTCTCTTCTTCGTGAAGAATTTGAGCAGATGGATTCACGAGTGCTGCCCCTGTGTCTCCATCAGGTAAGGATGCCTGACACCTGCCTTGCTTTCTCTAGGAAATTTTTGGTGCTGCTGTTGCATTACAGCTTGAACTCCACAGTATAGAAGCATGTATTTTACACCTGTGCATGTATCTGCATACATTTTACATATTTTCCTATTGGACTCTGATCCCATAGCTCACTAGCAGAGCACCTGTGTTGCATGCCGAAGGTGCCAGGTTCAATTCCTGGCATCTCCATTTACAGGATCAGATGGCAGGTAGTGGCTCTGCCTGAGGCTCTGGAGAACCACTGCCCCTTAGAGTAGACAATACTGGGTTAGATGGACCAGTGCCCTGACCTGCTATAAAGCAGCTGCATATGTGTATATGATTTATTCCTATAGAAAAACTTCCGGTTTTAACTTTATCAAAGCTAAAGCAGACATTTTAAGGAGCTAGGTTTTACAGATATAGAAAAGAGGTTTGAAACAAAAGTGATATTTAGAGGTATGGAAGAACTTTTAAGAGATGGAGGTGATGCATTTACAACTTTAAAATATACCACATGTGTCTACCATTGAATTTATCATGGAAGGGAATAGGTTCTTTGATTAAAATTAGCATGCTGCCTGTTTTATTGCAGTGTTTACCTATTCAATATCACTGGCTAAATTGAAAGAATGGGAGGAGGTTTATTTTGGCTTTTGGTTGGGTTAAGAAACCATTAAAGATTCTAAGTTATGTTCCCTGGAGATCCATAAAGGAAGGAAGGCTAGCACTTCCTTCTCTTCCTATCTATTATTACACCTCTCAATTATGTATATTGTCAAACTGAATCGCTGAAGAGGAAAAGCAACAGAACCACTTAGAGCAAGGATATTTTAAAACGACTTGGAAGTTTGTATTTTGGTCAACAGATACTAATAGGCTACAAGAAGAAATATTAAAAACATTTTTCCTTATAAATTATATCACACCTTTCCATTGCATAACAGTGCCAAAGGCAGCAGCTTCTAATTTGTGTAATAGAGCAACATTATACATAACAATTAAGCATAGTAGTATAAAAACATAAATTTGGTAACTATATCTAAAAGTAATAATTCAGCTGAGCCCAACTGGTTACCAAATGCAATCTGGGAGGGAGAAAACAGATCTCCCAGGGTAGGGAGTTCCAAAGTCTGAGTGCCACTACTATTTCATAGGTACCCACAAACCAAGTTTTTAACAGCTGAAAGACACAAGAAGGCCCTTCCCTGGTGAGCTGAATGGGTGGGAATGCTTAGGGAACAGGCAATCCTTCAGGTATCCAATAAATTCAAGGCGACACTAAATCTTACATTGCCATTAACAATTGTTTTTCTGCTCTGTAGACTAATTTAAACCATGGCACAAGAGACTTTATTAATGGATTAAAATGTCAAAAGTCAGATACTAAGATTGCTTTTAAATTGTCATTTTTCCTAGATCTAATGAATTTCCATTGGATAAAATAAGTCACCGGTTTATTTCAATTTCACTCAACTAAGAAATTTATTACAAAGTAACTTCAATTATTCGGTCTGAGATAACATAAAAGAAGTATATACTTCTGGAAAGTAGAATGAAATGTTAAATTTAATCCCAAAACGTTACATATAATAGAGAAAATTGGGGTCATCTGATTGAGAAGAAATACTGGTAATGAAGACTATGAAATTGCAAATGAGGTCAAATAGCTTAGTGATGTTAATTAGAATATGCAATAGTCACAAATTCAAGGAGAGGAGCTGGTGTAGCATATTCTTGTCGCACCTTAAAATAGGTTAATATATTGTGCTATATACTTTTGTGGGCCAAATCCCTTGAAGAAATGTACATTCGTCCATGAAAGTTTATGAAGTTTAAGATTCCACAGAAGTCTTCATTAAGCATTTCCAAATATTTGCTTTCATTGGTGTGGGCAGACAAAATTATAACTCTCAGGATTGTAGAGGAAGTACTTAAATATAAGAGTTTGCAGAGAATTTAAACTTAGTGTCTATTTTTTATTTATCTCTATGAATATTGGATGCTCTGTTAAAATATAAGTATAAAGGATGGATATCTTCCCCTGAAGGGTGAAAAGAAGGGTGATAATTCTATTACTATACTAAAATAAATATTTGAAAACATTAACTACTTCTTTGCTTTCCTTTACAGATGGCTGAAACCTATTTTCAAGATGGAGAATGTATCCTTTTGAAAATCAAGATAGAATTCGGTGTCCTCAGAAAGAAAGCACATGGCAGAAGGTTTTCAATTACTAGTCAGGGTAAAGCAAAGTGAAGAGGTTGCGATTATTCTGATTTCTTAATTCTGTGGTGGGGGCAGATAAGTATTAAATCCTTCTCAAATATGTAATGTTTGAAGAATTCTAAAGGCACACTGCAAAAGTTCCACGTATGTTGAACTATGAACTTGTTGTTTGTGGACTTACACATTAATGTGCAGGTGCTTGATTTAACTGTATTGTGCATCGCCCCCAAACGTCCTCTCCGGCCCGCTTCTAATAGGGCGCCCTGGTATACAGAAGACCTCAGGGAGTTGAAGCGGAAAGGACGACGACTGGAGCGCCGATGGCGGAAAACTCGACTTATATCCGACAAGACACGATATAGAGAACATCTTCGTTTCTATGGGGTGGCAATACGTGCAGCGAAGAAAGCTTTCTTCTCTGCACGCATTGCGTCTGCGAATTCACATCCAGCAGAACTGTTCAGGGTGGTGAGGGGTCTAACTCAGGCTCCTTCTCCCCTGAATCCGATTTTAGAGCCTTCGGCAGTTCGCTGCGATGCCTTTAACGATCATTTCTCAGATAAAATCTCTCGGATAAGAGCCGACTTAGACGCCATTGTTATAGCAGAGGTTGACAGTGGAGTGTCCAGTGACTCCGTGAGTAGGATTACACTCGATCAGTTTCAGTTGGTGAGTACCGAGGATGTGGACAAGGTACTTGGATGTGTGAGGAAGACGACTTGCCCTCTCGATCCCTGTCCTTCCTGGCTGGTCGTCCAGGGAGGAGATGCAGTTAGATCACATCTACAGCATCTCATTAATGCATCTCTCAGGGAGGGGAGTTTTCCATCATGTTTAAAAGAGGCGGTGGTAAGGCCGCTTCTAAAAAAGCCCTCCCTGGATCCCCTGGACCTTAATAACTACAGGCCTGTATCAAATCTTCCGTTTTTGGGCAAGGTGATCGAGAGGGCAGTTGCTCTTCAACTCCAGGTAGTCTTGGATGACACCGATTTTCTAGACCCATTTCAAACCGGCTTCAGGGCGGGATACGGAGTTCAGACCGCTTTGGTCGCCTTAGTGGATGATCTACGCCTTAGTATCGACAGGGGGAGTGTGTCCCTGCTGGTACTTCTGGACCTCTCAGCGGCTTTTGATACCATCGACCATGGTATCCTTCTGGAGCGCCTGGGGGAATTGGGGATCGGGGGCACTGTGCTTCAGTGGTTCCGATCCTATCTCTCGGGCAGGTTCCAGATGGTGATGCTTGGGGATAGCTGCTCTTCAAAAAAGGAGCTGCTATGTGGTGTACCACAAGGTGCCATCCTTTCTCCAATGCTGTTTAACATTTACATGAAACCGGTGGGAGAGATCATCCGGAGGCATGGGGCGGGGTGCTATCAATACGCTGATGACACCCAAATATATTTCTCTATGCCTTCGACAACATCGTCAGCTAAGGATAGTGTGTCTCCTCTGAATGAATGCTTGGAGGCGGTAATGGGCTGGATGAGGAAAAACAAACTGAAACTGAATCCAGACAAGACGGAGGTGCTTGCTGTTAAAGGCCCCAACCTGGGTCTGGAGGTGTGTCAACCAGTTCTGGATGGGGTTACACCCCCCCTGAAAGATTGTGTTCGCAGCTTGGGGGTACTCTTGGATCCGTCGCTCCAGATGACAGCTCAGATTGATGCGACGGCCAGGAGTGCCTACTATCAGCTTCGGCTGATACGCCAGCTGCGCCCCTTCCTAGAGTTGGAAGACCTAAAGACGGTAGTGCATGCGCTGGTAACTTCAAGGCTCGACTTCTGCAATGCGCTGTACATAGGGCTACCTTTGTGCCTAGTCCGGAAACTTCAACTTGTTCAAAATATGGCAGCCAGGTTGGTCACCGGTACACCTAGGGGTGATCACATTACACCAGTTTTAAAATCGCTTCATTGGCTGCCAATTAGTTTCCGGGCAAAGTATAAAGTGTTGGTTATTACCTTTAAAGCCCTACATGGTTTGGGTCCAGGGTACCTGCGGGATCGCCTTCTCCCATACAATCCGCCCCGCACACTTAGGTCCTCTGGGAAGAACTTACTCAAGCCAGCCAGAACTAGGCTGGCGAGTGTTACCCAGAGGACCTTTTCTTCCATCGCTCCCAGACTGTGGAGTGGTCTGTCGGAGGAGGTTAGACAAATTGACAGTCTTCATGAATTTAAGAGAGTCATGAAGACTGTCCTCTTCCGACAGGCCTATCCAGATGAATTTTAGGATATTTTTAATATTGTGTTGTTCTGTTGTTTTTAAAATTTTTAAGTGTTGTGAATTTTTGTGTTTATATTGTTGTTGTTCCCCGCCTCGATCCGGAGGGAGAGGCGGGTTACAAATAAATATTATTATTATTATTATTATTATTATTATTATTATAGATTTGGTCTTCCTCTCATCCTATCCCAACCTAATGTAGCAGAATTTTGCACTATATTCATACTAACCTGTTTCTGGACACACTGTATTCTTTAGATCATACCAATTTTTCAGGCTAAAGTGCTAGTGGAATATTCACAACACATGTATTTCCTCATTTTTATTGATATAAGCCAGGTTCCAAGAATCAGAAAAGACGTTTAGGATAGAATTTTGGCTTCACCACCACACCCCCCTTTCTCACCCCCTTTTTTGTTTTGTTAAATTACAGCACTTCACAGTAGTTGGCAAACTGTTCCTAAATTTGGGATACTTTTAAGAGAAACTTCCAATAGCTGGGGTCAGACAAGGCAGCTGGGGAAGTTTCATTTTACATGTGGAAGTGTTTTTGCATGCTATTAATCTTTGTATTCTGGCCTATAGACTTCTAACCCGTCTAATCTCAAAAGGAATCTTCAAAAAAGAATTTCTATACAATATTTGAATTATGGAATGATCTCTCCGATGAGGCCCACCTGGCGCCAACATTGTTATCTTTTTGGCGCAAGGTCAAAACTTTTCTTTTCTCCCAGGCATTAACAGCTTAAGTTCAGTTTGAGTCTTTGGCCTGGCTGAAAGTTTAAAATTGTTTTAAATGTTAGCTGTTTTTATGTTTTATGGTTTTAAATTTTGTATATTGACTTTAAATGTTAAATCTTTTAATTTTTGTAAACTGCCCATAGAGCTTCGGCTATGGGACAGTATATAAATGTTAATAATAATAATAATTAATAATAATAATAATAACACTACATAGTAGGTATAATATTCTTAACAGTAATGCATTTTTTTGGTTGGGTACTGCATTTGAATAACAATCAGCTAGGGACAGTTCCTGTATTGTGTGATTTTTCAGTTTCAATCTGCAATGTAATCTGAAAAAAATACTTAAATATTACTCACAAAGCTTCTGTTGTATTTCTGATTGCTTGGACAGTTTATCTGGATTATTTTGCCTGCATGTTTAACCTAGCAAGATATTAGGGCAGCCTTTTGGCATAACACCTGCTTCCCTACTGATCTTCACCAGCCACGTCTGGTTATCCCACAGAGCAGGAATAGTTTAATATTCAGACTTTAGCTATTCATTTTCTCCTCAGCTTTCTCCCAAGTCCTTCTGTATCATCACCTATCAAAGAGCAGACCTTCTCCCTCTCTGACTACCAACAGATTCTCTCAATCATTAACTGTCAATTCCTTAAGTCAGCTGACATTTCCCAGCTGCTCTTTTTCACTTAACTAGAATCTCCTGCCAATCAGAATTGAATTTACATGATCCAGGCCCTGTTTAAAAATATTGCCAGCAATTGGCTCTCTCTCCCCCTTCAAAACATCATTAAGCAGCAACTACTAAAACATAGAATCATGGAATAGTAGAGTTGGAGCCTATAAGGCCATCGAGTCTAACCCCCTGCTGAATGCAGGAATCCCTGAAGGACAGCTGTCCAGGCCTTTATCACAGTGACAGCATTAGACCTCACGCCTACACAGAAAATTTACAGAACAACAACAGTTATATACATGGCATTTCTTCATACTGTCACACAAAGGTGGACCAAGATTTGTTCTCTGCTGCCTCAGAGGGCAGGACTAGATTTAATGGGCTTAAGTTACAGGAGGGTAGATTTCACTTAAACTTTAGGAGAAATGTCTTGATGGTAAGAGCAGTTTGACAATGGATCCATTTACCTAGAGGAATGGTGGGCTCTCCATCACTGGAAGTATTCAAGCAGAGACTGGATACAGGACTGGTGTCAAGGGTAGGCATTGTTGGGCACCTCTCGAGGGCCTACAGCCCAGCAGGGTTCACTGACAAGAATCTTCTGAACTCGTTGCTCCTCTTCATCATTGCAACCTGCTTGTTAACCTGCCTCTTGCTCTGGTGGTGGTGAGAAGGAGGAGCAGTAGATACCACTACCTACTTGTTCATTAGCTCTCTGCCTGTCAAGCAAGTGGTAGGGTTGATGAGAAAGAGGATAAGGAGTAATAGCAGCTGGTGATAATAGCAATGAGAAGGTAAACTCACTGAAGGAGGGGCCCATTGAGGGTGTCATGCCCGAGGCCCTCAGAATCCAGGCTACAACAATGGCTTCATCTGTTGTAGATGCTCTTGCACCCTCAAACACAGGATTGGACTAGATGACCTACAAGACTCCTTCCAACTCTGTGACATTCTGGATCGAAGATGTGATCACAAGATATAGATGATCTTAGATTGTTTAGTAACTCCCCTGTAGGCAAAGTGATTCCAGGATATAAGATTAAGTTTTACGTCTATTAATGTCTAGATTAGATTTTAGTTTGTTACATGCCAAAGACGTGGTAGGTTGCAGAATGCGAAAGATGTTTGGGGCTGCTTTGAATTTTCCTTGTGCTCTCTGTCCATGAAACTGATTATAGTGGTAGCATTTGCTGGTGCCTGCCCCCTCCCCCGCCCATGGCATTCTAGACATACAACCAAACTTTTAGAAGCCTTTAGCTTTCAAGGACAAATTCAATTGTGGCCAGGCATTTTCTAGTTTGTTTGTTTGCTTGTTTGTTTGTTTTTTGAAGAAATATGTTCTAGCATCTTTAAATGTGGATGTCAGATTGCTGGTGGAAGCTCTCATTCCAAAAAGCTTGTTGCCCAAAAAAGGAAATCTGTTTAGATGCATAGGAGTGGTGACTCCAAGGGGGAAAATTAAGAATGAATTAAAGGAGTTGATTCTTGTGCCCATGAAGCCCATGCATATCAGGTTTCACTGATATCATAAGGCAGACCATTGCTTTTGAAAATAGTTGTGACTCAGCTGTTTGTCTGTGTCTGTATTTTTCTTTACTTATCCATTCAGATGAGAAAGCCATGAAGTTTATTCAGCTTGAAAGGTTATATCATGAACAGCTGCTTGCAAATCTTTCTTCTATTCAGCAGCAGTGGGGTAAGGAAAATTATACTGGAAAATTATCTGTTAGATAACACTTGAGAAATCTGGTCTGTTCTAATACAATAAATCCTGTATTGAAAAAGAAAGATTGTTGCATATTTCCATAGCACTAAATGTTGTGAGGAACACATCTAGTCATTGGGGCAGAAGTATGTGTTTCTAACAGTGATGTGGCTTTTCTAGAAAATTTTGAACTGGGAAATTTTTCAATGCCAATTAGGTTAATTTCAATGGGGTCCTATGCAAATTTGAGTCATTTGCATAGGACAAATTTCAGGTTTGATCAGAAAATGTTCTGTTGCCCTAGGGTAGATGTTGGCAACATGTGGCCATCCAGATGGTTTGGACTACAACTCCCATCAGCACTCACCATTGGCTACACTGGCAAAGAACTGATGGAAGCTGTAGGCCAAGACATGTCAAACAAGCTGTTCATCCCTGCCATAGGTAGATCTAATTTAGCATGTGTATTTAGTAAACAAAGCTAAAACAGATTGTACCATATATATTTTTGGCCTAATACAACACAAGTATTTGACTGAAAAACTTGAGGGAATAATAAAAGCACATTTGATGTGAATTAAATGTTATATTATGTAGAAATTTGTATTGGAATACTTGTACAATTTTAAAGATAATAGCATGCACTTCCCTTACATTGTTTAAATTTAAGAGAAAAAAGATTCTGAAAAATGCTGACACGTTAATTAATTTTAGAAGCCTAAAAATGTGCATGATATATGGACAACCAGTCGTCTATTTTAATGGAATTCCAGTAAGGTTGTTGGGGCATCTTCAGTTTTGGTACAAGTACTCACATACTTGTTAAGGATAATCATCTGAAACACATTAATTACAACTTTAAAACTACCAAGCTTGCCTAATATTGTATTTGCAATTGATATACATTCATTTCAACCAATGAAAGGGAACATTTCCCACCAAAAAAACAACACTGGGAGTTTTTGCACCCCCACATCACTGGTTTCTAATTTAATTTTCATGAAAAGAGTTGTCATTATTTTCAATTTGGTTTGGGGATTTTAATCGGGTACTGCCATTATTCTGCGCTGTAATATTTTTCATTTATTTTGAATCTAGTTTATGAAATTGGAGTACATTTTTATAAAGTTGTTTTTGAAGATATTAATGCATTTTGAATATATGAAACTTCTGTGTATTCAGAAAAAAAATGGAAAGCAACAGCATCAAGCAAGGTCCCAGATCTAAAGAATTCTCCTAAAGGTCTGAATAACGAAGAGTTAGGCAAGCTTGCTGAACTTTGTATATCTCATCAAGAGTAAGTAATAAAATGATTATTCTTAGTCATAATCCTGTGTGTGTGTTACATTCAAAGTTCTGTGTATCCAGTGAACTCTTGATTTTGAGTGATTTTTAAATAGCAACTATTCTGTGCTACAGTATAAAGTACTTTTGAAATGGCCCAAGGTTTAAAAAGCAGCTTGCAGTTTAGCACAGAGAGCTGCTGCTCAAAGAAAGGAAGAAAAAAGTAAGAAGTGCCCTGAGTATGAGTTCTGAACTATGATGGATTGAGTTAGCTTCCAAATTAAATGACTTGCCTTATTTTGCTAGTGATACTTGCACAAATTAAAATGCTGTACTACCTGATATAGAAATTTTAAAAACAAAAAATACAGGAAGATGAAATTGCTGAGATCTTCATAGGCTCAATTCAGATGTCAAATAAATATTAGGAATCCTTCAAAATCATGGTTTGGGAGGATCAGGAATACATGATGAGCTCACACACTGGGTGACTTCACATGACACAACAGCCCACCATCAGTTAATTTATCTGTAGGAGCTGTTGTGTTGTGCTGGGCACTCATGGGCACCATTTTTATAAGGCACCTGTGGACACCTGGCTTGCTGTCGGTTATCGTGTTGTGCAGGGGTTATTTGAGGGTTACATGACCCTCAAATAACCCTAGAAGAAGCCATGGGTAATTTGAGAGTTGTTTACCCCTCAAACAACCCCTGCCACTTGAGTTTGCACAACATGACAACCCACAGCAAGCATACTCTCAGGAGCCATGTTGTGTTGTGCAAACCAAGTCACTTTCTCTTTTCCTGTAACATGCTTCGTTCCTTGTCCTTTTCCTGATTTGCCTAACCATGATTTTGCTGTGACATTGGAACTGAACAAAGTATGGTTAGCATTAACCATGGTTTCTAAATCATAGTTGAAAAATAAAACTATGATTAGTACTATCCAGAAAAGAGGGAATCACCATGCGAGGGAGGAGGATGGAGCTCAAGGTTTGGAGGATCACAAAAAATATGTCCAAATGGAGCCACAGTGTGCTCTATCTGTTTGGACTACAGTTGGTAAATTGGTAAATCTGTAATGTCCAATCTAGGAGTACTACCAAAATGTGTATACCCCTTAAGGGAGAATCTGATCCCATCTAGAACACACAACACCTATTTTCAAGTTAGATAGGTTGCCCATTATTGATATCACTGCCTTGCTTGAGTTGACCTTTCATTTATTTGCCCTCATCCTTTCAGTCACCAAATTCAGGCATTTGTTAAAGGAACTGCTTCACCTGGATCTGCTGAAAAAGTAAAATATGGGTGTATGTTAATGATATCTCACTCCAAGTTTCCAGATGCCTTCATGTGGCAGGTTTATGCAAATGTTAAGTAATATGGGAGACAAAAGTGAGCCTTTTGGAGTCCCACAAAAAAGGGAAGAACACAGTCCCCCAACATCACCATCTCACAACTATTTGTGTGGTAGGAGTGAATCCAGAAGTCTACCATGGTTGATGGTATCAAAGCCATTGAGAGAACCAGGGAAATTAGCAGAGTCGCATTCCGTATGTTCTTCTCCCATCACAAGTCATCAACCAGTCCCATAAGCAACCTGAAAGACTGATTGAAAAGGATCAGGGTAAACTGTGTTAACCAATATTGCCTTCAGCTGGGTCATCACTATGTACATTCTTCCCCCAAAACAGCAAATTGGAAACTAGTCATAACCTGCAACATTGGATGGATCCAGGATCCCCCCACCTGCAGTAGTAGTCCAATCATGGCTTCCTCAATGAGGCTTCTGTCACTGTCGTCAGCAGGCTGACCAGATTGTCATGCCTCGCCTCAAGCAGCTATAAAGAGCAGGGCTTATGCAAGAATTCTCCAAACACCTCCCCAAGGCAACAATAGCTGAAACCTCAGCAATGGTGATCACATTTCCTGTACAAGCTCTATATTCAATGCAGCATCAAGGTTGGATTGAGTGTGAGCAGTTTATTGTGGAGCACTTTGCTCCACAAACCAGTTACTACCATAACAAAGTTTTCCCCTTAAAAGCAGTCTAAAAATCAATTAACTATGGTTGGTTCCTTCAGCTAATTCAGGTGGAGGAACCCAAACGCCCCTTTAATATTCAAAACTCTTTAATACCAAAAATGTTGTGCTGGACAGCACAGTGCTGATACAGTGGCAGCAGAGTCATTGCCACAACATATGCTTTCTAATGTTACAAAGTATTACTTGTAAGACACCTTAGAAAGTTCTGAATTCTGAAAGGTGGGGTATGAATAACTGAGAAGCCTGTCCCAGCTGTATTGTCCCACTCCCGGGCTCGGCCACCTACCACTATTTGTCCTATGGAAAGGATCTCGGAAGAAAAGAATACGGGCAGGTGAAGACCACCAATGAGCCTGCTCCAGCTAGCCTGTCCCCTCCCCTCACAGGGCTATTATTGCCAACTGCTCTGTTGTTAGAATCCCAGAAGAAAGAGGGAAGCAGACACACATGACCATCTCAGATCCTGCTCCAGCTGGACTATCCTTCTCCCTCACAGGGCCGGATGCCACAATCTGCCCTGTGGGGAAAATCCTGGAAGAGAAAGGGATGCAAATATCACCTAGGAGCCTGTTCTACCTGGACTGACCCCCACCCCAAAGAGCCATCTTTTACCATTGCCCTGTGGGAAGAATCCTGATTACTTGTTACTTTGTGTTTTTTAAATGGTTTGTTGTTATTTTATTCATGATTGTTTATGTTCCTCGAAGCCGCTTTAGAGGGATTTATGTCCTGAAAGGTGGGATATAACTGACTGTAATAATTAATTTAATTGAATGAATGAACAAACAGATTCTAATCTTTGTTCAGTCAAATTAAGTTTTCCACAACATCTGCTCTAATTGTCCCTGCCGCTTCATTGCACTTTGGCCACACTGCTGGCCACTACTGGCACCTCCTCCGTGGTGCAAAGAGCAAGACCTTCCTGGAAGTATCTTACCCAGGAGTGAAGCAAATAACAGAGGGCAGATCGGTGTCAGGAATAGTAAAGGTTTTGAAATTTAGCTAAGATTTAATTAAAAGTAGCCTGGAAGGCTTTTGGGCCTGTTCAGCCTTTGGAATGTTGCAATCTGTGTGAATAGATCTCTGTCAATGTTTGCAGAGCAGAGATGGAGGGGTGTCCTTACTCCCAGCAAACCACCTGTTTGTCTCAACTTTGGGAAAAAAACTATCTGTGAGAATTTGATAGAAAAAGGGTGGGGAGTTGCAGAAGGGCCACCCACATTGAAGCGTCATCTTGGTGGGCTAAGCAGTGCCACCCTGTTTGGACAGAGGCATTGCTGAAAGGCCAAAGCCCCTGTCTGTCAACTGGTCTGGAAGAGGCCTATGCCTCCCTTTTTAAGCTTCTACTAGGGACATCTGCAGCGCATTTCCCAGAAAAGCCTCCCTGTTTGGATCCATCACTATCTGAGACTTTGAAAGCACTCCGCACATGGATTGGATTTTAGATTACTAAGAACTTGCCATGAAAAGTACTGTGAGGATATTCATAGACTTGACCTCTAGATTGCTGTGTATTGTGTGTTTTTGTTTGTTGACAGTTAATTGTAGCAGCAGACTGGGCTTGATTACAACTGTTGGACTTTTCCTCTGCTGAGTCAGGCGGCGGGGAGTTCCCAGTGCTAAAGCAAAAGCACAGGACTCCTTGTACCTGAGATTTTACTTTCCCCGTGATCTTTTTTAGGCCTTGACCATGTTCCCTCGAGTTACCAACAAATTATCCATGGTTGGACTAGCTCCCTTGGGGTGGCTTGTTAAGCCTTTCAAGAATTTCCCCCTGTGATTGCCTGAGGGATCATATCAGGAATATTTCCCCTCTCCCTCTTTCCAAATGACAGTCGCATGCACGGGAAGCAGCATAACTGTATCAGGAGTTGCAGAATTTTTAAGGTTTTACATGGAGTTGTATAGCAAGGGAAGTGAGATATTGAAGGAGGACATGAATGCTTTTTTGTTCAGGTTAAACTCCCATGCTTAGATTCTTTACGAAGGCAATATCTTATGGCTCCACTGAAACTGGAAGAGATTATGAAAACAATTGTGAATATAATATTTGATTTGTGTTTGGGACCCCTGCCATATGCAATCAGACAGTGTAGTAGTATTCATGGTTTTCTGCATGCTGACTTAGAATTTGAAATTATTCTTTATGCTGATGACCTTTTATTGTTTATTTCAAAACTCCAGGCATCTATTCCAGCTTTGATGAAATTGATTAATACTTTTGGTGACCTGTCTGATTATTCAATTAGTCTGTCGAAGTTGATGCCGATTGAAGATAATATTTCTTAATGTGTTGACTAACAGACAATTTCTATTGTGCCCTGATTTTATTAACTATTTGGGAATACTTATTTCCAGAGATATATCTCAATTGATTAAACTAAATTTGAATGAGCTTAGATTACACTACTTATTGATAGATGGGCATCGTTAAAGTTGAGTTTGTGGGGTAAAATTAACACAAAGATGAATACCATACCTTGGATTGTTCATGTTATACATGAGATTCCTCTGCTTATACCTGGCAAATATTTTCAAAAACTCAATACTTTTTTGTAAATTTTTCTGAGGTTCCTTTCCACCATGAATATCTTTGAAACAGATGCAGCTTCCCATTGAAGAAGGTGGGTTTGGCTTTCCAGACCTTGCTTTATACCATCGAGCCTATTTGTTGACTTGTACTAAATTCTGGCCTTTTCTAGTTCGATTAGATTTTCCACCCTGGACGGTTCTGGAATCCTTCTGTTTGGACCATCTTTCCAAATGGATGGCACTATGTTCTCATTATACTAGAATAGATAAACTCCCTCCCACAATTTCAACTGTTAGAGAGATGTGTCACATAATATCACGTCAATTACAGTTTGAACTATTTTCTCATGCCAAATTGACTTTATAGGGCACCTTTAAATCCCCAATGCTAGTCAATGGAGATCACTTCGCATTGGGATTTAAAGTGGGTTCTTTTATTTTTTCCCCTTTGGTTTCCCAGTGCTGCATGGAAGTACAGTACCGGGAAACAGAAGGATACCGGCTTCCCCCCTGCATGTTGCCCAGAATGCAGGGGTGCAGGCAAGGAGAGCTGGTATCCAGGCCCCATAACAATCACTGTCTCTGCGCTGTTCTTGAGAGCTGTCAAAAATTACAGCTCTCAAAAGCAAGGCAAAGAGTGAGATCCCTAAGTGGAGCTGAGTAAGTGCCCCATTTCTTCTGTGGAAGTGAGGGTGCCAGCCATGGGGAGGAGTGGGAGGGGGTGCAGGCACCTCTTCCCACCGCTTCCTGTGCCTGGCACCCTCACTTCCTCAGAAGAAACAGGGCACAACAATTTTTAATGTCCTTGTCCCGTTCTTGCACAAGAACAGAAAAACGACAATTAAAAAATGGAAAGGGGGCCAAGGAAGTGGAAGCACCAGTAGGGGGTCCCCTGGCACAAAGGGGGATCCTTCTGGAAATGAGGTGTTTCAGAGTGGGCTGGAGGAACTCCCCCCCCCCCCCCGGCTTTCTTCCAACCCACTTTGAAACATCTGGTTCCAAGCAGGATCTGTCTTCCTGCCAGGGTGGGGGGATACCTGAAGCCACCTTTCCGCTGGAGCATCCACTCCCCACCCTACACTACCTTCCCCCCAAAACTTGCATCTCCTCCTAGCCTGACTGAAAGATCCTTCTTGAGGCTTGAGTTTTAAAAGAAAAGCCTCAAGAAGGATCTTTCACCTCGACTGGGAGAAAAAGGTTTTCTTGGTGTGTGTGTGTGGGGGGGGGGAAGTAATGTGAGACGAGGACAGGAGTAGATATCTCAGTGGGGGGACCCCTTGGGGTGTCCTACCATTCCAGCATGATGGGGGATCCTGCTGGGAAGTGAGTATTTAAGAATCTCCCCATGGTGTGTGGGTGAATGGGTGGGAGAAAGGGTCTTAAAGTACCACTTCCCAGCAGGAACCATTCGTGCTGGGATGGAACAACACCTTAGGGGACTGCCCAGATTTTGGATCCACTCCCCCCTCCTTCACTCCCCCCCAAAAAACTATTTCTCCCCATTTTTAGATTCCAGTGGAATTGAAAGGGCATCTATAAATCCCATTGAATTCCATTGGAATCTAAAGGTGCCCCATGCTGGTGACAGGGGGTGGATTTGGGGGGGCATCCCTGAATTTCACTTTTAGTTGTTATTCTTGGAACTTCTTTTGCACAGAAGAGGTTACAAAGACAAACAAAAAATTGGAAAATCAGGGGTAGGGGGGCAAAATCCAATCCCCCACCAAAGATTATGGGGGCAAGGTGGGGGTGAATTTCACCCCATTCCCACCCTCCATTTTCCTCATGGGGAATTTAGTGTTGTTCCAATTTATTTTTTATCTTCATTTCCCCTATGCTACGCTGGAGCACAGTAGTGGGAAACTACAGTAGTGGCCATCGAGTCCAACCCCCTGCTCAATGCAGGAATCTACCTGACAGATGGTTGTACAGCTGCCTCTTGAATGCCTCTAATGTGGGAGAGCCCACCACCTCCCTAGGTAATTGGTTCCATTGTCATATTGCTCTAACAGTCAGGAAGTTTTTCCTGATGTCCAGCCGGAATCTGTTTTCCTATAACTTGAGCCCATTATTCTGTGTTCTGCATTCTGGGTTGATCGAGAAGAGATCCTGGTTCTCCTCTGTGTGACAACCTTTCAAGTATTTGAAGAGTGCTATCCTGTGTCCCCTCAATCTCCTCCAGGCTAAACATGCCTAGTTCTTTCAAACTCTCCTCATAGGGCTTTGTTTCCAGACCCCTAATCATCCTCATTGCCCTCCTCTGAACATGCTCCAGATTGTTCTACCTTAATGTTCTACCCTTTTGTGCTGCTGTATTGGCTGCTTTTTGAGGTAGATTTTTCAATGTACCATATTTCACCGAATCTAAGACGCCATCGATTCTAAGATGCACCTTGATTTTAGGGCCACCGACAGGAAAAAAGCGTTGCGTCGATTCTAAGATGCACCCCATTTTCAGACACATAATATTGGGGATCAGTGCATCTTAGAATCAAAGAAATATGGTAGGGCTGTGCATGCCCCCCCTCGATTCACCATCCGGGGACCTGCTGGGCTGGCCCGGCCCGGGCATGAGTCTGCCTCCTCCCTTCCCCACTCACAGCCAGCACTGCCCCGGTCCGCACCGCCAGCATTGCTGGCAGCAGCCTACCCGGCTTGGAAACGCAGCATTACTACAAAGTAGACCACGAGGGATCGTGGCCTACTTTGTAGTAATGCTGCGTTTCCAGGCTGGGTAGGCCGCTGCCAGCGAGAAGTCACGGCAGCGAGGACCAACCTTCCCCACTCACAGCCAGCACTGCCCCGGTCCGCACCGCCAGCATTGCTGGCAGCAGCCTACCCAGCTTGGAAACATGGTGTTACTACAAAGTAGGCCACGATCCCACGAGATCTCGATTTCAAGATCTCGCGGGATCATGGCCTACTTCATAGTAACGCTGTGTTTCCAGGCCGGGTAGGCCGCTGCCAGTGGTGCTGGCAGTGAGGACTGGGGCGGCGCTGATGGCGAGGACCGGGGCGGTGCTGGCGGTGAGTACTGGGGCAGCGCTGGCGGCGCTGGAGGCCAAGGAGGTTGGTGTCAGCGGCACGGAATGGTGGTGATAGAGGCTGAGTCGCTTGGGGGGTATGCATAGCCCCTTTGTGAAGGCTCTGGGGGTGGGGGGGTGTATCTTCCACCCCATACCAGCGCTGGAGAAATCCGGTGATTCTTAGACGCCATCAATTCTAAAACGCACTCCATTTTTACAGACATAAATATGGGGGGGAAAGTGTGTCTTAAAATCAAGGAAATATGGTACTTTCTGTGTGTTGGTGTAGTGTCGTGTGACTTGGAAGGTCCTCAATATAAATCTCACCTTGACCACAAACCCACTCATGAATTGTTGTGAACCAGCCAGAGAGCTTCAGCTATTGGGGTATAGAAACATAAATAAATAAATAAATAAATAAATAAATAAATAAATGTTGGCCTTAAAAAAACCACCCTCAGCCTTTGCTTCCCATTACAGCATTATTGTAAAGTTTGATGTGAAATGCACTATATAAGTTATTGTTTGTTTTCGAGAAGCAAAAATATCTAATTTTAGTCTTCTCTGATCCGCTTTCTGGGTGTTGTGGGTAACCAGACTGATATAGCTGAGTCATGGATTTAGGTCTGTGGAGACAGGGGTTCAAGTCCTTGCTCAGCCATGATGTTCACTAAGTTATTGGCCCAATTCAATTAACTCACCTTGAAACATGTTGTGAATATAATTGTGAACAGGGAGAAATACACCGATCTGAGCTCCTTGGAGGAAGAGCAGAATAAAAATAATAATAAATGAATAATGAAGGAAGCAAGTGAATCAGTGCAGGCCAAGCATCATCTTTATATAAGATACTATCATTCAACTGAATATGATAAGAACTAAACACTTGACTGTGTTTAACATTCTTCTGCTTAACAGTCAGGTCTACTATCAGTTACCAGTATGGAATGTCTTTGCATGACTTTTGAAACTGCTCATCACTGGGGGAGGCTTATAACCAGTCTGGAATAGTGACCACATTGTTGGACTTAGACCTAGTAAACCTGGCCTTGAATCCTCTTTCAGTCATGAATTTGCTGGGTGATTCTGGGACTTATCTCTCATCATAATCTGTTTCACAGGATAGTTTGTGAGTAGGCTGACCAGATAAAATCCAGGTCAGGGCTCATGTAACTAACAGTTGTAGAGCAAAGGGAATTTCAGCCAGGGTCCTTTGTATGCAATTAGTTCCTGGTGAAATTCCCTCTTCATCACAACAGTTAAAGGTGCAGGCACTATGCTAGAGTGACCAGATACAAACGAAGGCAGGGCCCCTGCAACTTTAACTGTTGTGATGAAGAGGGAATTTCACCAGGAACTAATTGCATACAAAGTACACTGGCTGAAATTCCCTTTTCTCTATAACTGTTAAAGTTACATGAGCGCTGACCTGGATTTTATCTAGTCACCCTATTTGTGATGATACCTTCCTTGGAGGAAGGACAGGATAAAATATATAAAGCAATAGTAAACTGTATATGTGTGTGCATGTGTGTGCAGCGCTGGAATGCATTCAGCACAACCTTTTTCTTTTCAATGATTCCCCCCCCCCCCCCAGCTCAACAAATGTGTCCTTAAAATTTATAGGAATTCCACATATTTGTTATTGAGGTGTCATTTGTTTTTACTTGGTCGTAATATAAAATACAAATAGCACCTGCAACAAAAAGAGTTGCAGTGTTGAGTCCTCCTGATCAGGATGCTAGCCAGCCATGCTCTTTTCCTGGATACTCCATTCTGTTCTATTCTCCCCTCTCCCTCACACACACACACACACACACACATCGGTTTTCTGTCTTCCCGCCCCAAAACACTCAGTATTCTGTCCCCACAGGG
Source organism: Anniella stebbinsi (assembly GCA_029215795.1). NCBI lineage: Eukaryota > Metazoa > Chordata > Lepidosauria > Squamata > Anniellidae > Anniella > Anniella stebbinsi. Next base: position 221,249,041 of record JARDYH010000003.1, read on the forward strand.
CATGCTCAGCCCTCACTGAACTGTTTTGGGAGTTCCCCCACCCTCAGAATTTTTTCTGGGTTTGTTTTTTTAAAATTATGCAAACCTTGGGTTCACCCAAGCCTGCTGATACCTCTTGTAGTTGGGAGGTGCCTTTTCAGTTACATAATAATCCACACTTGGAGAATGATTTTGCTATGAGCATATAGGATGACCTTTAAAAGTTGAGCCTTGCTGCCAGTTGTTGTGGTTTTACAGCTCTTTCTTTTTGAGGCGAGTTGCTATTTCTGTAGAAGATGAGAGAGCTGACTAGTGAGCAAAATGGAGAATATGAAAATACTGCACAAGTGCTGAAAAATATCAGAAGAGCTTACTTTTCATATGTTAATAGCCACTTCTAAGACCCCTGCCTCACAAGGAAAACCCAAACAGGAAGCAATGATGTTTTCTCCAAACTCTTTCAACGATTTGAAAGCTGCTGCTAATTCTTCTGAATAGTTGATTTCAACTCGGGATAATTTTTTGAAAGTTGACACCTTTTGTATAAACACCAGTACTATAAGAACATTTCTGACGTCTTGTATTGATTTCACTGCTTTTACAGCCTTCTGGGCCATTAGTGATAATTGGCATTTGTAATGATGTTAGCATATGGTCTGGCTCTGTGCTTTAAAACTATGCTGGCACAGATAGTGTTTCAGTGTTGGAAACTTCTGTGCTAATATTAGAGCATGGAAAGAACTAATCGGATTCGTCGTCAAGTTTTGATGACGTTTCTTGTGAAGAATATTTTGGAAAAAGCAGCTGTTTATTTTTTATTTTCTTTTTTGGTTCCAGGCCCCTTATCTTCAGAAGCAAGGTAAGCTGCAAAGTTTTTCTTGGCATGGTTTTACAATTAAATATTTGGGTGTACTCAAATGTACTACATGTAGTGAACAAAACTTACTTCCCATAACATGTGTAACATGATTTTTTTTTAAGTATTCAATTATAGGAATGCTGTTCTATTTTTCAGCAAATAAGTAAAGAAAAATCCTTGAGACATGAGAGTTTCATACGTTTAATAGTATCTGAAGATGTAAAGGAAAGAGGCGCTGCTGGATATGATTCAGGTATCTCTCCTGTAACTTTTCTGAGTTTACATTTAAAAACAACATGCCAGTATTTGGTAAGCTTTCATGTGGAAGAGCAATAGCTAGACACTTTTCTAATAGGAATAAAATAAGCCAGTAATTGTGTCTTTATATCTTAGACTTCTCTTGAAGAATGACAGAAAATATGTAGGCAGTGGCTTTACACAATACCCTTCATTTCACCAGCATTAAACGTTGCTCTTCACCTTCCACAGGTGCATCACCTTTGATAAAATGGCATGAAAATTGAAAAAGAGGCTGAAGGTGTCTATGATGCTGACACCTGCATAGATACCTGCCTGGATGTGTTCCTGCGTGCTGCCCACCCACCCCTACCCCCACCCCTCAGATTTTTGTCTTCTCCTTGCTGGTGTAAGCACTGACATGCATTTTCTTGTGTAGTCAGGAACAGAAATCCAGACCACAAAAGAGAGAAAGATGCAACTCAGTTTTGTTAAACAAGGAGGCTGCAATCTTATATCCACTGACCCAAGAAAGAGTAAGCTTCATTGAATTCAATGGACATACTTCTGAGTAGACATGTGTAGGATTGCATTGTGAAACTATCATAAAATCCTAGCCAGAAGAGGAGATAATTACCGAACAACAACATTCTCTGCTTATGTGTACCATTAGCATCTTCAGTACAAGGGAATGACCATTTCCTCTGATTTTGAAGTGATAGTGAGACCTGGATCTTTTCTGGTCACCTCAGGGCACGGCTCCACTGATCCTGGAACTGACTGACCAGGGAGTCTTCGTTGAATGTTTTAGTATCACCTTGACTTTACGAACACAACTGGAGTTGTGTTAGATAGATCTTGCTTAGAGATAATTATATACGGAGTTCTTGCTCTCTCTGTTAGATGTTCCTCTGATACTATTTTCAGCTAAGCTAGTATACAGAGATTCAAGCCACTGCCTCTGCTATCCTGCTATCCTGAGGTCTTCTAAAGCATACAGTTTGCAATACAGTCAGCAAAGCAATAGAGTAAGTTCAGCCGAGCCCTGTCTGGATCGTATTGAATTAGTTCACAAAAGTTCGGCAACATGTCCTGTAACTATGATCCAATTTAAATCTCAAGCAATATCTTAAGCCACTTCTGTCCCCTCAAGTAATACCTTGTTTCATTTCCTCATGGACTATGTTCTTTAGGCCTCCCACTTCATGCGTCTGTCCATTGCCTCCTACTAATGCCATCAGTGGTGAGTTATGTATATTTGTCTCATCATCCCCATGCAAGACTTGATCTGCTGACAAGACGTTTTGGTACATTGTGTGTACAAGAATCTCTTGCTAGACAGTATACTTCCTTACAGCCAGACCATTGTCAACTAGAACACACACACACACACACACACACACATACACACATCCTGTGGAGGCCTAAGCCTTAGCTGGAAGCTGGTAAGTTGAGCCCAGCTGAAAAAGCAAGGAAAATTCTCTTTGCTGCAATGCAGAGTAAACTGCTTTCTCCTGAAGAGACACAGCACACATTACTGATGAGTAGAGTTTCAGGTTTCCACAGTATACTTTGGCCCTAGAAAAGTGATTTCTAAAGTGTTTTTATTTTCTGCTTTGAAAATATCAAAATAATTTTATGTACTTTGCTCACAAGAACATAATTATGGCTATCTTAACAGCTGTGTCCTCATGTGACCTTACAAGACGTTAGTCTAATTTTTGTGCTTATTTTTCCATTTATCTTGAGTTGCTCTTAACTTATAATAAAGTTTCTCTAAATACGATGTGGAAATTCCCCTGAGCTTTTTTTACTTGCGCTCTGTTGCTGATGATTTTCTTCTGTAACAGGTATCTTCTGCTTAGCTAGCACTTCTTGTGATATTAAATCTTGGACTTAAAAATAACCACGTGAGATACAGTAAGGTGAGAGATAGTGAGCTACCCAAGGCCTCCTAGTTTGCAGTTTGGCTGAAAGGAGATTTGGCTAGGCTGACCATCTGAAAAGGAGGACAGGGCTCCTGTAACTTTAACAGTTGTAGAGAAAAGGGAATTTCAGCCAGTGTCATTTGTATGCAATAGTACCTGGTGAAATTCCCTCTTCATCACAACAGTTAAAGTTGCAGGCACTATCCTAGAGTGACCGTATACAAAAGAAGGCAGGGCCCCTGCAACTTTAACTGTTGTGATGAAGAGGGAATATCACCAGGAACTAATTGCATACAAATGACACTGGCTGAAATTCCCTTTTCTCTACAACAGTTAAAGTTACAGGAGCCCTGTCCTCCTTTTCAGATGGTCAGCCTAGATTTGGCTGAAAGGAGATTTAAAACACAATCTTCAGTCCACAGCACCACTCTAGCCCTATGCCTTTAGGCTGAAATACATATATTATGAGAATGTAAGGAGTACCTAAGGAATAATTTATGTGCATTTAAAATTGAGCCTGGTTTTCAGAGGACAAATGCATAGCATAGCATTTGTGGAAGTTCACTTAGGATACCTCAAATTAAGAATTAAAATCTCACCTCAGTTATTATAGAAAGTTACTGTGTGCTTTAAATGTATTATGTCAATGCAGCTCAGAGAGATTGTTGCAAACTTTCCTAGCATATCTACATTCTTTATCCTTAACCTCAAGGAGGCAGAATAAAAGGGTGATTTAATATCCATGACCATTTAATCTTTGGTATCTCTGTTGTGCCTGCCAACAATGGGTAGGATCCAATGCTGCCATACTGCTGGCAGTGAGCACCACTAGTCCCCGGTGTGCACGCAGCCAGCTCCTACCACCGGTGGAAGCTATGTTGTGCTTTTGGGGGGCAAGCCCCCAAATGACCAGAAAGACCAGAAACACAAGTTTCTGGAAGGGGCAGGTCACGCCTTCCAGAAATTGCATTTCCGGTCATGGGGGGAGTGCATGCACCAGGAAATGGTGGTGCTCGCTGCCAGTGTTAGGCCACTGTTGGATCCTACCCAATGGTGCCTGATACAAGGTGGACACATGTATTAGGACGTCACGACCAAAAGAAACAGAATAAATAATGTCACAATTTATAATATAGCCCTGTCAACAAGAGGGTGTGTGTGTGTGTGATTTTCAAATTTCCTAGGTTCTTTTAGAATGAATTTCATTTTTTAAAAAAAAAAGCTTATAAATGTGTGTGTATTGTGGGTATAAAGAACATTCATTTTTATATAGTAAAACCTATTCTGGATAAATGTAAAAATGGTTGTTATGCTGGAAATGATTCAGTGTTCCTTTGTTATTTAAAACTTACGATCTTGTATAAGATGCAGTTTCTAATTATTTTTAAACTTATTTTTGGTGGAAATTAAATGGTACATTTGGCACACACTAATAACTACGGTAAACCTTTTTAACACCATAGAATGCAAGCTTATTTATTTGCATATCTATAAATGATACAAACATTTGCTTAGCACAATTAAACAACCCAGAGTTGGTTAACTATTGGTTGTTTGTGAGTGATTGGGAATAATGAATTGGCTTCTGACTGCTCGTCCGCTTACACTTTGCTAAACAACCTAGGAATGCCCATTCCTAGGTTGTTCACTATAACATCTGAACCTGGAACTCTGGGTTGTTGGGGGGAAACAACTCAGAGTTTTAACGCAACAACAAACCCTGGGTTCCTAGGTTGTTTAGCAAAGTGGGAGTGGGCAAGCGGTCAGAAGCCAGCTTACTCCCATGCATTCCCAAACAACTAATTGTTTGTTAACCGTGGGTTGATTGATTGTCAGAACCAGGTCATAGAGTCATATAGCCCTTGTTTTTCACTCATTTCTAGGCAAGGATTTGTAGAGTCAATCACAGATTATGACTACAGTGGCATCTTACACTTGATATGTTGGACAGAGTTGTCTAGCTCTGCCTCGTTTATCATTTATTCACTTGCTATTATAATAAAATTTGTTCAGGGTTGCACCAATGAACAGGGCTCCTGAGCTGTTTGAAAGATGTCTTGGGATGGCATATATAGGGTCGCCATTTCCTCCAGGTCTGCTTCTATTAATACTGTGCAAGTGTTGTTTGATACTTATGTACTATGTTGGGAATACTACAAGCATTGATTCGAAATACTGAATGCTATTATCTAACTCAGTCTCATACTACATAATCTTACATCATGTAGAATTTTCTTAAACATTAAGGTAATAATGTAGTGCAAAGCAAAGACCCATTATATAAATGGGACCTGAGCATACTTAGTGGATTTTTTAATCTTTCAGATACTTAAGGAATATTTTATTTCAGTTAACATTATGGTGTGTCCCTTTAAAATCACAATGGTGCTGAAAATACATATTTTAGCAGTAATACCATGGAACAATTATTTGTGACACTGACCCTTGATTAATTAACCCTTGATTAATTAACCCTTAATTAATAATAGTGTTATGTGAGGTTGTTTAACCCTCGAATAACCCATTGTGGCTGGGTTTGCATGTAACCCAGTGTAACCCCCGATTGCCTCGATTTGGGGTTGCATATTCAAAATAACCCATGATGGCCTGGCTGTGTTGTGCAAAGCAGTAAATTGTCTCCATTCTCGTAAAAATGTTTAGAGCAGGGGTGGAGAAGGGCCAAGAAAATTCAGTGGCAGGCTGCATCTGGGTTTGGGTAGAGCCACCCCTTTTCTTTCTCTTGTTCTGCAACATCCTTGTCTTCCCACCCACCCCACCCCCAGTTAATGCCATCCCTGATACTAGGGTGACCACATTTGGGAAACTAAAAAAGAGGACACCCAGTGGGGTGGGGGTGGGAAAGCAGCTTTCATTCACCCCCACCACCTTAAAGGCCCGAAATGGGGTGGAGGAGGGGAAAATGTGTAATTCCCACCCTCCACTGCTCCAATCAGGGCCTTTTCTATAATGTCTGGGAATGACACGCTTTCCCCTTTCAGGCCCTGATTGGAGCAGTGCGAGGGAAATGACCCACCTCCAGAAGGTGTGTCATTCCCTCCCACCATGCTAATACAGCCTTTAAAGGGAAAGCGTGTCTTTCCAGGACATTATAGAAAATTACAGAAAATCCCCCCTGACACCCAGAATAGAACAAAAACCAAGACAAATCCGGGGAAATCCTGACAGTTGGTCACCCTACCTGATACTCTACTTCTCTACCCAAGCAGGGCTGTTGGAAGTGCTGTGTTCTCCCTGCTCAAGCGGGGAGATTATCCCTGCTTTGGCAGGGATGTCTTTTGAAAGTGCAAGCCCATGCTTTCTAAGTTCCTTACTCTCTCTGCTTAGGTGGGAAGCCCTTCCCCACACAAGCAGGGGTGCCTTTTGAAAGCAAAGATTGGGACAATCTACACTATGAAAGCATGCTGATCTCCCTGTTTGAGTGGGGAAAGGGCTGGGATTCCACGGGCCTCATGAAATTCAGCTGCAGGCTGCATTCAGCCAATGGGCTGCAAGTTCCCCACCACCAGTTTAGAGTAATCTGTAGTGTTGTTGTATAGAATACTTAAGAGGGAAATTCAGCCACATGTTACTGAAGCTAGAGAAAACTTGCATGCCTTTGTTCAGCACAGTAGTTAGACATACCTTAAGTTCTCTAAACATCAGTAGAAAAAAAAATTAGCTACTTCACTTTATTAGCCAAATATATTTGGTATTTTATACATACAAATTACAGCCATTGCTGCCAGTCAGGAATTCACTCAACGCATTAATGGGTAATGTTATCAGATTACTGATTTTTTCTCTCTCTCTCCAATGCTGATGTATTGAATCAGTATAAAATGCTTGGAACTCTTTTCTTGTTGCATTTAGATATACAAAATTGGCCTGGCAGTGGACCAGAGAAGGAGAATCATCGCAAAGAGAGAGAGAGGAGTGAGAGCTTCCAACCAGAAAGCTATCGTACACTTAAGGAGAGGGCAAGTCTTCGGCTAGCTGTGGGGAAGTTCCATATGGAGGAGGAGCGCTGCAGTGCTGAATCAACACTGGAGCTACCCACCCAGTCCACAGGGGCACAGAGCACGCCTCACTCTGGCTGTTTATCTTCTCGGGAAGCTAGTGAAGATGACAGTCTGCAGCTAAGAGAAGAACAGTTCTCTGAGGATGTAGCAAAAATAGAAGCAGCTGCTGAGGAGCCTGCAGCAGGGTGCTCTACTTTGCTAATGGTAGACACATTGGCTTTGACAGATACTGATTCTATACCTCCCGATCTGATTTCCACAGATGAAAACATTCAGCCTGGAAGAAACTTACTCAGGTCAAAACACTGTTCTGGTTCTATCGTGATTTCCAGTAGCCAGCTGGGAAGCAGCATATTAAATCAGCAGCAGCAACAACCTGATTATGGAAACGGTAGAAAATCTGTGCAAGGCAAACCATCAGATACTAGTAGGAATGTGTGCTCTGAAAGTTATATGTTCGAACAGACCATTGTTGCGTATGAAAGGATACAGGAGGAAGCAGCAGGACTGGAGAAGGAATGTGAAAGTGAAGAACCAGAAGACTTCTTTGACCAATTTTTAAATAGTAGCATAAAAGACAGAGATGAATCCCTCAAATACCTAGAAAGCCAAGGGGACACTGAAGTTCTTCCACATATGCCACCCGAACAAGCACTTTATACTTCATTAGGAGGATATTCACTGGATGAAAGCTTTTCTTCACTTGATGAACTTGCAAAACGGATAGAGATTGCAGAGGTAACACTGGCAAAAATAACTTTGAACATTGCTTCCATTATTTGTGGCTAATTTATTTGTCTTTATTTTCTGTAGAATGGGAAATAATAGGTTTTTATTTTTCATAATTTCACATTTTGAACATCCACTTTGAAACACATTCTTATATTTCCCCCCAAAAGAATGCATCTTTAGCAAGATGTGTCTATATTTTTATCAGTATGTTCATTAATTTAGTGAGTAAAACTTGTTTTTCTGACAAACGATTGTCAAGAAAATAGAGAAACACATGTACAGTATATTTTAAAAGGCCATACCTTTGTAACAGTAATCAAATGAGAACTTTGGGCAGAATGAAAAAGTCTTTTGATGCGTAATCTGTAGATGTACTTTCCAATTCCTGATCACAAAATGTTCTATTTAAACTGAGGTAAATATTTTTAAAGTTTATTAGGAATATTTTAAACATGCTTTTCTTAAAGAAATTTCAGTCCCCATTTCTTGTTATATAGATCTTGTTAACATATAGATCTATATTATTTCCCCTCATATTTTTACCATATTCTGAAGAGAATATGTTGTTAAATGCTGTGAATATCTACTAAAAATTGCACAAATTCCTGTATGTCTTACAGCTTAGAGGTATTCCAACTATGATCCAAGCCATTCTCTACCCTGAGACATTAATTCAGCAAAAGACAATGTACTATTGCCGCATTAAGTACAATGTGTGCTTAAAGTGGGACTAATTTGTGACAAAGGAGCGATTTAGTATTTCTTAAAATGAGGCAAAGTGTGAATGGAGGTGGTTTAAAAACTCCTTTAAAATTGTAGCACATGGGATGGATAGTTATAAAGCATCTGCTGTTTGTTGCATATGGCTTAAGGCAGTTTGAGATCTTCTGTGGGAACCCACTGTATGCTGAAATGAATTATAATTTTACAAAAACAGATGTTCTTGACTTTATCATAGCAAGGGATTATGTTAGGTTCCCACTATCCAGATATGCCCGAAATGTTCGAGGGGACGACAGTGGTTTAGGCAACATTTGAAACTGTTCTTAAAGCACAAATTGTAGTTTCAAAAGTCTTGGTAATCCATGAAAGATCTTTAAAATCCTTTCAAATTACAACAAAGAAGTTCATGTTCTAGTATATACTACAATCCCTTTAACAAAATGAATGGAAGCCCTTTTAGTCTTCTAAGACAACCCGGTTTTCATGCCTATTTAGTATGAGCGGGCTCTACTATTTCCCTTTTTCCATCATCATGTGAACATTATATCTGTGTAAATGGACTGTACAAAGCTTCTGAATTGTTGTTCCTTTCAACTTCTCAGGACAGTTTTCTAACGTTATAGTTAAAACTTTGCCTGCTAAAATTCAGTATTCATAAATGTAACTAAACCATTCTGTAAAATTATTCTAAAAACATTTTTGGCAATTCTGTCTGCCTTTTGAATGCTGTTCACTTCTTCCTCCTCATCTATGTTTAATAGGACAGGAGCTGATAATACAATGTTCTTATGGGAAACCTTAAGTGATTTGTTGCTTTGGTTTACTGTTTTCTGGGTCCATGTTCTTCACAGACAGACTTTGGTCTCTGAACGGGCACAGAATGTACCTTGCATCATTCAATAGCAATCTCTCCGGGCCAAATATGGAGTAATGCTGGCTGTCTCTAGAGGGAGCTTGTTCCTCAGGCTACGTTAGCTAGATGCATGAGCTTCAGAGATATATAAATCAGGGAAAAGCAAAGGGGGTGGGATAGAATTTGTGTTTATGTTAGAGCAGAGCTGTATCTTTATTAAGGAAGGTTGTATATAATGTTCTAGACTTCTTGTCATTGCTGCACATAGTTGGCTCAGCTTTTCCTCCTCATTGTTCCTGCCTGTTCATCTGCTTTCTCCAAGCGTGTGAGCAGTGATAAAAGCAAGGAGAAGCAGCAGGAATCCCTAACTGCCTTGCCCTTCCTTCTGGTTAGTGTTGTGGTTTGTCCTCAGAGGGAGAGGTTATGGGCAACAGTGGCAAGGAGGTAGGCCTATTCAGGGAGGGGAGCCCACTGAAAGCATCTCATCCAAGGGCCCCCAAAAGCTGGAGCCGACACTGACAAGAGTAATCTATTTGAAGCCACAGAGACCTATTCAGTTGTTTGGTGTTCCTTGTTTTTAGGGCTTGGCCTTTGTGCAAGGAAAGGCGATTTCTTGACTGTAGGGTTAAACGTGATGTCAGTAAAAATGCTTTTGACATTTTGACCCTTCACCCAGACCTCAAGCTTGGTCGGTCTGTGTGTTCTGCATGAAGCACTGACTGCAGGCTGCTTTATCAGGATAAGAGCAATATGATTTGACAGTATGAATCTATGGAAAATGGATTAGTGTCTATATATAACTTTCTGAAAGCAAATATTTGCATGAAGTGAACAGTGCCAGTGGGAAAACCAAAAGCACAGCCATCTATTAAAACAAAAAGTCTATGAAATAGACACAAACACTCTCTCTATACAACCCAAGCCGATGCATATTTGCTCAGAAGTAAGCTCCGAGGTGTCCAGCCCAAATGCATAATATTACAGAATTCAACATTTATATAGGTTATGGTTGTCTATTGCATCAGTACTTATGCACTTGACATTCCAAATCTAAATGTCAGTGTGTGTGTGAGAGAGAGAGAGTATGTAAAACTGGAGGCTAGTAGTGAACTACTGGAAATTGAAACTATATCTTCAGATAAATGAATACCAAAGGTCCATTTCCATTTGGGGCAGGTTGCTTGGAATGTCATTCACATTGTAAAACAGCTAATAGTGGAGGTCACAATCTTCTTATCAATCTTTGTATTGCTATTTAATTGAATCCAGAAAACATTGATCAATATTTTTTTCTAGCTTGACCACGTACAATTCTAATAGCAGTAGCAACTACTACATCTACACAGTGGCAGTCTTGACTGTTGAATAATTCATAAAGAATTGTTAATGGGATTGCTAATATAGCAGTAACAACAATTTAACCCTCTTCAGAGAGAAGGGACTAATATCTACATTTTGAGTACTTGCGCTTTTAGCAGTTCAGCTTATTGATTTTATGTTTTCAGCTATTTTACTTAAAGAATTAAATCTCCTATTAGTACTCAAAGTTTAAATCATAGGTATTATAAATATGTGCCTTGTAATTGTATATTTTTGGTTTCAAAACTGCATCCAATCTTATGCTGTGGTGCATTCCCAGCACCAGAGCAAGAGGGCACTTAATAAATATCCTTTTCATTTGTGCTGGGATCCAGCTTCTAACCAGTGCAGCAGCAGCCTGTATGGAGCACAGATTGGATCTAAACACCAGTGGAAAGGAGGAGAGACAACTTTTGCTATTTTTTCCTTCACCCTGCAGCCAGTTACACCCTCTGAAAATCCACTCTAGGGGGATAGAGAACCCTTTGGAGCAGTTTTCCAGAAGTTGCTGCAGGGAAAGGGAGGAATCTGAAAAAGTTGTCTCCACCTTCCTCTGTCAGTGAATTCTCTCCATTGGATCACAGGCGTTCTGTGGATGGAAGGAGGCCCTTTGTTTGCAGGACAGAGTCTGGAACCAAGCTTATGGATTTATACACAAGTCCAGCTGAAAGTGAGCTCTTACACTCTTTTCAGGACTGTCCACATATAAAGGATTGTGGGAGGGCACAATAGTTTGTTGTAGGTGAGATATCTTGCTGTGCATAGGGGGACGGGGTAATTGTGTTGGTGCTGTCTTTGCTCTGCCCCCTTTCATTCCTGGATGATGTGTCTTCAAAGGGCAGAGGTCTGTCACAGGAGCTAAAAACAATCTCAAAATAAAGCATTGAGAAGCTCCTGGACATGCCCAAGGCAGTAAGTCCAGCTCATCAGGTTTCACTGAAAAATCTGAAGATTTGCTGCTATACCTGAAATTGAGAAGGCTCTTCTTCACATTTTATCTTAAGACTAGTCAATTCTAGCTCTTCTGTGAGTCATCTCCTTGCAGAATGAACTCTGCTGCTAAGGTCATAATATGGTGGGAACAGATGTATCATTTATCATAACGAATATAATTAGAAGTTTATAATAGAACTTAAACTTGTCACACTTCAAGCAGAACTTAAAATCAATGCCCATGCTAGCATTGGGGAGGGGATCACATTTTTCCAATAACACTACATTGTAATTTGAGAGCTATTCAAAAGTGCAGTTTACCTCAAAGAAAAGTCCATACTTTAGGGAAGATATCTGGATCCTGCACAGTAACCAGGTTTGCATGAATGCCACAGCTCCATCCTGAACATTCAAGCCAGAATCGCAGGTTGTTGTGATATCAAACCTTGGCAAGGGTAGGTTGTGCGAGGGTTAGACAAATCTCACATAAACCTAAAACAGGCCAGGGGTTCACACAACGCAATAACCCATAGCAAGCCAGGTGCCCAGAGCACCACAACAGCCCCTACAGGTAAATTAACCCATGCAGAGTTGTAATGTTGTGCGAAACAGATCAGTGTGCCTGTTCGCAGGATCAAACAGCCCACCATGGCTTATTTAAGCTATGGTTGTCTGTGGTGCATGGGGGCAGCCATTTTGAATATTCAAGACGCAGTTGCGGCTTGTTGTGTCGTCCAAACCCAGCGGGAGAGGGATGTGCAAGGGTTAAACAATTGACTTGGCACACTGTGGTTAATTTAACTGTAGGGCTATGCAGCAAGAATTGTTTGAGGGTTAGACAACTCTGAAATAACCCATGGATTGTTTTAGAGTTATTTCAAGGTTGTCTAAGTCTCAAGCAGCCCCTGCCACCTGGATCTGCACAACACAATAACCCATGGCAAGCCAGGTACCCATGAGTACTCGGCAAACACAACAGCCCCCACAGGTAAATTAACCCACAAGTGGGCTGTCATGTCATGCAAACCAGCCCATTAACTCATGGTGTTTACACTTAAAGTACAACAAATCCCAGAAAACCCAATGTTTTTTACGGATTTGCATTGTCTGGGTAATCCCTATGTGTATGTACAAGGAGAAACCCGTTAATTATGTAAAAAGATCAGAGCCAAGTTTTTAGCTGTGGAAAGAAATGTATGTATATATAGATTGTTTATATTATATTCTACTAACTTAATTGCATTCAATATTTATGGTGCTTTAGAGACACATCCCTTAGGTATCTCGCAAAATAATATATATTAATTGTATGCTCCAACAGGAATAAAATCTAAAAGCAAATGCTATAGTATAGCAGTATAGATAATGTACAACATTGCATAATGCTTAATTATAAGACAATGAAAATAGAAAGCCTAACATAGCCTCTTAATACTGTGTCATTAAAATAATCTGTTTTAAAATCCTTGTTAGACTATTCCTGCGGAGGGGCTTGTATCCATATTAAAGAAGAGAGATGACAGTGAAGGAAAAACACTTGCTCAAATCCAGCAGAGACAGTCAAAAAGAAGAGTGAGGTTCCAAGAAATGGAAGACACATTAGATCAAGGTACTCTGCTTCTTGTTTTCATCATTTTTTCCTGAAGCACACATGTGGGATATGAAATAATTTATGCCGCAACTATGGTTATGTCTCATATTTGCTTAATGTTGTAAGTTGGTGGTAACAACAATGATGCTCAAAAATTTACTCTGTACTAAATGCTAAAACATTTTCACACAACCTTTGGGATAATCACCTGAAAGCTGTATTGACTTATGCAGTAAGCTGCAATGCCAAGATCTCCCTACTTCTGATGATGATTCGGATGTGTCAAGTGTGACTTGTAACAAAATGTTGTTGTGCTCCTGCTCAGTGTTCCAGCCACATATGTTCCTTCATGTGCAATGTTCCTTCATTATCATCATCACCACCACCACCATTAGATTTTTCTTTTCCAGCTGTCAATCTATATTCCATGGCTACTGAGCATATTCAAGTCTTGTTGGGTTGTGTTTTGTGGGGAGTAGGTTGCCCCTCATGTTTTTCTAAAAATAAGTAAGCATGAGCAGCATGTCTGCTCACAAGTAAGCAGGACTGAACCACTCAGCACCACTTCCAAATAGCATCCCAAACACCAAGCCTATGCATGTCTACTTAGAAGGAAGCAGGACTAAATCACTCAGCAGTTTCTTCTCCTGCCCCTGGCCCCTCTGTCCCACAGGGAAAAGCTCTTATCTCCTATCAGCTGCTAGCATAGTGGAAAGACCACGAAAATAAGCCGCCAGGGTGGATGGGGAACCCTTGCACCTCTGAGGTTCCCCATCCCTATTATAGATGCTGCTATCTCCTTTAAACTATCTTCAGAAAAACAGCAAAAGTGAAAAATGTTCATGCATTTATGTCTAAAAGCAACCACAATTTTCTAAGCATATTCTCTCCCAGCATGGCCTTTCGTAATACAGTTATCTGAAATAAAGAAATTATCCATGATAGCTACTTCCATAATGACTAACAGTAGACGTTCTTCATGATCTCTGTGCAGTTTCCATGTTTGTTCTACATGTGCATATGTTCTAGAGCTCTAGCCAGGAAATTGATGGTCACACCCCCTCCCTGTAAGAGGACCATTTTGCTCTTGTGCATGCTTTCTTGGTAGCTGTCGCTTCAACTAGGCAATCTAGTGAACTGTAAGCCCCATGATTTGATCCCCAATGTATCAGGATAAGGTTACCTTAACTCTTGACATATCCTTCCTTCCCAAGATAGTCCCTGTTTTCACTCAGTACAGACAAGAACTCTGCTGGTAATTCGTTCTCTCACTTCAGGATGAGCTAGAAAGATCATTGCACATGTTTGATGCGTGTAGGGCATTTCCATTTTATCTGCAGGAGTACTTCATTTCATTCCCTGTTATGCTATTTGTTCACTATTCTACATGCTCCTGACTAGCTTCATTGTCCACCTGTATATATATTCATTTCTCATTTCCTTTTATCTTGTACCTGTATCATTTAGATTATACACACACACATATACAGAGGGAGAGAGAGAGATTTTTGATACATTTATATGTGAGGGTTGTTGACTCTAAAACTATGTTAGTCATGGAGAAGTAAGACACGGTGATGTGTGATTTTTCTGCATTGAATAATATAAAATAAGTGTAATTCTGTCAAAATGCTAAACACTTTTTACTAAATGGGTAAATTCACACGTTACACTAAGCTACCCTGAGAATAAGCCACCATGGGTTGTTTGTTTGCTGAACAACCCATGGTACTCGCAACAGACGATTGGGCGCAGTGGCTTGGCATGCCTTCTTTCCCCCTCAGCATGTATCCCAACTGCCTTTGCCGCACAACCCCTCTTGGATTCTTATAATTCCAACGGCTGAGAGCTCCTTTCCTCTGTTCCGATTGCTACATAGCTATCAGATCTACTAGTTGCAAAACAAAAAATCCTTGAACTTCGTATTCCCTAGAGAAAGAAACTGCCCCCCGCCTCTGATCACAACCCCTTTCCTAGGCAGTTTTAACCCTGGCAAGCCTTTTTTTCACTGAGCCTTTAAATTTGCACAAACAGAATGTGTTTTTATTTTTTAAAAAAAGGGTCCTTCAAATTTGCACAAATGGGATCAGTATTTTTCTCCCTTTGGTCCTGCGCAAGTGCAAAAATCAGCAGGCCTGCAATTTACATTCTTAAGTTGTATCAGTATGATAGCAGCTAGTGCAATACCCAAGCTCATCAATATGCCTTCTGCACATCTAGAAATGCCACATGTCAGTTTCCCCCTCTCATAAGATGTTGAAATGCCAGCTAACAAATTCCTCCTCCACTTTGAGACGGGGTGTAATTACTGTGAGAGTATGTGGAGCTTATTTCCGCTTTGTCAGTTTAACCATCAACCATGTGAATAAAATACGAAAATATGTCTTATGCAGGCCTGCAAAGGGGGAGGGTGACTACAATTTTAAAGGACCAAAAATTAATTTTTAAACAGGGCTGCCAGCACAATGGAGAAATTGCCAAGTGTTAATGTAGTATCAATGAAAAGGCAGACAGTAACAGCAGAGGAGGATGGTGGATGGCGGCAGCACCAGCAAGACCACAAGAAGTGGCTGGCAGCGTTTTTCACTGCTCTTGCCAAATGGCTCTCACCATTTTAAAAAACCCACCCTGAAGTGCCTCTGCGGGGTTTGGACATCAAGACCAGCTACCTTGAAAACAAGCCACTCTAACCAACCCTACTACAAACCATGGATTCTCAATGTGGCCTGTTTAAAAAAACAACCCGCAACAGAAAAGCCACACCAAGTTCGAACATCATGCTAAGCCACCCTGCAATTACCTCTGCAGTTCCCCATGATGACAACCTACTGTGGTTTAGTGTGATGTGCGAACCAGGTCAGTGCCTTTTGGTAGTAGTAGTTATGGGATAAGTAAAATGAAATAAAATTACAAGAACAAATGAATAACAGAAAGGAGTAATTAATAATAATGAATCCAATGGATAGATAAAACTGTATGGGCCCCTTCCAGTTCACCTATTCTATGATTCCTCTATGCAGATAAAAGTAGCAACAAGAATTCTTGTTACTATTTGTTTCTAGTTCTTTGTTCTTTAGTCCAACAGTCCCAATTTTATTTAGCTTTGTTCTATTTTGACAGAGAGTTTGAATGGTGTTCCTGATGGTTTTAGCACTGATTTGGCCCTTTCAAAAATAATTGAAAGTATTTCAGTTACCCGTGATTTCATCAGGTGTTTGACATGTATTTTATATTTACAGAGGAAGTTGGAGGTGGCTCCTGTGTTCTGCTGATGCTACTGTGCATAGCAACTGTATTCCTTAGTGTTGGAGGAACTGCACTGTACTGCACATTTGGCGACACAGAATCCCCAGTATGTACTGATTTTGCAGCAAACGTGGACTTTTATTATACCCGAATACTGCAGGGTATAGAGGAACTTAAGCACTGGATATCCTTCTCATAGAGGAAATGAATATGTACACTTTGCTGGCAGCTTGCTGACAATTGCTGAAGAAGAAAATACTTCAAGCTTCTTATACCATGACACCTTCAGCAGAGGTACAGTGAATGATGTACGAAGCACCTATGTTGTATGTAGGAGCTGCTTTCCAATAATCAGGAGTATATAGATAGGACTGATGTTAAATTATCATGAGATAGCATGAGAGCCTGATAAATCAATTGTCCTAATGTTCAGATGCCTTTTGAGATGCTTTGAACAGCCATCTGTCCACCAACATTAGGAAATGAAGAAAGAAAAAGGTGATCACCTTCCATACAGTTTCCAGTTCCCACATAATCATATGCAATATATGTAAATGTATTAAAAGACTGTTGATTTATTTTTCCAGCCGATGATGCAAAGATATTGCAACTCCAGTTATCATGCATTAAGTCCATACTTTACAGAAATGTACCTTTTTGGGCTTTTTTAAATGTCTGTCTTGTTTTTTAATTGTCCATTTTTTTAGATGTACATCTATGATGTGCTAAACGTTCAACTAAGAATGTAGCATGTGTATGCAACAAACACATTTGCAAACACCGGCATCATACAGGTGTACTTGGCAGGGAAACATGATTGGCTAGAGACCTCTACTGAGTGGCAGACCTGGGTTTCTTCCATGTAAGGAGTGAAACGAGCCTTAAACAATATCAAAACTCCTCTTGACTTTAAGCTACTGATTTCTACATAACCACATTATGAAGAAAAAGCTGAATTTAGAAAGATCATACATCTGATTAAGTATAAAAATCTATCAGTTGAATACCTGAGATATATGGCTCAAAATGATTAAGTGAAATGAAGTGGGAGCTAACTTTGCTCCTCAAACCCAAAAGTAAGAGGAACTACCCCAGTTATGCAGTTGTATCAGTAGCTACAGTTATGTCTCCTTCATGGTCCCATAGTAGATTGTTTTGTTTTCCTCTTAGGTCTCCTCTTAGGTTTGAATGGCTTTGCATGCAATCAAGCTTATTTCCCTATTTTTTAGGACCATGAATTTTAAACTTTGTACCTTCAGAAAACATTTTTCATATTATATTCTGCTGAAGAACCCTTGCAGATGATGGAAGACTCTAGGCATGTTCTAAGTCACACTGGGTCCTCTCCATGTTTGTGTATATGCAAACCATTCCTGAAATATATTTGTTAGTCCTTTCCTCAGTTTCAAAAATAATCTGCCATATGTTGCACAGGGCTGATGTTCAAAAAATACAAATACAAACCCCACTGGACACCCCAAACTTGTTCCACATTTCATTGGATCCTGGACAATATATTTAAGTTACCTTTAGAACAGTTTAGGTTAAATATTGTGAATAGGGCTTATGTGAATATGGTATTGCTTTCAATGATGTTTTTAAGGAACATGTTGCAAAGCATTAATGAAATGGCAGGGTGGAAGAAGTTAAAGCCTGACCAATGCCTGGATAATACTTATAAAACCTGGTAATCTGATGTACACTATCTTGAGTACCATGATAGAAGAAAAGTGAGATATAAATGTGATAAAATTAACTACTGGGCATTCCCAAGACTTTAGGTGTACCTAAATAGCTCTTTCGATGTTGGCCATGACAAATTGCACTATCCCTGGTGGAAAGTTTTATCTCTCTTCTGCCTGATATCCTATGTCCCACAACTTCTTTTTTCCAGTATTGAGTATGTCTAAATTCTTCAGCCCATCCTCTGAATCCTTTCCTCAATATTTGCCCTTCTCAAAAAAAGGTCACTCAAAATATAATGGAGTATTCCCAAAATTAGTCTTCACAATACTGACTAAAGCACTATCATAATAAACAGTGCTCTTGTGCCCCATTCCTTGTGTGAAAAGCTCCTGTCTGTCTAGACTGCTTTCTGCACCAGTGCTTTGCATTGATCCTTTTTTCTAAACAAGGCTACTGTATAACCTGCTGTCCCCTGCATTTCTCAAGTTTTCTGAAAAGAATAGTATGGGGAGAATTTGATAAACTCTATGTCCACTGCATTCATCTTCCCATTTCTGACATGTCCCTGCTTCCTACAACAATCTTACGGAAGACTAATTTGCATTTTTACCTCTGGCCCACCAATCTCCTATCCTTCCATTGACATATATGTCTACAACAGTCATGCAGTGGTAAATCTGAAGGAACTCGTCATGACAATCTCCATAGTCATGTCACCAAGGAGAGTCCCAAAAAAATGCAGGCAGCTGTGTTGATCCATGTCAACTCTGCTAGGAGCAGCCCTTTTGTAAAGTTAATTTGTCTTAAATTCCCATTCAAGAGCAAGTCGCCCCCAAAAGATTTTGTATTACAAAAGGAATAGCTCACAACAATATATTGCAGCTAGGAAAATCCACCCCCCCGCCCCCAGCTATTGAAATTACTGCCAAGGTCACAAGGAACAGAGAAGTCTTTGGGGAAGTGACAGATCATATAATCATCCCTGCTAATAAGAAAGACCCGGTGCTCTGACCCTGTGAGCCCTTAGCTCCAGTACAATACTGATCTGCAATGTTGGCATACCATTTTAATTGTTGTATTATTCTGGCATAGATATTGGAATACTTCAGCCTAAGGTTAGGATCCGAATAGCTCACCGGCTGCACACAAATATTTCCACATGCACACTTAAGCTGTCCTATTTTGAGTTCATTTTCTGTCCACAACTTCACATACTGCACTGGAGGCTTTTATTGAAGTTCCCCAGAGTGTAGGAAGTAGTTTAGGTAAAGAGGAAGTAGCTTTTGAAATCAGGAACTCAGAAGCTTTCAATGTGTGCCTATTTCAATCTTGTCCGAAGAAGTTATGTAACTGACAGAGCAAGTCTTACAATGGGCTATTAATTAACTGACAATTTTACATGTTTTGTCTCAATTTTTCTTTTTTGTTAAGAAAAAACTGTGGCGTCTAAACAGTTTTCTATGTGCACTCCAAAGGTCTTTTGTGTTAAGCTATAGCAATGCTTGAATTCTTCTAAAAGGGAGGCATGAGTTTTAAAAAGTTACTGGCTGGTTCAGTACGTCATTTTTGTCTGCCCTTATTAAATTAGCTTGATCTGTAAAGGGATTTTCTTATTCTTTTATTTTATAATTTTATGATGGAGTGTTGATGAGCATGCATTCAATAGATATACTATATTAATAATTTCTCTGTAGTTGGTATATCTTTGGGGATTTTGTAATTTTCAGTTTGATGTGCTATTGAATATTAAGTTAATGTTTTAAGCAACAATGGATTTCACCTCTGTGTTAAATGTTTCTTCACCTCATCACCAAAAATGTTAAAATTATAACTTGAAAATGTTATTTTAAAAGTATGCCATGTACTGATATCAAGAAACCTTGTACTTTAGGTTCATTTTGGGAGAAGTGATTTTAAAGTGATTTTATTGCTCATTTAAAAGAAAAACACAACACGGTTTTAAAAAATCTCACTTTGCACTAGGGTTGCCATATGCTTCCTTTTTTAAAAGGTAATTTTATTTCCATAGAATTTAATGGAGTTCCTATTTCAAAACATCTCTGCTACAACAGACTCCAAAGAAACATAGTAGCAGTGTCTATCTATATATTTGAATTTTTCATATGGCAATCCTAATCCAATGTCACATTAAATAGGGACACCCTGCAGCCGCAGAATCCATAGTTCCCTTGGCTGAGGCACATGGCAAGCAGAATAGGGGATGTGTCTACAGCTGGTGCAATTTTAGAACAGTCTTACGGTGGATCTCATTTATTAGCACTCTACAGAAGCAGTCTAGAATGTTTGGCCATGTTTGCATGTACTGCTTCATCTCTCTGCTGACCATGTAGTCCTGAACTGTAGGTAGTTATCCCATCTCTTCATATAATAAATTAAAACATTGGTACTAATTCTTGTTTGGCATGATAGTTCACATGCTCAGTGGTGATTTTTCAAATGGTTGGCTGTATAACAAAATTTGCTCTACCTGACCTTTAAAATAATGTTATGGTATCTTTGGCCCTGATTCTGCAAACATTTTATGCAAGTCTAACTGACTTAAAAGGGAATGCTCCAGTGTAAACATGTGCAGGGTCCGGATCTAAATATTGATCCAAGCTAAATGAAAAGGGTAAATATAAGTATTGTGTTTCTATTTGAAAATACTGTATAAATTATAATTCCAAGCAACACTTCAAATTACTGTAAACTGAGAGGAAACTAGAAGATAGGAAACATGATTTTCTCTTTCATAATAATTTATGTGTGCAAAGGTCCTCTGGCTATAATCCATTTCACATAGTTGTTTCCTCCTGGTTGTCTATGGTGGGTATTGTAGGTAAAATGAAATGGGAGAGAACAGAAGGCTAGGACAATGGCAACACTACATGTTGCCATGTAGTGTGGCAAAACTCTTTTGGCAGGCTATTGAGCTGTAGTCATTTGAGAAAATTTTGATTCTATTTATATGTCACATTCCTTCTGATCACTGCCTTCCAGAACACTGATGTTTCAAAATGTATTTCCATGTGTGCTGTGGTGCCTAGGTAAACGTGCAATCAATTGATGCCAACAGTAGAGGTTTGGCAGTTGAGCTTTTTCAGTGAAGGGCAAATGAAAATGCTACTGCCAAATTAGGTATGAAGTTGGATTCCATGAGTGTAGTAGCTCCTATATTACTAAATGTGTAAATTAAAGGGCTGTTATAAGAATAAGAAAACATTGTAATTTTAGTTCTGCTATGGTGTAAGAGCAAGACAATTCAAAGTCATGAATATTTGTGATAAATCTAACCATACCTACTGATGACAAGCGGAGGAAATTACTATTTGAAACCATCAACCAAGTTTGTGATTTCTAAACGTAACAAAAATAAAGTGTCCCTGAGAAAATGCATTAAGTCTTTTGAGTGCTGTGATTAATAATAGATCTATATAGTGTGATCTGGGAGACAACTACCAGCAAGTGTTTTCAAAAAGCATTTCAATAGATGTTTATTTTTTTACATCAACATTTAAAGAATTACAAGTGGGATTTGCGACAAAATATTAGTTAATCTCCCCTCCTAACAGGAGTGCTCCTTGTTAAGCATTCCACCCAGCCATTCCCTCTAGCAGGGCTTTTCACTGTCTTCCCCTTCCACTGTAGCTACTGACAATGCTCATTGGGCTGGGTTGGTTGGGCTGGTTTTATCGGTTTTTATTTCTGTAAGATTGATCCATCACACCTATTTTTCCCCCCGGTTTGCTTCCACCTTTTTTACCAGCGTGTCAAGCTTCTGATCCCTTTCACCTGAATAGCTGCTCTTTCGCTCCTTCGCGCTTCCACTCCACCCCTCCTCTTCTCTTTCTACCTCTAGTTCTAGAAAAGGCTGGAGAAGAGGCGGGGTGTAAGCAGGACAGGCATAGCATCATGTGAGTACAGTGCTGCAAATCCGCACATCAGACATAGCAAGACTACACTAAATCGCTGGTGTGATGGAGCTCTGATACTACTTTGTGACCAAATTTCTCTAACCCACTTAAGAGTATGTTTTCTTTTTGAAATAATTGAGTTATATCCTCAGATGCAATGAGGAAAAGGTTATATAACCCATAATGTGAAGAAATGGAAAATTAGGTAAAGCAGAATTGTGTTGTTGGGGAAATCACTGCTGAAATTGTGAATGAGGAATAAAGCAATACACCTGCTATTGTTTCTTGTAATTTTAAAAATATTTTTTTTTATAAACCACTTCTCAGGCAAACTTCACAAAGCAGTTTACATAACATTATGAAAATAACCATCAATAAAAATATACAATTTAGGGTAGGGTTATTTTGCACAATTGGGGGTTTTACCCCACCCCAATTGGGCATGATTTCAAGGCCTCCTGGAAGCAAGGACAGTCAATTTGTTATATATATACTGCCCAACTAGCCAATGCTCTTGGGGCACTTTGGTGGGATGGCAGCAAAGTGGTTGCCCGATTCAGGTTGAAGGTGCACTCTAGAACCACAGTCTCTCCATTTCTAACTCATCAAAAGCCACTATCTTTGTGGGACTGGAAGGGAGGAGATGGAGCCCACTGTTGCAGCCTTCCTAGGCAGTGGCTCCCCAAGCATTTGTGGTTTTTAAAAGGCATCGCTGGTCTAGTGAACGTCCCGCCCACCCACATACTGGGTGAACTGGCTCCTAGAATACTATTTAATTATATGCAATTTCAAATGCCCCATCTTCTATTGAGAATGAACTAGAAAAATAATAATACTGCCCATAGAAAAACACAACATGCTGCCCAATTTCTACTTTACCTGCCCCCCGGTCCATATATATTTAAGAACATGTATGTATGTGGAAACAGGGAGTAGGTAAAATATGTTGTGCCAAGGACATGATAATAACAGGGAAACTACTGTAGCTCGTTGGAAAAGCGTATGCTCTGCATGCAATAAAGTGCCACATTTAATCCCGGGCATCTGCAGGTAAGGCTTGAAAAGAGTCTTGACCAAGGTCTGGGAGAGCCATTGCCAGTCACTGTAGACCAGCCTTCCCCAACCTGGTGCCCTCCAGATGTGCTGGGCTACAATTTCAATGATTCCCAGCTACCATGGCTGGCTGGTTGAGGATGATGGGAATTCTAGACCAAAACTTCTGGAGGGCCCCAGGTTGGGGGAGGCTGGTGTTGACAATACTGAGCTACATGGGCCAATGCTCTGACTTGGAATACATTAGCTTCCTATGTTCCTAAATTTAGAAAGACAAAAAAATGACATTATTCAAGGACAGTCTCCTGAAATAGACTGCTCATGACAAAGTGTTTAAATGTACTATTCAATATCCCATGATACTGTTTTCAGTTATGGTACACTGACGTATGTTTTGTGCATACATAATAAACTACAGAACTATTATGAACTTGGACATAGTGGTTAATATAAGTGCTATTTATGGATACAAAATATAACTTCTACTCCTTGATAATTCTCCTGAATTTAGAGGGCTTTCCATAAAAATAAAGTTAGAGCTTTAGTAAAACCATTGGACAGGCTGAGAAAACATTTGTGTGGTTTTGCATTTTACGTTTCCAGGCAGTAATGATGCTTATTTTTGAGATTATTGATTGCAAGCATTTCAAAGTGTATGGCCAGGGAGAAAAAATACAGGACTGGAGAACTTAGTTAATGATGGAACGATTCATTCTTTCCATAACACGATAGCACTAATTTCCCTTGGAGCACTCTGTCTTTGTACTTTCACCTGTACTCCACCTACACTATAAAATCTGAAACTTTTGCATTTCAGATGCTAGCACTTGCTGGCTTTTTAAAATTGAACTAGTACTATTTGCTGGAGTTTATTTTGTACTTGCACTTTTATTATAGAATAAAAATAGTTGTCACAAACTGCAGCATATTTGGACACACAGGACATGAAATTTCTTCCTGGAATAGAGGAATACAAAATCACAAGTGCATTCTTAAATGATACAATTGGGAAGCTTTGTGGGACTCAACATTCCTTGTTTGAAGCATATGTAGTCTTCCCAACAGTATTCTCTTGTGAAATGTATCCTTTGAAGAAAGAAACATGAATCAGTAAATCTACATGGGCAAGTTTAATATGTAGCTTTGTTCCATGTTTTTGTTGTATATAAATGTGGTTTGTTTCCTTATAAGAGAATATAATACTTGTGAAAAACGCCCTGGAAGGTAAAGAGTTACCTAGGGTGACCAGACGTCCGGATCCCCCCGGACAAGTCCAGAATAAGGGGGCCAAATTTGAATCCGGGGAGAAATTTCAGAATATCCCCCAAAGTCCGGAAAATTGGGCCTCACCTGTGCCATCTACGTCTTGTTCTTAGCCGGTGCTACTGCGCCGGCCAAGAACAAGGCCTAGATCGGCCAGGGAAGAGGCCGGAACGACGCGCGCCTGCACTTCCGGGTACGCATCGTTCCGGCCGCCTCCCCTGCACCATCCGGGGCCGGATGGCAGCGGACGTCCTTGTAAGGTAAGCACGCCGCGCGCCCCCCTCCCCCCTGCCCACTGCTTACCTTGCAGGGACGTCTGCTCCCGACCAGCGCCGGCTGCTACTGCGAGCGGGCTTCGCGGCCTGCTCCAGAATGGCACGCCAGGTGATGACATCATCACCCGGCGCTCTACTGAGGGACAGGCCGCAAAACCTGTCTCTCAGTAGATTTGAGCACCGGAGGGAAGCGGACGCCCCTTGCAGGTAAGGAGTGCGAGGCGGGAAGAGGAGCCCCCCCCCCACTTACCTGCATGGGCATCCGCTCATGCAGGTGCTCTACTGAGGGACAGGCCGCGAAGCCTGTTTCTCAGTAGATTCGAGCACTTGAGGGAAGCGGACGCTCCTGCAGGTAAGGAGCACGAGGCGGGAGGAGGAGGGCCCCCCCACTTACCTGCATGGGTGGCTGCGAGGCGGGCAGCCGGGCGGCGCAAGGTGGGTGGGCAGGCGCGGGTGACTGGGCGGCGCGAGGCGGGCGGGTGGGCGGGCATGAGTGGCTAGGCGGCGCATAGCGGGCGGGCGGCGCGGGCGGGCACAGTCGGGCGGGTGGCGTGAGGTGGGTGGGCGGGCGGCGTGGGCGCGCAGTGGGGGGGTTGTTTTGGGTGGGTAGGGTGGCGGGGGGGTGACCGGGATTTTGGTTCCCAAAATCTGGTCACCCTAGAGTTACCTATGAGGAGGAGGAAGCAAAGATAACTTTCAGGGCAAGCTGCAGAATCCAGTTCAAGGTCTCCCTTTCCACCAGAAACTGATACAGAGACGACTTGGAGGGTACCCAGCAGATTATAGGAGATTGGAATCAAGGGTATCACTCCCTCTAGTAGTCAATTCACAGGATAAGTGCCAATAGGATTGGAGCCAAAACAGGGCCACTAGGAGCTCCATCACACCAGCAATTTAGTGCACTCTTTCCATGCCTGGTGTGCAGATTTGCAGCACGGTACGCACATGATGCTGTGCATGTCCTGACACCACGCCTTTTTCCCAGCCTTTCCTAGAATGCTAAAAGTCTGGATTATTTTCCCTAAGCGCATTTAATACACCCTAAGCCTCCTTGTAGTTTTAAAGGAACTGGGGACTTGAATAGATTGCATCAGGTCCTGGCAGGGAAAAGCAATCTGTCACAGCAGCCGGCTCCAAGCCTCAATATAAAACCCAAATCTTGCATCCCAGGCTTGAAAGCCTTTTTAAAAATTATACAATGCCTGAATCTCTGCATTGTATAATGCAGACTAAAGAGCCAGACTAAAGGGTCGTTCCATTTTTGCCCAGCAGAAAGGCGGTCTGGTTGAAGTACTCATCTGACAGGACCTGACTGGAGGGAGAAAGAGAAGGGGAGGGGTGGAGTGGAGCTGAAGAGCTAACAAGCCAAGGACGATAGGAGCGAAAGAGCAGCTATTCAGGTGAAAGGGATCATAAGCTTGACAAGCTTCTGCTTCAGAGGTAAAAAAGTGTGGAGGCAAACGAGGGGGGGGGAGTAATTAGGTGTGATGGAGATCTCAGTCTTATGAAATAACATGGAACATTTTGCAAAATGCAGGTGAAAATGACTCTACAGCGCCATCTAGCAACTTTTCATTTACCAGCTCATTCTCTCCTCCTTCTCAGCTAGGGACAATTTTTCTCTGACCATAGAATTTCAAAGATGAATAATATGTCTCTAAGAGCTAGTTTGTCAAAACTTATTCCAGAAAAAAATGTTGTGTAATCCATAACACATTTAATTGCCTGTCCTGATTAGAGCATCTGGGTTTCTTAGCATTAAAAACATAAAGCTCTAGCTTACTAACAATAAATTTTGAAAACAACAAAAAAGCTTTAAAATGAACTGAAGAAAATAATTACTAACAACCCAGCCCTATCCATATTTACTTGGAAATAAGTCCCACTTCAGAGGGCGCCTGCTAGCAGTGGACAGTTAAACTATTTGCTTATATGTTGTAAAAACTCACTAATTCAAAAGGGGACCAGATAAATCTATGCCTTAAAAAGGAGTTTTCTCTTAAGTAGAAATAGGACTTGAGGAGATACCCTATATCTGCATTTGTCTTGGGGGGGGGGTTTCCTGTGTCATGTGCACACACATTTTTCCAATTATTGGCAAAAGGGATTTGTGTGCAGAACTGTCCCCAACGTTGAAGCCAATATGGAAATTGCTAGTCTGTGAGAACCTTCTGCACTGTAGCTAAGATGTCTCTCAATGATTTGCTTGTTGTTTGACCAGGTTATTGCTACTATATGAACTATGGTGAACAGTACCGCACAAACACACAATACCCATCATGTGGAGACAGGACACATGTCGTCACATCACATCACACCATGCCAGGCTCAGGCTGTGCCCTTTCAGAGAGTGTTGGTGAGCTCTGTGTTTGAGGTGTTCCCTGTTCTGGCTATTTTGTTCAGTTTCTTTTTACTGAGTTTCTTAGTTGGTTTCTAGATATTTTTGTTTTGCTTACTACTGTTTTAATTAGCTCTGGTTCCTTTCTTTGGTTAAAGAACACAGATTTTTAATTGTTGTTTTGGTATAGGATTGGTTAGCTCCTTTGTAGAGCCTTTTTTGTTCCAAACGGTGGGATATAAATACTGTAAGAAATAAAATTCCAGGAAGGATTTATTTATTTATCTCACCTTTCCACCAAAAATGGTACTCAACGCTTCTAACAACAATAAAAAATGACTTAAGAATGAAATCTTAATTAAAATGTAACATAAAAACATCCGCTAAAATACAATTAAAAACCCAACATTAAAACAAATAGTCTACACCCACCCAATCAAAACCTCTTTCAGCAATAGACTAACTTACATGCCAGAGGCCTGCCTAAATAAAAATGTCTTTGCCTTCCAGCAGAAGAACAACAGTGAGAGAGTGAACCTAGCATCCTTCAGCAGGGGTTCCAGAACCTGGGACTAGCCACTGAGAAAGCTTTCTCACATATCCACCAAACTTGTGCCCAATGGCGTTGGGACTAAGAGAAGGGCCTCTCCCAAATCTTAAAACCCTAGCAGGCTTGTTTGGGAGAATATAGTTTTCAAACAGCCTGGTCCCAAGTCATATAGGACTTTATAGGTCATAACCAGTACTTTGAATTGTGTCCAGAAACATACTCCCTTGTAACAAAGGTGTCAGTGTTCCTTGTAAATGGCTGGTGCACACTCCCTGTGTCCAGCCCCTGGCGTAGCTGTACAAACACACTCCTGGCCATCACTGAAACCTGGACATTCAGGTTCAGAGCTGAATCCAGGAGTACATCCAAACTGTGAACCATAGTCTTCAGGAGGAGTGTAACCCCATCCATCACAGATTGGTGTTTTTTAATTTCCAGATCTGTTTTCTGATTAACCAGAAGCACCTTTGTCTTGTCTGCATTTCTTAATCCTGTATCCAGTCCATTACCAACATCTGATTTAGAATTAGATAGGCTGACCATATGAAAAGGAGGACAGGGCTCATGTAACTTTAACAGTGGTAGAGAAAAGGGAATTTCAGCCGGTGTAATTTGTATGCAATTAGTTCCTGGTGAAATTCCCTCTTCAGCACAACAGTTAAAGTTGCAGGCACTATACTAGCGTGATCATATACAAAAGAAGGCAGGGCCCCTGCAACTTTAACTGTTGTGATGAAGAGGGAATTTCACCAGGAACTAATTGCATACAAATGACGCCGGCTGAAATTCCCTTTTCTCTACAACTGTTAAAGTTACATGAGCCCTGTCCTCCTTGTCATATGGTCAGCCTAGAATTAGAAGAGCTTCCTTGGATTTACAGAAAGCTGAAACAAAGCAGGCAATGGACTAAACAGCGACTCCCTGACATAGCGCTAATACACAATGTTGACATACAGTAAAAGAGCCAGTAGGAGAGGCTGCAAATGCTGTGGTGCACCCGGGATTTTCCCTCCCATGGGTGTAATTGTACCAGGTTTGGAAGGTGGATTTGGTGCCTCCCTGTAGAGGGAGGCTGTGTGTCAAGGCTGGTCCTGACCCTGCAAACCCCCAGTTATTTACTTGTGAGGTTGATCAAGTGTACCTGGGTTTTTCCTTCCCCTGGATGTAATTATGCGGAGTTCTGCTCCTTGTAGCCCTGCAGTGATTATAATGAATGGATTAAACAGTGCCATTGCTTGAGTGGGGAAGACTGCAGCGGGACAGTGGCGGGGGGATCAACCAGAGTAGGCACAGTAACTTAATAAACTGTGCAAAGTAGTTTATTAGCCTGGTCGAGTGGTACGACATTGTGGACTATTTCTGAAAGAAGTTGCTGTGCATAGCTTATTAAGCCATCGTGGACCAAAGTGACATCCGAATGTGGCCCCGGTAAGCTTCTTGGCAGAGTGGGGACTAGAACCTGGATCTCCCGAGTCCCAGTCCAAAACTCTGGCTTGAATGCTTGAATTGACTTTTAGTTAACAGTAGACTTAAACGATGGGCAGGAGTTAAAATACCTAATTACTTTTCACAAAGCTTACTGGTAATTACAACTGCTTTTTAAAAGTACTTTAAATTACATTATTTTAAAATTTTGATTGAATATTAGGAGAAACATCTTGACAGTACGACAGTTCAACACTGGGACAGACTCTGCCTCAGAAGGCGTCTTCATGCACCTTCCTCTTTAAGGAGGAATTTAATTGTTAATCTGTTGATCTGATTATTAATTTTACTACAGTCTCCTTAATGTATTTAATCATTATTTTGATACCTTTATTGCTGTATTTTGTTGTTTTTGCTTGGTTTTGTGACTGCGAACAGCCTTGATAGCATTTTCAAGTTGGGTGACATACAAATCTAATAAATAAAGGTGGTTTCCTTCATTACACATTTGAAACAGAGACTTATCAGGAGTGGTATAGCAGTGGATTTCTTGCGTCAGTAGGGAGTGGACTAGATGACCTTTGAAGGTACTTTTCAATTCTGATACTTAATTACTATAGTTTAATACTAGCAACCATAATTCCTTTCATTCATTAGTGGGGAAATTCCTATATAAACAATCATTATCCTGCTGGAAATTTTGGACAAATTATAAAAATGCCAAATTAGTCACTAACTTTGCAATCCTATGCATGTTTAGACCAAAATGTGCCTCAACTCCCAGCATTATGTTGACATTTTAGGACTTTTAATATCTAAATGTGAATAGGATTACAGTTTAAGATGAATTCAGGCATGCCTGCAATGACCAACAGAGGGTGTGGTAATTTCATTCCTGTAGTATAGTTACTAGGAGCATGCTCAAAGTATAGCATTCCTGAGGGCTGGCTGTGCTCAGACGATTTAGCAGTTTAGTGTGATCCAGGGAGACAGCAGCTGATGGGAAGGCCAGCATGGGATTTGCTGTTTACAGACCTGCTTTGACAACTTACAGGATTCAAGTGTCCATTAATGAAGATTCGAATTAAGATGCTGGAACTTTCAGAGTTAATGGCATCTTTTTTCTTCCATTAATCCTCCAGAATTTCTCTTCACATTCTTCCACATATCTGTTCTTTATCGAAGCCTTCCCTTAAGTACTCTAACCTCAACTCTCTTGCCCCTCCTAAATTACTTCTTGATAGTCCACTGCCCCCTTCATCCTTTCTGCCCTTCCATGCCAGTCCTTTCAATAAGACATTGGGACCAGAACTGTGTCACTTCTGTGTGTAAGTGCTGGGTATGCTATTGGTGATAATGTTTAATAGTAGTAAAGAACAGAAAAGGGTATTGGTGGGTGAGATGAAACAGCCCTAGTCTTTAGTTTGTAGTTGTCTTAAAATGGAATAGGTAAGTATAATGCAGACAGAATTGTTAGATCTTGCTTGGTGCAAAAAGGTATGTGGCTGCACCAAGCTCGGTTTCTTGAACATCTGGTTTGCCTACAGTCACTGAAACTGCACTCTGGCTGGAGAACTAAAGGGAAGCATAGTTTGGCCCCATCACTCTGCCAGGGGGCCAAGGACCACTGGGAGGTTGCACTTCCTGCCTCCCAATAACAGCATCATGGCGAGGGGAAGACCAGCCTGGCCCATCCATCAACAAGAGAAGCAGCAGCTGCACGGTGCATGCTTGCTGATGATTTATTTATACCACATTAAAATACAATAAAAACAAACAATTACAAAATAAAAACCACAATTACAAAATAAAAACCCATAGACCCACTTACAGGCCAAAGGCCTTCTTGAATAGTGGTTGCCTGCCATTGGAAGGATAGTAGAGAGTGAACCCAACCTTCCTTGGGATGGAGTTCAACAGCCTGGGAATAACCACTGAAAAGGCCTTCTCTTGTGTTGCCACCAAACATGCCTCTGGTGGTGGCAGTTTTGAAAGAAGGCCTCTCCAGCAGATCTTGAGGACCGAGCAGACTTGTATGGGAGAAGATGGTACTTTAGTCAGTCTGGTCTCAAACTGTTTAGGATTTTATAAATCATAACCAGCACTTTGAATTCTGTCTGGAAACGGACCCATAGCCAGTGAAGCTAGTGTAATAAAGGAGTTGTGTACACCCTGTAACCACCCCAGTCAACTGTTTGGCCACAGCATTCTAGACCAGCTGAAGTTTCTGAACAGTTTTTGAAGGCAGCTCCACATAGAGCACGTTACAGTTCTCCAAATGAGATGTAACTAAGGCATGTGTGACCATGGCCAGTTCAGATGTCACTAGAAATGAATGCAGTAGGTGCACTAGCTTCAGCTGTGCAAACACACTGCTGAGACAGGCTCGGGACCAAGTCCAAGAGTACACCCAAATTGCGAGACTAAATTTTCAGGGGGGGGTGTAACCCCATCTAGCACAGGTTAATTCCCTATTCCCTGAACTGCCTTTCAACTGACAGGGAGCACCTCCACCTTGCATGGATTAAGCTTCAGTTCGTTCGCCCTCATCTAATCCATTATCAGACATTGATTTAGAACTATAACAGCTTCCTTGGATTTAGATGGAAAGGATAGAGTTGGGTATTGTGATGTCTGCCCCTCCTTTTATCCAGGCTTTTCCCTATTATCCTTTCATACTTAGGATAATAAGCCTAAGGAATGGATGTCACTGCCAAATCAGCTACACCCAATGACTTAGCTAACTTTTCACCCAGTCACAATTAATACCCAGTGTTTATCATTGTTATTTCTAATTTGGGGAAGTGAGTGCTAGCTATTATGTGTTCATGTATGTGGTACCACAAAGACCAAGCAGGCACATGTATTTAGCTCAGAAAAATAAAATTAAACTTTATTATTTACATGACATTGTTTTCAGTTATAGATGTGATTAAAACAGAATAAACCCTCCTGTGACATCACTCACTCCCACCTCCCCAAAGGTAGAAGAAAAACATTTACACACAAGCTCCGTCCTGCCCACAGTTAACCCTTTCTTACCTATATATACATTTCCTGCAAAACTAAATACATTAATATTAATATAATGACACTGATTAACATAACAATCCCAAAACTCTGGAAATCTTTCCCAGTGGTTTCATGCATATTTTAAATACCATGGGGAATAAAATGGAAATGCAGGTTGCTTACCTGTAACTGTAGTTCTTCGAGTGGTCATCTGTGCAGTCACACCAATGGGCTTTAGCGCCCCCGCATGAGCCAGGTCGGAACTACAATAGCTGAGGAACGATATTTTTTTGGCAGGAACCCTCCCCCACCATCTTATATGCCCAGTAGTTCCCGCCCATTTCCCAGTTCCTTAGACCGCCTAAGCGGCCTTAAAACCGAGAAAAACAGGCCAACCTCGGTATCACATAAAGAGACACCAAAGCGGGGATGGTCGGAGGGTGGTGTGACTGCACAGATGACCACTCAAAGAACTACGGTTACAGGTAAGCAACCTGCATCTCTTCTTTGTGGTCTCTGTGCATTACACCAATGGGCGAATACCAAGCTGACTTACTGGAGGAGGGTCAGTGACTCGCTACAATACAGACGAGAGGACTGCTAGGCTGAAGGCTGAGTCCGATCGTGCTGCAACATCCAGCTTATAATGCTTCACAAATGTTGAAGGCGTAGCCCAAGTAGCTGCCCTGCATAAGTCCTGAATCGGGACCCCTTTACCAAAAGCTGTGGAGGTAGCCACTGCTCGTATGGAATGTGCCTTAACTTGCAATGGCTAGTCCTTTTTTGCTAATTTATACGTTAGCTGTATCGTTTGTACTAGCCAGGATGCGAGTCTCTGAAAAGAGACTGGCTCACCTTTCTTTGCTCCTCTGTAGCAAATAAAGAGTCTATTCGTGGAGCGGATATTGTCTGTTCTGGATTTGTAAAAGGCCAGAGCCCGACGTAAATCCAGAGAGTGCAAGGCTGTCTCCAATTGCAAAGTAGGAGCAGGAAAGAAGGTTGGAAGAGAAATATATTGATTGATATGAAAATCTGAGTTGACTTTCGGCAAGAAGGCAATATCCGGACGTAACTCCACCTTATCCTTATGGAAAATTAAATATGGTGGGTCTATTCATAGAGCACAGAGTTCACTAGAGCGTCTCGCAGAAGTAATTGCCACCAAGAATGCTACCTTCCAAGAAAGTAGGCGTAAATCAATTGTAGCCAAAGGTTCAAAGGGTTTGTACACGAGGAGTTTCAGGACCAAGGATAAATCCCATGCTGGCATCGGCAATCTATATGTCGGAGCTAGGTTCTTAAGCCCTCGAAGGAACTGTCACACAGTAGGATGAGAGAAAAAAGAAAGACCATGTGATTGTGGTAGACTAGCAACAATAGCCGACAGGTACACTCGTATAGAGGACAATTTTAGTCCCTTAGTAAATAGGTGATGTAAAAAAGATAGGACATTATGTACAGTGGCGGAAGACGGCTGGAAGCCGCGAGACGTGGCAAAGGTTTTGAAGACAGCCCACTTAGCCTCATACGATTTTCTTGTAGAAGGTTTTCTAGCTGCCAACAAAATGGAATTTATTCCATCTATAGACGAATGCACCAAGCAGTCAGTTTCTGGGTGCAGGACTCTGCCCTGATCCCGAGATAGAAGGCTCGGTATCGATGGTAGCTGATGATACTCGCTCCTTGAGAGACACAGAAGTAAGGCAAACCATGGTTGCCTTGGTCACCAAGGAGTGATCACTACACAGTTTGACCTGTTAGTCTTGATTTTTGCCAGGACTTTTAGGATTAGCGGGAAGGGGGGGAAAATACAGCAGGCCTCCTCTCCATCGAAACCGAAAGGCATCTCCTAGAGACGACTGCCCTATCCCCCCCCCTTGAGCAAAACTTTTTACACACCGAATTAACTTGTGTTGCAAACATGTCTATCACAGGTTGCCCCCACAGCGAAAAAATCTGACAAAGAATAGCGGTCCAGAGTTGCCATTCGTGCGACATGTTGTATGAACGGCTTAGGGTGTCTGCTATTACATTGTCCACCCCAGGGATGTGAATAGCAGTTACTCGAATGCCCTTGGGAATCATCCAATTGAATAGTTTCAGAGGAATGTGTCCCTCCCTGTTTGTTCATGTGCCAAAGAACGGCTGTGTTGTCTGTTAGAAGCTGAATATGATGACCTCGGATCTCTGGTTCGAAGGCATGGAAAGCCTTCCACACAGTCAAAAGTTCTAGCTGATTGATGTGTAAGCGGGATTCTCGGAAAGACCACTTCCCTTTTACTCATAGGGATTTGCAGTGAGCTCTCCATCCTGTTAGAGAGGCATCCATGGTGACAGTTAAAACGGGAGATCGGCTGAGAAAAGGAAGACCCAGAGAGAAGTTCTTCTGTGTCATCCACCACAGTAGGGAAGACGCTATATGAGGCGGCACAGTTAAATGGTACTTCTTTGCATTTCTGCCTAATGGGAAGGTTTGAAGAAACCAAATTTGAAGGGGCCTCATCCTCAATCGGGCCCACTCCACAATGCAAACAGTTGCCGCCATATGTCCCAGCGGAATCTGAATGGTATGATCTGTGGTGGCATGGTGGTGATAAAGATGTTTTGCCAATTTGAGGAAGGTACATATTCTGTCCAGGGGTAGGTAAGCCCGAGCTGTCCTCGAGTTGAGAACCGCTCCTATGAATGTTATGTACTGCGTTGGTTGCAAATGTGACTTTTTTTCATTGACGTATAATCCTATTGCTGCCAAGAGCCTGAGAACGTAATTCAGTTTTCTCTAGAGACTGCTGTGAAGAACCCACTAGGAGCCAATCGTCCAGGTAAGGGTATACCTGAATCCGTTGCAGGCGAAAGAAGGCACATACAGTCGCCATATACTTTGAGAAGACTCTTGGCGCTGTAGCAAGGCCGAATGGGAGGACTTGAAATTGGAACATTTCTTCTCTCACAATAAAACTGAGGAAACGATGAAAGGCAGGATGTATGCCTATGTAAAAATAAGCATCCTGTAGATCTATAGAAGCAAACCACGCTTCCGGAGGAAGTAGAAGAAGTATCACGGCCAAAGTTATCATCCGAAACTTTTTTGGTGTTATGAACAAATTTAGGTTCTTTAAGTCCAGAATAGGTCGATGAAATAGTGGGAGAAAAAAGCCCCCGATGTGATTGGCGGAAGGACTTGACGAATGGCACCCTTCTTTAACAGGGCTTCTGTCTCTTGAGACAACACTTCCGATGGAGGTGTTACTTTCACAGTACCAGTGGGAGGAAGGACGTCGAATTCTACCCTGTATCCTGTTGCGATTATTTTGAGGACCCATGAGTCCGAAGTTAGGACCGACCAAATTGGGAGGAACTGAGAGATATGACCGTTGAAGACTGGGGGGATCAGCAGTTGCGGGGAGTACATCATCATTGAATCAAAAACACCATTTAGCCATCTGCTCAACTTTACCACGGTTTGGATGGTACGCTGGAGATGCGGCTTGCTGCTTCCGTTGTTGTTGAGGATGCTAATGCGCCCCTCTATCCACTGCCAGTCGAAAGAAAGGTTGTGAATGTTGTTGCCATCTGCGGGATTTGAAAGATTGGGGTTGTTGAGGGAGACCTTGCCCCATTTTCTTTGCAGTAGTCTTAGCTTTTTGGACAGAATCCATCTGCTCATCAGTTTTTGAATTAAAGAGACCCTTCCCATTGAAGGGAAGGTCCTCAATTCTAGATCGTGCCTCTTGGTTCAAACCAGCAGATCTCAGCCATGCATGGTGTCTCAATGTAACTGAGCCTATCATAGACTCCGCATTATAGTCAGCTTGATGTCTAGCAGAATTAATCTGGTGACGAGAGAGCTTCACTGCCTCTGCTTGAAGCATTCTTGCTAGCTCCCTTTGCTCTTCAGGAAGATAATCACATAAGAAGGTTAGTTTTTCCCATAAAAAAAGCTGGTAACATGCAATCATGGCTTGATAATTAGCCACTCTAAGACCTAATGCCACAGAAGAATAGACACGTCTTCCCAAAAAATCCAATCTGCGACCTTCCTTGTCCATAGGCGAAACATGCATCTTTTGAGAACGACTGAGTCGATTCAACAATAATAAAATCTGGTTTGGGGCGAGTAAACAAAAAATCAACATCGTTCTGTTGTATCCTGTACAAGGATTCAAGTCGTTTGGAAGTAGTAACAGCTGTCAATGGAGACTTCCATGAGTGCTGAACCTTCTGCAACAAAGTAGGCAGTCATCTTCCCAGTCATAACCGTGACGGGACAAAGTATACTCTGGTGTATAATCATAGTCCGAGTACTCCATACAGGGAGATCGGGAACTAGCAGCATAGGCATAGTGTCTATCATTGACATGCCTCCTACTATAAACAGAGGAAACTGACTCTGAGTACTCCATACAGGGAGATTGGGAGCTAGTAGCATAGGCATAGTGTCTATCATCGACATGCCTCCTACTATAAACAGAGGCTTTTAGGGCCATACAAACAGTCTGTGAGGGGGAAAAACAGAGCCGCAACAGCAGCTCAAAAAACAGCAACTGAAAAAACTTTTTTTTTTAGTAGAAATATTATAACAATGAATAAAGTATTTACAAAGACAAATGTTCTCTCAGCAGTAAGAACTATTCTCCACACAGAGATTGTTAACAACGAGACAACTCGCTAGGCGGTCGAAAAGGAACTGGGAAATGGGCAGGAACTACTGAGCATATAAGATGGTGGGGGAGGGTTCCCACCCCAAAAATATAATTCCTCATCTATTGTAGTTACCAACCTGGCTCGCGTGGGGGTGTTAAAGCCCATTGGTGTGATGCACAGAGACCATGAAGAAGAACCCTGAAGGACGACATAAGCCAATGGCCATGGTGTCAAACAGGAATCTCCCAGTGCCACCTTCTGGTATCATCCCTCTAAGAAGGGCCGTAGCCACTGTATACCTGCCTCCCAGTCCCATTTTAGAGAGATGCTCCAGAAAAATACCACGGTCAATGGTATCAAAAGCCACTGAAAGGTCCAGTAGAACTGACAGGGACCCACTCCCCCATCCAGTTCCTGGAATAGATTGTCCATCAAGGCAACCAAAGCAGTCTCTGTCCCATAACCAGGCCTGAAGCCAGATTGAAATGAATCTAGATAATCCGTCTCATCCAGAAATCCCTGGTGCTGAGACATCACCACATACTCCTCTGTATTTTGCCTAAAAATGGAATATTGGAAATCAGCTGGAAATTATCCAACACAGTGGGGTTTAGGGAGGGTTTTTTTTATAGCAGAGGTCTTACCACCACTTCCTTTAGGCTGAATGGAATCACACCTTGCTGTAAAGAGGCGTTAATCCCTTCCATTACCCACGCAACCAGTCGTCGTTTCCTCCCTCCTCCCTGCTGCTTTTATAAGCCAGGAAGGAAAAGGTGTCCAGCACACATGTGAGAAGCCTCACTTTTCCAGGGATCCTGTCCACATCCTTGGATTGTACAATTTGGAAAGTATCCATCGTAAATGGACAAGCGGGAACCAAGGTTACATCCACTGGACTTGTATCAACTACAGCATCCAAGTCCGCATAGATATGATTGATCTTATTTGCAAAGTATTCCACAAATTGGTCACAGCAGGCTATTGTGTGGCCCACTTCTTCTTGCAAGCCAGAGTCTAACAGGCCTGTAAATACCCGAGAAAGCTCCGCTGAGGAACTCGGAGAAGATCCAATGCTGGCAGAGAAATACGATTGCTTTACCAGCCTCATCGCCATGGAATAGTCTTCACATGAGCTCTAGCCCATGTTTGAATGGACTCATTTGATCAAAAGGTGGGTATAAATCTTTCAATAAACTATAGTGAATTGTTTTCTTTGACCTATTTAACAAAAAATACTTTTAAAAGTTTTAATGTTGAACCAGAAGAGGAAGTAGTTATAAAAAAAGTTAAATTACTTTAGTTCAAAGTAATTCCAATTAGTTTTATTAAAACGTAGTTAACTAGTATTAAAGCTACTTTTCAGACAGTAGCTATTGCTAAACTATGTTATTGTTAAAAGTAGTTAGTACCAGCCAGTGAGTTTAAAAACAACAGCCATGTCTGAGAACACAAGAAAAATGATATGGGAGTCTCTGATTTATAAGACTTTCTTGTATTTATCCCTAGAGTCAAAGCTGTTGGTGTTGTCAACATTAACTACCTATCAGTGGCAGTTGAGAGGTACTGCACAACTTGTATGTGAGTCACATGTGCCTGGTACACACACACTGTTATTAAGCCACTTTGTCATAACTAAGGATCTCTACCTCTCATGGCAGCAATTAAAACTCCGGCAGATGGATCTCCATGTACCAAAAGAGGGCTTGACCTCCAAAAGAAGAGTTCCATCTCTAGCAACAGTGGAAGTAGACTTACACTGGCCATAGACTTCCCTGATTTTTCCAGATTCCTAAATTATAATCCTATCCCTACTTACTTAGGAGTAAGCCTCATTTAATGGGTCTTCTTAGTAAACAGAGGATTATCCAGATGTGTTTCATTTTTGTGCAGGTAACAATTGTTCTTGTATGGGTTTTTTTTGTGTGCACATGCATGAGCATGTTTATATATCAATTAGGTGTAAGAAGAAACAGCTAAAGCACCTTCTATTTCAGGATGAGAGACAAATTACCGTAGATAGCTTAAGGGCACAATCCTATGCATGTTTGAACATTAAAAAACCCTCTGAAGACTCATAGCATTCCCCAATGCTGGCTAATAGAAACTGGGAGTTGTTTAATGTTTTCCAGTCTAAACATGCGTAGGATTGCATCATGAAACAGATTTCTTTTATACTAGCCACCCGGTAATTTGGAGAGTGTTCCTTATTGTTTTATGTGTTCTTTCTAAAATATCAGCAATTCCCATGCCCTCTTTCCACAAAAATTAGTGACTAGCAGTACAATCCCACGAATGTTTATTCAGAAATAGCTCCCTGTGTGTTCAGTGGGGTTTACTCCATAGTAAGTGTGTTTAGTTAATTTATCCTGGGAAAATCATAAACAAGACAAACAGGTGCAGTTTTTGATATTATAAATTAAAAATTATTTTTAAATTGGATATTGCCGAATAATATACTGTGTTAATGTTAAATATTAAATACATGAAGTGCTTCTACTATCAGAAGCATCTTTGCTCATTTTATTGTATGTAGTACTGGGTTCAGCATTTGACCAGTAAACAATGATTTGGTCAGTTAATGGTCAAGTATTTTTAAAACATTAAAAATGCTGGCTGGGGAATGCTAGGAGGTATAGGATGTTTTTCTGTCTACACATGCATAAGATGGCACCATAATGTTATAATAACAAAAATTCTTTCAGTGTCAAGTTTGATACTTATTTATTTAATTATTTAAATGTTACTGTATTAAATTGTATTTTTAATCAATCATTATCACTTTTAATAATGCTAGGTAAGATATCTATAAATGTTAATGATTTACTGAACAGTTCTCTTTGGCTTTTATCAGGATCAGCGTACATTAACATTTTGGTTAATTAATTAAAAAAAAATAAAGTTAAGTAATAGCAACTATTACCAAAAAATGTCATTTCTTAAACACAGGTATGCTAAGTAAGCAGTAGGCCAATTCTTTAAGCATTATTTGCATCATAGATTCATTAACTACTTGACTACATTTAAACAATATACAGTCAATTGACATGATTGCATGGGAATTATACGGCATTTTAGCAACAACAGCAATAATAATAAATTTATTTATTACCCGCCTCTCCCTCTGGATCGAGGCGGGGAACAACATTAAAAACAAATAATATAAAATACATAAAACTGATTAAAATGATAAGAACTAATAGATTATTAAAATACCAATAAAACTTTTAAAATTCGACTGGGTAGGCCTGCTGGAAGAGATCAGTCTTTATAGCTTTCTTAAAATCCAGAAGACTGTTAAGCTGGCGAATCTCTCCTGGCAGACCATTCCACAGTCTGGGAGTGGCAGAAGAGAAGGTCCTCTGGGTAACGGTTATCAGCCTAGTTTTGGCTGATTGTAGAATATTCTTCCCAGAGGACCTGAGTGTGTGGGGCAGATTGTACGGGAGAAGGCGATCCTGCAGGTAACCTGGACCTAAACCATGTAGGGTTTTAAAGTTAATGACCAACACTTTGTACTTCGCCCAGAAAGTAATTGGCAGCCAGTGGAGTGATTTTAAAACTGGTGCCATATGGTCACCCCTAGGTGTACCAGTGACCAACCTGGCGGCCATATTTTGAACTAGTTGAAGTTTCCAGACTAGGCAAAGAGGTAGCCCTATGCACAGTGCATTGCAGAAGTTGAGCCTCGAAGTTACCAGCGTGTGCACTACCGTCTTTAGGTCTGATAGTAGGCACTCCTGGCTGTCGTATCTATCTGAGCTGTCATTTGGAGCAACGGATCCAGGAACACCCCCAAGCTGCGAACGCAGTCTTTCACGAGGAGTGTAACCCCATCCAGTACTGGTTGACACACTTCCAAACCCAGGTTGGGGTCTTTGACAATAAGCACCTCCGTCTTGTCTGGATTCAGCTTCAGTTTGATTTTCCTCATCCATCCCATTACCACCTCCAAGCATTCATTCAGAGGAGACACACTATCCTCAGCTGACACTATTGTCAAAGGCATAGAGAAATATATTTGGGTGTCATCAGCATACTGATAGCACTCCGGCCCATGCCTCCAGATGATTTCTCCCAGCGGTTTCATGTAGATGTTAAACAGCATTGGGGATAGGCATATCTTGTGATATGCCATACAACAGCTCCTTCTCTGAGGAGCAACTATCCCCAAGCATCACTATCTGGAACCTGTCCGAGAGGTAGGACCGGAACCACTGAAGCACAGTACCCCCGATTCCCAATCCCTTCAGGCGTTCCAGAAGGATTCCATGATCGATGGTATCGAAAGCCGCTGAGAAATCCAGAAGTACCAGCAGGGACACACTCCCCTTGTCAATACCCAAGTGTAGTTCATCCACTAAGGCGACCATAGCAGTCTCAACTCCGTATCCTGCCCTGAAGCTGGCTTGAAATGGGTCTAGAAAAACTGTATCATCCAAAACTGCTTGGATTTGGAAGGCAACTGTCTTCTCTATCACCTTGCCCAGAAATGGAAGATTTGATACTGGTCTGTAGTTACCAAGGTCCAGGGAGGGCTTTTAAAAAAGCGGCCGTACCACTGCTTCTTTTAAACATGATGGAAAACTCCCTGCCCTGAGAGATGCATTAATAATATGTTGTAGTTGTAGTCTAATTGCATCTCCTTCTGGGTGACCAGCCAAGGACAGGGATTGAGAGGGCAAGTTGTCCTCCTTACTCATCCAAGCAGCTTGTCCACGTCCTTGGTAAGTATTTTTGCTTAAAGAACAGAGTATAAAGCAGGAAAGAAGGAAGGGGGAAGAAAAGAAAATGTCCATTACCCAGAAGCCCTTTTAACAGTGCAATTTTACGTATGTCTAGTGGGAAGTAAGTGCAACAGAGTTCAACAGACAGGACTTAATCCCAAGTGTACAGAGGATTGCAACCTCTATTGCCAAAAGATAAAGAAGGAACATACCATCCCAAAGTGAGACTCGGCAGTAGATTAAATGTTAACATACTGATAGCTTTGTAATGTAAATCCTTACAACAACCCACTCATTTCCCACATAACCTGTGGTTGTAATTTCACCATCGTTATTACACATGAAGAGATGAAATGTTTAATATTATGATTGAAATGGCTGTGATTAGTCTTTTACAATGCTTTGAAACTTGTCCTATATATTCTAGGCTGACCATATGAAAAGGAGGACAGGGCTCCTGTAACTTTAACAGTTGTAGAGAAAAGGGAATTTCAGCCAGTGTCATTTGTATGCAATCAGTTCCTGGTGAAATTCCCTCTTCATCACAACTGTTAAAGTTGCAGGGGACCTGCCTTCTTTTGTATCTGGTCACTCTAGTATAGTGCCTGCAACTTTAACTGTTGTGATGAAGAGGGAATTTCACCAGGAACTAATTGCATACAAATGACCCTGGCTGAAATTCCCTTTTCTCTACAACTGTTAAAGTTACAGGAGCCCTGTCCTTCTTTTCATATGGTCAGCCTAATATATTCCTAACATTAAAACAGTTTGCCTAGATGTTCACAAGCACTAAAATGTCAGATATAGCAATTCCCCTAAATCATGTTTTGTTTACATTGGTGTAGAATTTATAAAATATTTTAGTTCAAGATTTTAATACACTTTAAAATATGTTTGTTCTAATTTCAGAACATGTAAAAGCCTGGCACAACCAAATGTAGCGATAAGTATGTAATTTCTCTTGTACTGCTCTGCTCTTGACATCTTCTGCAGTACAGAGGGTAGTAGGCTCTGTTTTCCTCTTACTGAGAATACGGCCCCTCTACCACCATTACTATAGGATTAGCTGTAAGAAGTTTTCAAAAGGTTGAAATGACTCATGTTTTCTGAGCCTCTGTTCTAAAATCTGTATGTTTAGTTTTGAGGTGCTGTAAGTTTAGTTTTGTTGTTGTATTTTTCTTGCTTTTGATTGTGTGGTTTTATTATATTTGTTTGTTGTAAGCAATCCAGAGATCTCTGTCATGGGATAGCATATAAATGTTTTAAGTAAGTAAATAAATAACTAAATAAATAAAGTATACTATGTCACAGTGGAAACACTGCTCAGGTAGACAAAGCATTTTGTTTGTTGCACTGTAGCACAGAGCCTATACTGTAGAACATACTGCTTACCGCAGTCTTGGCAGGGTAAATGGGATCTTACAAAAAATGTAGTTTTTATCCTGATCCCAAGGAA
The DNA here is from genome assembly GCA_029215795.1 of Anniella stebbinsi. Lineage (NCBI taxonomy): Eukaryota > Metazoa > Chordata > Lepidosauria > Squamata > Anniellidae > Anniella > Anniella stebbinsi. The sequence continues at coordinate 221,291,840 of JARDYH010000003.1, forward strand.
CTTTCATTGGAAATAACTAGTTTGAGCTCTAGCAAACAGTGATTCCACAAAACGGTCTGCATGAAAATGAAGCTGGTTACTAGAACAGAGCTGAGCAGCCTGTATAAGAAACTGACAGTTTTTGGGCTCCATCACACCTACTTTTTTCCCTGGGTTTGCTTCAGCGGTTTCCCTCTCCGTTTCCTTAGCGAGTCTAGTGCTAGGCACTTTCACGTCTGTGCATTGTTGCGCTCATGTATCTTTTCACCTATGTCGGTACCATTGCGGCGAAATCTCCTTCCTCGTCCCCTACATTCTGATTTCTTTTGTAAAGGTGGTCATGTCCCTTCCTTTGTTCCAAGGTAACCGAAATGCTTACATCAGCATAATTTTTAAAGATAAAGAGATGAAATCTGGCACGGTGATAGCTCTTAAGGAGGGCTTTAGCCATACCAGGTTTGAATCAGTTCTGTTCATGCCTTGGTTTTTTAGGATTTTCTTAATTCCCTCCCCCCAAACCACTTTCCTGATATTCCACCAAAGCGAAATTCCACCTGTTTGCATTTGTGGAGGATCTGTTTTCCTTTACTTGGATAATGCGCAGCTGTGCATCTCCAGTTCATAAAAACAGAGATCTGCTGGGGTCCTCAGGGACATGGACTCCTTCCCCCCTTGCTCTGGCTTTGTTGTCTAGCAATTTACTGATTTAATGTTGGAGCAATAAAAAGTCCATTCGTTTGACATGGCGTGCTGGAGGAGAACTGCCCCACCCTCCCCTTTCATCAGCAAGACTCCATTCAAAGCACATGCCCCCAACAAAAGAAAAAGCCAGAGGACAGCAATACACTGAGGCTTAAGGGTGCATTAAATCCGCTTGGGGAATATAATCCACACTTTCCCTGCACCAAAATAATAAGCAAAATGAAAGAAAAGATGTGAGATGGGTGCAGGACAGGGATGGCGTCATGTGAGTCCCACGCTGCAATACCAGACATGGCGAGAGTGCATTAAACCACTGGTGTAATGGAGCTCTTCATGCTACATCCCGTGATGGTGCAGGAACATACTCTTACCTGTCTTGTAAAGAACCACCTGAGAGGCATCTTGCATGTTACTTACATTGGTAAGTAACCCTGCCTGAGGCAAAAGACAAAATTAACAAATTAACACATTCTTGAATTCATGCAAGTAGTGTTGAAAGTTGTAAAATGGAGATGGTTATCTATCGCCACCCCCTACATGGAATTATACAAATTACTGTGCCTATATTAGGAATCGCATTAAGAATTGTGGATGGAGGATGTCTTTTGGTAGATAAGGGGAGATTCTGAAGAGAATTAGAGTATTTGGCTGGTGGGTTCATTGGTTTATCCCAAATAATACATCGCCATTATTAGGAAACTTTTCCACAAGACACCTTCACATCATGTCTGGCCCAAGTCATTCTCTAGCATGCTACTTCTAACTCAAACTATCTGTGAATAAGGCACTGGGGATTTTGCACCCTAGAAGCAGTCCCCTTAAACTGAACTGACTTCCAAGTAAATTGTGCTTTGGACTACAGCCTTACATTAATCCATGTTTATCAGCAAAAGACAAAAGTGTTTTTATGTTTCCCACAAAACAGGTTACTTCAGCAGGTGCATGAAATAGGCTGTGGCTCTGCTGCTGCTTTCCCCAAGCAAGCAAGTAACGGAGGCGGCCACCCAACCCGATTGTGTGTGCTTCTATTCCCGTGGTGGCGAAGTGACCTCTGAGTGGCGTTGTGGCACAATACGAACCCATCCTGCTGCTCAAAGTTCAGGCACGCTAGCAGGAGCAACAGGAGCTCTTTGCAGCTGCCTGGGCTGTTCTCCCCACAGGGCCCAGTCTAAACTATTACACTGCCGAGTTAGAAAACATAAATTAGTGCAAGTATTAGCACCTTGCTGCCGCCATTTCAACATTTACTCACTATATCGCGTCGGCATGGCAATGAGGATTGAACGCGCTAGGCCTAATCCCAACTATTTAGCAAGCGAACAAATGGGCAATGCAAAACATCTGCAAGGAACCAGGTTGTCTACCCTGATTGACCAACCATCCAGACTAAAAAGGTGTTTGCAAAGGGATGCGATGCGGAACGAGCACAGTAACAAGAACGTAAGAGAGTCAAAGTCTGGAGTCGCACTTGGCAGACTGCACCATTAGGCAGAGTACGGCGGTTGCTTCAGGCAGCAAGTTGTTAGGTACATTGTAAATTACTTCCAAACAAAAACGCTGCCTGTGTCGTTCTCTGCTTCAGAACCGAAATAACTTGGCCAGCGTTGTAGTTGAGGGCGCGGCCGCCATTTGCTACTCTGCCTCAGGCAGCGCGCCACGAAAGCGGGGGGGGGGGAGCTTCTGAGGGAACCGCCCACGGCGGGTGAGGTGATTGAGCAAGCTGTTGGTCACGTGACGTCGAACAATCTCCGAGGCTGGTGCTGGCCCGTCGTCCGCGTTGGGTGGTCCCGCCTCCAGTCCTCTCTGTTCGGTTGCCGTTGAGAGTCGCGCACCGTTGCGCAGTAGCTGCTGTCTTCCTCCCCGTGGACTGAGTGAGGGGTCCTCGTTTTGTTCCTATGGCGACCGGGCGGCCTTTCCAGTTGGTGGTATTTGGGGCCTCGGGCTTCACGGGGCAGTTCGTGGCCGAGGAGGTTGCGCGGGTGGCTGCCGAGGATGAACTGCGCGGCTCGCTCCGCTGGGCTGTGGCTGGCAGGAACCGAGACAAGTTGCAGGCTGTGGTCGAAAAAGCGGCCGCGAAACTGGGTAAGAAAGAAAGGGAGAGCGAGGGTGATGCGGAACTTCTCCCCTTTGCCCGCTGTGCCCCCCAGCGGAATGAGAGGCACCGTAGAAAAGTGCTAGTGGGTTAGCATTAGAGGGGGTGGGGGTAGGGGCAGGTGAATTGACATTAATTGACACCCTATGCACATTTCCTCCGAAGTAAGTTTCGCAGAGTTGACTGCGGCTCCATTTTATTTCTTTTAGCAATTTATTATATTGATATCTTTCCTTCTTTTCTCGTACAAGGAGCGTAATGTGGATGACATGGCCCTCCTCACAGCAGCCCTGTGAAGTAGGTTAGGCTGGGAGTCAGTGGCTGGCCCAAAGTCACCCGGTGGGCTTTAAGGCTGAGTGGGGACTAGAACCCGGGTTTCCAACGCCCTAGTCCAACGCTAAATGAAGAGCTTCTTTGTCCTCGCCTTTTGCGCTTTCACAATAGAAAATGGAGAGCCCTGTGACAGATTCTGCAGGTGCCCTAATGGGACTATCCTGCATCAGGCTTCAAATGCATCAGTGCCTGATGACATGTTTTGGACATTGACCTTAATATCATGAGTTCTTTCCAGACTGGTGGAGGGGAGAGAGATAAATAGAGGATATCATACATTGCTGAGAGAAGAAACAATTGTTCCAGGCCAAACAGGGAGATAAAGCCTGGTGGCTTTGATTAAGAACATAAAAGAGCATTGCTGGATCCATCTAATCCAGCATCTTGTTTCATCCGTGGCCAGTTAGACACCTCCACAAAGCCCACAGGCATTGAAGCTGGAGGATCTGTTTAGCTATTCTGGCCCGTAATTGCTGATAAACCTATCCTGCATGAATTTGTCTAATTTCCCATTGAAGCCATCTAAGACAGTGGTCATTAGCACATCTTGTTCATCCAGGCAGGTGAAAATGTAGAGGGGACTATCTCTTCATCCCTCCTCACCTGACTTCAAGCTAGTGATGGGATTTACCATTTGCAACCCATGATTTTCTAGAAGAGTATCATCCTGTTTGGGAGATGAAGACATGGATCTGCACTGATGTGGGTGCAGAACAGGGATTCAAGTGCTCTTCATTTTGGGAAGGCAGAGAACCTACTATTACAATTTTATAATGTAGCACTTTTAAGCTCAAGGGACTTTATAGTATCAGTTGTGATCATTCTGGGTTGAGAAATAGTGATTTGATAGTGGATGGGTATTTAACCCAGGTGTGCTGACCCCAGGTGCATAACACTGGTTATGGATGCATATGTTCTTTTGCGAGTTCATTATCATTTCTGGTTTGTCAACAATACTGTTTTTACATGACTGTATTGAACACTGTATGTTATCCCTTCGCCACGCCTCTCTGATAGCATCTTTCTTCACCCTCCCCATAGCCCCAAATGGTGAACGGAGGGCAGGACACAGGTGGACGCTCTCCTTCTGCACCCCACCCTCTGTTCGCCACAAAGTACTGGCAACGAGATGCTAGGAACTCCTGCTGCTTTCAAGCAGCAGCAGGAGTTCCTAGCATCCCCAGTAGCCAGCACTTTGTGGTGAGCGAGGAGGGTGTGGGGACGGTTACGTGTCAAGCCAGGGGAGACATCGTTTGCCCCACGAGCCATTTGGATAGCAGCTTGAAGGGATGGATCGTGGGGCGGAGGAGAAGAGATGTGCACGTCCTTGGGAACATTGGCAGCACTCCACCCAGGGACGGCATGTGCCCGTCCCAGGAAGCACATGGTGAGCCGCTGATGGTTCCATTTCTTGGTGGGGCGCCATGATCAGCGGCTCCCTGCATGCTTCCTGGGAGGGGATTATTTCATATGCCTATAGAGCAATCACTGCAGAAACCCCTCTCGACTCTGTAGGCATGTGAAGTAGTCAATGGAGCCTGACAGATGACACAATAATCAACAGTTGTGCATTCAGCTCTGCACACCATTGATTATTTGCTTTGGTTACTTCTTGGAAATAACCATCCATGGTGTGGTTTTTTCCCAACAGACAACACAATAGTCAACGGGGGACTATTTAATCAGCTGTTGACTATTGTGTCATCCAAATCAAGTCACCGTTGGGTATGTTTTTTCTAAAAAAGCACGTAAGGGCAAAATTACTATTTAATCTGATTTCCAAAACCAGATTTGTACTGATCAATATTTGCTACTCACTTGCTTGGTTTTCTTGCTGTATTCTATTTCTCTTAGATAGTATTCTATAATCTTGTGAGATTTTTATTGTCATGTTGTAGCAAGAGGTGGCTAGATCTTCCCACAAGCATGCTTGTGCTGAAAAAGTAAATTTGGGCATGGGGGGTGGAATTGATATAGAAGAAAATAGCCTGTTTACCAAAAGTAGTTGGAAAATTAAAGAACTTTAAACTGTCTCATAAGTAATAACAAATAATGATAGTTAAGAAAAAGGAAAGAGCAGTTGAAGAGACATAATTAATTAGTACTTGGCTTCCTTTATAATATTTCAGTTTTAAATTTTCAGGGAAGACAGAACTGAAGTCAGAAGTTGGCATAATACTGTGTGATGTCAGTGACCCATCCTCTCTTGCTAGTATGGCTAAACAAACTGCTATTGTTCTAAACTGCGTAGGACCTGTAAGTGTTTTCTGCTAAATTTTTTTTTAAAATTTAAGTATAAATAAAGGTTCTTAAGCTGCAAAAGTAAATGAGGTGGTGTCATAGCATATTGCAAGATGAAACATTTTTATCTTTTGGTTAATAAACTTTGAATGAAAAAAGAAAATCCAAAGCATAAAGGGAAAATTCTACTTTCTAACACAATGAAGCTGAGACTCATCTTATTTTTGCAAGTTTTATTAATTTAAAATGTTTATACCACTCTTCTATAAAGGTGACTAACATTTAAAATGAATGGGGGGCATTGGTATCAGAGACATGGATGCTATTTGAGAATAGTTTTTGCCATTTGAAATAATTTGGCCTACTGTATACTGTGAAACTGGATTCTGTCTGCTACCCCAACTCATACCCACACATCCCCAATAAACATAGAGAAAGGAAGCAGCAGTCAGGCACTCTGCATTGTGCATGGGAACAGCAACTTAATCCTAAAAAGTTCATTTTTAGGGCTGAAGCATTAAACTGATTTAGGGTGAAATCCTATGGGGAAGGCTACAAGCCTCCGATCTTCACCTCCGCGCTCCTCCCGCTCTGTATTTTCACTGGACGGGCTTTTTCCCCTATCCAGCTCAGGCCTTGGGGAGGGGGAGGGAAGGAGGCTGGGGAGACCTGGGAATATTGCGTAAACTGTCCCCTCCCCATCCACCAGCATGCCCCTTTTGTCTTCCCTCTGAGGTCACCTTTGCCTGCACGGTTCTCTCTGCACTGGCTGAAAGGGGGAGGGGAGCTTAGACTCTTGCTCAGGAAGTTTGAGTGCTGTCTCTGACCTTGGATCCAGGAATCCAAACTATCCTATTCCCCCCCTCACTCTGTCTAGGGGCATAGGATTGCTATCTTAATTAGTAAGATTAATCAGTTACAAATATGTTGGGCAACTGAAAGGTTACCTTTGATTTAATTGGGCAACACATTTTAAAAATGTGTTTAAAATAGCTACATCTAAAAATGGTAATGTTGTGTGTGCCACCTTAGAGAAATTCCCTTCCTGTGAGAGACAGATGGATGGGAGAAATGCATCTTGAGATGATGACATATAAGGGCATAATCTACAAATAAAATATAAATTTATTCAAAACTGTTCTGTTCAGATGCAGATTCCATTTTTATTTATTATATTTTCATACTGTCCAATACCTGAAGCTCTCTTTGTGGCTCACTGCAATTAACTATCAATTAATTCACAACAGTAAATTCCATTCATTGATTGGAAGTCAGTTAATCAACTAAGAATTCTTTCTCTCATTGTAGCCCTATTAAAAAATCTATACAAAACTAGATAGCTTGCTCCATTTATTAAAGTAAACTGCCCAGAGAACTTTGGCTATTAGGTAGTATAGAAATGCAATAAATAAATAAATAGTCTAGTGTAATTTAACTTATCAAACAAGTAATCCATTTTATTCACTCTTGTAGTACAGGTTTTTTGGAGAGCCTGTCGTGAAAGCTTGTGTTGAGAATGGTGCAAGCTGTGTTGACATTAGTGGAGAACCTCAGGTACGTGGAACTGAGAAATCAAGCCAGACTCTTTGGAAGTAATGTTTGTATTAGGTAATAAAATATGTTTCTAAATATTTGCACTTGCACATCTGACCATAATGCAGGGATAATATTGACTTATTTCAAATATCGAGCTTTGTTGTGCTGCCCTACAATAATAGTTCTTATACTAATCCTATGCATGTGCAGCAGTATCCCATTTCCCTGAATATGCTAACAAAAGTGGGAAGGGGTGGCAGGAAAGCATCTTCAGTTATTGAATTAGGATCTGAGGTGCCCTGGTGCATTGTAGTGGTATCGTTGCTGTAATGCCAAGGCTTTGGAACTCAATCCATAATATTTGGCAAACATCTGTGATAGGGAGACTCAACTGGCAATCAGATTTTACTAGTGTTAACTCATCCAATGTGTTGAACTGATTTTGTTTTGGATTACTTTTAGGGTATATTTGAATAGAGGTGTGTGTGTATGTACATAGCTAAACAATCAAACAGAGAGATTTTAATACTGCTTTGTTAAATGTTTTGTCTTGTATCTTACATAAAGCCCTGAGATAGTAGTGGCAGGATGGGGCATTCACTTACACTCAAGTAAATATGTGTTAGGTATTCATAATTGAATATAACCATGTGTATAGCACTACATCATTAAAAGTACAATCCTATAACGTTTAGACAAAAGAAATGCCTACAATTTCCAGCATGCCCCAGCCAGCATGGTGGGAATTATAGGCATTTTTTCTGTCTAAACATGCATAGGATTGCACTCTAGCTGCTTTGAAATATTGAACAAATGTCTATAACGTTGGAAGGTGGAACAACAGCCATTGAATGTGGTGGTATCAGTGACACACCTATGGAGGTTATCATCTTGGCTTTAACATTAAGATAGAACACTGCAATTTTTCAATACAATGTTGTTGTATTTCTATTTCAGTTTCTGGAAGGAATGTATCTGAATTACAATGACGAAGCTGCAGAGAAGGGAGTATATATTATTGGAAGCTGTGGTTTTGACTCCATTCCAGCAGATATGGGAGTATTGTACACCAGAAATAATTTGAAAGGTGACTCTTATGCTTGATCGCTATTTTGATAGCCAGTTTGGAAAGTGTAATATTTTTCTTTATAGTATATTTAAAGGTCAAGAGCAACAATATACCCTGTGTTCAGTTTCTTCCTTATTAATAAGGAGATATGTTATTGCTAATTTTTTTAAATTATTTAAAGCATTTTTACCTTGCCCTTCAGCCAAAAAGTATCCCCGGCAGCTTATATATGATAAAACAAAACAGCCCCTGCCCACAGGTTCTCAGTCTAAAAGCACATTACAAAAGGAAAAAAAACAGATGAAGGAGGAAGAGAAAGACAAACTCGGGCACCAGTTTTTAAGTTAAACAGCAGTTCTTATGTTGGAATAGAAACTGTTCATGAACAGAAGTCTGATGAAGCTGGTAGTTCAGCAGAGCAGATGGAGTGGCCCTGCTTCCCATTTTTCCCTCTGCTGCAGCCTGATGGAATGACTGCTGCCAGATAAGTTGAGGGAGTGAGGGATCTGAAGGTCTTCACAGCTGAGCTAATGGAATGGCACTACTTTTTGTATCTAAACCGACTGCAAACATAATTTTGTGATGGTCAGCAGAATTACACTGTTTCAAACGAGCTATAAACCTTCTGTTCCGTTTATCTTAAACTGTTTACTTCAAAGACATGAATCAATCCTTCTGTATGGACAAAAGGTGCTTTTGTTCCTCGATGGAATAGAGGAAGGAAAGCTGAATGTGGGAGATGCACACAGACTTCCCATTCCTTGTAATATCCTGATGGGCTGCTTGTACATGTCAGACCAGAAGCAGGATGAAATAGCGTCTGTTATGCCCTATGGAGATCTCTCCAAATATGGACACTGTGTTTTTGTGGGGAAAAAACACAAAGGCCTGGTTTCGATGTCACATTGACAATTCCCAGGTTAATTAACCCACAAATTGCCTGGGAAAAGTGCCACATGCAAGTCATTTCCAACTTTATTCAACAACCTAGAAAGTCCAGTTCCTAGTTCGTTTGATGACATCCAAATCTGGAAACACCTGCATTGTTTAGGGGTTAAACAATCGATGTTTAACCCAACAACAAACCAAGGACAATTGTTGATTTAATTCTGGGTCGTGTGCTCGATTTGCAGTCACAATGTGGGAGGACTCTGCAGTTGAAATTGGGTATGTGGCTAAAAATATGGTGAAGGAGCCTTAAGTGAAATGGTGGACAAACTTGCTTTTCCTTTCTAAATACAGGATTGCCCATGTGCCTCAAATGAATGAAACATCCTGGTTGTAATCTTATTTATAAAAATATATACTATTGTGAAAATATTTTTATGCCAAAGTGTCATCATTCATCTAACCATGATTACCTGAGTATGAACTATTATTTAGTTCCTTATGATGACAAATAATGACTGACTCTTTCCCTTAAAGGTACCTTAACTGCAGTTGAAAGTTTTCTGAATGTAAAATCTGGCCCAGAGGTTGGTTGACTTCTTGTTTTGCTAAGCTTGTAGTACACACATATCATGTAGACATATAAAATGAATTTTTAAATTCATTAAATTTTGAGAGGATAATAAAAAATATTTTGAACTAATAGCTGGCTGATATATTGATAATGGCAACTTGCAAGACTGTCAGAGAGCAGAACATCATCCCTTAATGTTTGTTTTGGCATAGCTGTTGCAGAGTAACACAGCATCAATTTGTGATAGCCCAACCTGAGCATGTGATTTCTGTTATGGTAGGATTGGGTGGTAAGTGTGATGATTTGCTGCTGTTGTTGGTAAATGCAACTTAAAATTCATTGCAAATATGAGGGTTTTTAGGGGAAAATGATTGTATTTATCTACATAGAATAGCTCATATTTAATGGAGGAGGAACAGTGCAATATTAAACGCATTTTAATCTGGCAATGCAGATCCTTAAGCAGAAAGAAGTTCCTTCCTGGCTGTATAAAAAACTGTGCGGTGAAAAACTTGCATCCATATTCCAGAGATGTGCATGTTATTTTCTCATTAATGTTGTCAACTCTCAGCACTGCTGGTCACTTTAAAAAAGTGATACCAGATTAATCTAGACATTACTTGGACATACTTTCTCAACACATTGCTGTAGCAAGTGATTGTTGCTGTAAAAGCAGATATATTTATCATCTTTGGGGGGGCAGGGGGAGGTGAAGTGATTAGATGGTGAAGCATAGGATCACCTGTATTCTGATTTAATCTCTTAATCAGGTTCAATATCTGTAATTGTAGTAGGATATATTTTCACTGTTGTGGGTTGAAGCAATTAAAAAATAGAGTTCTATTCAAATACAGTACTTCGAATTAACATGGCATTTTAACAGGGTAGCTGTATTCATGATGGGACCTGGAAATCGGCTGTATATGGCATTGGAGATCAAGACAATCTGAAGGAAGTTCGAAGGCAAATAGGACATAAACCCCTTCCAGTGATTGGAGCAAAACTTAAGAGAAGGTAAAATAAATAAATAGATATATTAATGCCTTTTTAATTTCAAATGTTTACGTAGCTCAAAATGGGCAGGTTCACACATCTTACTAAGCTACCCTGCGAGTAAGCCATGGTGGGTTGGTTGTTCACTTGACAGATGATCAGACTTGCTGTAGCTTGTTCTCCCTCCTTTCCCCTCAGTCCTCTGGCATATAACTCAGGTACCTCTGTGGCAGAAGCCATCTTCTCTCTTTGCCACAACCCTCTCCCTTCTCCATTTGCTATCTGTTTTTGTTTGCCACTTTTTAAAAATATTTTTTTCGATGCAAATGTGTTAGCAATTCTTCTCCCCCCCATTCTAGCAGTCTTTTGTCTGTTTGATATGTGCAGTCTTGCCTTGTCAATGTCCTTGAATGTTGCAGCTGTCAATGGGAGCACTGAAGAGCACTAGGTAACATCCAAGGACATTGACAAGGCAGAGCTGCATATAGGCTAATTTGCACACAGTTGCAAAGAACCAAAGGAGAAATAACAGTAAGAGAAATGAGGGTAGTGCAATTCAGGGCACTGAAATTGGGGCGGGGGGGCTGAACAAAGCAAAGGGTGGTCAAACAGGATGGAGCAAATGGGGCCCAGCAGTACTTATCCACAGATCCATCCCATGGAGCCCTGTTCACTCTGTCCCATGCAGCCACCATCTCAGGTTTGTTAGTTTGTTTTTTAAAACTGTCAGGGAGATTTGCACACCTCTACTGAGGTGTAGTTACCGCAACAGTAACTCCTCGGAAAAGGAGCAGCGAATATCTCTCCTTTCTGTTGGAGACTTGGGGAAGTATTGAAAAGGTGCAGGACACTGAGAAATGTCAGTTCAACTCTTAAACATGAGAGGATCACATTGCCAAGGGGGAGATATTATGTCCCCTCCCCCTCCCTATTTTTGATGTTTTTGAATTGTGCTATTGGATCCCTCCTTTTTGCAACTGTGTGCAAATTTGCCTAAATGCAGACAGATCTTGTCAATTTCCTTTATGTTACCTGCTTCGCCACTCCTTTGACAGCTGAAACATAAAATGATGTTGATCAGGCAAGACTACACATATTGGACAAGTGAAAGTGTGTGCTTGTGCACCTGTGAAAGATCCACAGAAAACATTAAAAAAAAATTATGACTATCTGCGCAGTTTTGAGGAACAGAAAAGTTTTCTTTTAAAGGTGGCAAATGTGTAACAGTCCTTCCAAAGTTCTGTTTTAGCATTGGTGGAGAGGCATTCACTAGCGACAAAGGCTGAAGGCAGCACTAGCGAGATTGTGAAGAGAGGCAAGGGGAGGTTGCTGCTCTTGCTGAGAGACTTTATCACCAATCCCGGCAACCCACAATAAAATTGTTCTCCTTGGATTAGACAACAAGACAACCAACCATGGATATGAACAGTGCTACAGCAAGCTTTGGGTTTTCAGGGTGGCTTGTTTGTGAAAATTAAGCCACTCTATGGAGAACGCACTGGGTTCAGACAACACGACAAACCACCATGGCTATAAAATTTGCCTATGACTGGATTCGGATGATCGCGTCAGTAAGAGAAATCATCGTGCCTTCTTTCCCACTTGGGCTGTGCCCTTGCAACAGTTTTTTGCATAATTCCTCGCGATCCAGCGTGGGTTGGCATGTCATCTAAACCTGATGTGTGGCATGGTGGAAGTGCCTTTGTAGCCACCCTACAACCCACAATTTGTAGTGGGGTGAGTATGAAGTTAAATGCAGTGCGCCTGGTTCAGATGACACCAATCTGTGCTGCATCGCTGGAAATTATGCAAATAACATGTGCGTGTGTGGGGACAAGGGGAGAGGCCACGAAGGCTTCTTTTACTGACACGTTCGTCCGAGCAAGTCTTATTGGAAGTAAGGGAAATTGTAGAAGCCTTTAATCTGTAAATAAAGTGGCTTTTCAAGGGTTTTCTTAAAAGGAAATAGGATAAAGATGCATTTAAAAGGGCAAGTTATAGATAGAGCTTTGACTTAAAGATACTTTTCTAAGCTTCGTTTTAATTGTCTTGGCTTCTGTTTTTGCAGAGGTGCAGTGTTTTACAGTAACGAATTCAAACAGTATTCCGTTCCTTTCATGGGATCAGATGCCTCTGTAGTAAAACGAACTCAACGCTATTTGCACACGCATCTGCAGGAAACACCCGTAAGTTTACTCCAGTATTCAGGACATTTATTTTATCCCATTGTAACAAAGGAACTCGTGCTTATCCCTTCCTTGCGAGGTAGAACAGCTCTGACAGGTGTTTTTCTCTTTAATAATCAACAGCTGCCACCCCATGTTAATTATTTTAAATTTGAGTGAGGAATCCAGATCTGGGCTTTTCTTAAGGGGAGGGAAGACAGACGTCTAAATAACCAGGTACCTTTAGGCATGAGGACTCATTAGTAAACAGTGTTCAAGCAAAGCTGATTGCTTTTCTCTTGATTTCTCATTGTAAGTTATTTATTAAAGGATTCAAGTTAAAAGAGTAAGAAAAATTAGCAATTGCATATAAACAAAATAAACAGCCATTTCTGACTAATGTTACACGGATACAATTTTTAAGAGACTTCAGCACTTACATGGAAGACCTCTGGACACTGAAGCCAGAAAGCAGCAATTTTCAGGACAACAGGAGACAAAAACTAAGACATTTTATGTGTGATCTGGGATGCCTGATGATATTGTGGGGTGACAAATATCCAATCAAAAGGCAGTAAATGGGTATGTCAGGTAACTGCGAGTATGAGTCCATTAGTACTAGCCATTCACTGGAATTAGGGGAAAAGGTATGAATTAGAAAGATTCTTAGGTTCCTGTTAGATGGGATAAATTTAAGGGAAAAACCATCCCCATGGGTATTCATGCAAAAGTTTCTCTGCTGCAAGGGAAGGAAGAAGTCTATGGTATGCCAGAGGTCCTTAAGAGGCAGAGGGTTGGAGCAGTGGTTTGTCACACATCTTCAATGAAATAACTGAATCAGAATGTGTGTGTCACTTAGCCTGGGACTGAACTCTCATGCATAGGACTGCAGTACACGAGACTTTCCAGACATATGCTACTTTATGGATTTCTGGAAAGGTTTTTAAACAAAAACAACAAACTTTTTACTACTGAATATTCCCTCCACCATTTATGTGGGTGGGTTGATGCTTCTTTTTTAGATGAATGAAACCAAAAGTAGCAAATGCTAGCAAGGCTATCATCGCTCCTGCAATAACAATGCCATGTCTTTCTTTTTTAACCTGTGCTCTTACTGTGCTTCTTTTCTTTTCTTTTTTTTGCTGGCTGGGCTTTCTCCATCTCTAGCATTGTATCACACTTTCCACTTTTTTTTTAAAGCGGCAAATTATTCTTTTCTGTACCTGAGGATAGGATATAGTGGTCCTAGTGTTGGATCTCTGCTATTGCAGCTATAGGACTGAAATAAGAATACATTTTCCCCTTACTTCTCCCTGTATTTCATAATAGTTAACATGTGAGCGTCTCTTGAAAATGACCTGACAGCAGTTGTTCATTGATATGAATTATTTTCTTCTGTTCAGGTGCAATATGCTGCGTACACCACTGTGGGTGGTATTGGATCTGTCATTAAGCTAATGTTTGCTGGCTTTTTATTTTTAATGCTTGTGAAGTTCAACTTCGGAAGAAAGCTCCTGTTAAAAGTAGGTTTTTAAAAACTTCTTTGAGATTTGATTGTTTTGTCTTACTATTCTGAAACTTACTGCAGATCTTCTTACTTTAGTACCCTGAATTTTTTTCTGGAGGATATTTTACAAAGGACGGACCAACAGAGAAACAGGTAAATACTACTCTTTGTTCATTAGTAAGTTAGCCTATAAGTCACAATATATCATTATGTCTGATGCAATGTAACTAATGGTTTTAAAATGGGGCTTCCATGAGACCAAAACAAGTCCAACTTTTGTGCAGTACTATATTTTTAAATAGAAATGTGCTGTATAGGATGTACTCATGTTTGCTGCATGGAGGCAATAGGCTACTTCCAGCAGATGGATAATATAGACAGGACATTATACTTCGTGCAAGACAGCAGAAACACTTATATACTGCCCTTCATTCTGTCAGGATTTCCAAATATAAAAAAAGCACAATCCATTCCTGTTCATGTTTACTCAGAAGTAAATTCCAGTGTATTCAATGGAGTTTATTCCTAGGAAAACGTGTATAAGATTGAAACTAAGAGACTCTGCCAGAAATATTAATGGTAACTGAGTTCATTCCTCAAATGGCTATTTTGCATAATATATCTTTTAAAGTGAGGCAGTAAAATCACTGATTGTAATTATCACCCTCAGAAACATGCATTAACTGGGTTGTAATTCAGTAAAGTGTGCTTTATATAAACTATGCTATTGCCTGGACATCTAATACTGTTTATTTCCTATCTTTTGAACTGCAGATGGAAGGATCATCCTTTGAAATGACATTTTTTGGAGAGGGATACAGCACAGGCCAAGATCCACAGCAGGGCAAGCCAAATGTTAAAATCTGCACTCAAGTGAGGGGACCAGGTAAAATAACAATATTTTAGCAAATAACTATATATAGCACTCTACTTTAATACAATATATTTACTACAAAATTGATTCGTGTAAAGCCGGATGCTACAACGACAGCCTCTATTTGTAAAGAGTTGGGAGTTTACTTAAATGTCAGGCTGTGGGAAGAGAGCTTGCCACATACACCTTTTTATATATGTAAACAGGAATTGTACATCAATCACTTCACACAAAGAGGTACAGCATTTCACAGATGTTTTCCCTCATGGGAAAGTGAAAATCATCACTAAACTCAGCTATACAACCTTTTCAGTTCTTGCTTTTGACTAAAACCTTGATACTTTAACAAGAGGGAAGATAGAAGTGTGCAGGTTTTGTTTCTGATTGCCTGAATTGAGTTTTCTTATTAAAAATTTGCTAAGGCTGTGGTATCCCCTCCATCCCATGCTAAAGCAATGGCAGGTAACATATTTCAACCTGAGGGTTAAATTGGTTCCAAGCAAGCTCGTTGGGGGCTACATGTCAGCATTGGGCTGCACTATATCCAGAAGTGGGTGAGCCCACCCACTGCTGGCATGTGGCTCTATGTTATAATTGCCCAGACCCCATTCAAACACTCACATTGCCCCTTGTCTGCTGCAACCTATGACCCACAGTTGGAGGCTGATTGTGCAAAGCAGAAGCAGCTTGTGCGCGGCATGCAAACTGGCAAATTGCAGGTTAATTAACCCATAATTTGCCACTCTGACATGTAAACGGGGCCAAAAATGGCTAAAGATCAGATGGATGGGTTATAGAAATGGAAAAACACATGCAAGGGGTTCAAGTGGAAGCTAGAGGTTCTTGCAGTCAGGTCATGGTTCAAACAGGGACAAGACATTTTGAACTTTGGGGAAAAGGATTTACAGGGATGCTTCATATAGTTTCTGGTTTCATCCACCATCCAGGGTTATTCATAACTGATGAGTATAACTGAGGTGTGGGGTTTGCTTGTTTTTGTCTCTTTTAGAGGCTGGCTATGTTGCTACACCTATAGCAATGGTTCAGGCAGCTGTGGCACTTCTAAAGGACAAGAGTTCTCTTCCTAAAAAGTGAGTTATTTTTCTTTCTTTTTTTGGTGTGAAATGTGGCTGTCTTATTTTAGCTTCTTCACCTGCAGATCAGGGCTACTCTCTCACAACATGAAAATAAGCCCCCAAAGGGTCGTACAAGTAACTCTCCTGTTGATCACAGTGCTTTCAGATAGTAAGGGTGAAATATACTTGATAATACTTTGCAAGACTTAATAGTGGCAAAGTCCTGTAGGATGTAGAGGTAGTGTTCATAGAGCTCTGTGCTCTACTTACTCTTCCCTCCCACTTTATAAGACAGCATCAGGCGCACTGTTTATTCAGTGCTGGCATAGATTTGGTTGCCTATGCTAGAATAAACTTAGAAACAATAAACTCTTGATAATTTGATGATCTATTCTTTCAGACATTTAACTGTACCGTCCTTGTAAAGAAGTGGTTAAAATATGTTAAGAATATCAGTAATGATCATTGTATTGGGAAGTGGTTTTAATTCAAGCCAAAAGACAAGTTTTAGACCATTTGAACTTCATTGATTTAATAGCTTGTAAACCACAGAATTACCATATCGCTTGTTCATTCATTTGGGAGAAAATGCAGATTTTCAGATCTTACTAGATTCTTCAAGTTTATACCAGAGCTTGTATCTCAAGTTCGGTATTTGTAAAGCATTTTAGGTTTCAATCTTATTCACCTGGAAGTAAATCCCATTGAACTCAGTGGAGCTTACTTCTGAGTAGACATATATAGGATTACAGTGACCCAGTTTACACAGAATGGCAGCAAATAATGGGTAAATTAACCCATGATTTGCTGGGGTCACTTGCCACATCCATTTTGAATATTTAATCTTTGATTAGCCAGATTGAAGGTAATTTCATGATGTGCATACTCAGATACTATGGGTTAATCATGGGTTTAACTATTATTTCTTAGGTTAAATGGGTTAACCCATAATGTTTGAGTATACACATTATGAAATAAATCTCCAATCAGAATGATCAGAGGTTGCACATGAGGTGGCATGTGACCGGGCAAACCATGTGTTAATAACTCACAGTTTGCTGCTATTACATGTGAATTGCCCACTGTTACTCATTTGTTTCATAATAATACTTTTCTACGCAAAGTTCTTAAATTCACTTGAATAGTGAACTTATTGCTGACAATTCATAGTACCATGAATTGTTTGACTTTGGTTTATATTGCAGAGGGGACCTTTTACTTAGAGAAAACAGGATGGCTTTGTCCATATGGATACTGGTTGTTGGCAAAGATTTAGGCTTGCTTTGGCAGCTGCATGTTACTAACAAAAATGTGTGGCTGTTTTACAGAGGTGGTGTCTATACTCCTGGGGCTGCATTCTCTAATACAAAACTTATTGACAGACTCAACAAGCATGGAATTGAGTTCTCTGTTATTAGCAAGCCTGAAGCCTAAAAAAAAGCATTCCGAAGAGACAGCAGGACCAGCAAGCCTTTGTATGGTACTTGCACACCAAAAACGATCAATTAAGAAGGGTTGCTAAGTTTAATAAAATACTTACAGTTGTTTTTATATACAATTGAAATGGGAGTAAGGAGTTATTGCATTTTCACAACTGGAAATGTCTATAAGAGAGTATTGTAACACAGGAGTGGTTAAGCTAATGAAAAGATGATTGCTAGAATTATAGAAACAAAGGCTTAAAACTAAGAAAGTTGTTTAATATAATTTGATAGAAATCAAATTTTAGCTATGGTAATTAATAAGCTGCACATTTTTTAAAGTAGTAACTACAAAAGCATTATTTTTTTGTTTAGAATTGTGAATGTTGTTGCTGATTTTATTATAAAACTGTGCCTTAACTGATCCAGTATTGGAGGTATCAGAGCACTGTTTGTGAAGAAAACTAATGTCCTGATAGGGCAAAAGGCTGGTGTCAGTATTCCATCAATTTTGATTTAGTTGTCTGAGGACTCTTCCACAGAGAGGCCTCTAACCAGCTGCACTTACTCATGATTAAGGCAGTTATCTATACTTATTAGGAATAAGCTTCATCAACCCTTAGTGCCCAGTCATATGTATGTTTGGTCAAATAAGTCTTATTAACACCAGTGGAACAAATTTGTTGGGCTTAACATAGTCCTTATGAGGCCTAGTTCGAATTAGGTGGACTGCTATTAGGTGGAATGTTTTTCTACATCAAAGTGAGCATTGTTTAGAATCATTTACGCTGTTTGAACAGTAGCTTCATAAACTTACATGTAGCTGACATGGAGATAACCTCAAGGCAGGGGGAAAATATGGTACTAATATGTAACGAAGAAACTATTTCTAGTTGCTGTTACTTTCTTTTGTTCTTTTTCAATGTAATAAAAGAATGTTGCAAATCTACTTGGTATCTGTATAACTTTTAGATCATTGTTAAAAGTTCAGCTATCATAATTAGCATGGTCTAGTATGCACAGAATAGATGATGCGAATGTATTTCAGTCCACCACCTTCAGCAGTATAAAGAAAGATGGAATATAACTGGAATACCAGCTATATTTCCTCTTTTTAGCCCAAATTATAGGTAGGATTCTAAGAGCCTTATATTTAAAGCCCACGGTCCTTGTCTGTATGAATAAGCAAGTTACCAGTGTTCCCTTCTAACTGCTAAAGCATCTCACCATTGCCCTCAGGAGCATGGGGTGGTATCATCAAACATAAATGAGTTGTTGTGTGATGGCCGAGATATTCTGGATACACCTGAGCTTACTATCAGTTTGGAAGCAAACAGTCACATTAAAAGATAAAGAAAAAAGGAAGTCATGTTAGCCATAAGAAGCATTACAAAACCCATATAGTATAATACCTTTATTAGGCCAATTAACTCCAAACCTGAGTCCTCTTGCACAATAGCCCTACAGCAGCTTCCACCCCAACCCTTTCCCTTTTTCAAACTTCTCTTCCTTCAGCGAAGCCTGAACAGTCTACACGCTCTTGTTCAAGTCTGGTAAGAGCATTCCCAGAGGGGGAGGATATGCTGCAATATAGTGCTGTAGTTTATTTAGAATTAGCATGGCCCTGAATTGTGTTCTTTATATCTTAGATTAACATTAGCATAAACTAAAGACATCATGATCAACTACTTGTGTGTGCACCCATATGCCATTGGCTAAAGACAATAGCCATTTAACTGTGTTTACTTTTAAGTTTCTGGGCTGAAATCTGACATGCGTCTTAGAAGAAAATGTTTATAAAACTCAAGCAGTTGGTTCATCCTCAAGTGCTTCACAGTAAATTCTTCATTAATCTTCCAACATTGATTTATTCCAAATAAAGTACTATTGCACACTTTCTCATGAAATTTGTAAGTTTCTGAAGAAACAATTCTTGTTCGTCCTCGAGAGAGGAGCAGTACAATGCTCCATGGAACTACTGCTCCCCCTGGAAAGGCACATTATGCCATACTCAAGACAATACAGAACTAACAGACCTATTTCTGCTTCCATTCACCTCATGAAGTTCTAACAGGTAATTTACAAGCAGTAGTTTTAGGAATAAGGAATCATATAAGAATATGGTGGTGTAAGGTTTATTACTCAAACTCTACTAGACTAATTTTGCTCATTTTTGTTTTAAATTGAAGCTTGAGCAACGTAGATGTGCAGAAAAATTTGAAATTTGACCTATAGGCAGCTTGGGAAGGGAGCGGGATGAGGCAAAAGGGAGGTTAATGCATATGCGCCACATTGTGCATGTAATGTAACATGTATGCACATGTAATAATGCTTACTCCTGTAAGAGCTGGGCCAAGAATGTTGGGTATGGGCTGAAGAAAAGTCAGTTGGTGATCGAGGAGGAGGAAGAGAAGCTGAGGAGAAAGAGCTGAAAGGACACCAGAAGGAGAAAAATCTGACATCACATGTTTTCAACCTCAAACTTCAAGAAATGGAAATTGGTCTTTCTAAAAAGAACATCTTTTTTGTTTGTTTGCATCTTTGCCAGCTTATATGTTTATTTAAAAGTATAACGTTGTTCCAGTCATAAGGGAAATGGCCAAACGCATTTTCTCCAATCATTCTTAGACTACCAGCCCTCGTGGTGAGATGGGATTTGCAGTAATTGGTAAAGTAAGAAGCGTCACTGACCTGCAGAAAGTGGCCAGCACTTCCTGGTGCATGCATGTACTTAGCTGCTTCTCTCTTGCAGCTGTGTCCAAAGTGGGGTTTGTAAATACGTGTATCATGCCCTAGTTTATGGTGATATGTTACAAATTATACTTCACTACTATAATCATTACACTAAAGCACCATCATTTTATTTAATATGCTACAATGATTTCATGGCTTGCTGTAACCTAGTCTCTCTCGTTTCTTTTTAATTATTAAGGCAACATCATTTTTCAGCTTACTTATATTTGACTCAAGTTGTTCTCCAAAATCCTTTAACATGTGTGATTGTCTCTCGGCAAAAAGTCGAAGTAGTTGAACATTATCTTCATCCTGGAACCCAAAAAAATAGTATTCTTTTGTGCAATGAAAGCTGCATTGTGAAAATTAAGAATACTGTGATTCGTATGCCCTTTAAGGAAATGGTAGCTCTGACATGGAAATACAAGGGATTGAATAGCTGACACCAGCAGATGGGAAGCTTGTTCAGCAAGAAGGAAGACATTTGACCAACATAGACTTAGGACACAATCCTATGGAATCGACCCATGATAGTTGTAAGCCTCTGAACCCGGAAGCTTGCAAATATCCAGTGCAGAGCGGGAGGTGAGGCAGAGACGATAGTCAGCTCTGCTGTTCCTTTTGCTCTGCATTTAAGCTAGGCAAGCTTTTTTGCCTGCCTAGCTGGGATTTGGTGTAAGCCAGCCGCCCCAGTCACCCACCAACACACCCCTTTCCCATTCCCTCTGACCTTGCGACCTTGGAGAGGCAGCTGGCACAGTTTTCTCTGCACTGCCTGCAAGACAAAGAAGGCAGGGAACTTGGACTCCTGGGGCCAAATCCAGATATCTGAACTATCCTATGACACCCCCCCCCCCCCCGTGGACTCTAAGGAGCCACAGGATTGCACTCCTAATAACCTGAACTAATTTTAACATGGTAGACCGTAATCTACAATTGGTGTGCTTGAAACAGCACTTATGAGTCAGAAAACAGTTTAAAAAGTCTTCATTGTCTGGCTCCTACATTTGAAGAAATGTATGAGACTGGTAGCACTTAGTGATTAAATAAGGAAAGTTGTGATTCTAAGAAGGATTTCTCAGAAAAAAAATAGTTTTTCAGCTCAGATGTGAATATACCTTTTCAAGATAGATAGATAGATATATAGATATATACACACACACACACACACACACACACACACACACACACACACTAGCTTGACTCATGCATACCATCTGTGTGCTAGCACTTTATTGCTCAGCATCCAAAGTTGGGCATGAGGCTGAGCAGGACTCCTCCCTCCCGCCCAGCCACTGCACCCTAACCCTAACCCTGCCTTACCTGAGGCCTCCACAAAAACTGCTTCAGCAATTATATGTTTCAATGCTGCTGCTGCTGCTCCTCCCCACCTGCTTCCAGCTTGTTTATATATTCTGATGCTTAACAACACAAAGTTCTCATAGCTCGGAACCTCCAGTGTGCCACACACATTGCTGCATACCATGTATTTCCTCAGTGTTTTAGCTATAGATATGTATATACACGCACATATACATACCGGGGCTCTGCAGTGCTTTAGTTTTAAGAACTGGCCTTTGATCGCATTCATATTCTGGTAGAAAGCTTTGAGCGCTTTAGCAAATTCAGCATCACAGCTTATCCGAGAATTGCATACTGGGCGTGTATCTTTTGATGCCAATGAAGTTATTTTAGTAAGTTGGTTTTTTGTAGGAGATTTAAAACTCTTGCCTGGAATAAGAAGAAAAAATAACTATTATCAACAGACAGTTTTTTGACATATACTCTGAATGTCTGTTATAAATACACAACTAGGACCTGCAACGAAACGTTGCAGGCCATTTTCCCGTACATTCCAACCCACCACAACCACCTATCTTTCTCTGTCAACAGATATTCAGTATTGTGTGGTCGCTGAGCACTTTCAGCCTTCAGATCAAGTTGTGTGACTGTAGTTTCTGCCTGTAACATTTTTGTACTTGTACAAACCTTGGGGTTTCCCAGATCGCCACTCCCATGCATCAACAGGTGAGTCTCACTTCACCCTTCTCCCAACCATCCATCCCTCGGTGGTTTTATGATTTTTCACCCTTTTCCCCACCCGCCACCATTATAAAAGGTTGAAATGCCTCTCATAAGGCTTAGTAATAAGCAATAAGAGCTTTAACCCAAAATATGGTGGTGGTTTTTAAATTTTGGTTCCCACCCATTTTGTCTTTAGTGGAACTCCACCCCACCAC
The DNA here is from genome assembly GCA_029215795.1 of Anniella stebbinsi. NCBI lineage: Eukaryota > Metazoa > Chordata > Lepidosauria > Squamata > Anniellidae > Anniella > Anniella stebbinsi. The sequence continues at coordinate 221,314,263 of JARDYH010000003.1, forward strand.
CCAGAGCTTCTCCAAAATAGAATTGGGTGCTTGGGCCAAAAGAGTGAGTGGGTGGCAGGAAGGTAATCTCTTAAGGCTTGGATTCCAGTATCTTTTCTGCCATTGGCAACTCTCCTGCCTGAAATCTGTACTAAAAGTGTGTGAAACTGAATTCCCCATACTCTCAGTGCTCTTGATAGCTGACACATTATAAGCAGATTTTTTTTTACTTGGGGCAATGAAGACTTCATGACCAGAGTTTCAATTAATATTTAAAAAGTTATATTTTTAGTCATAACAATTACAACATCCTGAACTACATGTGTAACAAATTTGAGCTAGTGTGTGTGTGTGTGTGTGTGTGTATATATATATATATATATATATAAAATAATAATGAAAAGCTGTTCAAAACATTGGGTGGGCCAACAACATAATCAAACATGAACATCCCACCTTTTGAAATTTGTCAAATAGAACCCAAACACTAAAGTAAATCTGAGTGGTCAATGGTCTTAAGAGGGTCAAAGTACATTATAATTAAAACAGAAGTAAAAAGTTGTGTTTTAATTTATAACTGTGTCAGGTACTTCGATGGATTTCTGTCTCGTGTGCTTTCAGTTTCTCCTTCAGAAGTACATTTTCTTCCCTTAGAGCTCTGTTAATATCTCTGAGTAGTTCAGTCTCTTGCTCTAGCTTTTGTAGCTTTTGGTAAAGTTCAGCAATCTGGTTTTCTGTATTCTAAAAAAAAAAGATCATAGATATACACATATATCACACACATACGCACATACACACACACACTGACCAGGTTTGGAAGATCGGAGAATGGAAATAAGCCAGTATAGCTTATTTTTCCATCACATGTTTGCCACACGCAGTGTAATTGCCATAATGCCACTCACTGGGGGTGGTATGTCATCCAAACCCAGTGAGGGTGGGCAGCAGGGATGGGTTACAAACCATCCTGAAACCCTAGAAAGAGCTATGTGCTATGTGAAGAAATACTTCCCTTTATTTGTCCTGCATCTAGGTGTATGTGTGTGCAAAAATCTCAAGAGTTTTCACTAGTTACCCTGCAGAAATAATCTAAAAGTGTCGCTAAATAGAGAAAGAGTGTATTTTTCCACATAGCAAGTACAGCTTTCCCTGCACACGTATAAACACCAGTATGAAAGGCAAGGGCTTCCAAGACTGAAGGCCAAGATCATAGAATCATAGAAGAGTAGAGTTGGAAGAGGCCTCTAGTGTGGGAGAGCCCATGACTTCCCTAGGTTCCATTGTTGTACTGCTCTAACAAGAAGTTTTTCCTGATGTCCAGTCAGAATCTGGTTTCCTGTAACTTGAGCCCAGTATTTCATGTCCTGTGCTCTGCGATGATCAAGAAGAGAACCTGGCCCTCCTCTGTGTTGACAACCTTTCAAGTACTTGAAGAGTGCTATCATGTCTCTGAAGGGATTGTTCTCTTCTCCAGGCTAAACATGCCGAGTTCCTTTAGTCTTTCCTCATAGGGCTTTATTTCCACACTCCTGATCATTCTCATTGCCCTCCTTTAAACCCCGCCAGCTTGTCTGCATCCTTCTTGAAATGTAGTGCCCAGAACTGGATGCAATACTCAAGGTGGGGCCTAACCAGTGCCGAACAGAGGGGAACCAGTACCTCACACGATTTGGAAGCTATACTTCTATTAATGCAGACCACAATTGCATTTGCTTTTTTTGCAGCCACATCACACTGTTTGCTCATATTCAGCTTGTGATCTACAACAATTCCAAGATCCTTCTCGCTTGTAGTATTGCTGAGCCAAGTATTCCCCATCTTGTAACTGTGCATTTGGTTTCTGTTTTCTAGGTGTAGGACTTGGCATTTATCTCTATTAAATTTCATTCTGTTATTTTCAGCCCAGTGCTCTAGCCTATCAAGATCACTTTGAAGTTTGTTTCTGTCTTCCAGGGTATTAGCTATCTCACCCAATTTTGAATCATCTCCAAATGTGATAAGCATTCTCTGCACCTGATCCAAATCATTGATAAAAATGTTGAAGAGCACTGGGCCCAGGATTGAGCCCTGCGGTACCCAGCTCATTACCTCCCCCCAGTTTGAGAAGGTCCTATTGATAAGCACTCTTTGAGTCTGATTCTGTAGACAAATGTGAATCCACCTAATAGCTGTTCCATCTAGCTGACTTTTAGCTAGTTTGCTAATCAGAATGTCAAGAGGTACTTTGTCAAAAGCTTTGCTGAAGTCAAGATGTCCACAGCATTCCCACAGTCCACCAGGGAGGTTACCTGATCAAAGAATGAGATCAGATTAGTCTGACAAACTCTAAGCTTTCTGTGGAGCCACATTGGTTTCTTCTGTTGTCTTCTATCTTTTTTCCTTCTTGGAATTGTTTGTAATTTTGCCTTTAAAATGTCCTTTTTTAAAAAACTCCCATCCATCTTGGATGTCCTCTCCCCACTTCCATTCCTCTCACTTTTTTTAGGCATTAGACTGTTTCCCAATGCCCTTTCAAGTTTGCTGTGCACAGAGTCTCTCTCACTAACCCTTCCTCAGTATCAGTATTGAGTATTTCCCCTCCCCAACAAAAAAATTAATGAGTTGTTCCTCAAGGCAGCTTTCCCTGTCTGCACCCCCAAACTGCACAGAAAAATAAAGCCTATGCTCCCCTCCTCACTAGAGTGTAGCTGCAGCAACAGGAGGACTCTTCTAAGCAACAACAACAACAAAAAGATGAAAACAAAGAGGTAGCAGCAATAGCCCGGCTGGCCTAAGCCAAATCACACCCAGTAGGGCTGTGCACAGCCCCCCAATCCGATTCAGATCCTGATCTATGAGGTCCAAATTGGGCCCGATTCACTTTGGATCCAGAGGCCGATACGGAGATCCGGATGCCTTTTAAAGTGCTTTTCCCCCATAGACTTGCATTGGGGGAAGAAAGGGCTATAACTATTTTTAAAACAGAGGCAGTGAGAGCCGGATCTGGTGGGTCAGCCCCATGGATCTATTATTATTATCATGATTATTCCTATTATTATTTATGACTGCCTGCGTTTACAGTTCAGTAACTCAACTCTGAAGGAAGGAACCCAAAGGGATCCTCTTCCTATCCTCCTGTGTTGAGGGGATGCCCAAGCATCTCTCACTGCCTCTGTTTTTCGAAACAATGTGCCCGCCTTGCTGGGCCGATGTGCATTTTTGGCTTCGAAATTAATAATCGAGACAAGCTTTGTCTCACTGACATGTGCTCTCAACGCAGACTGCTTTCTGCGTCTGTGGCTGCCTGTGCCTAAGCACTTGCACAGTTGTCCAATATTTACGTGTCTGGGTTGTATCTTGAAAAATGAGAAAGTTACTAGCATTTGTGGATTGCCTGGAAAATTGCAGTTTTAAAAATTCCTTTTGAGTAAACGCCTGCACTTCTGTGTCTGTAATTTGGGACACGAGTACCTACATGCCATCTGCAATGTGCCCAACTTTCATGTGTGTATATTGAAAAATAAAGAAGTTATAGCACTTCTGGGGGATTGCCTGGAAATTCACTTATTCAAAAATTCATAGCCACTACACACCTGCACATATGTTTCTAACATTTTGCACACATGAGTACTTACAGCCCATCTGCAATGTGCCCAAGTTTCATTTTGATATCTTTAAAAATAAAGAAGTTATAGCCCTTTCTTTCCCCCAATGCAAGTCTATGGGAAAAAAACACTTAAAAAGTAGGGATGTGTATCGTATCGTTAAAATGTACGATAACGATACGGTAAGGTCATTATCATGCACGTGTTTAACAATGACGATACTATAGAAAAACCTACGATAATCATCGGAGACGATAATTTTCGGGCGATTTTATCATTTTATCGGACTGCCATATAAATATACCTATAACTTCTGCATTTTAAAAGTTAGAGGCCTGAAATGTGGTCACAGTGCTTATGGGGTATGCCTAAGTATGTGTATGTAATTTGAGATCGATCCCTCCAACCCTCGATTTTATATGAATTTTTAAAAGATCATTTCCATTCTGACAGGTCTGAATGAACGCACCTGGCGAGCTGTCATTCTGATCTGTCAGAACAGAAACAATCTTTTAAAAATTCATATAAAATCGAGGGTTGGAGGGATCAATCTGAAATTTCATACACATACTTAGGCATACCCCATAAGCACTGTGACCAAGTTTCAAGCCTCTAACTTTTAAAATACAGAAGTTATAGGCATTTTCCCCCTTAAAAATAGGGCTGCAAAAAATATCGTTTTTTCACTAAAATTATCGTGAAGATGATACGGTTCACCTACGATATGAATGAAGATGGTTTTTTGGGGGTCCGAAATGCCAATAACGATAAACAACAATATTTTTTGGTGTGCACACCCCTATTAAAAAGGCATCTGGATCTCTGGATCGATCCAGATCTGATCTGGATCAATTCAGATAGCCCCGATCCGATTCGGATCTGGTTTTTGGCGGTCCGAATCACCCTGATCCACTTTGGATTCAGGATCAGGATCTGTGCACAGCCCTAACACCCAATTCAGGCACCAGCATGCTAGCTCATCGAGCAGAGGGGGAAGGCCCCTGTTGCTGCTCTGAGCGGTCAGTGGATTCCATAAGAATCCATTGACCAGGGCTCTTAGCCTTTCCTCCCTCCCCCCGCTGTGCCTCCTCCCATCACTTCTTCATAGGCAGAAATGACTTCTGCCCAGGAAGACCCTCCTGTACCTTTCATAAAAATAAATGCCGTACACCAGTGAGTCTTGGTAGGGAGGATCTTGTTTTTTGCATTCGACAAAAACAAGGCTGAGACCTACTAAGGAGGATGTTGCCACCCAATGCCACTCCCTGGACTGGTTGTAAGTAAGGAGCAAGCAGGAGGGGGTGGTAGCTAGGGGCAGCCTGAGCCTGGTGGGGCAGTGTCCTATTTTCCCTGATGGATCCACCTCTACTGACAGAAACTGGGATGTAGGTCAATAGCCTGATTGCTCAGCTCATTGTGTCTCTGTATTAAGTAGCAGCCAGAGTGTGAAAAAGACACCTTTCATATGAGTAGCTCAGAACTGGTTCATAGTCTGGCTTTGACCTTGGTCTCATGTATGCAAGAATGCAAGGAATACACTCACCTGACCAGTCTCACCTGATACACTGAGAACTTCAGCTTTAGGGTTATCAATGATAATAGAGCCCTCACTTGTGGCTGCCATGCCTTGGTGAGATGAGTCTAGTTCAGTACATCCTTCTGTGTTATTGAGAAAAAAGTTGCACAGTTAAAGACCTCAGTACCACTCTCATGCCCCTGTTCTAGATCACAATATTTAGGAGACAATGGGAATTTTATACCACTACTGTAATAAGGATGCCATTAATTGTGCTTTTAAGATTGGTTACAGTGAACATGGCATGTGCTGGGCTGATATTTCCACACTCTTTTAAAGGATTCATAAATACGTCTTCCTAAAAAGAGTGACATCAGGTACCCTGAGATGCCCTTCTTCCACCTAAGCTGCAGATAATATGTCATTTTACTCCCTACAGCATTGCCTCCTTCGTCTAATACCTTATCCTGCTGCTTCAGATGTCTGTCAGCCCCTCACTCCTAGCGATTATGTGCCATTATGATATTGCTCATGCACAGTATCCTAGGGAAACATGCAAGTTGGGTGCTAAGTGCCAGAATCCCCTGGGAGCAGCAACTGCTCTCAGGTGGGGTTGGAGTGTGGTTGCTCAGCCATCTAAAATTGTTTCAGTTGTAACAGGTGGGGAGCCTCTTTCAACCTGAGGGCCAAATTCAATTTCTGAGATGTTCTTGGGCCACATTCCCGCAAGCTTATCACCAGCAGCCATTCCAGCAGACTAAACAGAAGGAGGTGAGAGGGAGAGCAGGGCCTTTCCACTAGCATGGCTTGTGAAGGCTCCTCCTCCCTCAAGGCTCCTCCCACAATGATCACCACCAGCAGCCATTTCAGCAGGCTGATCTGAGGAAGATGAGAAGAAGAAGTGAGTCTATTCCACTATTCTGCTGAAATAATTATTTCCCCCCCCCTCTTCCCACCCCATTCCTTTTTCCTTGTGAGCGATGTCTGTTTAGACTGTAAGCATGCAGGAGGAGCTGTCTTGTTTAATTGAGTACATGTAAGCTGGTCTGGGAGACACTTTCATTGAGGAGTGGCATAAAAATAGTTCAAATAAATAATAAATTCCAGTGATGAGTGGGGCTGAAGGCCAAAGGATTGGGGCCAAAATACCAGCGTATTGTAGCTTAAAGCTTTTACTGCCAGTAACTAAACCTCAGGAGAAGTATTTCAGTCTTTTAGAATGGGGGAAATTGCACAAAATCCAGGAAACCACCAAACAATTGGTGGTTGGGGAAAAGGAGGCATGGCCATTTGGGAAACCCTGGAGGCTGGATTTGGCCCCTGGGTAGGGTGACCATATTTGGGAAACCAAAAAAGAGGACACCCAGTGAGGGGGTGGGAAGGCAGCTTTCTGGGGCCTCCTGAAATCACGTCATTCCCCCTCGCCACCTTAAAGGCTCCAATTGGAGCTGTAAATGTGTCATTCCGACCTACCCCTGCTCCAATCGGGCCTTTTCTATAATGTCTGGGAATTAAATGCTTTCCCCTTTAAGGCCCCAATTGGAGCAGTGATGGGATGAAAGTGTGTCATTCCCCCCAGCCATGCTAAATAGCAGTCTTAAAGAGGAAAGTGTGTCATTCCAGAACATTCTACAAAATTACAGAAAATCCCCCAACACCCAGGATAGAACAAAATAGGACAAATCCAGGGACAAACCCAGGGAAATCCTGACAGTTAGTCACCCTACCCCTGAACCTATTGCTCCCCACCTCCCTGAATTATGAGATAGATCAAAGCTTTGTAGCCGTGACAGCCTCACACTGAACAAGCAGACTAAGACAACAAAAGTTCAAACTGCTGGGTGTTCTGTGTCTAAATATTTCAAACTGTAAGGAAGGACTAGAGAGATTTATATTCAGAAGATAATCACTCAAATTTCTCCATTAAAATCTAACTTGATTAGCTAGATTATATACATTATTATTAAATAGTACCCAATTATGCAAGTTAATCGATTAAGCTTAGAGGGTCCAGTCATGCAGGACCAAGATAGGGTGTTAACAGTCCACGACGTTTCTGGACCACAAAGCTGGCTGAAATGATATACAAACACGTCAAACAGGTAAAAGAATATTGAACCAAATTCAATTGATAAAAGATGTCTTTTGTCTCTTCCATTTATGGCAAACATGGCAATATCTTCCTGCATCATTCTAGAGATGGTACAAGAAGTGATTCTAAAGATGGAATTCAAACAATGAAGGAGAATCTGGATAGATGGGCAGAAGGAGTTCCATTGTGTAATGATACGCTTGTGTAGTGATACCCTGGTTGGAATAAGATATACCTTGGTTCTAAACTCTGGGTCCTGGAATTTAATTACAAATTCTAATCAGAGTGGATCAATCTTGTATCAGAAAATCACAATAGTATAAAATAATATATCTACATTCAGCCCATCTCATTTAGATTTGTTGGGAGGGACCGCTGTTCAGTACCAGAGCATGAAGTTTGTCTCAGGTTGTATCCTTTGTATGTCCACTTAAAAGGATATCAGCAGGGCTGAAAAGTCACTGCACATTGGCAACACTGGACTAGAGGGATGAATCATCTGACTCATATCATGTGTTTATGCTATCTTTCCCAAACAACAGAATTGTTTTGTCATATTTGCAATCTATGCTTTTAAACAAAAAGCTTGTCAAGATGCATATATAGCTTTATCAAAATAAAGCAAACAGAATACCTTGAAGCCCCCACAAGTCAATAATTAAGGCATTTTTCTGGAGATAGTTCAAAAAATCATTGGATGTCTTCATGGCTGAAAATTTAACGAGTTCTTCTATCTTTGGATTCACATTTTTCCAAGCAGGCTTTGTGTATAATGAGTGTGGGAGATCATAAACTTTGTATCTAAAAATGGAAAAAGAAACAACCCCCGTTAAATTAAGTCTCCAAAGAGATCAACTGCTTGAAAGGACAAAATATGCCAACCATGCATATATAGCAACATTTCAAGGATAGATATTACTCCCTACTGAATAAATGATATACAACAAGCTCACTCAGATTTATGAAAATGGTTTCTTCTTCTTTTCATTTTTGGTAGTCGTTTTTCTAGTGAAGATGTCCCAAGTTTTAAACATACATATTTTCCTCAAACAGACTTGTAACACAGTTCTAATCTTGTTTAGAAGTTCCACACTTTCAGTGGCATTAATTTACAGGTTAGTATGCTTAGAATTACAGGCTGGTGGCTCCAATGTCAATGAGGTGGTGAATCCACTCTGGGTTTCAGTCAGACCAGTTAGAACACTAAAGGAGCTATCCAAGATGCAGTCAAGACAAGTTTCACACCTTGGGCAGCTCCTTTAGAGTTCTGAGCAGTTCTGACTGAAACCCAAAGTGGATTCATCACCTCACCGACATTAGAGCCACCAGCCTCCACTGCACTGGACACTGTTCACTGGGAGATTCCCCTGAACAGGCTCCACTGAAATGAATTGAAGCTCCACGTGAGTAGTGCTGTCTTCTTGCACAGCTTCTACTCATTTTCAATAGTTTTTTAAATATAATTTCTTTTGTAGTGCTTTTCATAAGATTTGGAATCTTTGTGCAAAACAGGTATTTAATGAAGTGAGACAAAACACATGCAGTTCTTGCAGCAGCCCACGGAGTCACAGTGCAGAAAAGCATCATGTATTTATGAAGCAGCTCGTCTTCTAACTGGCAAGAAAAGGAAAGAGACCAGCATAGGCTCAAGTCACAGCCAAGAATGGATTCAAATACATATCTGCTGCCTTCTAAACTGTTATGGAGAAGTTCCTATAAGGATCCCTACCTCCTATGATTCATCAAGAGGCTTTTCCCCACTTGTTGAAGAAATTGAGATACCCAACATCAGGGGTGGGCAGACTTCAGGCATGTGGGATCTACTTTTTTCCTTTTATTTTTACCAGAACCTCAGGATCCATCAACTTGAGTGTGGTGCAAAAGACACATTTAAAATTAAAGAATTCTGAGAATTTGTTTTGGAACCCAGAACCAAATGGGAGTTCACAATCCTTCCCAACCAAAACCCATTGCTTGTTATGCCCAGCTTCCTTCATTTCAGCAGTATAATTTAGTGTGGGAAGGGGGTGATTTTGTTGCTGCTATTGTTAAACAATTGAGAGCTGGAGTCTTTGCCAATCTACTGCAAATCACCCGGAAATCTACATTACATCCATATCTACCTTCTGCCCACCCCTGCTCAGTGTTAGCTGAAAAATATTACTGACTTGGGTAAAGCTGGCACATGAAAGAAAACTGAAAAATATCTAAAGGAAACTTTAAAACAATACCCAATCTGAATCCCCCTTTGGGTTATTTCTTTAATCCATTTGACTCCAAGGCATTGTAAAATGTTAATCTGGAAATCAATCCTCTTGCCCAGCAATTCCAAAGGGTTAATAACCATATCATCCTCTCCCAAGGCTCTGTTGGGGAAAAAAGGGGGTAAGAATAGTGATTAATGTACAATATAGTATTGACATTGCCCTTGTTTGCATATGACATTGTTACATTCACAGGAGTATCCAACAGGTGCTGCATCCCCATTGTTAAATTCAAAGGAGTATCCAACCTTTAGTGAGCCCAATTTTTGTTCTATGGTCAAAACAACAGAGATGCACACCTTCCATTTGGAGAACATGGAGTTATATTGATTAGTATGATGGCTTCCTCCATTCCTTCGGAATTCAGTAGTTCAGTTTGTTCTTCAAGTTTCATGCAGTAAGCAAGGGACTGGAGCCAAATATGAGCAGAGCCTAAATGAATTATTTCCACAGGATCCCAGAACGGATCACTCTCTTTGTCAACTTGCACATCTTCTCCATCTAAGAAACGCTGATAAAGCTCTTCCATTAAAAATTTCCTGTTGATGAACTTAGGTTTTGACCAAACCCATACCTAGAGGAATAATATTATTTCAATCACTTTCATCATTAGCTTTAATAATTTGAAAACAAAATGTAATTTCCAAAAAGCTTTATTAGTTGCTGCATATTCTTTGGACACAGAATAGCAGGGTGAGGGGAGATGTACACTTGGTACACCAATTTTGGGGTTTTGGCATCAGAAGTGACCTTGCTAAAACTGGGAGCAATCATGGGACAACAGCAGGGCAGACTTTGGATGGATGGGGAAGCTCCTCTGGTACAAAACTGGAGCAGCCTATGAAGCTTGCGCCATAATCTTTGTCAATATAACCTTCTGTTAATACAAGATAGCAAAACTAAATGGCTGAGCCCTTTTACCTGGTTAGTAACTTTGTGTGCCACTTTAACTATGATCTCCTTTTGTAGGTCATAACCTCTGGAGTCAGAGGATGCCAGATTTTTCACTTTCAGTTCCAGGTTTAGGTCCTGTTAAAAAAGTTTCTCAAGATGGTTTTTCTGTAGCAGATTAGCATAATTCATTTCAATCATTAAGGACACAATCCTATTCATGGTTGGGAAAAAATCTTATAACTCCCAGCATTCCCCAGTCAGCCATGCTCGCTGGGGCATGCTGGGAGTTGAAGGACTTCTGCCATGCATAGGATTGTGCCCTAAATTATTTATTAAACCCCTTTCTCAAAAAAAAGATTCACAGCATCTTACAGCAAAGGTTAAAACAAAGAATTAAAACAAAAGAATGAAAAGTAATTACAAATAACCAAGACCCAGTAAAATAACTAGATCAAGAAGTCCCATCATATGCTGTCAAATGCCTGGCCTACAACTCCCATCAGCCCTAATCAGTATAGTCAATGGGAAGGGATGGTGGGAGTTGTAGGCCAAAACTTCTGGAGGTCACAAATTGCCCACCCCTTAAGTAGAGGAAAGCCTTAATCTAACATTGAAAATATGACAATATTGGCACTAGGCGGACTTCACTTGTCATCCAGTTTAAAAAGCTATAATATCTGAGGCTCCTCAGAAATATAATGGGGATATATGCAAGGTGCTATAGCGCAAACTGATGTTGCCTAGCAAAAGAGGTAGATAGCCCAAGCAGTAAAATTTTAGTCATTGCCACAGCTTTTGTTTGGAAGGTTAAATTTAAGTAATTGTTTGTATTAAATCATTGTGTAAGCAGAAGTCTTGAGGTATATGAAGTAGTTCTCATTGTTGCCTTTCCCCCATCTGATAATTCAGCTTCCCTTTCTAGAAGAGACAAAATCTGATATGTTGATGTGTCAGAGATGTAGGATATTTTCTCAGATTTCCACTCTCAAAAGCAAATATGAACTTGTAACATATAGGACAGCCCGGTAACATGATTATATCTTAAACTGTGCAGGCATAGGCCATACTGGGCATGATATTAACACAGTCTGCTGAGCAGATAGATGTAAGGCCAATCTGGGCTGGTGACCCATAGAGACTGAAGTTGTCAGAGGCACCAATATGTCAATCCGATCCCTTGAACACATCCTCATGCACCCATGCCCTTAAATGCACCTCTTTGTATTGCAAGAGGCATCCATGTTAGGTTTCCCTTATTTCTCCATACAGCATCAATCACTTCACAGTTTCATTATCAGCACTATAAGAAGATCTTTTTCAAAATGAAGGAAACAAACATGTTTCTCATAGATTCAGGAACTGGATTCTGGTTTGAATTCACAGGATTAACAATCAAGCCATTTCTCATTAAGCAGTCAGTCACCATCTTACATAGACTGTCAGCTCTCTTCAATGTACAGACTGGCTCTAATACTGCAGTAAACAATGGGATATACACACATTCAAACTTACCTTCCTCAGCTCCACACTCATCTGATTTGCTTCAGCAACCAATGGCATTAACTTAATATAATCATGGAACACTGCAAGGACACTGGGATCTGGCTTCCCATCTTTTCTTCTTGCAGCACCTTTAAGAAAAGTGCCTTATCATTGTCTAAACTGGCAGAATTCTCATGTTTATTATATGGGGAAAATAGTATGTTATTGAAACCTATTGTGGCCATCTTTGCCTTTTCTGTACATTCATGTGACATTTGTCTGAACAGTCTGTGAAACATCTAAAGTGTTGGGATAATCAGATGTTTGGTAATCAGGACCACCATTTACTTTGGTAACACAGGCATACCCTAACCCTAACCCTAAATAATAGTATGGCAAGTTTCATGAAAAAGGAACAAAGCAACTCTTGCCTGCCTCCAGTGTGATTAGAAGCAGTCTAACATATTGATACAAAGTCTGGAGCAAAGAAGCAGGAGCATATTTATGGTTCCCTAACAAGCATGCTCTCAGAAGATTTTACTGCAGTCCCAATTGAGGTGTCTGATGCTTCAGCTAGCCAGGTACAATGGGATCAGTTTCATTTATTTATTTTTTTGGCCTGAAGACATGGACAAGGTGTTTGCACTTACATGTCCAACCATATGCTCTCTTAATCTTTGCCCTTCTTGGCTGATTAAAGATAGCTGAGTTGGCTTCACCAGGTGGTCCTGCATTTGGTAAATGCATCCTTGCATGAGGGGGAGGCAATTGCTCCTTAGGAAGCCGACCTTGGATTCTATGGTATTTAACAACTATCAGGTCCCTCACAAATATTCCTTTTTTAGAGAAGGTTCTTAAGAGAGGGGTAGTGGAACAATAGCAGACATTTATTGCCACATTTCATGAATTCATTGGGTCCAGCAGTGGAGAAATTAACTCCCTATTACCACACACTTGAGCCTTGTGCTCGTCAGTCACATAATTCTCCTCCCCATTTTTCTTTTTAGGGTGAAGAACCACACAAACTAAGCCTCCATTTACATGGTTGAGGGAAGTGGGGGGCAAGGCTGCCCCTCCACTGCATGAAGGCACTGACCCTGGTGAATGTATGAGAGAACTAGTAGACAGAATGCTGGACATAGATCCAGTTCAAATCCCAACAACCATGAAGCACATTGGCCCACTCACCATCTTTCAGCCCAATCTACCTTCAGTTCCTTGCTGTGGGGATAAAATGGCAAGGCAGGGTGGTGGGGAGGGAACCACGCATGCCAGCTTGAGCACCTCGGAGGAAGGATGGGAGGGAAATATCTGACATAATATGAACTGGGGCCAAATGTATACAATTGCTTTTGCCTGCATTCAACCATGTTATTCTTGCCTCTCCCATCCTCTATCCCCCCTCACCTCTGTTATTTCTCCCCACTTTAAATTACAAGTTTGGCAAGGGGGGGGGGGGAAAGACTAGCTTATGTTATTAACTGGAACAAATGGGGCTGGGGCTGGGTGGGTAGGGGGAGCATTTGTTCTGCCAGCAATGTCCATTCTGCTGGTGAACAGACACAACTGGATACAAGCCAAAGACGTCAGCCAGTAGATATAGGCTGACCATATGAAAAGGAGGACATGGCTCATGTAACTTTAACAATTGTAGAGAAAAGGGAATTTCAGCCAGTGTCATTTGTATGCAATTAGTTCCTGGTGAAATTCCCTCTTCATCACAACAGTTAAAGTTGCAGGCACTATACTAGAGTGACCATATACAAAAGAAGGCAGGGCCCTTGCAACTTTAACTGTTGTGATGAAGAGGGAATTTCAACAGGAACTAATTGCATACAAATGACACTGGCTGAAATACCCATTGCTCTACAACTGTTAAAGTTACAGGAGCCCTGTCCTCCTTTTCATATGGTCAGCCTAAAGTTGGTGAAAAATGGAAGGAGCAAGAATGAGTACTAAGGAAGAGCTACTGTACTGTGCAGATATTTAAAAAGGAGTAGAAGCTCTTATTTAAAGAAATTGCCTTAGGCGCCCCAATTTTGTGTGCTTAATTATTTTCTTTTATTACTAAGATGCATACACACCATTTCAATCAAGTTTTCAAAGCAATGTACACTAAACATATAATTATAAACATATAAAATAGCTACAAAAATAAGCTAAGAACAGCACATCTATAATAACAGAATAATAGTAAGGAGAGGCAGAAGAAGAAAGGGGAACAAGAACATGGCACTTACCAAGTTTATCTACACTGAAGCCTTCTGCTGCTGCTAGCTCTGACTGAACAAAATCATAATCATATCTGCTCTGGTCCTCGCTGGTGCGATCTGTAGGCGGACCAATGTAGAGGTATGCATTGTTTGACCCCAAAATAATGCGGTCCTGAGGGATTGAGTACACAGTGCTTGCTGAAGGTATTTCCATTGCACAATGGATTGTTAAGTGTTATAATATATTACATTCTCTTAAAGTTCAGTCCAGAAAATGGGTCTTTACAACAAGAAGTTGTGTAGTGGCCAGGATATTGAACTTTGAAAATTGAGAAGTCCACATTCAGACCTCCTCAACTACAAATTACATGGCTTTAAGCAACTTTCTCTCAGCCTTAACATCTCCATCTGAACGTGGACATAATAGTGAGTCACCCAACTTAAAGGGCTATTACGCATTAAAATCTGCTAATGTGGCTGGAGTTTCTCCCTTTCTCCTCTGCGCTGCAGGCCTCTGCACTGCCCTAAGGCCTGCTTTGGAGTGTACCCATCCATCCAGAGCAGACTTTGAGGGCATATAGGGGAGGGGGGATCGCCCCACTCAGTTCTGCTGTTGGAACTGCTTCTGTCAGCCAGATTACAGGATTTGATCCAAGGAAAATTTTAATTGTGTGCCATAATATTTAAAGTAGAACAGGTTTGGACTGCAAATGTTTTCAAACACCCTATTCAAGACTGTGCTAACATCCAGAATGAATCATGAGCTCAAAGTCTAAGGTAAATATGCCTTTCCAAGTGTTGCTTAGTCAAATACAACCCAAATATGAAAAGTCTGACAGATCAAGCTGAATGCAGCCTACCCAGACTATGTATTACTGGTCCACCAGGGGACTGATAAACTCCTGATTTTGTTGCCTGGATGTGAATGCAAAAACAGGAAGGATGTCAAGTTCCCAGCAGGTCACAGGAGCTGCATTTAGCTTGATGGTCACAAGTATTCTGGGGCTCATCTTGATGATGGCGAATTTGCTCCGCGAGCCCCCAAATCCCCGCATTATCCCCACATGAAGAAGCTAATGTGGGGTTTATAGGGGAGGAGGAGGGGGGCATGCACCTGCTTGCTCCAATTTTTTTAAAAAAAGAAATCCTTTTTTTTTTTAAACTGCGAAGCTTCGCAGTTCCAGGGAGGTGCGGAGGTGGCCTTCCCCTCCCCCCTGTCTTGGTGTCTTTCTCCCACTAATGAATATGGCAGACACCCTTATCCATCTCCCCACATGCATATCTGGGTTCAGAATTTGCCAAAAACTCGGTGGTTTCCGTTGAAGGCAAAATCCTGGCATTTTCCTGTTTAGAAATCAAGGGAAAGGCAAGGGGCTGGGGAAGCTTCGCTCGTGGCAGGCTCCAGTCAGACACCCAGGGGGAGGGCAAAGGGAAAGGGCACGATCCATCTAACTGGTTGATGAAGGAGCAGGCTGCAGCCTTTCTGCATTGGAGGGGAACAGGGCGGGAGTAGGCTGCACTAGCCGAAGAAGGGCGAAATCCCAGGGCTAGACTTGCCAAGTCCTGACAGGCACCTGCACCGTGACCCATTTTTATTTCTTTTTTTATTTATTTGATATGAAACTTTGCAAGTTCTGTGGAGGCAGTCCAGCAGCCTTTCAGCTTACTGGACCGCCCCCTCCCTGGCTGATGGTGACCAATCAGGGGGGCCCATGGGCTGGGCCACGCCTCCACTGTAACATCGCAGCAAGGTGACAGATGGAAAATGAGCGTCTACACCTTGCTGGGAGGAAAAGTCGGGGTAAGTGCCTGGCTTTTTTAAAGCGGAGCTACAGGGGAATACCCTCTAATAGCTCCGCAATGGCGGCTGCATCATAGAAATGACTTACCGCAACTGCGGATCCACCCCAGGCCAGGCAAACCATCAAGACAGGCCCCTAGTGTGTTCTAATTTGAGACATTTCTTTAAAGGCACAGATTTTTCTAGATCAAATTCTCTGAGCTTTCTCAGTTCCTCTTACGAGATTCCAAGTTTACAATCTCAAACCCAGATTGTCTTTTAATATTCTAGGAGGCAAAGTGCGGGGCCAACCCAAGACATTTTGCTGGCTGAGATGAAGATAGCTCCCATCCTATGTACAAAAGCTGAGTGAACTGGGGCTCATCAGACAGCATTTTCCATGTAAAGCAGCAGGTGAACTCAGAGCAGGCATCATGCCACACAGTGAAGAATCACTGTTGGTTTTGGGTGTAAGAAACCCATTCAAATCCCTGCTCACCAAGAAAACTCACTGGATGGAGATCATAACTTCAAATCCTAACATTTCATCCGTTAATGCCATATAGGTACAAAGCACACAACACATTGGAGTATGGGGAAATGGTTAACAAATAAAGAATGCAAAACTGTTAACAAGTAAAGAACTCACCACATGCTGCAATTTAGTTTTTACTGCAATAGGCACACCATTAACAATGACTTTACACTTATCCCGTGGCATTATACTGACTTTGCCATCAGAGTTTGTGAATGTTGCATGTTTATCCAAAATGCTGAGAGAGAGAGAGAGAGAGAGAGAGAGAGAGAGAGAGAGAGAAGTGATTCAAAGCCATGATAGAGACTGGGTTCGTATGACACGATAACCCATCGTAGGTTATCATGTCATCTGTCAATAATTTTTTAATCCACGTTGGCTTATTTGCGCAAAATAACCCACTCTGATAACCGACCGTCTACAGAATGGGTTATTTAACCCATCGTGGGTTGTTGTGTCATCTGTAAGGCACTGTGGGTTAATTTGCTTGCCTACAGAGTCAGGTGGCAAGAGCAGTTCAGATCACTGCCACCATTCTATTCTTTGGGGGCATTCTGTGTGTAATGGAAAGAGCGCTACTACAGTACTGGGAACAATTGAAACCAGCTATTTCAATTGGTGAAATGCACAACTTCACTTCAGCAAATAGGAAAAATAGTGCTACTGTGGTTTGGGGAACAGCTACTGTGCACTTGGGCAAGAGGCTTAAACACCATACGGGAAGATGGGATACAACATGCTCGTGCGGGAAGAATGCAGTGCGACAGGGTGTGTGTGGGAGAAGCCAAATCACAAACAGTAGCTTAATAAGCTACACACACTAGCTTATTAGCCTGTTCATGTAGAGGGACATTGTGGACTATTTCTAGTTATTTTGGCATATGAAACAGAAAATCACACAAACACCTTTCCCATTCCTGGCAGTAAAAAAAATATTACAATTTGCCACCCTTTCATGGCCCAAAATCTACTGCCTGAGGCTGCTGTCTCACTCTGCATAATGGCAGGACCAGCTCCTCAGAGCTCATGTAGTTTCCCTGCAAATGAAGAACAGAAAAGCAGTGAGCTCATATACATACCCTAAACCTCTGAGGGCTATTGCATTGGAGGATGACTGACCAACATCAGAAGAACCTGAAAGAAAAAAATTATCTTGGCCCTATTTGCATGCGCAAGGGGGGGGGGGGTTAGGGTGAGTACAGAGAAGGGAGGGGTAATGGAACTACTGCAAGCAAGCCCACCACAAGACCGGGAACCACACGTGCTGCATGGTTCTGCTACCTCCTTCCATAGTTTGCATACATATCTCCACATGGTTTTACTGTGCATCCTGGCCTCCTCTGCGGTGCAAACAGACACCTGCCGGCCACTCCATTAAAAAAAGTTGGGCGGGAAATGGCCATGTGACCACAAAGAAAGCTTGTTATGGCAAGAGCATCACCAGAAGTGGTGGTCACTCTTGCCAGCAGACTCCATGGTCACAGCCTATAAACTGTCCAGAGGACCCCGTAACATGTAATGGTAAGCCACCCCAGGGCCCCTTAACCCTGCTGCAGCAGGTGGTTCCACAATTGTTGCCTTTTTCTCCCCACACAGGACATGCAAAGCAACTGTAGTTAGGCCAAAACACTCAACTATCATGGCTTAGTGTGACGTCTGAATAGGCCCCTTGTTCCCACCAAGCTCTTTTCTATACCATCTAGAACCAGCTGAGGTGACTTCAAATTCCCCGCAGTCTGTCATGCAGATTGTCAGTTAGTCAAAAGCAGAGGTGCTGTGCAGTTTGCAGAAATCAGATGGGCTGAAGCAACTCATATGAGGTCTGGGGAGCAGCGGGAAGCTTATGAAGATTTACCCTCTATTTTTAACACAGGAATGCCCAGCACCAAACTAACTACCAACTTTACATACTTGGTGGATCTTAAAAGCAGTTTAGTGATGACAGTTTCAGCAAAACTAAATTTTATAAGAGAACTACTGGACAAGCCGCACCCACTCCAAAAATCACTGCACCTGTGAAACACACCAATTTTATTTGGGCACTTAAGCATAGAAACATGTTTTCCCATGAAATGCTAATAGCAAGGGCAATTTGTGTAACTAAAGATAAGTTGATTTTTGCTACTTTCCAAAATATACTATTTGACTAGAAGATTTAAGACATATAAAATTTTTGTTTCATTTTCTGTTTTAAATCGATTGTATTTTAAATCTTTACATTGTCACAAGGTTTTATTTTGTTTTACTTTTTTATACCGGATTTTATGGTTTAAATTGTTGTGAATCCCTTTGGCTACTGGGCGGTATAAAATGTAATACATAAATAACCCTGCTTTAAGCCATTTTCACATCTTATAAGAGTTCATGTAATATTTCACTACAAATTCAGGGTGAAGGAAAACCATACTTAGGGCTGCCTCTACAAGAGGCATTTAAAGCTCTTTCAAGGTGCATTAAAAAATTTGCCTCTACAAGAACGGAGCGCAAATCGGGCGTAGAGGCGCTTTAAACATCCAATTATGCGCATTATCGAATGCACGTTAAATAGCGAGTTTTATTTTGCTCAGGCCGTTAAAGCGCATTTTGCCTATGTGAACAAGCGATTCTCCGCATTAACTACCTGTAAAGCGCATTTGAAACAACCGGTAAGGTCACCTGTTGAGTGCTCAATTACCTCCTGCATACAAGCATTTACAATAAAGCGCTTCTGCGAATATGCGCATAATCGGCTAACAAGGCCTAAAGCCGAATTCTTGTAGATAAGGCCTTAAACAATGCACATTCTGGTCGATATTGATTTTTCACTCACTTGATGGAGTAAAGTTTACAAGTATAGGAAATGCAGCAAAGATCGAACTAGATCTGCTTATGAAAACAGCCTCTCTCATCACTTAGGGACTATTTCCTTCCTTAATTCAGTTACAACTGAACGGCATTCCTTTTGGAATATGCCTCTTGTAATGGAAAATAAGTTAGCTTCTCCAAAACAAAATGTTTGAGAATTTTTGCCCAAATCCAGAGAAAGTTCGTTGTGTTTAAGCCCCACTGAAATCAGTACGACAAGTTAGGCATTACTAACTTATGTCCCTCTGCAATCCTTCCGAGATTCCTGTGCAGTCCTCGGCCGCCCAAACTTTGTATTTCCTGATCTTCACTAGCGAGGCTACTTCGGAGGGGAAGGGCAGGAGGAGGCTCAGAATATCTCATATCCTGGTCTCTCTGGTCTCCTCCTTTTCCCCAGAACACCCACCTTTCCTCCTTCTTTGAAGTTTCTTTTCCAATTTTGGAGGACAGCCGGTGCGGTTCTTTATAGGATGGCTGCACAGGGCGGGAGTGGGGGCTGATGGGGCGAATCTCTGACTCCCCCTTCCAAGTTTGGAGCACTGCCTCCAATGTTTGAAGGGTCATTCTGAGCATTTCTATGGTTCCCTGGGACATTCTCCAAGAGCTCATAAGTTGCTCTCCAAGGGCGCAATCCTATGCATATTTAGATAAAAACAAATCCTACAACTCCCAATATCCCCCAGTTAGTCATGCTGCCTGGGAGATGATGGGAGTGATTTATTTTTGTCTAAACATGCATAGGACAGTACCCTAACATTTTCTGGATTTGGACCTATATGTAAATACTAAACTTTTTGTTAGAAATATATAATTCTAACTGGAGTTGTAGATATTCATCTGTTGTTATCCCTTTCTGCCTTTTGTTAGAAAATCAGACTGTTAGCTCCTTGGAACAGAAACTTTCCTTTTTATCTTACATTACTTTGAATGTAATTGCTTAGGTCAGCCTTCCTCAACTTGGTGGCCTCCACATTGGGTGAACTACAACTCCCGTCATACCAAGCCAACCCCCATCCCATGGGTGTGCTTACTGGGGATGATGGGAGTTGTGGTCCACCCCATCTGGAGGCTGGGGAAGGCTGGCATAGGTTGATGGTGCTTAATAATACAAAAAGAAATGCCCACTTAAGCAACAGACATGCAGCACACAAAATAATACCTTCTTGAATGAAATATTTCAGAACCCCGGAAAGCTGAGGGTCTTCATTGATATTCACAAGATAAGGAAATGTTTCCATCATCCATCTCTCCTGTGGAAAAAATAATTAAACCTTGTTTCAGCACAGTCCTCATCAAGTGACAGCCAACAAAGTATACGGCACACAAATAATATTTACCTAGTATCTTTCAAAAGGTTTCTCAAAGAGATCTGATGAAAAATCTAAGTACTTCAACATTTTTTAAAAAAACTTCACAGTTAAATATGAGAAGAGGTGAGAGTCTATATTGTCCTTTGCATTTATATTAGTCATGGCTATCTGAAACCCTATGATGCAAGACCCTTTCAGCATGTGCTCTGCATGCAGAAGGGCCCAGGTTCAACCTCCAACATCTCCAGAGAGAGCTGGGAAAATTTCTGCTTGAAATCCTGGAAAGCCATTGGCAGTCAGTGGCTCAGTTCAGACAACACGTTTCTCAACAGTGGTTTTAGAACTCCATGGTGTATTTTTATTGTATTTTTATATTGTGTTTTTATACTATTTTGTTGATGGTTTTAACTTTTGTGAACCGCCCAGAGAGCTTCGGCTATTGGGCAGTATATAAATGTAATAAATAAATAAATGAAATAGATGGTGGCGTTTTTACACCACCATTGAGAAATGTGTTGTCTGGTGGAAAAACTTCATGCAACAGTGGAGGTTTTTTTGAAAAACACTCCATGCAGAATATCCATGCTGTGAAGAGGAGA
Organism: Anniella stebbinsi; assembly: GCA_029215795.1. Lineage (NCBI taxonomy): Eukaryota > Metazoa > Chordata > Lepidosauria > Squamata > Anniellidae > Anniella > Anniella stebbinsi. Next base: position 221,335,355 of record JARDYH010000003.1, read on the forward strand.
GTTTCTGCACAACCATTGTATTGAGTGTTGTGTGGCAGGCTCCATGGAGTTTTCCATTGTGTTGAGTTGACTTTTCCCACTGGCTACAGAGTTCCCTGGCAAGAGCGACGAAAGGAGGGAGTGCCCACAGCCACACAATGGTGGAGTTAGAACATGTTGTGTGGGGAGTACCCCCAAAAAACTCAACCATTGAGTGGAGTTTTTACACAGCATTGACTAACATGTTGTCTGAACTGAGCCAGTGTCCGACTCAGTATAAGGCAGCTTCCTATGTTCCTAATAATTGTAAGCACTGCTTGTTCCTATATTTAAGGCTCCTGATATGTTAAGAACATACCAACATAAGAAGAGCAATGCTGGATCAGATCAAGGGCCCATCTGGTCCAGCATTCTGTTCACACAGTCAGTAGCCCACAAGCAGGACATGAGTGCAACAGCACCTTCTCCCCCAGGCTCCCCAGCAACTGATGTACATAGGCATATTGCCTCTGATACTTGAGGCAGCACATAGCCCTCAGGACTAGTAGCCATTGTTGGCCTCCTTCTCCATTTATTTATTGAACCCCTTTTTAAAGCCATCCAAATTGGTGGCCATCACTAAATCTTGTGGTAGTGAATTCCTTAGTTTAATTATGCATTGTGTGAAGAAGTTATTTATACCGTACCATGACCAAAGACATGTTTTTATAGCTAGTCGTAATATAAGGATCTTTTTTTGCACAGTTGTTTCCCTCCTATATATGTGTTTGTGTTCTTGATTTGTTGCACTCAGTTCTCACATCATCCTTCGATACCACATTTTTATAGCACTGATATCAGTTGCTGAGCATACACTGTGCAACAGTTTATACCTTAGAAAGGGCAGGGCATTTGTTGCTATGGAGGCATCGATGAAGTGCACAATTGAATCTTATCAAAAGCAACTATGGCTTTCCTCAATCCAATAAGCACAGGTAGAGAGGTCCAACATGTACACAGAGCCATTTCTATCAGCAAGAGCTCTCTCATTTATTTCGATGGGGGGGGGGGTTGGAATGTTCTGAACAACCATTGCTTTCAGTGTGGAGAGCTGCCCTCTCCATTGAAATGAATGAATAGTAAGTCTGTTTCCACAGAACCAAAGTGCATGGTATTTTGCTCTGAAAAGGCATATGGTTATATTAACAAGATTTTTTGTAATAAAAAGTTTTAAAACAAAAGAATTGCCTTGCTGGGCCAGACCAAGAGACCATTTAGTCCACCAGTGATCAGTTAGAAGCTACTGGGGAGCTCTCAAGATAAGGTGCGATGGAGGTGGACATCCAGCACTGAGAAACTGCCACCTGAGTTACTGCTGCATATTGCTGCTCCCATTCTTTTCGGGCTTCTTCCAGTCGATATTCCCAGGTTGCTTGAATGGCTTGAATCCGCAGTTCATTTTCAGCCAACAAACAGCGAAGCTCTTCTGGAAAGAGGGAGAAAAATGAACTACAATGCACCCTACCTGGAGAAGAAAGAGAAAGCAAACAAAGACCACATGATCCATTCAGGGGCTATTTTTATCATGCCGCTTTTCCTGCACACATTCCCCTCCCCCAAAAAAGGATTAAGAGGGGTCCATTTTGTGACAGAGGCCTCCTCCACACGGGGCGTTTAATGAGCCTTGAAGGCTCATTATAAATTTTACCTACACACGAGCGGAGCGCAAAACGGGCGTACAGGCGCGTTATCTCCCCGATAATGCGCATTTTCGAACGCGCGTTAAATAGCGACTTTTATTTTGCTCCGGCCGTTAAAGCGCATTTTCGCTGTGTGAACAAGCGATTATGCGCATTAACTACCTGTAAAGTGCTTTTTGGGCATCTTTTAATGCGCTTCGCCGCTTCTCGCCGCCTCCCGTGCAGAGGGATTAGGCGTAAATGCGCCTCCGCGAAAATGCGCATAATCCCCGAACCGGGCGCAAAAGCGCATCCTTGTGGAGGGGGCCAGAAAGAAAGCAAGAAGGAGCAGGAGGTGTGCGGGAGGCGGACGTTGTCTAAAGGACACATGAAAAACCATGAATGGGCAATAGCGTGCAATAAAACACTCATCTGATGAACCCCATACACTGTATTACAGATGTTGCCTACTTGTACGGTCAAAAAAGTATTTTATTTAAGGTCTGTACTGCTTGCAGAGCAGGGAGCCCTGACCAAGCGATGTTTTTAGATCAAAGCAAAGCAGCAATGAGCATGTGGGATCCATGTTCCCTGCTTTTAGATAGTAGATCCTATAACTTCTAGTGATCATGCATAGGGCTGGTCTCTTCTGTAGTTAAAGTTCTTCAAGTGACCATTAATCATGATTATTAATTAGTGTGGAATCCTAGTTAAATGAGGCATTTAGTTAGCTTTAATTGTAGTTGACATTGAGTGGTCATCTGTGCATTTTGCACCTCCATAGAACCTCATTCAAGAGCATTCTAGAGCTGAGAAATTTTAGGAGAGAAGCCCATCCCATCTGCACATACTCAAGGGGGGTGGCTCCTGCCTTACTCTCAGTTCCCAGAGACTGTTGCAGCAACCCTAGGAAAGGTAAGGAGGACCTGCTGAGTGGAGAGGGCATAAATGCAGAGACAACCACTTCAAGAACCACCTTTACAGATAAGCACCCTGTCTTCCTCCTTGATGGTCTCTGTGCATCACACATATGGGTGATTAACAAGCTCTCTTACCAGAAATAGGGCAGGTGCTTAAGAGTACCTGTCTGAAAGCATCTTCTGCTCTGGCAGTGTCAAACAAAAGAGAATGGCTGAGACCAGATCGCCCCTTTGCAGAGCTTGAGGAGCGGGACCCCTTGGCCGACAGTGGTGGATGAGGCAGCCCCAACTGCACACGCTTAAAGGGCATGGCTCCTGCCTTTCCATGCAGTTCCCAAAGGAAACTTGGCTTGGAAGGTTTTGGAATATTCCTGAATGAGGCTCTGTACAGACACAGAACCCACATGTGTGATAGACAGAGACCACAAAGGACTATACCTTAACTGTGGTTAAGGTATGCTCCTTAACTTGGCATGATTCTGCTAACTGGATCCAAACTATACCACCATGCATTATATCTCAGAAAATAGGAATAGTAGAAAAGATTGTGGAATGATAGAATGTGGTCTTCTAATCCAGTAAATGAGATGGTCTTCCTTTGTAATACATACTTGTTTCATCTGCTACTGTTTTACCAGAGTTTCCAAGGCCTGACAATCTGGACAACAGGTGACAATTTTCTGTCTTTAGCTCATTTATCAATTTTGCAGTTGGACCTGTATTTACAACTGCTTTGTTCTTTATCTTCTTTGCTCTTTCAGATAACAAACAAACAGGAAAAAACACAAAATTATTATATTATCTTGCAGAAGCAAAGAAAAGAATCCAGTTAAACACATGAAACCATTCTTCAATGGCAAATTGGGCTTTGCAAAACAATAATTATGCCAACGTGTTGAGCTGTTGTGGCTGTAAGGCCCTTGTATCCTCTTGCAGGATAATAAGCAGCTGAGCTCAGCTTTCTTGCTCCAGCCAGAGTAAAATCACAACCCCAGACTTTGTCAAAAGCCTTTTGGAAGTCCAAGTAAACAAAGTCCTTCATCAAAGCAAACTTGACTGTCAAGGGATAAGAGAAGAGGATTGGTAAATAATTGAAGAACAGAAAGCAGACTAGGGATAAATGGTAAATTCTCCCAATGGAGGGATGTAAACAGTGGGCCCCACAAGGTTCTATATTGGGACTGGTGGTTTTTAATTTATTCATAAATGAGCTGAAGTTAGGGGTGAGCAATGAGGTGGCCAGGTTTGCTGGCAACACCAAATTATTTAGGATGGTTTAAAAAATGGTATTATGAAGAGCTCCAAAATGATATCTCCAAATTGGTGGAATGGGCATTAAATTGGGCATAATCTGGTTTGATTAAGCACATAAAAACCACATCATGAGCTTTAATTCAGAACTGATTCTGTGCATTTATAGCTAAGTTAACATTTTTGGGTGTAGTGGTTAGAGTGTTGGACTGGGACTCAGGAGATCTGGTTCTAGTCCCCACTTGGGCCATGAAGCTCACTGGGTGACTGTGGGTCAGTCATTGACTCTCAGTCTAACCTACCTCACGGGGTTATTATGAGGTTAAAAATGGAGATAGAAGGACAACTATCTAAGCTGCCTTAGGTTCCTTGCAAGAAGAAAAACGGCAGGATATAAATGTAATAATAAATATATAAATAACAGCAGCAGACTAGGCACTGTGCAGAACAGTGTGTACATGCACTTAAGTTACAATTTATCATCATTCAGTGTCTTGCCCCATGTTGGGCTCCATTCCAATCACTTTCATTACAAGATGTGGAAAGAAATATATACCTCTCAACATATCGCAAAGTTGACAGCGTCTCCTCATAACACATGTCTGCTGGACTAATCGCTGCAATCTGCAAATATACGGAAAATATTAAAAGAGGTTAGATTTTCAGTTATTTAGGGCACAACCCTATGCACGTTTAGACAGAAAAAAGTCCTATAATTGTAGGACTTGTTGCTGTCTAACATGCACAGGATTGTGCTTTTGTTTGCTGTTGTTAAGGATGTAAGTAACAGAATAGGAATTGGTAACTGGTAGCCCTCTTGGTCAAAGACACACCCAGTCCCAGTGGAATGTTGCCCAGTTTGTATTTAACAAAAAAGGCAGAGTTACTGGATTGGTCCAAAGGGGGCAGAGGAAACCAAAATTTTCAGGACAGCAATTCTATTATTAGGAACGATCAAACTAGTGAGTCAACTTTCCAAACCAAGAAGACTTTGTGGCTTTAATATCATGCCAGCATTCTCTCTTTCCATCCCACACTCGGCCAAGTTTCCTTAACATTCAGCCTGATGGCGGGTTCTGAACAACTCAAAAGCTGACATTATTTTCTGACCTATTGGCTGTTGCCCTACTGTAGATTTTGGAATTTGTATTAATGTTTCCAAAAAGCAGCTATGGTCCCAGGCCTTGATGGCATGCATAGAGACATTTTGTTGTCGAAGGCAAAGATGGCATCCCCTCCTAGTCCATGTACAAAATCCAACTGGACTGGCAGTTGAATCTTTCTTCCATGCAGGTGATGGAACAGGATTTTCCCCTGCTCCTGAGGGATCAGACGAGCTTAGGGAATGCTACTGGGCTGGTCATGTGGCATACAAGCCGTCTCCTCCAACACCTTGCTGCTGTCTCCCAGCGTCTGCTGTCTGAGGCAACTGCTTCTGCCTAGTGATAGGGGGTGCCTTTACAAGAGTGATTTAAAGCTCTTTCAAAGTGTATTACCGATTTTACTTCCACATGAACGGAGCGCAAATCGGGGGTTGAGGTGCTTTTTCTGTCCGATTATGCGCATTATCGAATGTGTGTTAAATAGCGAGTTTTAATTTACCGCGGAAGTTAAAGTGCCTTATGACTATGTAAACAAGTGATTCTCTGCATGTAAACACCTTTAAAGCGCGTTTCATACAATCGGTAATGCGCTTCACCACCTCCCGTGTATAGGGATTAGGTGTAAAAGCGATTGCGAGAAGATGAGCATAATCGGCCAACCGGGCGTCAAACCGAATTCTTGTGGAGGAGACCAGGGAGAAACAGATAGTGTGACCTGGCTAACAAGGCAAGATAAACCTATCTCCTACTTCAGATACATTATTAGTGCAGAACAAAGGGAATCTGGCTCTGAAGTTCTGCACATCTTTGTTTCTCTCTTTCTCTCTCTCTCTCTCTCTCAGTGATTAAAATGTGAGAAACTGATTTAAAATGTACACTGAGAGTGGGTGCTATGCAGTTCAACCACCTGTCCTAAGAAAGGTCCTAAAAAAACCCTCCACAAGCAGCCAGGGGGGTTAAATATTTCCTATTCCATCCTAGGTGGTGTAACCAGAAGCAGATTCTTAGGTAGCCAATACCTTAGATTTTCCCCCAGCCTTTTTATATTATGACTGTTTTACTCCAGCAAAGATGAAGAGAACCGAGACTAATGTTCCTCATGCTAAAGGTAGCTACAGAACAAGAAAGCTTGTTCTTCTCCCCCACATCCCAGACTTGTGGGGCAACATTTCCAATACTTCAGGAGTTTTTCTGGGTGTTCTGCATTTTTATGCTCATTCATTTCTCTCCCACCTGCCCTCAAGGTTATTTTTATGCATGCTGAAACATTAAAAGTCTTCAATCAGCAAATACAAATAAATGAGAAAACAGCATTCCTTACAGAAGGATTTATGGAAAATGCATATACTTTATGATTTTTCTATTTTTCTATTTACAGGTTATGTGCAAAATGTATTCTTTCAATTCTGATGTGTATTTGGGACGCTTTCATCAGAGGTTTTAAGTGAGCTGCTTTCGGTTGTTTCTCCTCAGGGAACAATAGCAGAATTTTGTAATAAAAATACAATAAAGTAGAGTGTATGTTCCCCCCACATCCCCACTATCCAGAAAAATTGATAATTTTACCATAATAGTTCTGCTGTTTCCTCCTAAAGCAGACTGTAAGAGTTTCGTAAGAACTGAATCTCTATATGGAACATGCAACACTTTCTTTCCCATGGCAGCCTCAGCCAGAGCACTAGAAGAAAAAGAAATGACAGGAGAAAAAACAGTGAGCAGAGGAGTTGAACAACTATAGCACAATCCTATGCATGTTTTCTCCAAAGTAAGCCATATCAAGTTCAACAGGGCTTACACCCAGGTAAGTGTGCTTACAATTGCAGCCATGGTCATATCTGAGTACTACAATTCACAATTCACATTAAGATCTATTTACTGAACATACATGTGTCAAAGGCAAATGGCCCACAAATTTCCAATATGTCTTGATTTGAGAAGTAGACATTTAAAGATCACTAATTGGTGTGGGTGATATTTAGGAAATCCTACTTGGACAGTTTGATTGAATAGCCGAGGTAATATTTCTTGTCAAAAACATCACTAAAATAACTTAGCAGAAAATGCATGTGTCACCTATTGAGAGAACCATGACAGCTTGCTCCTGAATTTTAGAAATGGGATTCTCTTATTTTAGAAAAAGGTCCAGGTTAACATTGAAGTGATAGAAGGGAAAAGCACCAATGATAGTTGAAAAACTAAAAGAGATTGGCTCTGGTGCTGATATAAAAACGTTCTTTATTCAAATATAAAAAATGTTCTTCAGAACAATCCTTTAAACAGCCCAACGTTTCGGATTGAAAACAATCCTTCTTCAGGAGCTATATTCAAATAAAGACAAATGTTTATTATATATACACGAAGACTGTTCTGGCCATTAGAAACAATACCCTACTCTTTCAATTGCAAAAATACTAACATGATATACTTTCTTCACATGCTTTGCGTATTTTCTGAAACCTGATTTTATAATGAGGACTCTCATTTAAAACAATGATTTTTTTAAAATTACATTCACTTAACCTACAACCCCCATACAACCTGCCTAAATGCTTCCTTGTGTACCGTCTGGAGCTAAGCTGTATACATTATTGAATTCTTCCAGAGACAAAAGGGGATAACCCCTGTAATTAATCTTTTACAAAATTCTTTTATGTCATATCATCCTGCCATGTACTGACCTGTATCAGAAGGCTAGCTGTTCACCGTTTGTTATGCAATATTTTTCGACACAAATGTGTCCTGGCATTTTCTTGCCCGAGACTAATCTCTTAGCGCAGCGTTGCCAACATAAGAGCCAGCTAGTCATTATTAGTAGTAGACGCTGCCTTTTGTGATCTTTTAGAAAAGATCCTGTTACTATTTATTGTAAAGGTAATCTACAGTTGTAACATATGAAATTAGACTTACTGTAGATTACCTTTACAATAAGTAGTAACAGGATCTTTTCTAAAAGATCACAAAAGGCAGCGTCTATTAAAAAGACTAATAATGACCAGCTGCCTCTTATCTTGGCAACGCAGCGCTAAAAGATAAATCTCGGGCAAGAAAACGCCAGGACACATTTGTGTCGAAAAATATTGCATAACAAACGGTGAACAGCTAGCCTTCTGATACAGGTCAGTACATGGCAGGATGACGTGACATAAAAGAATTTTGTAAAAGATTAATTACAGGGGGTTATCCCCTTTTAAGAGCAAAATGTAAACTTGTCTCTGGAAGAATTCAATAATGTATACAGCTTAGCTCCAGACGGTATACAAGGAAGCATTTAGGCAGGTTGTATGGGGGTTGTTTTAAATTAGAGTCCTCATTATAAAATCAGGTTTCAGAGCATGTAAAGAAAGTATATCATGTTAGTATTTTTGCAATTGAAAGAGTAGGGTATTGTTTCTAATGGCCAGAACAGTCTTCGTGTATATATAATGAACATTTGTCTTTATTTGAATATAGCTCTTGAAGAATAATTGTTTTCAATCCGAAACGTTGGGCTGTTTAAAGGATTGTTCTAAAGAATTTTTTATATATATATTTGAATAAAGAACGTTCTTTATATTTGAATAAAGCCAGTCTCTTTTAGTTTTTCAATCAGGTTAACATTGACCTGCTGCTTGGAAAATTTTCAAGATTTGAATTTCTAAGACTGAAAATCCAACAGATTATTATTTACTATATATAAGCACCATCAATGTATGTGGGGCGTGGCTATGAACGCGACGGGGTGAAGTCGTAGATCCTCGTTGCTCCTTATGAAAGCTTTGAATTAAGCACTAATTCCTTACGGAAGAGTTTCAAGAGAGGCATAAAGACATGTTACGGTGATAGGGTAAGGCTGGAAGTGATTAATTATCTGACCGGGAGCTGAAAAGCGACAGAGCTTGATGGTTGTTAAAGTGAAACCAGACGCTTCGAGCTAACAACAAAGAAGGAAGACGTCGGTGAGGTAATTTATTGACTTTTACGAATGATACAAGGAAGACTACTTGATTAGTTTACTGGGGGAGAGTTTTGGATGAGTAAGCTCCAGTAAACTGGCAGTTTAGGCTGTCTGGCTGTGGCAAAAAAAAAAAAAGAAAAAGAAAAGGAGAACCCAGACGGACGGAGGGAGGGGATAATTTACGAGCAACAAGGAGTGTTGTTATAAGAAGCTTTATTCCCACTCCAGCCTGGGTTAAACTTGTTAAAAGAAAGTCTGTTATTGTCTCTGGAACTGATTGATCTCTGGAGGGACAGAGGAGGGGTTGCAAGAGTTGTCAGATTTTGAAGGAGAAACGAAAGTGAAGCGGCCATATTGGAGGCGATTTATGGACTTATAAATGAGGATTTAAGGTAGACTGGCTGAGTAGGTTACTGGGGGAGAGACTGTTGGAAATAAAACTGATTATTGAGAAGATGATTAAAGTCAATCCCCAGTGAACTTGTAATCCAGTCTGACGTAAACAAGAGGAACAAGCAGACAGGGTGGGGGATAATTCATGAGAAAGAAGGAGGGACGACAGAAGAAATCTTCTGCTCCCACCCCAGCCTGGGTAAGATCCTCAAAAGAGCGAGGTTCGGATCGTACCTGGCAGAGATTGACGCGTCTGGAGGAGCAAAACATGCCAGACATTCCAGATAAGAAGACAGCAAAAAAGTCTCCAGTAAAAATACCAACTGTAGACCCGGTTGTAATTCCAAAGACTACCAGAGGAGGGCAGCCAGACCCAATGGACGAGTTAAAGGTGGATATAAATAAAATGCTTGTTGGGCTTGAAGGGCGCTTGGCCAAGCGCATTAAAGACACGCAAGAGGAACTGATGGAGGGCTTAACTCAAGTGGTGAAGGATGTTGGAGTGCTGCAGTCAGACACAAGAGCACTGGCTGAAACTTGCAAGAAGCATGAGGACCAACTTTCTCAACATGAACAACGCATTATCGCGATGGAGGATCGGGACAGACGAGCAAATCTGCGCATAAGAAAATACCCGGAACAAGAAAGAGAGAATTTAAAAGATTTAAGAGATACAATTCTGTCGTGGTTGAAAACACAATTTCCGGAGGGGGTCTGGGAGGAAGAGGATCTTGAACGGGTGCATCGAGTTGGTTTCAAAGGAAGAGGAGTGCTTCCAAGAGACATAATTGTTAAATTTGCAAATTATTATAAAAAAGAAAAATTGATGCAAGCAATCAGGAAACAACCTCAACCAATGATTCAAGCAACAGCAATTGAGATTTTTCAGGATCTTTCCCCGCAGACCATCCAGTGGAGGAAGAGTGTCAAGATATGCACAGCAGCATTGAGGAAGAAATCGATAACGTACAATTGGGGATATCCAGTATTTCTGAGATTTGCTTGGTGTGGGAAGCAAGAAAGAATAACATCGTGTGAGCAAGGAATTCAGCTGTTGGAGAAGTTGGGCATAATCGATCCCAACGACCCGGGAGAAGTAGTCCAAGAAGAAGGAGCGGTTGGAGGGTCTAGTCAATGAAATGGGATTAGTGGGGAAAGGGTAAAGGAGTGGAGGTTCGGACTTTGCTCTGAGGGTTGGGCCGGGTTCCCCCCCCCTGAAGAGTTCTAAAATAATTGGGACCAGTGCCCAGAGGTCTGGTGAGCAGGGGGGTAAAATGAGGGTAAGTGTAGGGGGAGGGAAGGGAGGGGGGGTGGGGGGGGGATACTGAGGGTCTGTGGGGGGGGAGGGAGGGGAAGGGGGGTAGGGGGTTCACCGACCGAGATCAATGTATATATATGGTTGAAATTAAGAGATGGAAAATAAATTGCGATGGGCAACTCTAAATGTTAAGGGGCTAGGAACGGTGGTTAAAAGACGAAGAATTGAAACAATGTTGAAAAGGGAAAAAATTGATATAATCTTCTTGCAGGAAACTCATCAGATAAAGGAGGGGGTTAATGAGTTGCGAATGAGGGAAATAGGAGTGTATGAAAAGTCATGTGGTACTTCTAAAGCGAGAGGTGTGGCAACCATAATTTCGAAGAAATGTGGTATTGACATTCAAAGTGTAAAGAAAGATAAGAATGGAAGGATCCTTATAATTTACTGTACGATGGAAGGGGAAGAATTTGTGTTGATTAATGTCTATGCTCCAAATGGGAATCAAATGGAATTCTTTAAAGAAGTGTTTGATATGGGGGGAGATTTAGGGAACAAAAATATTGTGATGGCAGGAGATTTTAATATGGTAATTCATAAAGGGAAAGATAGGGATAATATTATTAGAGATGCTAGAGGTGGGGGGAAGACGGAATTAGCTAAATTAATGGAGGGGAAAGAATTAATGGATGTATGGAGAGTATTAAAAGGAGAAGAGAGGAAATATACCTTTTACTCACCTAGATTTAAGAGTTATTCAAGGATTGATTACATATTTATATCAAAGAATATGCTATCAAATTTAATAGATTGCGATATAGGAGTAATAAAGATCACTGACCATGCATTAATGTTGATGGAGATGAAGATGAAGAAGGATTATAAACAAGCAAAGAGATGGAGAATGGATGGAAGAATTTTTAAAAATAAAAATATAGTAGAGAAATTAAAAAAGGAAGTACAGGAAATATGGCAGATAAATGAAAAAGGAGTTAATGCGCAAGGATTATTATGGGATACAATGAAAGCAGTAATAAGAGGGATGTGTATTAGGGAAATGTCCACACTTAAAAAGCAACAGGAAGTACGAAATAAAAACGTTGAAGAAGAGATAAGGAGACTAGAGGAGAGATTAAGAGAGACTAAAGATAAGCGGTTATATGCCTTAATTCAAGCTAAGAAAAAGGAATTGGAGACAGAAGAATTAGAACAGGTTCAGAAGAACTTGTTGTATTTAAAGAGAGATTTTTTTGAATATAATAATAGAAATTCCAAAATGCTGGCTAGATCCACGCGGTCAGAGAAGGCTAAGAATATGATAGGGACAATTAGAGATAAATTAGGGAATAGATGCAATTTAATGAAAGATAAATTAAAAATTTTTCAGGAATTTTATAAAGAATTATATGCATCAGAGGCGGTTACAAATGATAAGATACAGGAATATGTAGAAAGAAATTGGAAAATAAGACTGGATGATCAAGATAAAGAGAGTATGGAAGCCTTGGTTACTGAGAAAGAAATTGAGGGAATTATTGCAAAACTAAAAGGAGGTAAGTCTCCGGGGATTGATGGACTGGGGCCGGAATTTTATAAAATATTTAAGGATATTTTAATACCTAGATTATTAAAATTATATAATGATATAATAGAAGGAGGAGGGACCCCGCCATCTTGGGATCAGTCCATGGTTATTCTAATACAGAAGCCAGGCAAGGATATGACGGATCCAGCATCTTATAGACCAATATCTTTAATAAATCAGGATGCAAAAATATTTTCAGCAATAATGGCTAAAAGAATGGGTTCATTTATTTTTAAATATATAAAAAATGATCAATGTGGATTTATTGTTGGTAGGAAAATGCCAAATTTAATTGGGAGGGTTATAAATACAATAAATATTATAAAAAGAAGAAAGTTAAAAGCAGGATTAGTAGCTCTGGATATTTTCAAAGCCTTTGATTGCGTGGAATGGCCAGCGTTAAAAATAATAATAAAAACGTTTGGGTTTGGAAATAAATTTATGGGAGTGATTAATCAGATGTATAAAAATAATAAAGCGGAAATAATGGTTAATGATGGGTTAACGCAACAAATAAATCTAGCTCGAGGAACTAGGCAAGGATGTCCACTTTCGCCGATTTTATTTGCAGTAGTTATAGAAATTTTAGCAAATGTAATTAGGGAAGATGATAGATTAAAGGGGATAGGTAGTAATGATAAGATTAAAGTAAATATGTTTGCGGATGATACGTTGCTGACATTAGAAGATCCCCTAGAAAGCGGGGATTTGATTCAGAAACATCTGAGAGAATTTGGGGAAATTACAGGATTACAAGTTAATTGGGGAAAGTCAGAAATGATGTTGTATAATTATAACAAGGAAGAGATGGAGAAATGTAAAGCTAATTTAGGATTAGGATATAAAAACATAATACGATATTTAGGAGTTAATATAGATAGAGAATTAAATAGACTAGAGGAACTTAATTTAGTAAGGTTAAGAAAAGAGGTAGGGGAGAAGTTACAGATATATAGAAAATTAAAACATTCTTGGTTTGGTAGAATAGCAGTTATTAAAATGAATATATTACCTAAGATTAATTTTTTGTTTAGAATGTTACCTATTAGAATATCAGCAGCTGAGATTAAAAGTTGGCAAAATATGATTAATGCTTATTGTAATGGGGATAAAAGAGCTAGGATAAATAAGGGGTTATGGTATAAGGCTCAAAAGAAAGGAGGTCTAGGACTTCCAAATATTAAAAATTATTATATTGCTAATCAGTTAAGATATGTTATTCATGCTATTTTAGGGGAACAAGACATGGAATGGTTAGAATCGCAAACAGTAAAGGTGGAGTATAAATTACGAAATATATTTTTTACTAAAATGCAAAAGAAAGAATTGAAAGTACTGGACAACCCATTGTTGGAAAATATATTAATGATCTGGGAGAAGTATAGAGGGAAGTTGATACCAGGGGAGTCTCCGCTTGCCCCAGTTGTAGTAGTGGGTAACTTCCCAAGTGTATTAAAATCAGAGATAGAAGGGAGTCTGAAAGAACTAGATATTATTAAATTAAGGAATTGGATGGAAAAGATGAAGGATAGTGAGCATATTAAAAACTTATTTAAAGGACAAAAGCTAGCGTGGTTCAAGTGTTTGCAACTGTTAAAATGGACACAGGATTGGACCACAAAGAATAAGGAATGTAGAAACAATACTAGATTTGAAGATTTAATCGAACAATCGTGGGATAAAGAAGAAGCTAGAGCTAAGAAAGGACTCACTAGTGAGATATATAAAATATTAATAGAGGAAGAATTTCAGGACTCACTTAAGGTTATAAAAGAGGCTTGGGAAGAAGATATAAGGGGGAAAATTAATGAAGATAATTGGGGGAGGATTTGGAATGGAAGAATGTTAAAGGTATTGTCGATTAGAATTAAGGAGAATTATTATAAGACAGTTTGGAGATGGTATTTAACACCTGTTAGATTTCACCAGATTGATAAAAAATTGCCCAAGAATTGTTGGAGGGGGTGTCAGGAGGTTGGGACATATTTTCATATGTGGTGGAGCTGTGAACAAGTACAAAAATTTTGGGTAAGGGTTGGTAAAGAAATAAGTGATATAATTGGAAGTAGGTTGGAATTAAACCCGAAGCTAGCTCTACTAGCAATATGGGACAGTAGGAATAAGAATATAATAAATAAAGAATTGGTAAACAACCTCCTGGCACCAGTTAGAATACTGATTGCTAAAAATTGGAAAGGGCAACGAAGTTATACAATAGAAGAGTGGTATAAAGAAATTTGGGATTTAGCTTTGAATGATATGTTGACGTGTAAAATGAAAATAAAGAGGGGAATGTCCAGGAAGAGTGATTTTGGGGAAATATGGACGCCCCTTTTGAATTACGTTTTAAGATCGGGGAAGGGACAATTGCCTTCAAAAGAATCATTAAAATTTTGGAAAGAGGATGAAGGATAATGAGACGGTCTCGGAAGGGGGGGGGAGCACGGGGGGTAGTTGAGGGGGGAATTGGTTTTATGTTATTGTATGTTACATTATTGTTTATTTGTGTATGTGTTTGTTGGAAAAATTAATAAAAATATTAATCAAAAAAAAAAAAATGTATGTGTGGCACTTTAAAGAGCAATAAGCAACAAGCAAAACGACAGGATCCTTCCCCATTAATGCTACAATCCAACATTATCCTAAATGGAGGATTTTTAAAAAATTGAGTGGTTGCCATTTTTGTACTGCAATACCCAAAATATGGATGGCTCATTTAACTAAATCTCTTTTATACCTGATAACATTTCCTAAGGTTGTTAAACTCAGATTTACACGGGTTCCTTCCCTCAGCCTGTCTCCTTCTGATCCTGAGGACTTTTGTCTTTCACTTCCTGCCAAGTCCACCAGATTTATTATGGATTGTTTAGTAATGTCTTCTTTCAGAAAAATCTGCAAGAAATAGCATTGGGGAAGGAAGGCAAGGAGCAAAATCCCACAGGAATGCCACCTGTGCAAGCTCTGCTTGCCAAGTTCTCATTCTCTTAGCTGACATTTGACGGAGACATTCCTAGTGGATTGTACTCAACATATCCAACATCCATCCATCACAGATTGGTTCGATGATGAATGATCAAACATAAGTGATGAAAATGTGTGAACACATAAATGCACAAAGCAAAATTGAGTACTGGCACCCACAATGGAAATAACTTGCAACCTACATATCAAAACATACAAAATGAAACCCCAAAGTTGCAAGCCTAACACCAAAAATGACAATATTGCAAGGTCACTATAATTGTTTTGGGATCCTAGAATTCCCTTCGGCCAAATCATGTTTGTGTTTTCCTTTATGGACTGTGGTAAGGGTCTGATTTTGGCAAAAGTGAAATCAAGACCAGCAAACTTCACTGCAATTCATAATCAGCCCTTGTGTTTGGGGATGTTCTGCCTGAACAGGCTACTAAACTAAAGGGCAGGCAGCAATATAGTGTGGGAGGCATAAGCCTTGACGCCTTATGCTTTAACCAGGGGGCTGTATATGGAGCAGCAGGTTGCTGCCACGATGAACTCAAACCCCCAATGCTTTCATTGCTGTGGTGCGGCAGCAGCTAATCCTGATGCTGCAGCGAAAGCGCAGGGTTTCTGGTGCCCAGCCCACCCCTGTCATCTGCCTGGATAGACAGCGACCAATCAGAGATCACTATCCACCTAGCCATGCCTCCACCGTGACTCTGGAGCAAGGCAGATACACTGTACTTATCCCGACTTTTTTCTCTGGAGCGGGGCAAGACCCCAACTTTTTTTCTTTGGAGTTTTGAGGGAAAGCCCCGTGGTGGCTGTAATTCTGCAGCTGCATCATAGAACAGACGCAGTGGAGATTCGCAGCCACCGAGGGCTTTGGGCATGTATAGACAACCCCCAGGCTACCAGCTCTCATGTCTTGCCCAGATGTGCTAGAAACTCCTGCATGACTCCTGCCACAGGAGGAATCCTAATAAAATAGTTCACATAGTAGTAGTACACACTGCACAATAATCCTATACATTAAAATCTAATTCTCTACATACATTTGCTAAGTTTTGCAAACTGACCACTACTTGAGATTTTGGTACTATACCTGTTTGAACTGGATGGTGATGACCATATGAGACCGACTGCTGGTGGCATTCATACTGGTTGAAGCAGTAGTTCTTATTTTGGTACCTTGTTCCATTAGTCTCTCAATTTGTGCGTAACTTTCGCAAGGCACCAGTTTCAAACCATCCACGTAGAAGCCTTGTTGTTGATCTTCCCTTACCTTTAGTCCACCCCGCTTCTTGATTTTAGATAGCAAATCTATTACCTTGGATTGCAGACAAAGTTTCTTAGAGTAATTTTGCATGGAAAATAAAGGATGACATTTCAATGGGGATGGGAATTCTCAGCAAGGTTCAAGGTTTACTCCTATATGCATTTAATATTACATTGCAATAGAGCTGTGCATTTTAAGAGCATTATTTGTTATATTGCATAATTTTTACAGTAATGTTATAGAGGTCAAATATTTATGCGCAACGGTTTTGCATCTCTGGCATATAACTACTTTGCAGGATCATTCCAACTATTATAACAATTGTGAACACCGTGGCTAGATGTAGGGTGCTCCTCAAGAATAATATCTCGCCTAAAACACACAGGTAAGCGTGTGTGCATGCAATTTCCCCTCATTGCTCAAATAGCATTCTTGCTTCCTAAATTGTACAGAGAAATTGAAAATTTCTTAAAATAAAATGTTCAATAGTAGCTACCAAGCTTGCCTGGCCCTTTATATATTGAACATTCTTCAGTGAACAAAAACATGGCTGAGAAATAGACTGTGCAGCAGTCAAGTGCGTTCTTCCCCAACCCAGGCACCCTGCAGATGTCTTGGTCTAGAGCTCCCAGCCAGCAGGCCAATGGTCATGCCAGCTGGGGATGATGATGTGGCTAGCTGTCCAACACATCTGGAGTTTACCTGGTTGGGAAGGATGCTTCAGAGTCGTAGTTTCCTTTCAAAATGTATGTGATATAGAAAGCCAGCACAAGGCAACAAGCAGTCTGTAGTATGTGTGATTTACCTCAGGGGATGGGGCGTGTAGATTAAAAACACAAGTTTTTTGCTTATGTATGGAGGCCCTGAGGTAGTAGCAGTATTTGGCAGGTTCTCAGCCACCTCCTCATTCAGTTAAAGAACTATCAGATGGGTTTTAACTTTTGGCCCATGCAACTTGGAAAGCAGGCCAAGCAGCTTACAGTTTTTTCCCCCTAGTATTGAACTTAACCATTTAATATAGCCTTTTCCTGAGACCAGCTGCATCAACGAGTTACTTGCAGAGGACGTAATATGCAAGATTGCTGCAGTGCCACATAACTTGGCTGATTTCATTTTTAAATTGTTATTACACTTTTTCTGGAAAATGTTCAGATTCACAGCTCTGTGTCAGTGCTACTTCCCTATGGAATAGAAATAAGAATCCTGTGTGACTTTTAGGGCAAAAAAGTTGGAAAATAAGGAAGAGTAAAATATTCACTTTTTCTGTAATTACCTGTTCATTATAAATTTCCAGCATACTAAATGTAACCTAAAAAAGGAAAAGGAACATACCAAAAGGTAAATCACCATTTTCACTATTAACAGTTTGATCTGTCAATTTGGCAAAATTAATCCATATGTAAATCAGATACAAACTGTACCTTGCCTCCTGAATTACAGGATGTTTTCATCTCCCAAGCACACCCAGTTTGTACGTTTTCTGGTTGCATTTCATCCAGCTACTGGAGTCACTCTTTTGAAACGTAGCTTTTTTCAGAAATGTAAATTACCCTCAAACAACAATCAATCCAAACTGAAATAGCTTATGTCATTGCATAAACACACCTGATAGAAATTATTACTGATTTGTCACAAGTATCTTTATGAGTTTACTGAATATATTAACCCTGATAGATTTTATAATGAAGGATGAACTAGAACTCAGTTTTGAGAAGCTGCCATAAACATCACCCTGTCACTCCCCCCACTCCTCCTCCCAGGGCAGAATTTGAGCCCAGATGGACCAGCCAAGAGACATCTTCAGTGAATCCCAAGGATGTTAAGTTGTGAGCTTAGGCGGCCATGTGTCCTCTTTTACAGAGGACAGTGCTCTATTTGAAGGGCTGCCAGAGGACTGTCTTCTATTTTGAAGGTCTCCTCTGTTTGAAGGATTGTCCAGTCCAAATCTGGCTTAAAGATAACAAACCATCAGAAGGAAGAGCTGGGCCTTGAATTTGCCTATCGAGACCACCTGGACAGCAAACTGAGCAAGACACACAGGTTATAGTCTCCCACACTATGGTAAGATGTATTGTATTTCTATTTACATTATAATCATTATTTCTAAATTTGCATCGATACATATAAATTAGCATATGCACATCTTGTGTAAGTCTGTACCATCTTTTGTCCTCCTTTCTGATGATGCATTTCCTCTTTTTTGGTGATTCATAAGTGCCTATCCTAGTTGTATTGTTGTTATTATTATTATTTACATTTCCATACCGCCACATAGCCGAAGCTGTCTGGCCAGTTTACAAAAATTAAAACTTTGGACATTAAAAATCGATATACAAAATTTAACACCATAAAAACAGACAGCATATAAAAACAGTGTAATTTAAAACAGCTGCGAAATCTCAGCCAGGCCTCACGATAGTTTTGGGTTCAATTAAAAACTCAGTATATGCTGTTAAATGCCTGGGAGAAGAGGAAAGTCTTGACCTGGCGCCAAAAAGATAAACATGTTGGCGTCAGGCGAACCTCATCTTTAAAAGGGCTCAAGCCATTTGGGGGTCTGGGCTCTTTCCTTGTGTGCCAAGAAGATGCAGCTAGGCAACAGGAATGAGATGAAAGCATTTTTATTCACACAAGTTCCAACATAAATTCATAATTTTACATTTTATTTATTTCTTTATTTCTATACCACCCAATAGCTAAAGCTCTCTGAGCAGTTCCCAAATCCCTTGTTCCTTAGGCCCTCAAGCCATTCTTATTAGGTTTGAATGTGTGTTGATCATCATCCAAGACCCTCTGGTCATATATTATGCTATTATATTTTTATGGTTTATACTCTTTGGAAACTGCTCAGAGAACTTTGGTGGTACAGAAAAGTACAAGAAATGAAATTAATGCCTCAGCACTGTGGCAGATGTGTTCTGTTTCCACACATGATTGTGATATCCCCCCACAATATTGCAAACAATATATGAAAATATATAATATTAAATTCACCACCCATCAATGCTGGATTTTACGAACTTTTATACAACTTGAACATACCTGATATTGCTTATTTTTCTCTTGGTTTTGAATTGTTTTAAAGAGCTCTTCACATACCACTGGAATTATGCCTCTGTTTGTGCCATATCCAATCATGGAATAACTCTTTCCTGAGCCAGTCTGCCCATAAGCCAAGAGAGTAGCATTGTAACCTTGCCAAGCACTGTCTAGAACCCCCTGTCCAAGATCTCGAAAAACTTCTGTCTACAATGATATGGAATTAAATTGAAGCATACATAAAGCAAACACACAAATAAAGCCATGTCTAGCACACATTCATACAGGATTTTAGAACATGTTGTGGTGCTGCTTCAGTATTCGTAGAATCATAGAATAGTAGAGTTGGACGAGGCCTAAAAGGCCATCGAGTCCAACCCTCTGCTCAATGCAGGAATTGGAGTGAGAGAGAAAATACTCCTGAATATATTAATGTTAATGTGTGTGCATAAAGTGAGCTGCTGCAGACACACATTAATGTAAATTTGCCCAGGACTATTTTCCCCCATATCTGTGCATACTAAAGTACTACCAAAACAAGCTGTGGGGGACATTTTGTTTCTTCTGGCAGAAGCCCCTCATGATTGATGGAATCTGCTTGAGATGGCCCCCAATTTTGGTGATTGGGCCCCCCCTGAAAGGGGGTTCTTATGCACATGAGGTAGCACTTTGAAACTTGTTACTCAGATAGATAGCAAGTCAAGATGGGCTGAGGCCAGCTAGTTGTGGTGCACCAAGCATATCAGATACTCTTCCCCACAAAAGTTCCACATTGAAGTGTAGTCTAGAACACAGATACAGTACAGGAGTGGGCAGACTTCTTGCTTGTAGGATCTACTTTAATTTTTACTAGAACCCCCAAGTCTGCCAAGAAGCCAGATATAAAATTGAGGCTTGGGATGGAGCCAGGTACAAAACGGTAGCTCAGGGAGCAGAGTTAATTACCAACTGCATCAGCATGAACTATACATTAGGAAAACCTGCGTAATCTACCAATCTACATCTGAGTTACTGCATATCAGGAATTCTAACAACTTACTTCATGGTGGGGGAAGAGGCTTTGTTGTAGTTGCCTATCTACTGAGAATCAAGCAGTGATCTACCAGTAGATCCAAATCTACCATCTGTCTGTTATATGTAACTAAAGTTCTGAATATGCAACTAATTTTAAGCATTAAAATTTAGGGAAATAATGTAA
Organism: Anniella stebbinsi; assembly: GCA_029215795.1. NCBI lineage: Eukaryota > Metazoa > Chordata > Lepidosauria > Squamata > Anniellidae > Anniella > Anniella stebbinsi. The sequence continues at coordinate 221,355,910 of JARDYH010000003.1, forward strand.
AGAAGCCTTTTATTGGGAATTTTAAAAATTATTATTGCATTGCAATAATTGCAATGCATTTGCTGCATTGCAATGCTGTGAACTGTTGCAAGTGAAGAGTTAGTTATGCTTTTGTGCTGTGATAGGAAACATTTGAAAGCACTTCCTTCAATGTATTTTACCTGTCCTGAGTATTTGCTGTTTGGCCCAGCTGAAATGAGTTTGCCATCTTGGTCCTTTAAAAATCCACTGTGTGACCAATATGCCAGATCAAAGGTAAATGTTTTCACATGACTTGGATTCTTGGGATCATGTATACTGGTAGAGCTGGAATTCATAGAAATCACACACCTGCTGCCAGCATTCTTCTCTCTCTGTTGAAATTAGAGCCAGATTTAAAACAATGACAATATAAGTTGGTAACTCACATTTTCTAGTTTGGGACACATCATGGAATTGTAGATCTCTGAGAGGAAGCTGATTTTAGGACAGGTCTTCACAGACTAAACATACTTTGCCTTTCATCAAGAATATTTTGGAGAAAGAAGAAATTGTAGCTATTGGCGAAGAATAAAAGCTGAAGGAATACTATATTAATCAGCACAATTCTATCTCAACAGGACACTTAAAATACATTAAGCTACTAAAATTCTTTGAAAGAGTACTGCTTTCTATGAATACAATATATTAACACAGAGTTCTTTAGCATTTTAAGAGATTGAGGGAATAATCCTATGTCCCCTAGACAGTGTCTGGGGATGTAGGATTTTTCCGTTTTCTGGCTCTGAGCTCAGACACAAGGCACCAAGCTCGGATGCAGGAACCTGTACTTCCTGCCCTGCGCTCTCCCCCGTCCCCTAACTGCCAGCATGGTTCTCTGCATTCAGAAAATGGAGCGCAGAGGTGGAGATGTTCCTGAGAGGGGAGAGGGGACCAGGACAGCATTCCTGCAATCTTTCCCATGGCTATCCCAGCCTCCTCCCCATCTCCCTGAAGCCTCTGCTGGATGGGCGAAATTGCTTATCTAGCTAAAATGCAGAGAGGTAGATGTGAGGCGGCTGCCTCTCCACACAGGATACACATAAGCTTATGAGTTCAGCAGCTTACGAGTACCTAAGGGTGCAATCCTATGCATGTTCAGACAGAATAAAGTCCTATAACTCCCAGAATTCCCCACCAGTGAAAAATCAAAATGTGAACTAGGATTGAAAACTTAAATTCCATGAGCCTACTTGCAAGCTTATCTGAATACAAGGTTTTCAATTACTTGCTTTTAAAAAATAATAAAAATATTTTATATTAATTATAGATTTCTCTATTTGCATCTAAGTTGCTTGTAGACTGCTTTTTGGGGTAGAAAGCACTCCTTAAATTGTGTTACTATTACTACTCTTTTCTCCAATATAACCTTTTTGAAGCTTTTATCTGATGCCTTAGGGCTTTATCACACCTATTTTCCCCTGGGTTGCTTTTGCGGCTTCCCCCTCCGTTTCGTATTCGAGTCTAGCATTTTCAATCACACGTGGTCGGTATAGCTGCAATACACTTTGCTCCTTGAGGGATAAATTGAAACAGAAACTAAAACCTGTGACCTCAGGGCGAGAGAGCAGCAGGAGTGGGACGACGTCATGCAAACTCAGCGCTGAAGAAGTGGAGCAAAGCGGAGGTGGGTGTGCTTAAAACTGCCCGTGTGATAACGACCATAGACTCGAAGAGCTTACCTGAGTGTGATGCCCATCAGTTCAATAGAACAGACATTTCAAGGAGCAGAGTATACCCTGTTTAAAATGCATCTTTTCAAGCATTTAGGGAAACAGCTAGGAGTGTTACCAACTTTAGTTTAGCATCAAACAAGTGGGGGGAAAGACAAACAAAACATTAACATCCTACCTAAGCTAATAACACCCTAAAACAAATTTAATTCTGTTATTTTCAGTAGCAGCACAAGTCCATGTGAGAGATACAATCAGAAGGGTCTCTTGGTGATTGCCTTAAACCAGAGGTGGGCAACCTATGGCTCTCTAGATGTTTTAGCCTACAATTCCCATCAGCCCTAACTATCATGGTCAATTGTGGGGGATGATAGGAATTATAGGCCAAAACATCTGAAGGCCCACAAGTTGCCCACCCCTGCCTTGAACAAAAGGACCTCACAGAGGTGACCAAAAGGCAGCCACATTTTGGGAGACTATTCCCCATGTGTTTCCTTTGAAGCAAAAGTTGTTTTTTCCCTCTTCCAATTCAGTGCTGCCACAATATTGGGATTTGGACGCTTCAAAGACTTTCAGGAAAGTTAAAAGATTAAACACAGTAAAAATGATTAATCATTTCCCCTTCCATTTGGCTGAAACAGGAAGGCATATAGGAATAAAGGACATCAGGAGACAAAGAGGTCACCAGAAAGGCATTTGCAAAGAGTCGTGCATGCAGGTCTGCTTGGGATGTACAAGACCTGTATTATCTCATTAATGGGGAGCATTCTCTATTTCAAAGATGAGACGAGTCTCTTTCTAGTCACAGGCTACCTTTTCTTGAAATAGCAGAATTTAAGCATACCTTGTAACATTTTACAGCATCTAAAATGGTTCCACATCCCATCCTGATTGTCTCAAACTCAACCACAATTTTCATTACTTTGTTCAGTTACTAAGTGGAAACAAGCATTTAGAGTCCAGCTTTGCCATTTCCCCCTAATAGAGCTCCTATGCCTTCAAAAGGTGCCTGAGATTTCTAACAGGTGCAGCTTTCCCCATCATTGTGAGAAAAGCTGCAGCTGTTATACTTCCTTCCTGCCATGCACATTTAAAAGACATAGAAGCCCTGCCAGAATGAGGGGGCAATTTTATGTAGAGCCTAGAAACATCAAGGGTTCATGAGTTGTGGACAAATAGTGATAACTTTTCCTTAATAGCAACCTTACATGAAGGATTAAACAGGTGAAGTCTTTCCTAACAGGGAGATAAAGGCTGAGTTCGGACAACACTTTAGGTAACGGGGGAATAGCATATTCACGGTGTATTATTTTTGTGGCGCTCACCACAAGACATGTTGTCCGTCCCCCGGTCACGCAGCTGAAAGTCCCTGCATCCTTCTGGGCTGCTGTGTCTTCTCCTTCACTCCTCTGGCCATATCCCATCATTCACTGCAAGTTCTGCCAGCTGTACTGGAGCAGCCGGAGTTTTTCGGCTGCTCCGGCCAGCGAACTCTGACCGAGTGGAATAATACATGGAGAGAGGGGGGTTCCCTCCACACTACACTTTAAACAACGCATTTTGGGATAAACGTGCAAGCCCGTTGTTTAATTGTCCAAAATAGCGTACTGTCAGTTGTGTGTGCATTGTGTGTTGCCCTCCACACGACACAATAAGCAACACAACTGATGGTTGCCTCTTCTCCCCTCCTTTGATTAACGTGTCGTCCAAACTGAGCCGAAGGGAAGAAGCTCCCAAAGAATCAGGACTCTAAAGGCAAGGGAACTTCGGCCAATAAACTGACTGGGCATTGGATTTCCAGGCCCAAACCTTAATATGCTCCTATAGGAGCATCTTCTGACTTCCTGTAACAATATGATAAGCATCATCAGGTAAAATCCTTATGATTAGTGCTATCCTTAACAGTACATGAATCTCTTTGTCTTGAGCCCCTAGCATAGATAGCATCTAGCATCCAGCATTTTTGGGTGACTACCTGGTGTCCTGGCAGGGCCCACTAGTATCAACACTTGTTCTGGGCTTGCTGAAGTTGGGAAACCACCATCTAAAACTTTCCCACAAATTTAAAAGCCTTGTCAGGGCATGGTGTAATTACAATGATGGCTGGCTTGCAGCTGCTTACTGAAAATTGTGGTGCTGGCAACGACAAAACATTATTTTGTTTTGGAAGATGAAGGGATGCCTGCAGCTGCTTGGCAATCTTCATGATCTAACACACATATGTGACAAATTTCACAACCGACTTGAACAAAGTGGTCACATTTACCAAAGCAAGGCAACCCATGACTCAAGCCAGGTCTGACTTGCTTTGGTTTACTCCGCATGTATGGAAGTCTGGCTGCCTGGGCAGCTACAAGCTTCACTTTGCCTCCCTTCACTCCCTCTGCGGTACTAGAAGACAGGGCTTGACTTCTTCCTCACTTTGCCAAAGCCTCACCTCCCTCTTCCTTTTTGGAACCGAACAGCCCTCTTAAGTTTCAACAGAGAACACCAAGTGAGTTACTAACCTGACTGAAGGGTCTTACTCGTACTGCTACTTTCACACTGTCAGAACTTGGCATGCTTTTGTTGCTACAATTCTTCCAGGGAATTCAGAACCAAAAAATATAGAGTTCACTCATCAAGTTATCTTCAGTACTATGCTTTGAAAAATAATGATAGAGTGGAGGCTAATACAGCTGTATCTTTCTAGACTATTCAATTATTAATATGTTTACTCACTACCTGTATATGTTACCTGATAAATTATTTCTAAGAGGAACTCCAGTTGCTCACGTTAACCAGTAGTGTGCATGTACCTGAATATTGGGAGTCTTTCGTGAAATTCCATTTGAATTCATTCTTCATCTACATTTTGCTTTTCTATCAATTTGGACCATGACTCTGATTCAACCTGGCTTCACTTTTCCTTTACTGAAGTGATGGGTAAAACACTACAGAAGAATGCAAATTTCCAGACATCTTTTATTTTACCAAAATTGTGGTAGCAGTTATCTAGTAACCACAAAATCTATAAAACATGCATCATTTCAAAATATCAAATTTGAATCAAATTGAAGGAGGTGAAATCCCTGAAAATGTTGAGTCCCATGGTGAATAGTTGGGAGCATATAAATATCTCAAGTGTTAGAGACTCCTGCTGATGCAGCAAATTGAAAGAACAATGAAACAATTGAGGTGAGATTTTGTTTTATAAACTGAAGAGCAGCTTTCCCAAGTTAAGACAAATACAAAAAATATTGCACAGCTTCAATACAATTGTTTACATTCCAACTTCAATAAAGTACATGTTCAATCAGGAGAGTAAGGATTCGTTCGCGATGGGTAACTATTACCAATTCAAAACATTCTATAAATTCTAAAACTGCCAAATTTTATTTTTTAAAAACATTGCAAGATCAAAGTGTTTTTAAAAAAGCAAGTTAGCCTCCCCATTAGAGAGGCATCAGCAGTGGCAAGCCATCACTAAAATCCCCTCTGAGTTGTTTGCACCACACAGTCCCATTCTTCTCTCTCAAAAATCTAGTGGACAATAATCATCGTTAAGTATACGTTTTTATTTAACATTCCTAAAATAAGATGTATTTACATATAATATAAATGTATGAAGTGTCTTATAAAATAGAAAAACTGCATTGACTGAAGAAATCACACTCCACAAGGAGTTAGTTTTCTGAAATTTTACAATAATTTATATAAATTATCTTCCAAATTAGACAATTTTTTCCTTAATATTCCACACAACTCTGATGACTTTACAAACAATGGTGTATATTACACATTTTAAAAACAGTTATAGCATCTTCTTCTGAACAACTGGCTTTGGATAGCTAGATAGTCTCTTCTCTTTCCTACGAACAGTGTTTTGAGCAGCCTTTTCTGCTTTGTCCACAGATTCTCTCTGTTTGCCTTTTGCTCCATCTACTGGGGTGCCAAATGGAGAAATGAACTTAATTTCCATTGGTGGTGGTGACCAACTACCATCCTTCCCTAGGACTCTGCAAAGAAGAGAGAAGAGAGGTTATCCTGACAAATAGAGTTTCTTCTTTACGTGAATTTGACTTGAGACACATTGATAAACAGAAGACCAAATTAATGCTGTTCTCTTTTGCTCACAATTCCTCATACCATAGTAATACCAAATGTCAAATATTATCAACTGACATTTTTGGTACACGACAGCTTTTGAGACGTCTCCCTCTGCACCCCAAAAAGCAAAATGGAATCATTGCATACTTGCTTGTTTTTGTTGCTTTTGACCTCGTAACTCTACTTCTTTTTACATTCTGTTTTTCTAGTGACTCTATTGAAATGGCAGCCTTTTCCTCTTTAATTGGCAATTTCTAAGGACAAGAGAAGAGTGTTAAACATGCCCAAAGTGAAGGTGTGTCCCTCTCTCATATTACCCATTTTTAAAATTTGAGTTCTAAAATGGGTACTTCATCTACAAACCCACAGGGGTCTTATAATTGTTTATAGTTAACACGATGCTACACAATTGTGACTTTAAACATTTGTTTCCAGCCTTTTCAACCAATTATTGAAGGTGGCTCACATTAAAACTATAAAAAGCCTTAAAAACATGAAGCAGTATACAGCAGAGGAAGCCAGGGCTTAGGACCAGGAGGAATAGTGCCAAGCCAATCTTTCCCCATATTTTCTGCCATTCTTATCACTAATGATGTGGAGCCCTCCATGGAGATGAGCAGGATAATAGCCATTATTCCATGAAAACATAATGCTAAATGATTCACAGAAAACCATGATTTAGTCTATGGAGACTAAAGCATTTATTAAGATAAATCCTTTGCTGCCCCATGTTATTTGTCATATTGGCTACTGCCCCTTTAAGAATGAAGAGTGCAAACATTTTAACTGCCCCTGCCTATCCAATTAATATAATTTCAATTAAGTCCCTGCCAATTGAGATTTGACAAGGTATTTAAGAAAAATGCAAGCTCTAATTGATTCATGTAAAGCAACCTGGCACATTCCAAGTGTGTGGGTTCTCCTCCAGGTGCCTACTCTGAGGGAGGCTCAGAAGACAGCAACAAGAGAGACAGCCTTCTTGGTGGTGGCCCCCCCAAGAGCCAGTACCTGAAGGAGAAAGGGGAACCATCTTCTGGGAGAGAGGTACGGCTGCTTCCACCACCACTATCATCTCTGCCTGTGGACTTCTGGCAGACAGCTGCTCCCTGCAGGACCAAGTCCCCAGGTACTGAGCCAGCCACTGCTGACAGGCTGGTTGAAGTGGTTGGTCCGCCACCTGGCGGGGATGCAGGGCAAGAGCCCTACCCCCTTCTTGGGCAAGTAAGGAAGTGTGTGTGTGTGTGGGGGGCTATCCTAGGGTGAGGACATAGGACAGCTGTTGTGGTTGAGATACAACGATCCCTCAGGTGAGAGCTGAGGGGTGGGGGCAATTGGCTAGGGTGAGAGCCTGGCCATAGCCTGGACGACAGCCTTGGGGGAATTTATAATTGAGGAACATTGCTTGAGGAGGAAGGTATACTAAGCCTCTTCTAATTTTATATTGGTGCTTCATTCTCTTACTGACCTGGCTTATCTGACTGACTGTACTGGCTTTTGTTTCGTTTTATTGTTTGTATATGTGTCCAGGTGAATCCCAAGAGACGGGGGAGGAGCAGGGTGCGCCTCTGGTGTAATCTCAGGCAGAGGGAAATTTGGCATTAGGGGTTGGACATGTCAGGTAAGGGAAAGGTGGGACAGATATTTGAAATCTGTTCCATTTTTTGGTCCTTCCTCCATGTCTCAAGATCCAGGTTTCCTTATCAGCCCACCCTCTGATCTGCTGGTGCTGCTTCTGAATGTCAGGACAGTCTCACAATAGAACAATCACTATCCATGATGATTGTGGATAAAAGGGCTGACCAAGTGGGCATTACTGAGACCAGGGTGGATGAGCTGGGTGGAGTGGATCTGTCTCAGCTCTGTCCACTTGGGTACTCAGTGCAGCACCAGCCTAGATTGGAGGGCCAGGAGGGAGGAGTTGCCGTCATCCATAAGGATTCCATCTTCCTCATACGGAAACCCATCTGTCCTAACACTGGTTTTGACGGTTTGTACTTTGCGCTGGGCCAAAGAGACAGAACAGGTATGCTGCTGGTGTACCACCCACCCTGCTGCCCAGAAGTTTTCCTGCCCGAGCTGGCTAGGACTGTAGTTTCAACATCCACGCTGAAGCTGTCTTGACAGGGCCCACTCGGCACTTCATGGCTGCCATGACAAACATGGGGCTGTCTGCTGGCCTAACACATGTGGCAGGACATACCCTAGACCTGGTTTTTACTGTTGGTCGAATGGGGGATGATTTGGTTTTGGAGGAACTTTCAACAACCCTGTTGTCAGGGACAGATCATTTCCTTGCGAAATTTGGCTTTCCAGTAGCAGATCCTCACTCTAGTATAGTTAAGAGTGACTAGGTACTAAAGAGGGCAGGGCCCCTGCTGCTTTAACTTTCGTGATGAAGAGGGAATTTCACCAGGTGCTGCATGCATACAAATAACAGCTGCTGAAATTTCCTTTTCTATACAACTGTTAAAGATGCAGAAGCCCTGTTCTCCTTTCCATATGGTCACCCTAAATAATACAACCCATATCACCTCCAGGCAGCCACTGGCTATTCTGATGGGATGATGGGAGTTGTTGTCCAATGCATTTGAAGGGCTTCAGTTAGTGCAAGGTTCATGTAAAGCAGGGGGAGGGCTGCCTTCTCCCAAAATTGAAAGGGCCCCTCCCTGAAAAAAAAGCTTTCCCTAGCAGCTAGACAGTGCCCAAAGGGTCAACATTAGCTTGTTTGCAAGTTGACATTTTATACCCAGACTTCCTGCCACTCCTGATGTAAAGCAAAGAGGGGCAATCTTTGTCTGTAATAACAACCTATTTTTTGGGTAATGAAATTATGATACACATTTGAGTAAGAGAGCTGGTGGGGCACAGCCTTACTACCAAAATACTGCCTAGCTTTCAGTTCCAAATATAGATGGGACTCCACAAAGAATTAGCAGAAAACTGATAGTGTGCTCCTGATTCTGCTGGGATTCTGGAAAAGTAGAGATGAAGTGGGTTTGATCAAGCACCTGACTGAAAGTACTATCACAGATAATTATTGGGTCCAACAACAACAACAACAACAACAACAATAATAATAATAACAATAATAACAACAATTTATTTCTTACCCGCCTCTCCGTCTGGATCGAGGCGGGGAACAACAACATGATAAAATACATAAAACTGATTAAAACATAACACATATTATTAAAACTGCATAAAAAATCCTAAAACATCCTAAAAACACCCTTAAAACCAAATACTTTGCTACCACAGAGTTGCCATGTGGGAGTTATTATGGTCCCTGACACTGCAGAACAATGTGTGAATGGGAGGGAATGGCAAGAAAGGGGCGGTAGTGGCACTACTATCCCAAACAGTGGGAAAAATCAAGTGCCAGAATAGAAAGAGCGGCCAGTTTCTCTCTCCAGCTGCATGTGCCTCATACGTTCTAGCTACGAAATTAGGCAGAGGCTGTTAACCAAAGGGACCGATTTAAATTTATAATCTCTCAGTGGCTCAGAGTGCCATTTAAAAGTGCTAAAGAGTTCTGTGGCACTTTAAAGACTATAAACAAATGCATTGTGTCATAGGCTCTCATAGGCTATAGTCCACAAAAGGTTATGCCACAATAAATGTGTAAGTTGTTCAGGTGCCAGAAGACTCTTTCTTGTTTTGCTGCAGGCCAACACATGTACTCCTCTGAAAAATAGTACTATTATTTAAAAAGATAACTCCGTGTACACTAAAGACCAGCCCAAATCAAGAAGTTTAACTGCTACTAAAAGATAACCTAAAGTTTCACAATTTCTGGAAGAAGTCAAAGAAAACAAGTGCAAGATACCTAAGTCTCAGGTGAAAACACAGGATGATGGAATGAGAGTATCAGAATTAATTTTTATTGCTCCCTAAGCAGCTGCTGCTATGTAGGCCTACTTCAATAAAAACATGTGGAAAAACTTCCACCAGCAAATATCACATTTTGCAAGAAGGCTGTTCCATTAGAAACTTGGGTTGCTTTTTCAGATTTTTGAAGGAACAGAGAGTATGAAAGGGAGGATCACAAGTTTTACTTACCAAATCTTCCACAATCCTTGAAATGCTGGACACTTGTTTTTTCCTGGACCTCAAAACAGGGGGTGAGAAGACAAACTGAGATGCCAAACCTGCATCTAAACCTTTGAGCTGCACTGGCGTCACTGTTTGTTCACCTAATATTAAGAAGCATACATTTACTTTTGAACTTGAAAATTAACATGCTACAAATGCAATTTAAGCTGCAATCCTGCACCTAGAACAAGTGGCAAGCAGGGTGTGAAGCAGCTTTCCATACAACCCCAATTTAAGTGTCCTTCTCACTCTTGGCATACCAAAGCCATAGCTGGCTATTCGCTTTACATGCCAACCCTTTGAGGCTTGCATGCCTAGTATCTAACAGTCCACTCTTGCACAGGTCCCTAAATAAAATTCTGCTCCAGCTTTTATTGAGAATAGCCAGACCTTGGAGAAGCAGGCAGCTGGATATTCAAGTGAATGGGCAGCTACACTGCAGTGGTCTAGTAGGCACACGGGTGATTGTAGGTGGGGGGAGGAAAGGTTAAACTCTATATTGTATTCTCTGCTTGTGCAGAGTTGAGGCCTGTGTTTGGTGTTTATAGTCTAATATTTCCTCCCCCCTTTTAAACAAGACTTGCTGTAAGTGTAATAATAATAATAAATTTATTTATTACCCACCTCTCCCTCTGGATCTCCTTTAGGGGTTTTATTATACAAAGGTAATGGTTACATAAAACCATGAGTGGGTAACTTGTGGCGCTCCACATGTTTGGGCCTACAACTTCCATCAGCCCTAGCCAGTATAGCCAATGGTGAGGGATGGTGAGAGTTGTAAGCCCAAACATCTGGAGGGCCAAAATTGCCCATCCCTGCACAAACCAAGTGTAGATTCCTATCAAATTTAAGCCCTATTGAATGGAGAAACTCTTTCCCAAGTAGAAAAAAGGGGCAATTCAGATTCCACAGTATGCTGCTTGTTTTCCAGATGTTGACTTTTACACATAGTCTTAGAACCATTTCATAGTACAGGAGGATATGGCTCCCTACATTTCCACAGTGCGTCAATTACATTTAGGTTAGAAGAAGCTGCCTCTGAGCTCCTCTCTTTCCATTGCAGTTACTTTGGGACCAAGTGAGCTCTCTCTTCATCTCCAAAGCACTCCCTTTATGGGGAGTGGGAAGGACAACAGGATCTGAGAAAAACACCAAATGAGTACACTGTTATGTAATCCAGTCCTGCCCTTCCCCTGCTAGTCATGTTGGGTTCCCAAAGCCAACATGCTGTTGCCGGGCTCATTGCACACTAGAGGGTTTGCTGTCTGAGCTCAATTTCTTACAGTCAATTTGGAGATATGGAATTTCTACCTCCCTTTGGTTCAGAAGCAACCATGGCTGGCAGGGGTGAATTGTGTGTCTCCTTTAGGCAATTTTCCCATCTCCTCATGGGCTGAGTTCACATCAACAAAATGCCTTCAGCTATAAGAGATATTCCACACCCACACAAGGAAAAGTTGCATGAGCAATTCTGTTCCCCTATTTTTCTACTAGGGTATGCGAATCTATCATCTTTAAATACAATCAATATTCGCAAAAATATTTGCCTTTCACCTCCTCATGGGTGTTAAAAGACATTAATGATGCATTAGTGAGCAATTAGAAAGCACCAGACAGGCTGGTTTGGCACCAGCCTGATTTTAGCTTTCCCTAATTTATACCAGATACCACATTCTGCACATGGCTTGCTGGGAAAACTATCTGGAAAAGGTACAGCCTACTTTAAGCTATAAGCCCTCCACATACAGCATGTAACCAATATCATGCAGCAGTCTTACTAGAATAAAAATCCCCAGTATTTCTCCAGCTCTGATTTTGCTCAAGTTTGTGAGCATGAGGGTTCGACTGGTCTGTAAACAATTTATTTACCTCAAAAAAAATTCAAATACCTTTAGTTTTTTCTGTGAGCTTTGTAAGAGGAGGAGAAAAATAGAAGGCTTCATTTACATCTAAGTAGAGGCTCTGTTTCACACTCTTTTTGCTGTATCTGGTCCTTTTAACATGACTATCACGGTGTGCCAAAGTTTTCCCTGTTTCACCAAGTCTCAGTTTGGTCACATCTGTGGACTGCAATCCAACTATACTATCGGTTGATTGTGCCAAGTGTCCCTTCTCCTCTGTACCTTCCTCAGAGAGAGATGGTAGCTGTGTCTTCTTTCTAACTGATGTCATCTTTGACTGCCTCCTTGCTGAAGCCACTGTGTTACTTGGCTGAACAGAGCGTTCTTCCAGATTAGATTTTTCTGTATCTGTTTTCTCTACACTTGCAGATTTAACTCTTGTAGATTTCTTCTTTGTGGTGTCCACTGCAGGCTCCTCTAAAGAAGGCAAACATCCTGTGATTGCAGACAGGTTTAGCATCCCACTCCTAGTATTTCTTCTAGTAGTGACAGAAGATTTAGTATCTGCCCGAGGAGGAGGAGACGACAGAGACAAGTCCAACAGTGAATTTGATGAAACATCCAAAGGATTCTTTCTTGGTCTGCCTCTTTTACGCTGTACAGGCAGCTGTTCAGTAAGCTTGGGCTTTCGATCAGAAACAGTTTCGGATACACTTGTGCTTCGTGCTCTCTCTTGTCCAGCTGGTACAGATAGTTGTGGTTCACTTAGCTGGATGTCATGCTCAGAAATCGTTTCTGCTAGACTGGACTTTCTAGATCTACCCCTTCTAACTGGTGTAGAGAATGGTAAGTTCCCAGGCTCAGTTTCTGTTTGAGCTATTACTTTCAATATGCCATGTTTTCTTGGCCTTCCTCTTCTTGGTTCTGCACTCAGTGGCTGTTCATGGGGTTCCACCTCCTGATCTGAAATTACGTTTTCTGCAAGATGGAAAGCAATGGTTTTTAATTTCCTTGCACTTTTAGGATTTACTGTCATTTGTATTGTATGGTCAATGATGAACTGACTACCTTCTTGATCCCCTACTAAACTTCTTGTCATTCTAGCAGTCCTCCTGCGAGCAGAAGGTGGCTGCTCATGAGGTTGTGATGCAAGCTCCTTTGGTTTTCTAACTCCTCTTCTTTTAGTAATGGTTGCCTGAAACTCCTGAGCAACGGGATGAACATCTGCCGATATTTCTAAGTTACACTCCTTTGTTTTGATGGTATTTCTGACTGGAAAATCAAAAGCCTGGAGTGTTTGCTGTTCTTGAGGTCCTTCAGGATTGAGGGGAAGGCTTTCAGGAATGTCTGAAGTTTCTCTTGCTCGTCTAGCACTTCTTCTTGGCGTGGGCAGTACCAACAGGTCTGGTTCATCTATCTTTGTCAATGGCTCATCATCTGAAAATGGTACATTTACACTTTGTGTTGCCTGCTTTGTGCTGGTACTAGACATCACCAAATTTTCCACTGGACTTAATTTTATATCTTTATTTGTTTCTAGAACATTTTGTAGAGGAGCCTCAGGGGAACTTAATGCCTTGCTTATGCTTTCATGAAGAGATTGTTCTACTACTTCAGCTGAAAATTCTTTATTTCTTGTATCTTTGATTACATCTAACAGATTTTCAGCAACAGCCATCTCAATAGGTTCTGGAACATAAGGTAATACTTCAGCAGTATTCTGTGATATCTGATCGCTAGTTACTGTGGACTCTAAATTTGTAGCAAGTTCTTGGTTCTTACTTCCAGCATTATTCATGCACTCACCCTCTGGTTTTGGGCTAGCTGATTTAAGAGGAAAAGTATGCAATACAGTAGAGTCTCCTATCTCAGCTTCTTCATCCCCTTCTAAAATTAAAGTAAAGTTGTTCGGAGACAGGAGAAGATCTCCATCACCTTCAGTAAAGGAAGATTCATCAGCATCTCTGTCAAGTAATTCACATGTGACCTGCTGCTCTATATTGTCACAGTTGTACTGAAATTTGAGATTGCTTGAGGGACACAGGTCATTGTATGGGAACACCTCCACTATAGCTTTTGAAACTTGTTCCTCATGTTTTCCGTCTTCAATAAGCTAAAAATAGAAAGAATATAAGATTAATTCTAGTACATAACATAGTTCAAGAAATGTAACAGTGATATACATCAGCCATACTTCAATTTTTAAAGGAATAATCAAACTAACCGCTACATTCCATGAATTAGCTATTGTCTGAATTAGCTATTTGTACATTGTTCTACATAGAGCCAGTATGGGATCATATTGAAGATGCAAGATCTGTCCCCAAAACATCCATGAATACAACTGCCACTTCTCAGCTGCAATTATTGGGAATGTTTTTGTCAGTTGCTGCATGCAAACAAATTAATGGGAAGCAGCAGCTGTACCCATTAGTACTCTGGGGCAGAAATGAATTCCTCCTCGAGCTGCTTTGTTAGCACTGCTCCAAACCAATTCTATGATTCACAGATAGAACTATAAAATTAAACTTTTAAAGGTACAGTCCAATGCATATTTAGACTTTAACTTTTACTTACATTTTCAATATTAGATGATGTTTTCTCCTGCAGGATTGCTATATCTTCTACTCTGAGAGCTTCTTCTGATCTATCTTCATGTATTGCTTCTATTTCTTCAAGTTCATTTTTGGAATGAATACTGGCAACATCTTCACTATCAGGAATACTGATAACAGCTGAAAGAAGAGTTTTCCTCCCATTATTTATCCAATTTTATTGTTTCCTCATCAAAACTCTTTACTAGTTATTGTTATCCTGTGAGATTCCTTAACTATATTTGAAGGAACATTCTAAGCTTCTGTTCACCTTCGCTTTATAGAATCAAAAGAACTTAGATAGTTCTGACACACAGTGCTGCCCAGCTGTCAATATTAAACTCAATATTAAACTATCTACGTACAAGTGCAGAGCAGGATATTAACCTATACAGAGAATATCCATCCAACCACAATTGATGCACATTTAGGTTACAGTAAACAAATAATTCTGGTGTATCTTTAAGTCCAGGTGAAACAAAATAAGACCATTATAGCTTTTGCAAAGTTTGCGATGTTCCACCATGGTATTTCTATTTCAAAAAAGGAAATGTTACCTTCTCTTAAGTATATATTGTGCTAAGATTTCATTACATCATTATAAACATTACAGATATCTATAGACCTGGTTTAGATGTAAAGCTGGCAATTCCTGGGTTGTTTAATCCAGAAATTGCAGGGACAAGCTGAGTGTGCAAACTGTATACTTGTCATCTCCACTTTTAATCAACAAATACCCATTCCTGTATTGTTCCATGACATCCGAATCCAGAAACTCTGGGTTGTTTATGCGTTGAACAACCCAAGTTAACCCAACACAACTGCTGGTTTCTTGTTCCAGATCAGGACATCACAAAACAATCTAGGAATGTGGGCGTTGATTAAAAATCCCTGCAATTCCTGGGTTAAACAACCCAGGAAATGCCAGTGTTACAGTTGAACGGGATCACTGGCCCTGCATACAGGGGCCTGTTGTACACACACAATAAGCTACACATATGTATTGTGGCTTTTGTGTAACTTTACTCTGCTTCCTTCAAAGCACTGTGAGCTACAGGTCCACATTCAGGACCCAAGCCTCTATGAGAAACACAGATGAGATATCTGTTTCCACATTGTTCTGGACATTTACTATGAAAATTAGAAAAGATGGCTTCAGTCTGTGGATGAATTTTCTAAGAAGAGATCTTCAAGAAAAACATATTTCTGCGTATTACTACAGCTCCAAGACTCATCCCTTTTCTAGAAGATTCTGTACCAACAAAAATGTTCATGTATAAAAACAAATTCTTCTAAAATCTGCTTCCTGAATTCTCAAGCTTACAAGGGAGGTGCTTCAGCTGACCAAATTCATCTGACTGGTTAACTATCACAGTTCTAACTACATTATATGTTAGAACTTATCCTAATTAAGTACATTTCTGAAAAAGGACAGACTAAAAATATGCAGATATGCAATAATTGCCAAATTTCAAGTTTGTACAGAATAAGTTTAAAGACATACCACTGTAACATAAACTAAGTTATACAATAGCACTGCAAAATGTGAGGCAGCGTTAGCAGAGACATCAAGCATAGGGGCAATGCTTCTTTTGGGTATATGCTTACACTAATCCTTTCATACAATTAAAACAGAGTACTAAATAGTTCAGAAGCTCCCATATCAACATACCAGGCTTATAAAATTTTAAACACCTGCCTCAAAGGCACACAGTGGCCTAGTTTGCATGTAACAACAACCCAGAGTATGAGTTGAATATGTGTTTCCATTGATTGTGGATTGTTGTTATGAATGAACCCTGCACTACAGTTTAACTATGGGCTGCTAACCATAAACAGCACAGAAAGGGAACCTATGGGGTGTTGTTAATTGCAAATTCTTGGTTGTTTGTGGTTAACAGCCCATAGTTAAACCATAGTGCAGGGTTCAAATGTAACAACACCCGACGATTCAACGACAACCCACAGTTCAGGTTGTTTCTACATGCGAACTAGGCCGGAGAATACAATCACACTTCTAGCATTTCAAATATCTTCTACTTCTAACAGAAGTTAGGAAAAACACTTTTCTATTTGTATAATTCAAATATACATACATTCAGCATCTGCTCCTACTGGTTCCAAGACTTGGGTACTTGTTTCAGCATGGTAACTGCTGTCTTCCAACAATGGTGGCACGCTGGATTCTAGGACATCGTTTTCACTTTGTACAAAAGGACAGACATATTCACGTATGGAGTTTGAAAAAAACAAATTTAAAATAGCTTCTTTATGAAGGCCATTAAGACAGTTCTTTGCCAACACACATCTTAAATCAGTACAATTATACTTATGTTGTACTGCAAGAGATACAGCAAAACCAGTTCTATGGAAAAGTCTGGAACCTGCCATTTTGTTTTATATAAAATTATAACTATTCATGTGATCCATGTGAAGATATGGCTAGCTAAAGTCTGCAATTTGAATTATACTGTATATTCAGTTAACAGTTCAAGCTTCAATAAGCACCTGTACTCAAGTCCCACTCACCTAGGTACAAGCCCCAGTGAACTCAGAACTTATTTCCAAGAAAACAAGTGTAATCACTATTGGCACCACTCAGAATAGATTACATCACAAAAACCAAATAAGCACAACTGCCTAAGGAATAAATGTCTTGCTTTTTCATACTAAAAGGGGGAAGGGGACATGAAAAGACATGGGAGTAACTTAAAATAACAAAAAACACACAACAATTAGGTGTCATCACAAGTTGTCAATCTTTCTAAAGATTATCAGGGCTCAGGAAAGCAACTTACAGCTATCAGCATGCTGTTTGGAAGAGTATATGACTATAGAAACAAGAACCAGAACAGGGCTAATTTTACAACCAAGGCTGCAAAATGGTGCTCCACCTGTGATCTTCCTTCCATCAGCATGCATCATATTCAAAGCAACAAAGAAACTGAACACAAAAATAAAAATGTAATGGCTTAAAGTAGGGAGGGGCAACATGCATCCCCACCACCCCACTGCCCACCAATATTTTAAAGCAGTTTTTGTTTTTAAAAATCAACAAAATGGCATCTGGAGTGACCATTTTAAACCCATTTTGATCCTTTTAGTGCTGTGTAACTACCACAGAGCCCCAAACAGTAAGGTTATCTTGAACAAGTTAATTTACCATTTTGGTACTCCATAGTCATTCTGGACATTTTTTAAAAAGATTTTTTTTTAAAAAAAAACGGTACCATGAGGGGTGGAGGTGACCCACAGGGGGAGATCCTGGGGACAAAAGTGGCCCCGGTATCTCTTGAAGTTGCTCACCCGTAGTTTAAAGCAAACCATTACACATCTATTATTTTCAGTATATACTTAGCATATTCACCTTTCATTAGGTGGTGCGAAGGAGACTACAGTGTCTTGGATAGCAGTAAAATGATCTATTACAAGTATTCCATCATCAGGAAGTGAGCCATATTTCATGTCCTCTTTTTCAGGGAACTCTATGGACAGAAGTTATACCATTAGTCTCTGTTTATTATCACTGTTTTATTTTTTAAAGCAATGCATATACTTTTTAAAAGGTACTAACCCCCCACCATTCAAGCAGTATCCTTGGATTGTATTCACTGGAACTTAAAAATGCTTAATTCTATTACACTGAAGCTTGAATCAAAGTTAAGTTTTGGCTTGGCTTAGTTGACAACCACTGTTTTTTGTTTTCACTGCTGTTCAACATTCTCTGGCACAGAGAAATGAAAGTAATGTCTTTTCTCATTTTGTACTAGATTTGGAGGAGGTAGGAACAGCACAACCTGCTTCTGTCCTCTTCAAAACCAAGTGTGAAGGTCAGATACTGGCTCCTTTCCTCTCCAGAGTTTTCTGAAGATTTGAATGGGGAGGGGTTGGTGTCTTGCAATTGACACAGGGAAAGATCTCTCCCCCTCAATGTGCAAAAAACTGAGAAAAAGAGAACTTTGTGTTAGCTAGCCAATGGATTTGTGGGCCTCTTATGATAATATTAAGATTTTGCACTTTTCCCTAGATGCACTAGAAAATCAATGTGGATTAACGTAAGAGATCTATTGCCAGAGGGTGTTGTGACGGCTATTATCATAGATGTTTTAAACAACAAAATTAGAATTTAGCAGTGGATGTCTTAACAAGCAGGACCTGCAGCAAAAGTGTTGTTGCGTATTCCTACCTCCCTAAGAGAAGTGTGGATGTTCATAGCTCTAAACAGCCTGGAACAGGAGTCTTGTAGGGCTGTTCAGGCCTCCCATCATGGGGGAGACACAATATTTTGTAGTAAGTGGTGGGTGGCATGCAATTCGGCAGACCAGAAAGGCCACATATAGCCATCAGGACTAGTAGCCATTCTTACCTGTCTTCTCCAAGAATTTGTCTAACCCTTTTGAAAGCCATCCAAATTGGTGGCCAACACTATGCTTTGTGGTTTCGAGTTCCATAGTTTAACTATGTGAGGTGAGAAGCAATACTTCCTTTTATCTGTCCTCAATCTTCCGTAATCAGCTTCATGGGATTACTGAGTTCTAATATTATGAAAGGGAGAAAAATGCCTCCCTACCCACATTTTCCACACCATGCATGATTTTGAACACCTCTGTCATGTCTCCCTATCACTCCTTTTTTCCAAGCTAAACAATCCCAGCTATTGTAACTTACCCTCACAGAGGAGATGCTCCAGCCCCTTGGTCATTTTAATTTTAAACAAAGTACCAATAAATACAGTGGCTGGTCAGTTGAGAAATGCTTCGTGGAAAAGAGTTGTTTTCAGGAGGTGCTGGAAGCAGTACATTGTTGGCACCTGTCTGACCTCCAGGGGCAGGAAGTTCCAAAGAGAAGGGGCTACCACACTAAAGGTTCTTCTCCTGGTGGAGTCCAGCTGGGACAAAGGTCCATAGGGAACCACCAGAAGCATGCCCTCCCATGACCTCAACGAGTCCCAAGTTGTTTAGGGCTTTGTACACTAGTACCAAAACCTTAAACCTGGCTTGGAAGCCAACAGGCAGCCAGTGTATTTCCTTCAGCAAAGGAGTTACATGCTGAAAAGAGGCAGCTTTCAACAACAGCCGAGCTGCTGGGTTCTGCACTAGCTCCAGCTTCCGAAGCAGGCTTAAGGGCAGCCCTACATAGAGAGCATTGTAATTTATTATTATTATTATTATTATTATTACATTTATATCCCGTCTTTTTTCCTCCTTCAGGAACCCAAGGTGGTGTATATAGTTCTCCTCACAACAACAACCCTGTGAGGTAGGCTAAGGTGAGAGTCTGTGACTGGCCCAAAGTCACCCAGTGAACTTCCATGGTCAAGTGGGGACTAGAACCTGGATCTCTTGACTCCCAGTCCAACACTCGAGCCACTACACCACACTGACTCCAGTCTTGAAGTTACTAATGCCTGTATCACTGTGGCCAAGCTATCCCTGTCCAGAATAGGCCATAGCTGGCAAGCCAGCCGAAGCTGGTAAAAGACACTCCGAGCCGTTGCAGGCACTTGGTCCTCCAGCAACAATGATGGTTCTAGGAGTACCTCCAAATTACGACCCTGAACTTTCAGAGGGAGTGCAACCCCATCCAGAACAGACAATGAGACTATCTCCCAGACTCGGAGACCCATTGCATCCTCCAGTCTCAATAACTATCAACAATCTGTAGGTTTGCAGGTACCTAACAGGCAAGGGAATGGGGAGGGTATTTGGAAAAACACTTTTAATTCAAAAACCTTTGTACTCCTGCCTATCTAGGATGTTCCTAGTACTTATTTTTGGGTTAACCTGTTCTGCTTCCAAACAGATATGCAACTCGGCACTCACAAGTTAAAAATTAGATGGAATGATAGGTTAAAAACAGAATCTGTATGTTTAGAGACATTATTTTTCTGATTACTTGGGGCAAGGGTTGCCTGATTTCATGCTCGATTTGGGAATTTCTTTGCTCTAACCCACCAGGCAAGCCAGTTCTTGTTAACTCCTTTCCATTATGTCTGTAGACAACTTGATCACATGACGTACCAGCTGACCGTTCTACATCTGCAGATGTTTCTTGTTCCGTTTGCAAAGGATCACTTCCCGCTATCTCATTAGCTTCTCTTACAGAAGACCCTGGTAGGACTACAATGTCTTCTGAGAAAAAATGAGCTGATTGAGAGGTTATGAATGTATCATCTCTGAAGTCAACTGGTGATTTTGCACCACAATGCTCTGAAGTAGTTTTGGCTGACGTAACAAAAGTGATATTTGTTTCTTTGGAAGGTTCAGTTTTATCCAAACGGTTGCTTTGTATGCATTCTGGTAACAGGTCCATTTCTTCATGATTTTCCTGAAGACTGCATGCCAAAAAGGAGGGAGTTTTTCTATTCTTAGTCCACATATCCTCCAGTTGAACTTCATAATTATTTTCAGAAGAAATTGCACTGTGTTTTGTTTTATGCTCTGTCATCTTGAAAGAGAAAAAAAGGTCCAAATTATAGGAAGAGACGTGAACAGAAAATTCTGGCCATGCTTTGACTGATGAAGTATACACTGAACTCCCCAGCCTACAAGAGACAACCTATTTGTGTCAAAGTGACCCGTCCTTACATGCACACAAGAGTTTTACACATCTTGAATGCATGTTAGCTTGGGACAGTGCGATGTGGGAGTTTTTAAACCTTCACCTGAAAGTCCTTACATGGTTAAAAAAAAGAAAAGATAAGCCCCAGACAGAACTTCCCCATTTTGATAAACTTGCATGCCTTAACTAATGCTTGACTTGATTCTTTTTCAGACCAACACCACCTATGATGGGCATAGGAGAAGTTGTACATGATGACGAAGCAGACTCAAATCTGCACCTTGTAAAGCAGCAACTAATTAATCATCAGTCTGAGCAGAAAATGTGGACATCTTTTCCCCATTTCCTCTAGGAATAGCCTAGCTGCCTCCAGGCCTCAACTAAAGAAAGGAACAGCAAATTGTCACTCCACTTCTCAGCTACTAGATTTGTGCCTTTCCTGCAACTCTGACTTGCTCCTTTGCTCTTGTCTGCACTTGGTTATTTTGCCAGGGGGGCAATGCCAGGGAGATCATTTCAGCAAGAGCTCAGAAATAGCGGACTGTAAGAAGATCTCTGGCTCTGCAAATTAACATTAAAGCAGACAATGTGCAGCTGCTTTGAAGCTTCAGGAAGAAAAAAAATGCAACGACAATTATATTGAGGGACTTTGCCTTTCACACTACTGCAGGGAAGTGATGGCTATAGTTGCCTCAAACTGAAGACTTGAGATAATTTCACAACAGGTACTGATCCGGTTCATACAATCAAACAACTTGTTTGTGAGCGCGTGGGAACAAGTGAGCATGTCAGTTCCTGCCTGCTCCTGCTTTCCGAAACAACCCTGGGATGCCCTGTTCCTGGGTTGTGGTCATGACATCCAAACACAGTACTCTGGTTTGTTTAGGGAACTGGAAGCGATGGGAATGTGGGATACAGCACACTCACTCGCTTTTGTGCAGGTATAGCTAAGGAAGCAATCCTATGTCCCCCAGATGCTGTATGGAGGACAGACATAGAATTGTTCGTTTTGTGGGCTCTGATCTCAAAGCCCAGAAACCATGCTTTCCCCTTCCCTCTCTTAGCCACTGTGGTTCTGGCTACATCACCGTGTTGTGAAACAGTGTGCAGAGACAGGAAAGGGGTTATTCCTGGGGGCAGGGAAGGGAGGAGACTAGGTGTGCAGCCATGTGACTTTTTTATGGCCTCCTGAGCCTCCAAAATACTGCTGCTAGATGGGCAAAACTGCCTGTCTAGCAAAAAAAAAACATCACCCCCCTCCAGCCGCCCTGCATTGGATTCTCGGCAGCATCATAGGATTGCACCCTAACTCTGGGTTTGAAAACCCACAGATAACAGCTATGTGTGAACCTTGTCAGTGTGAATATGTTCTATGCAATTATGTAGCACCTATACACAGAGGGAGTTGGAATCAGAATCATGCCCAGGCTTCCTGGACTTGCCTGGCACCTGCACATTAGACAATACATTCAGTTGGGACCTATGCATGTAGAACCCAGTGAACGTGGCAAATTTCAGTTAGACTCTTCTTTCTCCCACCTCCAATTTGAAGAACATCAAGAATAATTACATAGATCAGACCTATATGTGTTAGGCTCTACACATAGCCCCCTGCCCACTCCCAATCAGAATGTGACAGTAAATGTACGGGTGTCAAGCAGACCTGGAGTCAATCTCAATCCCTAGAGTGATTATTCTGTTACAGTCACAACTAAATAGGGCTCAGAGTGTTCTTTTCCCATTTTGCTTTCTTCTGACCTACCCCAGCAGTCCATTGTGAAGCTCTGTTTTCTTCCATAAACGATATTTTTGTTTCTTTTGCACGTAGAGGGGGTGTAATAGATCTTGCTGGAGATGCACTTGGAGTAGCTAAAGGAGTAGTGCGAAGACTGGATCTCAAAATAGACTGAGGAGTAAAACCAGGGAAGCCAGAGGAAGATGTAGATGTCAAAGCTTTAGCTCTCTAAGGAGAGGAGAAAACATCTTAAAATGGGTGAACTAAAAATCCACATACAAGCCCATCTTTATGTGGCGCTTCAACCTGTGAACCAAACAGGTTCCTGAAACGTTCACAATTCTATATACCTTGACAACAGGGGGTGTTTCCAGTAATTTTAATTCTGGTGCTCTTGTAAAGTTCTTATGCAGTAATGTTCTTATGGAGCACTGAGGGTTGGAATGCAATGGACTAGAAAGCAAACAGGAAGCAGAAACTCTTGGTGACACCTGCAGACTACTTCCAATGGGTGGTGAATCAAGAGGAATAGGCTGGACCACCAAGTCAAGTAATCTGCAAATATTAGAAACCAGAAAGTGCTTGAGATATTTCCCATTTTAAGATTTATGTGTTTATCTATATATCAGCATACAGTTCACTTGCCAGTTTAGTTAAGTAATTGAAAGCTTTCCCAAGCACAGGTCAGACATATACTTCAATTTTAAAAGGTTTAATTTACACACAAGACTTAATTCAAGGCAAGATTATGTTATGTCACACACCCCAACTATTTGGAATGAACTCACTAAGCAACTCCTAACATATACTACCGTAAGCAATTATTGTTACTGATTACAGTGGGTCAGGAGAGCACCCAAAGAATACAAATAGCTAGTGAATTTCTAAGTGCACTTCAGACTATTAAAGAATTTTACCTGGAACATTTTCTCAAAGTTTTAGTAACTGGTGTTCCAACAAATGGATCTGGTAACTCTGTATCATTGCAAGGACCCACTCTAGATGGCTGTTCTTCAGTTCTGGATTTTGAAAGAAGGCAGAGAGACCAAGTTCAAACAAGTCACTAAAATCATATATGTATTGAAGTACTATTTCCCCAAAGTGAAATGAATTCGACAGAAGCAAGATAATTATTTAACATGTGCTGTCTCCCTCTAACCTTTTTTTTTTTTGGTTAAAGTTCTTACCATTTTACCTGTATCTTCGGTTGAATCCCTCGAGAGATGCAAAAGTTTAACATTTCACAGGAGAGGTTATAAAGCGAAGCACACCATATAGTACACTGCTAAACTATGGGACTGTTTTAAGCCAAAGTTTCCAATATTAAAATGCACATCTTTGGAACAGTAGCAATACAAGCCTATTAATTATGGCTAATAAAAGTAAAGTGAAGAATGAGGACAGTTGTTTTGATGTTCTTATTTTACTATTGGCAACACAAATTACAATTAATTCCCTAAGGCAAGAAAAGTAGTACTTACATGTCATTTTGAAGTGAATTATTTTTCTGTTCGGTTCCCACCCATACCTCTCCAATTTTGGACAGTACATTATTGATGAAAGTTGCTTTTGTAACTACATTTCCTGTAGCAACTTGCTTTGCAATGGTTGATAATGGCTTTGGTCTCAAAACTAAGGGGAAAAAGGGGGGGGAATCAACATTATAAACATTTAAAAACAGATTTGTAAAAGCTTCACCATTCCCACTGAAATGAATGACTTACTTTCTCGCCTTAGTGAAGATGACAGATGGTACGGCTTGGCTCGCTCTACAGCTAACTTCCTTTGTACTCTGGGCAGAACTTTCCCATACTGGTCTAATATAGAATTTCTGGCAATTGATCTCTCTCTCCAACGGGGATCACGATCATTCTATTTAAGAGAGCAGGAAAGAGGAGTTCTAAATGAGCATTTTATAGGAACAATTTAAATGTCATTCCAATTAGAGTATTTTTTAATATAGTCACTCAGAGTAAAATTATACCCATAAAACCTAAGGAGTGGCAATTACATGATCAGTATAGATCTGCATATTAGATTATGCTGTTTTAATGTCATTGTCCAAAATAGGTCTTAAACGCTTACTTTGAGTCTTTATGACTTATTGTAAGGACAATCTATTGACTGTTAATTTCAGTAAAACAAAAATTATGGTATTTTCCAGGCGTAGAACAATAAATATAATAATAATAATAATAATAATAATAATAATAATAATAACGATTTATTTCTTACCCGCCTCTCCGTCTAGATAGAGGGATAGCATATAGTGCAAGTTAAGAAGTTCAGATAACTGGGTATTGTTGTTTTCTTCTACACTCTCATGGGCTACCCCATAGGCAGGTTGTAGTCCAGGCTGCCCAGAATGTTAATAAGGCAATACTTTGGTTTTTTACACCAAAGGGGGACAATTAATTCCTGCTGCCCTACAAGAATTTAAAGCTAAAATTCTGGCCCAGTTGTAGTATGCTATTCCAACATGGATCCAGGGATTTAATCCAACTGTTGAGAGTGTTCTTTCAAACTTCTTGCACTCACTTTTTGGAATGCCAAGATGCGTGCCATCTGTAGGTCTATGCCTGGAGGCTGGCCTGGCATCAATAGAAGGCAGGGCTTGGTCCCTTGCCTTCCGATATTGGATAAGGGTTGTATATGCTGATTCATCCCAAGGCTACCTTTATTTGTTGCAGAGGGATGTCTTTACCAGTTCATGCTGTTTAACATTTATATGAAACTGCTGGGAGAGATCATCCGGAGGCATGGGGCGGGGTACTATCAATACGCTGATGACACCCAAATATATTTCTCTATGCCTTCGACAACATCGTCAGCTAAGGATAGCGTGTCTCCTCTGAATGAATGCTTGGAGGCGGTAATGGGCTGGATGAGGAAAAACAAACTGAAGCTGAATCCAGACAAGACGGAGGTGCTCGCTGTCAAAGGCCCAAACCTGGGTTTGGAGGTGTGTCAACCAGTTCTGGATGTGGTTACACCCCCCCCCCCCCGAAAGACTGTGTTCGCAGCTTGGGGGTACTCCTGGATCCGTCATTCCAAATGACAGCCCAGATAGATGCGACGGCCAGGAGTGCCTACTATCAGCTTCGGCTGATACGTCAGCTGCGCCCCTTCCTAGAGTCGGAAGACCTAAAGACGGTAGTACATGCGCTGGTAACTTCGAGACTTGACTTCTGCAATGCGCTGTACATAGAGCTACCTTTGTGCCTAGTCCGGAAACTTCAACTTGTTCAAAATATGGCAGCCAGGTTGGTCACCGGTACATCTAGGGGTGACCACATTACACCAGTTTTAAAATCACTTCATTGGCTGCCAATCAGTTTCCGGGCGAAGTATAAAGTGTTGGTCATTATCTTTAAAACCCTACATGGTTTGGGTCCAGGTTACCTGTGGGATCGCCTTCTCCCGTATAATCCGTCCCACACACTCAGGTCCTCTGGGAAGAACTTACTCAAGCCAGCCAGAACTAGGCTGACGAGTGTTACCCAGAGGACCTTCTCTTCTACCACTTCCAGACTGTGGAATGGTTAGCCAGAGGAGATTAGACAAATTAGCAGTCTTCATGAATTTAAGAGAGCCATGAAGACTGCTCTCTTCCGGCAGGCCTATCCAGTTGAATTTTAAGATGTTTTTAATGATGTATTGGTTTTTACTTGTTTTTAGTAGCTCAACTATTTTGTGATTTTTGTGTTTTGTATTTGTTGTTGTTCCCCACCTCGATCCAGAGGAGAGGCGGGTTATTAATAATAATAATAATAATAATAATAATAATAATTTATAACCTGCCTCTCCTCTGGATTGAGGTGGGGAACAACAACAAATACAAAACACAATAATAATAATAATAATAATAATAATTATTATTATTATTATTGACTACCAAATTGCATTTTTTAGGTTTATCTATGGATTTTCTCCATACACGAGATTATCCTGTGGCAAAACCTAATGTAGAACAAGGACACTGATTTTCAATATGCCATGACAAATGCACGTAGATTCTGCTCTCCAACACACTCTGGTCTAATTTTTGAATTTCCCAGATATGCTACGTATCTGGATTACCTGACCATTCCCAAGTATCGGCAGGCTTTCTCCAGAGCCAGATTTAATTGCCTTCCTTCTGTAATACTGGAGGGGTGCTATCAGGGCATCCCATATGAGGACCGCTTGTGCCCCTGTGGTGATGCAACAGTTGAATCATTAGGGCATGTTTTTTTTCAAAGTAGATTTCTTGGCCTTTTTATGAGAAAATGCCCTGGAAGGACATCCAAACAGTATTTGGAATATTTCCTGGCGAGCACAAATAAGTTAACAACACAGTGGCCAAATTCGTCTTCTCTGTACAAAGGTCTCGTAAAATGATATTCCCACCACAATTGTAATTTCTATCTTATGTTGTTGTTTTTAACTTTTAGTATCATGCGCTTTTAATTATGTTCAAATATTTTAAATATGTATACTTTTAAACAATTTTTTAGCTTGCTGTACAATGAATTAATGACTGTATCTTTATGATTTTAATAATGACTGTGATTGTTTTTTCTGGGTCTGTGACAGCATAATAAAATGATGATGGCTTAACAGTTTAAATGTTTTAAATGTCAGTTGTTTTATGTTTATGGTTTTAAATTTTGTATATTGTCTTTTTAGTGTTCAATCTTTTAATTTTTGTAAACCGCCCAGAGAGCTTCGGCTATGGGGCTGTATATAAATGTAATAAATAATAATAATAATGATGATGATCTGCATATTAATGAGTTCTTGATACCAAGATATAGATACTACTATAAACTGCCCCCTACGTTAAGAATCCTCAGCTTATCTTGAGGATTCAGGAAAGAGAACAGCAAAAATTATACAGTGATTGGGCCCAGTTACAAATATAAAATGAGATTACACCAGTTTCATGACAAAATGATTTCATTTTGAAAGTAAAGTTTTAAGTTGTGAGCTACTGAGCTATTGGCAGCCAGAAGAGAAAAGACATGTTGGAAAATTTGGGAAAGTAATTCGTATGTCCAACTATCGAACTGCCTTTTTGTTCCTTTTGCTTTCTTCTTAGGCTACTGGACATTATAATCTGATCTCTCCTTTTTGATTTACCATATAGTTTGACGGGTAGGGGCAGCTCAATGTACCAAAAGAGATTCTAGGGCAGAAGCGGGGGGAGAGGAGTTCCACTACAAGATTTTTGTTATCCTGTAGAGCAAGGGTGGGGAACATGTGGTCCTACAGATGTTGCTGCACTGCAACTCCCATCGTCTCTCACCACTGGCTATGCTGGCTAGGGCTGATGAAAGCTGCAGCCCACCAATATCTCAAGGGTTATACATTCAAGTCAAATACACTTCCAGAGATTGTTTTAGTACTTAGCTTGACATAGCATTCTTCTTTGTACAGCATATCAAAGCAACTTTTCCAAAATAAAAGCAGTTTAATTTCACCCATGCCCAACCAAATGTTAAGGTTTACCATGAGATTAGTCTTCAACGATTGATTCAACTGCAGTGCTGGAATAAAGTTGGAACGCTGAAGGTGGTGAACTAAGAGGAACTCTTGATTGTTAACACCAGTGCTCGTCTGCAAGAACTTCTCTAGACACTCCTAGAAAAATAAATTTAGATTATGTTTCTTTTCCTAGTGCAATTAGGGTCTAATTATGCAAACACACACATGGAGTGTGACCACATTACTGATGTTTCTGGTCACCTTGTTTTGGAAAAGAATTGTAATTTTGAGATTTTATTCCTAAACAAGCTTACCTGTTCAGTTTCTGTGAATGGCAGTTTTAGCAAATCTTCCATCAATCCCAACTCTTGACAGATTTCATATACGTGCTTAAGCATCTCTTCTACATTTAACCGGGTACAATGCTGCCGCAGCACACTCCAAGCTTCCACCATACAACTGAAATTGTTTTTTGAAATGTAAATTAAAGTTGCGTCAGACCTTTCTGCCACAGAGAAACGGCATTAAAAAACGATTACTACAGATGTTCCAAGTGTTTTACTACCGAAATGTCTACCAAAAAATGAACAGTGATACTGTCAAAGTAAGATCTGATAGCTTGTTTTTAATTTAGAATTATTTTAATTCCTGAATTACAGCACACTAATATCAAAGAGCATCAATTTTTTCACCTGTTAAATAGCAAGACAGTAAGGTGAAGTGCAACTTCACTGCTGCTCATCACTGATGGCTTTATTGTTTGTATGTATCGGAGGGCTCGCTTGTGTTCTCCTTGACACATCAATGCTTGAATTATTCTCATGTGTTGCCAAGAAAATTTGATTGTAGCTGGGTGAAACAGATAGGTCAGAGAATTCTGCAAGAGTTCAAGGTGACAGAATACAAATTATAATGATACTAGGAACTAGCTATATTAGATGCACGTATTTATCAACAGTAGCAGGCCCCAAAGATCTTCGTGGACAGGATCTTCAACCTTAGGACCACCCCTTGAGTGGTAGTGGATCAAAAGCCGCCAGTGCAAAGAGCTTCGTTAAAATGACACTATATTTTAGAAGGTGGCTGGGAAAACTCAGACATTACAATCAATGAGCAATCACCCAAATGGAAGATGTTAATTTTTTTTACTATTAAGTTTTCTGTTTTTAAACTGAAAGAAATATTGAATTTGCTTTATACTCTAATCCACAGATATACATATCTGATGGCAAATAAACAAATCTAGCTACAGAAGCTTCCTACACAGTTTAAATGAGCTCTCTCTGCCTTACAGTGCTATCATGTCTTAAGCAAATTAATTTGCATCAATACAGCTGGCACTTTGGTGATCAGAAATCAGCCAAAGCTCCCTGAGCACTTCACAAAACAAGACTTAAACCCATAAAATACAACATAAAATATTAAAACCTTAAAAAGTTTAAAACAGAATACAAAAACCAAGCAAAAGTCAGTAGCAAGACAAAGACCTTAAAAAGCACTAACTCCATTTCCCCCATTATCCTACATTGTGCTGTGTACTTCACTACAATTCGGCTGTGTTCATTTAGCGAAAGGAACTGTTGCCAGAGTAAAATCCATAACTCACAGTTCTGCACCGGCAATATCCTAGTCTGACAGGTATATTGACCTAACACTATAGCTGGGTTCACATAACATGCTAACCCACCATGGATTATCGAGTTACCTGGATACACTGCATTTTCGGCAGGCTGGGTTAACTTGTGGGTTAACAGCACGTTTTTTGCAGGATGAGTTACGCTATCGGAACTCAATGATTTTTCTGCAATGTGGGCTGTAAACCAGGCAGTATGGTTTATTTTTCTCAAACAAGCCACCTTGAGAACCCATGGCTTGTTGTTAAGATTGTTCAGGGTGGTTAACAAGCCACACTGTATGTTGAATGAGAAAACACAAGGAAAATTGGCTGAGTTCAGAAACAACACGTTAACCCACCCTGTGGAAAGAGCGCTGCATTCAGACAACACGTTAACCTACCCTGTGGAAAATGTACTGCGTTCAGATAATACGATAACCCATGTTGGGTTAGCATGCTGTGTAAACCCAGCCTATGATAAGAGTGCAGAAGTCATATGCTAACCATTGCACAAGAAGCATTATAATTCCATTAAACTCAATAGGATTCTCTTAAAAATCTGGTGATACTGGATTACAGACTCAACTGTTAAAAATGCTTCCAGCTATATATATTAATTGACTAGTGCTGATGTTGTATATTTCCCTTTTATCTTCACTTTATAGCTATTTCTAATAAAATTGAAGTGTCACTTTATATACCTACCTCATAGTCATTGTGATCCAAACACCAAAAACCTTGGATTAGGTTAACCAGACCTAAAGGAACTGCAAAGGCAGTGGGGAAAGCGTCCACTGAAGTATCATTCCTATTTGGACAGGAATGCATGATGTCCAGTAGTAAATAAATTGTCTAATTAAAAATATTAAGGTCAATTATAATAACCAGTGATGTGCTAGAAAAGAGAACATTCACATTTGTAAGACTATCTTCCCTGCAGTTTTCAGGTTTTAAAATATCATTCCTCATTAAATATTAAATCATGTTTAACCTCATCGTTTACAAGATTAGCAAGAAGATGCTAATGCTTTCTAAATTTGAATTACAGAATGCAATTTCCTAGGCTTGAAAGATGTTCATGCATTTTGATAGATTCTTCATAATTTCCAGTAGTTTTACTAACATCTCATGATAGTTCAAATACATTCTTCTGCTTCGACAGCTTCTTGCTTGAAATAAAGCATGAGAACTGCTACAGAACCTATTACAAAACTACATGAATTCTTGTGCCAATAATAAAGTATTTACTCTTATGGAGGACCATTTACTCTTATGGAGAAGTGTGAAATTATGAACCCCAACAATTAATCCATGCAATTAATTTATTTTGTAATTTGGGGGGAGGAGAAGGGAAAGTAAAATTGGAAGCTTTAAAATAATAATTTAATTTTGAGAACCTTGGCTACGATGTGCAATATATCCATTTATGTCATAGCACAATGTTAAGATTGCCATTCTTCCCATAGATGGAACATATTACACACACTCGCTCTCGCTCTCTTTTTTTTTTTTTTTGCATTTCCTTGCTCTTAGCAATTTTAGTTATTTTAACATTGAACTCAGTTCTCTTAATATTGTGCTTTAAGTTATATACATTAAAGAATGTTTTGCCCGATTAATAAAGGGCTAATTTCAGTAATTTGGGAATAACTGTATTGTCATGTTTTAAATCTTTGAAAGGATACAGTTGCATGCTTGTGCAGTTCTTCAATATTTTCTAATAAGTAGAGATCAAGCAGCGCCTATAATGTACAACACATAGTCAGGTATTTCATTTGTTTAAATTTAGAAAACCTTTACCAGTCTTACTTACATGTAATGTAGGAGGAGGATATTTCCCTGTTCCTCCATCATCTCTCTGCCACAATTTCACAACTGAATCACCTAACTGGGATATCATTCCATCAATCATCAAGCAATCAGGGTTCCATCTGCCTCTGCAACAGCAATGAAAAATAATACTATAAAAGCAAGCTAATTCCTAAGTGCTACAATCAAATTTAAAATTATACTAGATAATAAATTGTGTGATTTAGGTTTCTCTCTCTCGTTCTACTTTCTACACAGGAAGTTTAAATTTTGAACCAGCTAGTCTACAGGATCTCTGCAGAAGGTTATTCTGCAAAAATCTTAAAACCATTTTAAGCTTTCTTGGATTGAAAAGGTGTCTGCATATTATGTACCAAGTATGCAGCATTTTATTAATTGCTGCAGTAGATCCTTGCCAGAATGGCTTATGATTTAATACACAAGAGAGGGGCAACGCAGGGAGTTATACCACTTGCACAAAATAATATTTACATGAAGATTTTACAAATATTAGAAACCTCTACAGAAACATCAGCCATTTCTATATTGCAAGCCTTGTTGTCTTGCCTATACCTTGCTGCCTCGTCCCCTGACAGTTAGTAAACAACCGTTTGTTATGACATGATTTGAAAATTCCTTTAGAAAGCTTTTACCTTGATAAGCGTTCCAGTTTCTGACGACAGTTGGCGTAAAAGCGTTGTATATGTTGGTAATTATAGAAAGGTTTCGACAATTCCATATCTTCTTCTACCCGCAAGAGATGAAAATTCATTTTAAAAAACAGATGAAAATAATTCCAATTGAATACAAAATACACAATGGGCCTTCTTTACATAGCATTAACATTGGATGCAATGCACATATTCAAATGCATTTATTTTAGATGCTCTACCCAAATACAAGCCACGAGATAAAACACATCAACAATTGTCACAGAATCTACTGTCGTTTACTACTATTATGAAAGCAGCATCGATGAAGAATTTGCACTCTATTTGTTAAAACAGAAAAAGTAGTTGCTGTGTTTGAGAACTTAAACATTGTTTCTTAAAAGCTTACCTAAACTTTCTGGAAGAAGGCTGGATCGACAGAACCAGATGACTACCTGCACATACTGTGAAAGAAGACTAGTAACAACCTGCTTGTTTGTTAGATCTGTAATGCCTGAAAGAGTAACACAGGAGTTTAAGAATAGTGCATCCTTGGGAAGCA
The DNA here is from genome assembly GCA_029215795.1 of Anniella stebbinsi. NCBI lineage: Eukaryota > Metazoa > Chordata > Lepidosauria > Squamata > Anniellidae > Anniella > Anniella stebbinsi. Next base: position 221,388,615 of record JARDYH010000003.1, read on the forward strand.
ATATATGACAGTTTGCAACAGCCTTTCAATAGCAGATGGTAACTCTGAAAAGATATTATCCCTTATTTACTATGGTAGCAACAGTTTATTTGGAACTACGCTCTCTCCCTCATCTTAGTGGGCAAAGAGTAACCCTTCAAACTGATGTTGAGGGAGTACCATCTTCAGCCCAAATATGGCCATAAAAGATACCAAATCAGCTGCATAAGCAGAGGAACTACCCAGGAACATAACGACAGCTAGACATGCTGCCTAAACTTTCATGTAATCTTTTGGGGTATCTTTGGTATTAATGTGCAGTGTTTTGGGAACAGCTGAACTTTTGGTATTAAAAGAAAATATTCAGCCCTTCCCCCGCCAAGGAAGTGAAACTAAAGAAGCTGTATCTAAACATTTATGAACTGCCTTTACAGAAGGAAGAATTATAAGGTTCCTATTTTTTTAAAGAAAGTTACACAAAACATGCACCGTAGATTTGATCACACACACCTTTTTCTGTCAATTCTTGTGCTTCCATTACAAAACAGTTCAAAACTGTGCTAAGATTGCTAAGAAGCAACTCGCAGTGCTGCAGAGACTGTAGAGTTTGTGGATCAATAAAATTAGATGATCCATCAAATAGTGGGATGCCTTATGACAAAAAACAAAATTATGACAATATTAGTTTGGAATGAATGTTGAAGATGCTTTCTTTAATTAACATTGCTAAATGAACCAATAACCTAGCCCAGTTATTGAATATGTTTAACGTATAATGGGTTGACTTACATGATTCCAATATACGATACAATACTTACATAGACGGATAAAATCTTCTCTTGTATTAACCACTTTATTCCACGTCCATTCAAGAACAAAACGTAAGTTTGGGGCAGAATTTGGTTGCTCTTAGAAAAAACAAAAGCATAAGTTATGAGCATAAGTTTTAGAGTCTAGAACATAATTTAATCAAATAGCAAAGATTTAATTACCTTCAGCAGTCCACTGTTTGATGCAGCTAGTGAGGAGGCCCAAAGAACTAGTTTGGATAGCAGCTGATAATACAGCTTCAAACTGTTCTTCCTTAAAAAAAAGAAAGTAGTAAGAAAATACATTGACATCAGTATAAATGCATTTTCTGGCACCAATGATAACCATTTCAATACAGAGGATAAAAGCCAGCTTATTCACTTGCAATGTACAATACTGGCCCAGATAGAGATGTGTACACCATCACCAAATGATGCTTCTAGCCAATTCAAATGAGGCCTTGATGCACATATGGCAACCTGCTTTCACAAGGGGATATAGTTGAGTTAAACTAGATTTGGGTGTAAAAAAATGAAGACAATCACACAATGAAAAGACTGCATTTTCACTCACATATTAATCATGGACTCACCTGACTCAAGCTTGAAGGCTGAACATCAATAAATCTTGGAGAAAGCAAACCAGCTACAAGACATCTATTATAACTATCAGGAATAGCTTCGTTTAAGGAACAACCAGATTTTTTTAAGAAATGCAAGGTCTGTAATCAACCACAAACAAAGACAGCAATTAAACTGCCAGTAGAAAGCTGTAAAGTCACAAGTCATTAAAATGATTCAAAAACTCCTTGCCAAAATAAAGTCAGAGCAAAAGCTGTGGTTGTCACCATTCCTGCATGTTGCTGTAACCACGCAGGGAAGCTTTACAGAAGTTACTGTTTCCGTTCTTCAGTCACAAATGACAACATAATATGTGTGATCAGGCAAGCTAGTAAAAATTTGAGGATCAGTAAATGCAGGTTGCTTACCTGCAACCGTAGTTCTTCGAGTGGTCATCTGTGCAGTCACACATATGGGCTCGCACAGGCGCCGTGCCCCGTTCGGGAAACTTCTATAGTTTAGATTTTGCCAGGAACCCTCCCCCACTGTCCTATTGTGCATGCTCTGTTGGGTTCCCGCTTACTTCAGTTCCTTGAGACCGACCGGCCTCGCTACCGAGATGTAACCCAATATGTTTTAATCAATAAATTTTTTGAATGCACACAAACAACTCTCTTGACATCACTGATATTATAGCGACGCCAAGAGGGGACGGTGGGTGGGTTGTGTGACTGCACAGATGAACACTCGAAGAACTACGGTTACAGGTAAGTAACCTGCATTTCTTCTTCGTGGTCTCTTGTGCATCACACATATGGGTGAATAACAAGCTGACTTACCGGAGGAGGGTAGGCTTGCTAAATCACTCACTGGAGAATAGCTGAGAGCACGGCTCAACTGAAGTTACAGTCTTGTCTGGCTCTGACATCCAACTTGTAGTGGGTAACAAAAGTAGAAGCCTTAGACCAAGTGGCGGCTTTACACAATTCTGGAATAGAGACTCCACGACTGAAAGCAGTCGAGGTGGACTGCCCTCTAGTGGAATGTGCTTTAAGAGAATCTGGAGGGTCCTTACCAGCTACCTGGTAGGCCAGCGAAATAGTCCGCACAATCCAATGAGACAAACTTTGTGAAAAAACAGGATGTCCTTTGTTTTTTCCACCATAACAGACAAACAGTTGCTGGGACTTGCAGAAGGTCTGCGATCTAGACTTGTAGAATGCCAATGCCCTTCTGACATCTAAAGAATGCAGCCACAAACCCATAGGGTCTGATGGCGATTGAAAAAAGTGGGCAAAACAATATTATGGTTAACATGAAAGTCTGACACCACTTTGGGAACAAAAGATGGACCAAGTCTCAAAACCACCTTATCTCTGTAGAATTGGGCGTAAGGTGGGTCAATTCTGAGTGCACAGAGCTCTGATGCTCTTCTTGCGGAGGTAAAAGCCACTAAAAATACGACTTTAAATGTTAAAAGTCTCATATCAATAGTTGCAAGAGGTTCAAAGGGTTTTGATGTTAATGCAGTTAGTACCACAGACAGACTCCATTGAGGTATAATCGATCGTATTGGAGGAAAAAGATTACGAAGACCCTTCAAAAATCTCTTTGCTAAAGGATGAGTAAAAACTGAAAAATTATGAATCAGATCATGATTGACAGATATCGTTTTAGGCCAGTGTCGTATAGTGAATGAAGAAAACTTGTGACACCTTCAATTGGTCCAGATGTAGGGTCGAATCCATGGTCCTCAGCAAAACGAACAAATCTGTCCCATTTTTTGCTACAGGAAGCACGAGTTGATGGTTTCCTAGCTGCCTCCAAAATAGAAACAATCCCTTGAGGAAGTTCTAGATTCTCCCATCTGGCTGGATTCTCCATGCTTTCAAGCCGAGAGTTTTGAGGTCGGAGTGGTATATCTTCCCTTGGTTTTTGGAAATGAGATCTGGTATTGGGGTTAGCCAATAAGTCTCTTTGTTGGCTAATCTGAGGAGTGAAGCAAACCATCCCCGTCATGGCCACCACAGGGCTATTAAGATGGCATCTGCTCGGTCCTTGAACAACTTGGTCACCACTCTGATTATTAGAGGAAACGGAGGAAACAGATAAGACAGTCCTGTCGCCCACGATCTCATGAACGCATCCCCTAATGAGGCAGGACCTATCCCTGCCCTGGTGCAGAATGTTTCGCACACAGCATTGTCTTGAGTTGCGAAAAGATCGATTATTGGAGTGCCCCAACAGGCAAATAATTGTCATAGGACTATCGAAGACATTTCCCACTTGTGAGTGTCTTGGAAATTGCGACTGAGGTCGTCTGCTAGGAGATTGTCTCTGCCTACAATATGAAGGGCAGATAATCGCATCTTTCTGGGAATTGTCCAGTGGAGGATATCCAATGTCAGTTCGAGAAGATGTTGAGAACGGGTTCCTCCTTCTTTGTTTAGATACCACACCACAGTGGTATTGTCTGACAGAACTTGGATGTGATGACCCATGAGATCCGATTCGAAGGCACGCAAGGCCTTCTGTACTGCCATCAGTTCTAGAATATTGATGTGGAGCTCGGTTTCTGACACCGACAATCTCCCTTGGATAGTGAGAGTGTCGTAATGGGCACCCCAATCTGTTATTGAGGCATTCGTAGTGAGGAATCTTGATGGGCCTGGATTCACAAAGGGCATGCCTTGTAAAAGGTTGTGAAGATCTGTCCACCACCAAAGGGAAGAGTGTAACGTCACCAGTATGGATAACCAGACCTTTCGGGCGTTCATGGAATTGTCGAAACTCTTGAGGAGAAACTGTTGTAGTGGTCTCATATGGAGCCTTGTCCACCTGACCACGTATACTGATGCCGCCATGAGACCGAGGAGTCGTTGAATAACGAAAGCTGAAACCTGTCTTGCTTCTAGTACCTGAAGTGCCAGGGCCCGGACAGTCATTGCTCGATCTCTTGGCAGGAATGCTCGACTGACCATCAAATTCAACAGAACGCCTATGAATTGGATTGTACGGACTGGTACGAAAACCGACTTCTCGTTGTTGATTTGAAGTCCCAGGTTTGACAGGAGATACTGTACTGTTTGTACATCCTCTACTGCCTGATGTCGTGTTTGGGACACAATGAGCCAATCGTCCAGATAAGAGTAAAGTTCTACTCCCTGTGTTCGAAGGTGGGCACATACTGCTCCCATACACTTCATGAAGACCCTGGTAGCGGTCTTGAGACCAAAAGGGAGAACAGAAAACTGAAAAATCTCTGTTCCGGCGATGAATCTGAGGTACCTCTGATGATCGGGGTGAATTCCTATATGAAAATAGGCATCCTTCAGATCTATCAGCATATACCATTGATTTTTTCTTAACAGAGGAATGATCATGGCTAATGTGATCATACGGAACTTTTTTGTCAACATAAACTTGTTGAGACATCCTAGATCCATAATGGGTCAAAGTCCTCCATCTCTCTTCAGAACCGTAAAGTAACAGGAATAAAATCCCTTCCTTATATCTGACAGAAGAACATGTGTGATGGCTCCTTTCTGAAAGAGAGAACTGGGGCGGATCTACACTGCTGCTTTAAAGCGCTTTATAACTGTAGTGACAATGTTTTGGAGTGGGTCCTGGGTCCCAACAGTTGCCAGTACTGTTATAAAGCGCTTTAAAGTGCTTTAAAACAGCAGTGTAGATCCTGCCCAGGTCTCTTGAATGAGAACCTCTGAAGGAGCCGTTATCTTGACGGTACCGGTAGGAGGGAGGACTTCGAATTCTATTCTGTACTCTGTTTTTACGATAATTAATACCCAGATGTCTGATGTTATTGCAGTCCAAGCATGGTAAAAGTTGCTAAGGAGATTTCCAAATTTGGGTGTTAGACGGAGGAGAAGCAAAGCGGAGTCAAAGATGCTGTTTTTGAGTATTGTCCTGTTTATTATAGGTCTGATAAAAGCACGTAGATTGGAACTGCTTCCTTTGTTGGTATGGAAGCTGATTGGCTGGAGACTGAAAATGTGGTGGGCGATCCTGAAACTATCTTTGTTGGTACGGCTGTGGATGGTACCACTTAAGAGATCGAAAAGGTTGTTGAGTGGAAGGGTTAAAACCCATCTTTTGAGCCGTAGTTTTGGCTTTCTGAATGGTATCCATAGTGGTATCAGTGGATGCATTAAACAATCCTTCTCCATCAAAAGGTAAGTCTTCGATTCACAACCGAGTCTCTAGAGGAAGACCAGCGGAACGCAACCAGGCATGACGCCGAAGTGCTACTGCTCCGATCACGGCTTTCGACGCACAATCTGTTTGGTGTCAAGAGGTGTTTAATTCTTGTTTTGATAGTTGAAGAACCTCAGAATGAAAAACATGCGCTAGCTCTCGTTGGTCATCAGGTAAGTAAGAAATAAAAGAGGACATTTTGTCCCATAAAAACAACTGATAATGGGCCATCATGGCCTGATAGTTGGCTACCTTCAAGCCCAATGCTGCTGAGGAGTAAATCCGACGACCCATCATGTCCAGTCTTTTGCCCTCATAAGTAGGGGCAGAATGAGCCTTGTTAGACTTGCCCTGCACCGCTTCTACGATAACTGAATTAGGCTTTGGATGAACAAATAGAAAAGATGCGTCCTTATCTTGAATCTTGTAGAGGGACTCTAGATGCTTTGAAGTAGGCATCATAGAAGGAGCCGCCTTCCACGACTGCTTTGCCGTTTGAAGCAACGTAGGTAGATAGGGGACTGCCACCGGTATAGAAGATTCAGTATACATTACATCAAATACTAGATCCACCAACTTCTCAACAACTTGTTGAGGTTCAATTCCTAAAGACTGCGCCATGCGAAGCATCTGCTTGGTAAAATGGCCCAAATCCTCTGAAGGGGATGCTTTCGGTAGAACCAACAACATCGTCTAGAGAGGGTACCGATGGCGGTACCGAAGAAACGGACAATGAATCCGAAACATAATCTTCAACAGATTGTGGAGAAGAAATTCTTTGTTGATATTCTGGAATCATTGTCGGTACTGAGCGATCTTGAAGCGGAACCACAACCTGAACAGTCGTCTGAGTTGAGGTGGCGGCTGTAGAGTAGTTGGTGGCAGAAGCTCTTCTCTTGAAGGCATGACCGATACCGACAGATGTCTCAATGTCAAGGTTGGATAGTGATAGGAGAAAGATGGTGCAGACAAATACCTTGCTCCACTCTCCCTGGCTTCATAGTCCCTGATACAACGCCTGTTGGTACAATAGCGAGAGACATAAGAATGTCCTGAATAATCAGATTATCGATCTCAATTTCGATACGGAGACTTGGATCGCGACTGATAGTGTTGACATCTCGAATCACAACGTCGATCCCGAGGGGAAACATCTCTGGAATGGATGGAACGTTGTCTGGAAGGAGCACTCCTCTGAGAGGGATAGTCCAAAATCTCACCCTCTGATATCGATGTAGGCTGCTGTATTGAGGGGATCGGTTCCACAGGCGGTGGTGAACAAGTTTTCTCATGGCCAGACAAGAGCACACCCAACGGTAGCACTTCCGATGACATCGGTACCAAAGGTGGTGCTACCGAAGAAGGCGGACAAGCCGAATTTTCCCCCAAGTTCTTGGATTTATTTTTATTTTTCCAATGAACGTCCTCCGAAGGTTTAGCCTTTGATTTTTTGGCAAACTTCTTAGCCTTAGAAATGGCCGAGGAGCGCCCAGGCGTAGGAGGGTTTGAGCGACTTAAGGGTAAAACCCCGCACTCCTCAGACAAGACAACTGGCTGAGGCATTGAAGAAGCCTGCGATGGAGTAGAGGCAAGAGTATCCACTGCTTCCAGGGCTTTTTTCCACAAAATAGCCCGTAGCCTGTCCGACCGATTTCATCGAGCCTGTCTCGAGAGACTCATACAGTGAGAGCACGACTCTACAATATGTGCTTCTCCTAAACAAGTCAAGCACAAGGAATGGCCGTCAGTGAGAGGCAACTTACTCCCACAGCAAGAACACTTTTTCAACAAAGCTCTCTGCACCATAAGCAGAAAAAACAAGTATGAGGTAATGACAAAAATAGTCGTACCTCAGAGAAAAACTAGCTAACTAACCTATTTAAATTTAAATATTTTTTAAATAACTAACAATACGAGAGAACGAAAGCCTAACTTATCTAAGCTAACTGTATATATATTGAGATATAAATATATATATTTATGAAACAACGCAGTTCACTAGGAACGAAGCTTCTGCGAGGCAAACAGCACAGCAGTCGAAAAAGAACTGAGGTAAGCGGGAACCCGATGGAGCATGTGCAATAGGATGGTGGGGGAGGGTTCCCGCCAAAATCTAAGCTATAGAAGTTTCCCGAACGGGGCTTGGCGCCAGCGCGAGCCCATATGTGTGATGCACAGAGACCACGAAGAAGAACTTTGGTGAACTTATTTGCAAGATTGTGTTACTGTTCTCAAGTGAGTGCCATTGAAAATCTCTTTGCTATGGCAGCACTCAAATGAGATTCATCCATGCTTAAACATTTCTTACCCAGTGTCTTGCCGAACTATGTTCAGCCTATGCTTGCCAGCAATATTGACTCAGGAATATGTCCCACACAACTGGAACTACATGCAGACCAGAATCCAAAGAACCAAATGCAAAAGTGGAAAGTGTTTCTGCACACACATAGAAGTGAGACACCCATTTTCCCTTCCAACTCACAGCAAATTCCAAACTGGAGGGTCTCCTCCCATGAACAGGTTTTCAGGGTGGAGGACATCCCCCCACCCCCCCGCTCTAGTACTACACAGTACCTTTAGATTCTGATCAAGGTAAAAAAAACATTCACGTCTGTTTGGTGTCATTTACCTGGAGGTAGTAACGTTTAAAATACTAACTCCCACTCCTGCAATCTTGTCTGCAACCATATGCTTCATATGTTTGCACTTATGGGCCTATTTCTAGCTGAGGTCCCATTATAGTGATAAATTAGACTATAAGGAGGTGCCCATGCTTGAGAGATTGTATTTGATATTCATCAGTAAAGACACTACTATTTCCTATTGCCACTTGCTGGATTTCCCACCCCCAGTTTTCCTTGCCCCATCCAGTTTCCCGCCCCCTCCCTAGCCTGGCTGTGCTTTTTTCCCAATACTCCCACCCCGTGCTGGCTTTCCTGGTATCCCCCCTCTGTCATCCCACTCCCCACACTAACCCCCTGGCTTTCCCATCCTTCCCTGCCCCTGGCTTCTTGATATCTTCCCTTTCCTCAAACCCACTACTCACCTAAGCTCTCCCCAGTTACCATGCAATGGGCCCATTTTCCTTTAAAAAAAATGTTTTTTTTGCTAGATGGCTAAGTCCACTGCAGAGTGAAACTCTATCCTGCAGCCGTTGGTCATCTTAATTTCCTAAATAATGTCTTTGAGTCCATGTGAGGCCCGGATGCATTGTGGGGAAATGAAGATGGCTGTGGCTGGAGGGCAGAGCTTCACTTTGAAGAAAGGAAAATTTCAATTTTAGTTATTATTTTTTAATCAGGCCAGTTGGGTGCACCACTGCTGATCTCCAGAGTTAGAGTGTACTGAATTGATGTATGTACAGTACAGCAGTAGATTTTTCTATTTTCTTGGCATGGATGTTTCAGGTTATCTTTTTCAGGAATCTTAGAAATAAAATAGTCAGGCCAGAACTGACATTTAGCAGGTGTGAGTTGCAAAAGTAGGCAAGAATGCAAAGACGCAGAGCACTATTATGAAAGCAACGAAGAATTAAAACTTACATCCTTCTGAAACCCTGTGCAAGTCACATGAACAACTCCAGAGTTCAGCAAACAAGTGGCATCTGTGAAGCAGAGTATTTCATTAGAATCAACATTGCCAGCGAGGTCAAATAGTCATAACACTCATTTAAATGAAAACTTAAATAAGTCCCATATTTACTTCCTTTTCTTCAAACAAGAGTCAAACGTTTATCTAGAACAGGAGTGGGCACCATACTAGATGCAAACTTCCAATGGCCCCAGCTAGTATGATCAATGGTCAAGGTTGATAAGAATTAGAATCCATCATCATCTGGAGGGCCACAAGTTCACCACCGCTAATCTGCATCTATATCTATCCATAGAGATTGGAACATTGGAAAAAGCACGGAGAACACAATCAGACGTTTGTTTAGTCTACAAGTCCCAGGTTCCTCCCTGCCAGTTCTGTTCATGGCCAAAGCTCAGTAAAATAGAGAAACACAAACACTGAAGAGAAGAAAGTATACAGAAGATAGTGAGCCTAGATATGACCACAGAAGAGAACCTGATCCAGCTAGATATAGAGGCTGGTGATTTACGGTATAGCCTCTGAAATACGTACAAGTGTGGTTGGGATGCCTTTTCCACACCAACCCCCAAGGAACCGGTATTCCATTCTCCAGATTGGTGTGAGGAAGACTTCCCACGATGGAATATGCTAAAGCTTTGTAAGGGGGTATATAAAACCAGTGTATTAGCATGATCTCCGCTGAGGCATAGGTGTCTATTTTATAATGCCTCACTTTCTATGTTGCAGCATGTGTACTGAGAGTTGCCAAAGTAGCTACTGACCTAGTGGAACACACGGTGACATTAACAGGTTTTGGGAGGTGTGATGCTTCATAAACTGAAGTGGAAAAGGTTGCTTACCTGTAACTGTTGTTCTTCGAGTGGTCATCTGTGCAGTCACACACATGGGCTTCTGCGCCTGCGCAGAGGCTCGATTCGGGAAACTTCCATAGCTATTAATTTTCGGCGGGAACCCTTCCCCCACTGCTGAGTGCACATGCGTGGAAGGGTTCCCGCCCGATACCTCAGTTCTTCTGAGACCCCCAATAAGAGGTTCAGGCTGAAGTAACACCTTTAGATCACCCAAGTCAGGCCCAAACGATTAGGCCTAAACAACCATCCAGAGGGGATGGCGGGTGGCTTGTGCGACTGCACAGATGACCACTCGAAGAACAAAAGTTACAGGTAAGCAACCTGTCCTTCTTCTTCGTGGTCTCTGTGCATCACAATCACAACAGTTTTAAAAGCAAGAGAAAAATACAACATTAAAAACATCTTAAAATTCATCTGGATAGGCCTGTTGGAGGAGGACAGTCTTCATGACTCTCTTAAATTCATGAAGACTGTCAATTTGTCTAACCTCCTGGAAGAAAAGGTCCTCTGGGTAACAGCCGCCAGCCTAATTCTGGCTGGCTTGAGTAAATTCTTCCCAGAGGACCTAAGTGTGCGGGGCGGATTGTACGGGAGAAGGCGATCCCGCAGGTACCCTGGACCCAAACCATTTGGGCTTTAAAGGTTATAACCAACACTTTATACTTCGCCCAGAAACTGATTGGCAGCCAATGAAGCGATTTTAAAACTGGTGTGATGTGATCACCCCTAGATGTACCGGTGACCAACCTGGCTGCCATATTTTGAACAAGTTGAAGTTTCCGGACTAGGCACAAAGGTAGCCCTATGTACAGCGCATTGCAGAAGTCAAGCCTCGAAGTTACCAGTGGGTGCACTACCGTCTTTAGATCTTCCAACTCTAGGAAGGGGCGCAGCTGACGTATCAGCCGAAACTGATAGTAGGCACTCCTGGCTGTCACATCAATCTGAGCTGTCATCTGGAGCGACGGATCCAGGAATACCCCCAAGCTGCGAACACAATCTTTCAGAGGGGGTGTAACCCCATCCAGAACTGGTTGACACACCTCCAAACCCAGGTTTGGGCCTTTGACAGCAAGCACCTCCGTCTTGTCTGGATTCAGCTTCAGTTTGTTTTTCCTCATCCAGCCCATTACCGCCTCCAAGCATTCATTCAAAGGAGACACACTATCCTTAGCTGACAATGTTGTCGAAGGCATAGAGAAATATATTTGGGTGTCATCAGCGTATTGATAGCACCCCGCCCCATGCCTCTGGATGATCTCTCCCAGCGGTTTTATGTAAATATTAAACAGCATTGGGGAAAGGATGGCACCTTGTGGTACACCACATAGCAGCTCCTTTTTTGAAGAGCAGCTATCCCCAAGCATCACCATCTGGAACCTGCCCGAGAGATAGGATCGGAACCACTGAAGCACAGTGCCCCCGATCCCCAATTCCCCCAGGCGCTCCAGAAGGATACCATGGTCGATGGTATCGAAAGCCGCTGAGAGGTCCAAGAGTACTAGCAGGGACACACTCCCCCTGTTGATACTAAGGCGACCAAAGCGGTCTCAACTCCGTATCCCGCTCTGAAGCCGGTTTGAAATATCAGTTTCATCCAAGACTACCTGGAGTTGAAAAGCAACTGCTCTCTCGATCACCTTGCCCAAAAATGGAAGATTTGATACTGGCCTGTAGTTATTAAGGTCCAGGGGATCCAGGGAGGGCTTTTTTAGAAGCGGCCTTACCACCGCCTCTTTTAAACATGATGGAAAGCTTCCCTCCCTGAGAGATGCATTAATGATATGCTGTAGATGTGATCTAACTGCATCTCCTCCCTGGACGACCAGCCAGGAAGGACAGGGGTCGAGAGGGCAAGTCATCTTCCTCACACATCCAAGTACCTTGTCCACATCCTCGGTACTCACTAACAGAAACTGATCAAGTGTAATCCTACTTGCGGAGTCACTGGACACTCCACTGTCAACCTCTGCTATAACAATGGCATCTAAGTCGGCTCTTATCCGAGAGATTTTATCTGAGAAATGATCGTTAAAGGCATCACAGCGAACTGCCAAAGGCTCTAAAATCGGATTCAGGGGAGAAGGAGCCTGAGTTAGACCCCTCACCACCCTGAACAGTTCTGCTGGATGTGAATTCGCAGACGCAATGCGTGCAGAGAAGAAAGCTATAGAAACGAAGATGTTCTCTATGTCATGTCTTGTCGGATATAAGTCGAGTTTTCCGCCATCGGCGCTCCAGCCGTCGTCCTTTCCGCTTCAGCTCCCTGAGGTCTTCTGTATACCAGGGTGCCTTATTAGAAGCGGGCCGGAGAGGACGTTTGGGGGCGAACGTGTCGATAGCCCTAGTTAGGTCTTGATTCCATCTACTGACCAGGGCTTCTACAGGATCATCGACGATACCAGCCATGGAACCCTCCAAGGCTTTCTGGAATCCAGAAGGATCCATCAGCCTTCGAAGGCGGACCATCTTAATAGGTCCGCCACCCTTGCAGGGACGGGTGGTAGCCGCGATACTAACCCTGACCAGAAAATGGTCTGTCCATGACAATTCAGAGGTATTCAGTACCTCCGCCCACAGATCCGTCTGTTCGGAACTGAAAACAGCATCGAGGGTGTGACCTGCTGAATGTGTGGGATCAGAGACCAATTGGGATAGGCCCATGTTTGTCATGGATGCCATGAACTCCCAAGCTCCACCTGACAAACCGGCCCCGAATGGGATGTTGAAATCGCCCAGGACCAAGAGCCTGGGCGAATCCAACACCAGCTCCGAGACCAGTTCTGTGAGCTCGGCCAGGGAGACTGATAGGCAGCGGGGTGGCTGGTACACTAACAGAATCTCTAGTCTATCCCTGGTCTTCAGACTCAGGTACACACACTCGATGTGATTCAGTTGCCGGACAAGATGTCTGGTCAGGTTAAGATGGTTTTTGTAGACCACAGATACTCCGCCCCCCCGCCCACTTTCCCTCACCTGCTCACTAACACATTACCCAGCTGGGAGAGCCTGAGCCCATGTCGGGCCACTGTCATCTCCCAGCCAGGTCTCCGTGAAGCATGCCAGGTCAGCCTCCTCTTCTGTGAGGAGGTCAAAGATTATGTTTGTTTTGTTTTTAACCGACCTGGCATTGCATAGGAGCAAGGAAAGGTTCTGTGGGTGGCCTGGATCGTTCCCCAAGATCCCCGGGGTAGCAGGGCGACCGGAAGGTAAGATGGGTATTAAATATCCATCTCTCCTTCCCCTGTGATGGCATTTCGCCCTGCTATCGCCATATCTCCCTCTGCCCCACACAACAGATATTGGTGCTCCCAGACACATTTCAATTGCCCGCGAGAGAAAGAGAAGATGTCTGTTGTCCCGTCGCCTCTCGCACGCGCAAGAGAGAGAAGGAGGAGGTGGGTGGGTGGGGGGCGTGCAAGATGTCAGCTGCACTTGTCCTTCTCCTCCCCCACTCAGATGATAGGACGGCTCTGCCGAAGGAACAGTCCGCTCGAGACCTGACGTCCAGACGATAATGCTGGGCGAAGGTGAGATGTGTGGACCAGGTAGCTGTTCAGCAGATTTCTGGGATAGACACGCCACGGTGGAAGGCTGAGGACGTGGCTATTGCACGGGTGCAGTGTGCTTTAATTGGAGCCGGTAGCTCAAGCTTAGCCAATCTGTATGCCAAGGTGATACACTGGACCAGCCATGCTGCTAGGTGCTGTGACGAGGCCGCTTGACCCTTTCGGGCAGTGTCATAGCAGACAAACAAGCGTTTGGTGGCACGGAAACTCTCAGTGTGGGCTTTATAAAAAGCCAAGGCTCGGCGTACATCCAGCATGTGGAGCGCTCTCTCCAGAGCTGTCACTGGGGACGGAAAGAACGCCAGAAGGATAACATCCTGGTTGATGTGAAACGCAGAAATGACCTTCGGGAGGAAATGAAGGTCAGGTCGGAGAATTACCTTGTCCCGATGAAAAAGGAGGTAAGGCTCATCCATTCGTAAGGCAGCCAGTTCGCTGGTCCTATGAGCCGATTTGATAGCTACCAAGAAGAGAACCTTCAAGGTGAGGAGTCTGAGGTCGGCTGTAGCAAGCGGTTCGAAAGGTTTTGTGATTAGGGCTTGGAGGACCACTGACAAGCTCCATGCCGGGTGGAGAGACTGTCTGGGTGGGGCAAGATTCGAGAGGCCCTTGAGAAAACGTTTAATCAAACGATGGGAAAAAACAGTTGACCCTTCAACTTGGTCATGTGAGGCCAATATAGCCGCCAGGTAAACTTTAACTGATGATAACTGCAGACCTCTGTCAATTAATTGGATCAAAAAGGACATGATCTGCTGGATTGAACAGGTAGTGGGGGAGTGTTGGTGATAGAGTTTGTTTGTTTTCCTCCTGTGAGTCTAGTCCGATATTCCAGCATGTGCATTTCCTCCCACAGCTTAGATAAATCACTGCTCACAACAAGGATTTACTTTAGGGAGTATTTTACTTGTTCAGATAAGCATTTAAAAGAACTGAAATCAACTTATCTTCATACTTTACACAATCTCTTTCTTCCGTTGAGCAGCCGTTAACAAAATGATGAAGCAAAACAATATTCAAGCATTCCTCTGCATTCTTCTGCTCTTTCCACAGCACAAAATGCTTTGCCTGTTCCTCGCAGCTTTCCCAGTCAGCTTTTCTCATTCAGCTTACTTCCAGTCAGCTTACTTCTCAGCACAGCTTACTCTTCCAGCTTTCTTCTCCAGACAGCTTTCTTCCCCAGACAGCTTTCCCCAGAATCCAGTTAACTTACTTCCCAGAACCCAGTTAGCTTACTTCCCAGAACCCACTCTGTTCTCTTTGCTTTTTTTTCTTTCTTTTTTATGCAGTTAATAGAGTTAAATTCAGGTGTGTCTTATACCTTAATTCAGAACACCTACTTTCAATTTCCACTTTCATTCTCTCCTTATCTTCCTTGTTTAACAAAATAATACATACTTAATTGCATTCCTTTCAATTACTAACAGGGAGAATCCATTCTGGAAAGTGAAGGCAGAAAAAGCCTTCCATTTTCTGGCGTATGATATCCTCGTAGATGGCCTGAGGGCTGCTTGTAAAATGTCCTGGACCCTTGAGTTTAGAAGGGTGGCATTAGCCTCCAGGCCGTGAGGTGGATGGAGTCCAGATCCGGGTGGGTCACCTGGCCGTGTGCCTGGTATAGGAGATCCTGTTGGGTCTGGAACAGGAAGTAGTGGCCACGTGACATGTTCAGGAGAGGAGCGAACCACCCCTGTCTGGGCCACCAGGGGGTGAGCAGTATGCAATTTGTTTGATCTGTCCTGATCTTGGTCAGAACCCGCGAGATGAGGGGAATTGGTGGAAACATGAAGAACAGATGTCCTGTCCAGTGTCTTAGAAACGCATCTCCTTGTGACTTTAGGCTATACCCTGCTCTGCTGCAAAACAGGTTGCAGATGGCATTGTCTGCTGTTACGAACAGATCGAAGGTAGGGCGACCCCATAGTTTGTAAACCGACTGGAGGGCCCGGGGGAGAATTTGCCACTCGTGGACAAGGGAGAGTTGTCGGCTGAGTTGATCGGCGAGGTGATTGTGACGACCTGCGATGTGGAGTGCTGTCAAAGCAATCCCCCTGCGTAGACACCAGTCCAGGATATGTATGGTAAGTTTTGACAGGGCTGGGGATTTTGTCCCTTCCTGCTTGTTGATATAATAAACCATGGTGGTGTTGTCCGAAGTTATCTGGACGTGACAGTTGTGCAGATAGATGTCGCTCGAAGGATCTGAGCTCTTTCTGTACAGCTAACAGTTCGAGGAGGTTTATGAGCGCCATTTGTTCCCTGGTAGACCAGGAACCTTGCACCTGGAGAGAGTCGCAATGAGCTCCCCATCCCACTAAGGATGCGTCTGTGGTCACCATCCTGGTTGGTGCCCGAGGCAGGAACGGGACGCCCTGTAGGAGGTTGGGGAGGTGAGTCCACCAACAAATTGATCTTATAATGGCCGGTGGTACCTGAAGGAAAGTGCGCCTGGCGTTTGCCTGTGGATGGAAGGCTCTGGTGAACCAGAGTTGAAGTCGGCCCATTCGAAGGCAGGCAAATGGAATGACCATCGTCGCCGCCGCCATGTGGCCTAATAGGCGTTGGATCCAGATTGCTGCCAGCCGTGGATGACGTACCACGTGAGTGGCTAGTGATTTCAGGGTGAGAGCTCTGTCTCCTGGAAGATAGGCCTTTCCTTTTGGAGCGTTGAGGACTGAGCCAATGAACCTTATGGTTCTTTGTGGTTCGAGTGATGACTTCTTCAGATTGATGAGGAGTCCAAGATGGTTGAGAAGATGTACATATAGTCGACATCCTTGTCGAGCTGAGTGTGCGAATGAGCAACGAGGAGCTAATCGTCCAAGTATGGGTGAACTTGGATCCCCTGTCTTCTGAGGAAGGCACACACAACCACCATGCATTTGGTGAAGACTCGGGGTGCTGTTGAGAGGCCGAATGGCAGGACCCTGAACTGGAAAGGCTGAGGGCCGATGGCGAAGCGTAGAAATCGTTGACTTGCCTCATGAATATCTATGTGGAAGTACGCATCCTGCAGGTAGATGGAAGCAAACCAGGCATCCTTCATTAGAAGGGGGAGAATTGTGGTGATTGACGCCATGCGGAATTTCTTGGGCGTGATGAATGTATTTACATCTCTGAAGTCCAAAATGGGACTGTATTCTCCATCCGGCTTTGGGACATTGAAATATCTGGAGTAGAACCCCTGGTATTTCTGGGAAGGTGGCACTGGCACGATGGCACCTTTTTCCAAGAGAACCGTGACCTCTGCGAGCAGAGGGGTGGATGGGTGAGTTGTCTGAAACCCCCCAGATGGTGGTAGGGTGTCAAACTTGATGTAGTAACCGTCTCTTATGATGGAATGGACCCAGGTGTCTGATGTGATGGTTTCCCACATTGATAAGAACGGGGCGAGACGATTTCCAAAAGTTGTGATGGTGAGTGAGGAAGAGTCAAAGACGTCGTCTGTCACCATAGTCACTCCTTTTTCGCTGCGAATGGAACTTGGAGGATGGAAAGGGTTGTTTCTTCGATTGTTGAGAGGATTGTTGCTGCTGCTGGGATTGTTGTCTGACAAATGGGCCATCCATCTGGAATCTACCCGTACTGGAGAAGGATTGGTGGGACCAGTGCTTTGCTTTAGAATGTTGTGGGTAGGTCGCGAGACCCATCTTTTTGGCTGTGGTCTTTGCCTTCTGGACGGTGTCCATGGCGCCATCCGTTGTTGTATGAAACAGACCGGTGCCATCGAAAGGGAGGTTGTCAATGCGTGCCTCCTGCGATAGGCCTGCCGAGCGGAGCCAAGCGTGTCTACGCAAGGCAATTGAGCTGACCATAAGTTTGGTGCCACAGTCAGTTTGATGACGGGCTGTATGCAATTCTTGTTTGGCGAGGCGAACTGCCTTTGTCTGAAAAACTCGGGCAAGTTCCCTTTGATCTCCTTCCAGATGGTTGCACAGGGAACCCATCTTTTCCCACAGAAACAGATATTGCGCCATAGTCGCCTGGTAGTTAGAGACCTTTAAACTGAGTGCTGCAGTGGAGTACATCCGGCGACCCATTAAATCTAACTTCCTTCCCTCCTTATCAACAGGGGTGGAATGTGTTTTCTGCGAGCGTCCTTGCGAGGCTTCCACTATGACCGAGTTCGGTGGAGGGTGAATGATGAGAAACTGTGTGTCCTTGTCTAGAATCTTGTACACGTTCTCCAGACGTTTAGAGGTGGGCGCTAATGAAGCTGGGGTTTTCCATGCTTGTTGCACAGTTTGAAGGAGGGCTGGAATGAAAGGAATGGCTATTGTAGAGGTGGACTCAGCCTGGAGGACATCATAGATTGTGTCTGTCACTCGTTGATCTGGCTGATGTGTCTCTAATCCTAGGGACTGGGCCATACGCTGAAAAGGGTCCACGAAGGAGCCGTAATTATCCGATGGTGACACTGGTTCCTGGGATGCCACTAGGGAGTCTGGCGATGCTGTGTGCCAGTCTCTCGAGGCCAAAGATGAGGAGTCAGAATGGTAGCCATCTGAATCACTCAGAATGTTGGGTTTTGCCTTGGCGAACAGATTGCTGCGATGAAGAATGCCTGTTCTCTAACAGCGGAGGAGACGGAGCTGGTTGGTATGTCTGCAGTGTGCGGTACTCTGCAGATGGTAAGGGTCTTTCCGTATGCCGGGATATTGTCGGCTCCCGAGGAGGATGTCTGGAGGGGAGTCTAGCTGTTGCCCCATACTCCTCTCGATACGGTTTCGGGCGGTTTCGTCCAAGCTCAGAGCGAGGTGATCCCAGTCAGAAGCTGGGGATCGAGAGCGATATGAGAATTCTCACTGTTGGCGGCGTCCTCTATAGTAATCCTGCGTCGATCTATCCTGATGAGGAGAGAATAGTGTTGGAGGCAGTGTCGTTGTTTGCCCTGGTTCCAGGTACGATCGTGGAGAATCCTGGATTTCCACTTCCAAAATCGATGCCGGGCGCTGTCTCGGTGTCGAGCGTTGGGAGATGTCGGCGTCGACCCTCGGTGTCGAAGCGCGTACGGTGCCGAGAGTCGGAGTCGAGCGGCGAGGCTCCAAATCAGGTCTTGAGGCGGATGAGGAAGACGCCCTTCGTGCCGGTGGGGATACAATCCTCGGTATCGAGGATGCCCCCGATCTGTCTTTCGGCAAGCCGATATCGATTCTCGGTGTCGGCGTCGACGCTGATATCGATGTCGACCTCTGTTCAGTGTCGAGCCTTGGTGTCGATCTCCCAGTCAGTCGCTGGGGTTTGTCGGCGTCGTGTCTCCTCTTTTTCTTTTTCTTTTGCTGGTCCTCAAGCGGTTTCGGCTTTTGACCCTTTTTAGAAAGTGTCTTCGCCACCACCGTTGCAAGAGATGTACCCGGTAAGTTGGGTGTCTCTCTTTGAGCTCTACCATGCTGGGAGCTAGCTGGCGAACCTGGTACCGACACAGGATGACCAGGTCATGGGCTGAAGTAGCTGATGGAGACCCCATCGCAGGGGAATCAGCCGCTGCTAAGGCTTTGGACCAAAGCTCTGCCCAGAGTTTGTCTGCCCGGTGTTTTCACGTTTGCTTTGAGAAAGCTTGGCAACTGGAGCACGCCGCAACTTTATGGCTTTCGTCCAGACAAAAAAGGCAAAGATTGTGCCTGTCGGATGGCAGTAGCTTGCTACCGCAACGGCAGCACTTTTTGAAGGGGGCCCGGAGGGCCATAAGAAAAAACCCGATGGTAAATCTTACTATATCTGAAGGATTTAACGATGTTTCTGACATTTTTTCTTTATTTTTCTACAGAAGTCCAAAGACGATGTTCCCGACGATGCAGCCGCGATGGCAGTCGAAGAAGAACTGAGGTATCGGGCGGGAACCCTTCCACGCATGCGCACTCGGCAGCAGGGGAAGGGTTCCCACCGAAAATTAACTAATAGCTATGGAAGTTTCCCAAATCGAGCCTCCGCGCAGGCGCAGAAGCCCATATGTGTGATGCACAGAGACCACGAAGAACTACAGGCTTTAAGCTATCTGGCTAAGATTGATCTGGACACATTTACCCCCATAGCTGTGGGATGAAAAGAGTTAGAGCATGACTTTCTGAAAGAGGTTCTTTTGAGATATTTTGACCACCCTGCATACATCTAACCTGTGCCAGTCCTTCTCCAGGGAATGAGAAGGGTCAGGGCAGAAAGAAGTTAGAATTAACTCCTATGTACTAGGAAAGATGGCATTTGCTTTAGGGATAACGGCAGGGTCTGGTTGCACGATGGCTGTGTCCTTTGAAAGGTGATGAGACTTTCTCTAACCAACAGTGCTGGCAGTTTGGAAATTCTTCATGCCAAGGTGATGGCCATGAGGAACAAAATCTTCTGTGATAGGAATCTGAGAGGTACTGTTTTGAGTGGCTAAAAGGTCAGAGTAGATAAAATGACTGGTGGGCTCCAGGATAGAAATCTGTGGATTGGTGGTAGACTTAAGAGTATGCCCCCTTGATGTAAGGATAGGAGCTAATTGGAGAACAACCAGGTTTGGGCAGTACAGAGGAAATGGCCAAAGTTTGCTTGCATAGGTTACCTGGTTTGAGAACTAGATCAAGGCCTGCTTGGGGGAATGGCAGAAGTTCCTTCAGGCCTACTGAGTGGACGTCTAATTTTTTTTAATGTCTTATGCCACCTGGTGAAGGCTTTCCAGGAGGTTTTATATATATGCACGGTGGAGTCATTCCTCAAAGACAGTAAGGTAGTAATGATCAAGTCGGGTTATCCTAAAGAGGAGTAGGCTGTCTGTTCAACATGCATCTAACTGAACCCAACCTGGTCTAGATGGATAACTGGGCCTTGAGTGAGGAGATCTGGTATTGGAGGAAGGAACCAGGGCATAGCAGCTAGCAGAGGGTTGGTGCTTTCAACCTTCACATGTTAAGCTGACACTCTCAGCAGCCTCAAATGATCTTCTGGGCAAGCACAAGGCTGACTGATCAACACTAGTCTCTACTAATAGGAGATACCCTATCCACTGATATTACAAGATGTTAGTCAGACAGTGTAAGGAAGACACAAATTGAAAAGCCCCCACAACTGCAATGGCCATAACTGCTAGAAATTATACAGGACACAAATTTCATCTCCAATTCTCCTAATCAATAAGTTCCTGTAGAAGCAATTGATGGCATACATACCAAAGTTGTAGGTGCTTGGGTTAAAAAACTGTTCCGGCGGAGGATATGAAGGAGGCACACCTCGACTGAAGCTTCGTTCATGTACCAAGACATCCAAGATGCGATGTGGAGACGTCATGCTTACTACAGCATCCAGGGACCACAATGCAAAATAGGGACAATTATGTAGAAATTCCCCTGGCCTTGAGAAAGCAGACAAAAAAGAAAAAGGTGTCAAGCTCACAAAGTACTACATATGCTTTTTGGAAATCTATATAAAAAAAGACCACGTCTTACCTTAATGAATCTGGCATTTGAGCATGATACCAGCGATTTATGTCAAATATACCTAAATAGGTAGAAGGTTTGCCTTGACCATAGGTATTCACTTGCCAGCTAATTACAGATACGCTTGTGTCAGGTGATAGGACTGGTGGCGGGGAAAGAAAGAAAAAGATGGAACTTTTGTAAAAAGTGTTGGCAACTATGAAACAGTTCAATTTCACAGAATATGCCTCACAACTAATTTTAAGGATGAAATAAAGTGTCAGTGCAATATGATAAAATACATTTTTACTAATCTGAATCTCTCGTGTTCTTCCAGTTTCACTAGCTACTTGCAGCCCTATCGTAGCTTTGTTTATGTTGGGTGTCAGGTGCTTCGTAGACAATTCACAGGGCTGGCCCTGTGAATTGTAGACTGAAGACTTGGCAATTTGTTATGAGAAAATGTATCTCTGCTTCTCTGGTATGTGCTTATCTCAAATAGTAGGCTGAAGGCCTTGAACGTTCTCTGGGAATTAAACTATGCTTTGCAAAGGTGGGGGCTATCTTCCTCACACTGTGGCGTCATCAGAAGAGGTTGAACCGTGCCGCCCTGTTGGTACGTGAGTTTAGATTACAGGCCTGAAGCCCTGTCTATCAAAGTAGCTTAGAATTTGCCCAGCCTCCACACTATATTGCCTTGGTCCTGAGAGTAATTCCGTTGCTAGGAATTATCTCGTCTATCCTCTTGCTGCTCTGCTACTGCTGTGAGTTACTATTCTGATTTGGAATTGTGAGATGCACTCTATACATGTTCTGTTAATGTTTGGACTTGTTACTTCTAAAGAACTCTGCCATGAAAAGTGCACTGTGGCTTTTCATAGATTTGGACTTGAGATTACTGTTCTGGATTCGTGTTCTATAGCTTGCTGTCTCTCTCCATGGAGCCAAAGTTACGGGCAGAGAGAGGCAGAAGCTCATTGTTGCTGTTCTACAATTCTGTGTGTGTGTGAGACCTGTGAGAGGACCTTCCTCAGAGCTAAAGCTACGTGAATTGGGAAGGCTCCCTAGGTCGAAGAGGTTCATTTCCTGGCTTCTGGCTTCCGTGGTCAGCTCAGCGTTCCCTGACAGGCTGAGTGAAGATTTAGTTGCCAGTTGACCGTTATACTACTGTTAGGAGGCCTAATCCTAGAGTCTCTCTATGTTCCAGAGGATTCCAGTGCAGCGTGGCCGCTCCTGCCCTCTAAGGACTAGAGTTAATCTCTAAATGTCAGTCCCTGAGTGAGTGCTGTTCACATTAAGCTGTTCTACCTGAAAGCTGTCTAGTCTGACTTCAGCTTCAAGTGTGTGTTTGCAGAAATGAAACCGTTATGCTTTGAATTCCGTGTGATTACAATAAAAGAAATCTCACTGTTATTGTTGTGTATCAGTGTACATGAAGTCGTGAGCAAGAACTTTAGAGAGTTAGCCAGAGTCACGACAGTTTACTTGAAATTAAGTACACATGAGATGTGGACTAATCTTCTAGCTTCCTTTGTTAAAAATAATTTTGGAGAACAAAATAACATGGATGGATTTTACTAGCTGTTTGTTATAGAAAGAGCTGCTGAAGGAGAAAAAAAATCAAGCTTCACTTCTGGATCGGGGCCAAAATTGACAAGATGGCTCCAAAGACAAAAGATTCCGAGTTTTAGAAAAGTTTGATGCAATTTCTCTAAAATCAAATCCACAGTTTCTCCTAAGTTTTTCCACTGAAAGCTCCTGGAGGAATCTTCACGCCCCTGATGACTTTTTTTCATCTAACACCAATTTTCTCTTATTTCTGATAAACGGTTAAAACAGTTCAAAAGCAACAACCCAAAAGAATTGCTGTGGGATACCATAATCTGAACTCACTTTTATGTTTGAAAGGCATTATGGAGAAAGTTTTAAAGTTACGGAGAAAGCATTGTCATTCCTAGTTATAACGGTAAGCTTCTAAAAATGCATTTATACCAACCTTCGTTAATACCATCTTCTCTGTCAACATGGCTTCGAAATTTTTCTACAGTTTGACAACCAATTAATTTGGTGTTGCTAGTCTGCCCCCTCAAAGAGAAAACTCCTCCTGCAAGGTCTAGACTGTACCTTTCTTCACAGTATTCCAAACCCTGGAAAAACACACAGTGATTACTTCAGAACAGTGTGCACTATACAGATCAGCAAGAAGTTTTAATAAAAAAGGAATGCTTAAACTTAATATACAAAGTACTTTTATAAATGCTTCCCAATTATGACACAAAACAGTGAGGTTCAATATTGCCTTAAATAAAAGGCTTACATGGTAAAATGTGCAAAAAAAGCAGAAAGAAAGCCTTTTTGCCTAAGCTATAACACACACTGGCAGCTTTCATATTTTTAGAAAGGATGACATAGAGCAACTGTTTCTACCAAGTACAAGAGGCATACAGGAAACTTTCCTTAATATAGAGCAGTCCAGAAAGAGAGCAAACGGTCTAGACAGTGTGCAACTATCATACTAGGTATTTTAAAGGAAAAGGGCAGAATCCAATACTGCCAGCGTGCAAGTGGGAACAACTGCTAGCACAATGGGATAGTAGTGCCAAAAGAAACCACCACTTCCGGAATGGGACAAGTCAGCAGAGATCATGGAACTCTGCTGACGTGTCCCAGTGCAGAAGCAGTAGTTTCAGGCAGTTTCTTGGGTTACTAGCAAGCACTAATTTCCTGTTGTGCTAGCGGTGATTCTCACTAGCACAACTTGTTTAGAGCTGGTGGACTGACAGCATTGGATACCACCAACTATTAAATAAAAACCTAGTAGAGCTGCTTTAAGAATAAAATATCTAGTCTCAGGATGCAGAGTTCTGATTACGCACGATGTTGTATACTGTACAACACAGTACACTACATATAATGACACTTAAGAAATGCAGGTTGCTTACCTGTAACTGTAGTTCTTTGAGTGGTCATCTGTGCATTCACACACATGGGCTTGCGCCGACGCCGAGCCATCTCGGGACTTCTATAGCTAGCCTAGATACTTTTTGGTGGGAACCCCTCCCCCACCGCTCCAACGCGCATGCTCCGGGTTCCTGCTCACCTCAGTTCCTAGAGACCGCCTGGCCTCATGGCCGAGATGATACGTTACTAAATTTAGTACTATCAGGAGCTAGGCGTGTAACCAATTGACAATGATGCCAAGAGGGGACGGTGGGAGGGTTGTGTGAATGCACAGATGACCACTCGAAGAACTACAGTTACAGGTAAGCAACCTGCATTTCTTCTTTGTGGTCTCTGTGCATCACACACATGGGCGATTAACAAGCCACACTTACCGGTGGTGGGATGCACGCTGTCTTGGTTACTGCAGGACTGCAGAAAGCACCGACCTTCCAAAGGCATAATCGTGTCGTGCCTTGACGTCAAGCTTATAGTGCTTAACGAATGTGGAGACCTTAGACCACGTAGCAGCCTTACAAAGGTCAGGGATGGAGATTCCGCGGTTCAGAGCAGTAGAGGTTGCCTGTCCATACGTTGAATGGGCATTCAGTTGTTGCGGGACGTCTCTTCCCGCCAGCTGGTAGGCTAATGAAATAGTTTGAACGATCCATTTGGGGAATCGCTGAGAAGACACGGGCAGGCCTTTAGTCTTTCCCCCATAGCAGACGAAGAGGTTGCAAGACTTTCGATAATGGTCGGACCGGGATTTGTAGAACGCTAGGGCTCTACGTACATCCAGAGAATGTAACCTTGCCGACAATGGGTCTGTCGTTGTTTGAAAGAAGGAAGGCAAGACAATGTCCTGGTTAACATGGAACGTGGAAACCACTTTGGGCACAAATGAGGGTCCTGGCCGTAACACGACCCGGTCCCTGAAAAACTGAGTATATGGTGGGTCAATCAGCAGGGCGCAGAGCTCTGATGCCCGTCTGGCCGACGTGATGGCTGCAAGAAAGGCCGTTTTGAATGTGAGAAGTCTCAAGTCAATGGTGGCTAACGGTTCGAATGGCTTCGTAGTGAGGGCAGTAAGTACCACAGAAAGGCTCCATTGTGGAACCGGCGACCGGTAAGGTGGGAGGATGTTGCGAAGTCCTTTTAGGAAGCTCTTGGACAGTGGATGTGCCATGATAGAGTAGCCGTCTAAAAAGTCATGGTGTGTTGATATGGCCGCTAAGTAAACTCTAATTGATGAGGCCTTAAGTCCTTTGTCGTGAAGAGAATAGAGAAATTTCAGAATCGACGGCATGGAAGAAGCATTGGGATCAAACCCCTCTGCCCGCGAGAACTGTAGGAAGGAATTCCACTTCTTAGCATATGAGGCTCTTGTGGCAGGCCTTCTGGCTGCCTCCAGAACCGTACGGATCTGCGGTGGGAGCGCTAGGTTATGCCACCTGGATGGATTCTCCATGCAGTGAGTTTGAGAGAGTCTAGGTTTGGGTGTAGCAACCTGTTGCCTGTGTTCGTCAACAGGTCCGGGCGGACCGGAAGGCGCCATGTTTGGCCCTGCGAGAGGCGGAGCAGCGGGGTGAACCAAGTCTGCCTGGGCCACCATGGGGCGATTACAATTGTGTTTACTGCGTTCCTTGCCAGCCTGGCCACTACGAGATTCAGTGGGGGAAAGGGTGGGAACATGTACAACAGGCCCATGGTCCATGGTACCACGAAGGCATCTCCCAGGGAGTGGTGACCGAGGTCCGCTCTGGAGCAATAGGTTGGGCAGACCGCATTCTCGCGTGTCGCGAAAAGATCCACCATCGGAGTGCCCCATGCCTCGAAGATGATGTTGAGGACAGTTGGAGCTAGACTCCATTCGTGAGTGTCGAGGAAACGCCTGCTCAGCACGTCCGCTCGGCTGTTGTCTTTCCCCGCAATATGCACTGCCGACAATCTGATGTCGCGCCGAATGGTCCACAGCAATATGCTCCTGGTCAGATGAAGAGCAGAGGAGCGAGTTCCTCCTTCCTTGTTGAGATACCATATGACTGCTGTGTTGTCGGAAAGCAGCTGCACGTGGTGGCCCTGAAGGTGGTTCTGGAAGGCACATAGTGCGCGCTGCACTGCTAACAACTCCAGCACATTGATGTGGTAGGTTCGTTCCGTGTGAGACCAAAGACCTTGACAACTTAGGTCCCCACTGTGAGCACCCCAACCCAGGAGAGATGCGTCCGTGGTTATGCTGCATGATGGACTTGGATCCACAAACGGCATCCCGGCCAACAAGTGTCGCCTGTTCATCCACCAACGCAGAGAGTTCCTGACATCGCTGGGGATGGAAAATTTCACTTTCCGCGGATTCAAAGTGGGATTGAATTTCCGGAGGAGGAGATGTTGGAGCAGCCGCATGTGCAGGAGTGCCCACTGAACTACAAAGACAGAGCCTGCCATGAAGCCCAGCAAGTTGAAGGGCGTGTAAGGCCGATGTCTGACGCCGGTGGTAGAGGCGTCGAGCCGCCTTCACCAGTGTCACAGCTCTGTCCTCTGGCAGGTAGGCACAGCCCACTATTGAGTCTAGGCGGACTCCGATAAACTGGAGCGACTGTGTCGGCTGAAAAGTGGACTTTTCTGCGTTGATCAGAAGGCCCAATGATGAGAGAAGGTTGACCACCGTGGCGACGTCCATCTGCACGCCGTGGTACGATGACGAGACGATGAGCCAGTCGTCCAAATAAGGGTATAATTCTATACCTTGTGAGCGTAGGTGGGCACATACCGCAGCCATACACTTTGTGAAGACCCTTGGTGCTGACTTGAGGCCAAATGGTAGGACCTTAAACTGAAAAATTTGGTCTCCCACTGCAAACTGAAGGTACTTGCGGTAAGACGGATGGATGGTTATGTGAAAGTAGGCATCCTTTAAGTCTATCAACGTGAACCAACGATCCTTCCGTAGAAGGGGCAGAATTGCGGCCAATGTGACCATTCTGAATTTCTTTGTGACGATGAACTTGTTTAGGTGCCTTTAGTCCATAATTGGGCGAAGACCCCCATCTTTCTTTGGGACCATGAAATAACGTGAGTAAAAGCCTGTTCTTAAACTGGTGCGAGATAGTCTCGTTCTGGCACCTTTGCTCAGCAGGGAGGCTGTTTCTCGCTCCAACGTGGGAGATGGAGGTGTTATTCTCACGGTTCCAAGAGGAGCGGAGGCTTTGAACTCTATCTTGTATCCTTGGCAGATGGTTCGTAGAACCCATTTGTCCGATGTTATGCTCTGCCAAGTATGCTGGAATCGATGAAGGGTGTGTCCGAATAGTGTGTGTTTTGCTGGATTGGTGGTGAAGTCAAAGGCGCCGTTTCTGTGCCGGATCCGGTCTGTTGCGTGGTTTCACGAAACGCGAAGAGGGCTTCCTTTGCTGAAAGGGGGCAGAGGAGCCTGATGGTTGGTAACGCAATGCACGGTCTTGCTGCTGGCGGGGTTCGTAAGGAAGAGGCCTGTACCACTTACGGGTGCGAAAGGAGGGTTGGTGCTGCTGCACAAACCCCATCTTTCGTGCTGTGACTTTGGCTTTATGGATGGTATCCATAGCCGTATCAGTGGTGGCATTGAAAAGGCCCTGACCGTCAAATGGCAGGTCTTCAATGCGAGAGTGAGTCTCTTGAGGTAGGGTGGCTGAGCGCAACCAAGCGTGTCGGCGCAATGCCACTGCTCCTATCATGGCCTTTGCGGCACAATCAGTTTGATGCTTTGTCGTCTCGAGTTGTTGCTTTGAGAGTCGCAGAGCCTCCGCCTGGAATACCCTGGCCAACTCACGTTGGTCCTCAGACAGATAGTTTGTGAGAGCTGACATCTTCTCCCACAGGAAAACCTGATAGCGGGACATCATGGCCTGGTAGTTGGTGACCTTGATGTTAAGGGCGGCTGAAGAATATATGCGCCTTCCAAAGGAATCGAGCTTGCGCCCCTCCTTATCTGTCGGGGTAGAGTGGCTCTTTGAAGATTTCCCTTGTGACGCCTCAACCACGATGGAGTTTGGCTCGGGGAGCTTCTGATTCTTTGATCTTATATAACGCATCCAAGCGTTTTGACGTAGGACCCATTGTCGCCGGGTTGGTCCAGGACTGTTGGATCGTCTTTAACAACATCGGGACCATTGGCAGGGCGAGTTGTGCCGAAGGCTCGACACACATGACGTCAAAGATGCGATCAGTGATGGTTTCTTCTGGCTGGTGGTGCTCAACGCCCAGCGATTGTGCCATTCGAAACATCTGCTCAGTAAAATTACCGAGTTCCATAGACGGTGATGCGGTGTCCTTAGTGCCAACCTCAATTTCAGGTGATGGTACTGAGGGAGGAGGGGATCTCACTGAAGAGGAATCTGAGGCATAGTCCTCAATGGAGCGAGCCGACGACTGAGCCGGAGAGCATGAACGACGTTGCCTGGTAGCCATAGAAGCAGCAGTGGTGACAGTAATCGCTGGCGGCTTGGCAACAGGGTGCGTAGTTGAACGCCCCATCCGTTCCCCAGTGTATGGGTCGAATCTGTAATGAGACCGGGACGAGCGAGAATGGAAGGAACGGTCAGAGCATCTTTTCCAGTCATGAGCAGTGGAGCGGGATCTAGAGCGCGAACGGTGCCTTGATGCCCGGCCAGCTCGAGAACGGGACCTAGACCGCGACTGCTGACCCACTGTATATTGTGATGCCCGAGATGCCGGGGAAACCGATCGGACAGAGCCCTCAGGTGATGTTGGCGCCCTTCCGATTGAATCGGCAGTAGACGGCGGCCCGGTCGTCCTCCGCGGTGACGGTTGCGTCGAAGGGAAAAGCTCCCCTAATGGCGACAGCTGCGGAGCGAGAAGGGGATGGCAAGCGCAATGCTGCATCGTCCGCTGGCGACGACCTAATCGGCACCGAGAGTGACTTTCGTGCACTGAAGGACGTCGAGGCTGAAGTCATTGGTACCGATTCTGTCGGTATCGACAGAGGAGACGTTCACCGCGATGGATGGTGCGACTTCGAAGAGCTCCTGTCCGGTGCCGACTTCGATGTCGATGAACTCCTGCCCGGTGCTGACGTCGATGTCGACGAAGTTCTGCCTGGCGCCGATGTCGATGAAGTCCTGCCCGGTGCCGATGTCGACGCCGATGGGGTTGAACCCGAGGGCTTCGGCGTGGGCAATGTCGGTATCAATGGCCTCGATGTCGAAGATTTCGGGGTCGACGCCGATGTCGGCCCCGACGAATGTCGCGGTGCTGCCGTAGCAGAAGTCGAAGACTTTTTTGGGATTTTTGCCGGCTTCCCATGCTTTCCCTTCAAAGTCCGCTTCAGCTCTAAGTCCTTTGAGGTTTTGGACTTCTCAGGGCGGCTCGTGGGCTCTGCAATCCCTGAGGAGGGGCCCGACGGTGCTGGGTCTGAGCGACTTACGGTGACCGACCTGCGCTCCCCAGAAATGTCGGCCGAGTGTTCCGGTTGAGGGGTATTTACCGCAGCCAATGCGTTTTTCCAAAGTAGGCCCCTAAGCCGATCAGCCTGGTTCCTCTGGGTCTGTCTTGAAAAAGTCATGCAATGGGTGCATGTTTCCACGATGTGGGCCTCCCCCAAGCAAAGCAAACATAGTGAGTGCCCATCCGTGAGGGTAATCTACGCTCTACATCGAGAGCATTTCTTAAATAAGGTGGTCTGCGCCATAACTGGAGCAGGCCGCAGGCCAAGTAACAAATATACTTACTCTAACTAACACTATAACTATACTCTAAAACTATTTTCTTTTTTTTCTTTTTCTTTTTTAATATAAGTACAATATCTAAGCTAACTTAATCCTAACTAAATTTCAATTTCTCTACAGGTTGATACGAACGATTGTTCGGAGGAGTCGTCCGCGAGTCCATACAAGGCGGCGGTCGAAAAGGAACTGAGGTGAGCGGGAACCCGGAGCATGCGTGTTGGAGCGGTGGGGGAGGGGTTCCCGCCAAAAAGTATCTAGGCTAGCTATAGGAGTCCCGAGATGGCTCAGCGTCGGTGCGAGCCCATGTGTGTGATGCACAGAGACCACAAAGAAGAACACTCTATAACATAAAAACACTGACATGGCTGATTTAATTTATATATAAATATAAGTGCGAGTTATAAACAAATGATAGGACAACAATCTTGTTGGTATTAACTGAGTAAGGAAATATTGCAGGGAAGTAACTAATTTGAAAAACATGGAACCCCAAAAGTAAGTTCAAATAAAAGTAAGACATCAATGGTGTCAAGTCAGAAACAATAAATAACATGAATTTATTGTTCTGAGGTTTCAACTACTGTGAATAGTCCAAAATAAAGTTGTTAGGCAAATTATTTGTGAGCTGCCAAAGTAGCATATGAGTATAATCCTAAAACAACATTTTGCTTAATTTAATGCAACATTTAAAGTCGCAAAAGCAGGAAAAATCACTGTATCAAAAGACAAGATGTTGAAGCATGCAGTCAACCAGGAGCATTTGAAGAACTGAGCCTGGAAGGAAGAAAATAAATCCGTGGATAAACGTTCTTTCTAAGCTAGCCAAAATGCTCGGGGCACTGTAAAAAACCTCACCAAGACTCATACATACACAAACTATGATTGACAAGCAATAAAAATACATGCTTAAAAATACAAGTAGGTACATTCAGGAGTGAGTTCCATGTTTTCATGACAGTACCTGAGCCTCTGTTTGACTTTTATTCTAACTAGAGAAAAGTAGTGAGTGTATTTTTTTTAATCCAAGACAATTTAATCACCTAAATTACTCATTAAGGAAATTAAAAATATTATATCCATGATAGAGAGGTCACTGGATCTGCTTCTGCATGTTTAAGTTCGAAAGCTGCTTACATGGACAGTCTCATTCACAAGGTCACCATGATAATGACCATCAGCAATAAGCTCTGCTGTGCCAGTTTGGTTAATCTCCATGCAACTGAGATCAGGGCAATTATGGTTGCTGCAAAAAGCTCCAATTCCTGTGGCCTGGTCAAGACTGTGCAACATTTGCATTAGCTCTTAGGGTTGTATCCAAAGGTTCTATGCTCCAATAAATTATTGTGCAGTTATTTAGCTTCGTATAAATTCAATGCCAATTTTAAATGAGTGTGTGGGATGGTGGTGGAAGGAAATTAGTTTGCACCAGTTTTTCAGTCTAGTAATGTAGTTCTACCACACACACTTCATTTCACTTTTTCATTTTTTAAGAATGCATACTCAGAACTGCAAAGCCACTCCAGATTTGAGAGGTTTCAAAAATGCAAGAACGGCAAATGTAGTCAACAATGGCTTATGTCCAACACAACCATTTTACCAGCGGAAAATACACCACTGGTGGATCAGACTAGAGGGTTAAGGGCCCCTCTGGAGCAGATTTGGGGAGGCTCCACGGAGAATAAGGGAAAGGGAAGCTCTTGTTGTGTGAACAGAAGCGTGCTTGCTTAATGTAGCATAACACCATGTCAAAAAGTGTTTTAACACATTCATACTTTACCTCATACATGATTTGTCCTGATGCCAAACGCCTTCTGTCACTGAAAGCCAACTGCAGTAAATGTAAACTCACAATATCCCCTTCACTAGAATGAAATGAGACTTTAATGTAGAACTTAAGTACCTTTGTTATTTGGCAGATAACACTATTTCATTAGTTATTACCACAAACAGATTTTTAAGCATAGCTTTAAGGATGTTATTATTTAATTGTATAATCATTATGCTATTCCACTGCATTTTTTTCAGTGCATAACTTGTCATCTTTAGCCACTTCTAGCCTTGTAGTTGTAAGGGCTCCAATAGATGCACATAAATCTACTCTAGAATATCTTTACTGGTTTCAAGGGTTGCTTTATTAATATCAATAGTTGATCTGCACGGTATTCCCTTAATCACATTGATTCACTCCACTGAAATTACTAGAGACCCTTACACAGATAAGAAACCTGCTTACACATTTTAAGTACCCAAAGAACTCAAGAATAAGGCAGATTACAATTCTCTCCTGCCTTTACTGCTGAAACATGCCAAATCTAAAATAAAGTATCTCAAAGGATGTTCGAAAAAGAAGGCTTTATTGTTTAATTTGTAACTACCCCACCTTTTCTAGATGAAGCAGACAGTTTCTCAGTAAGCTCAGTGAAGTATACACTACTAAACATAAAGCTTTGTGCAAGATTCATAGATGCAGATGAATAATAACCCATATTCTACAACACTTCTTGCTTTCAATCACTATTAAGTAATCCAAGCATATATTCGATTGGTACCCTTCTGATGATGGAATGCATCTGTCAGCAGAAAAGGGAGGGAAACGATTTTCAGCAAAGACCTTAATTGTAGTATTATATTTCAGACTGCTTAACTTGAAAAAGATATGACTGTACAAGTTTAGAGTTTGATAAAGCATTTCATTCCAATCAGAAGACTTCATACAAGAATACAGAATCCAATAGACCAATTCTCTGCTAAAGCAGCAGAATAAGCAAACTCATGCATACAACACAAGTTAAGACTTAGCCTTAGTACGATTTATAATCTTGACAACAGCCTCTTACATTTTCTAAATTCACCCACCTTTCTTGTGTTGACTGAACAGCCCACAAGTAACAACAATTGCGAGGATCATTTTCAGGTTCTTGAAAAGTAACAGCATAGACAGGAATTCTACCTCCTTCTAACTGGGAATGATATCTAAATATAGGAGCGGGAGAAAAAGATAGATGGGTAACTCTGAACGACTTTCTCCTGTTCACAGGAAATTGTATATTAACATCTTATTCAGTTCTAGTGGTAGCAACTTCCAATGTGTCAGCAAAGGAGGCATAAAAAAGCCTTACCGGAAGAAGTTGATTATCTAGGCAGGCCCAATTCGAACCCAATTACAACTCTTGCTTTTAGAAAGAACATTCCATATTTGATGGTTTTACCTGCCCTTTGTCTCCTTTGAGGTAATTTGTTCAAGTTATACAATCAATACTCTCCTGCATTATAATTGGGCAACAAGCTATATTTGGCTCAATAGTATAACAGATCCAAGAACCCCTTCCATTTGTGGAAGAGCTTGCAATCCAATTAAGGCTCCCTCTGAAGGAAGGGGGTAGAAGTGATTTTTGCCAATTCCCTCTTCCATTCCATATGCCACCTCCCAACTCACAGGAATTGAGTTTTAAGGGGCTGCAGAGAGAAAGAGGAATCAGTGAAAATGTATTCTTTGCTTCTTTCTTTAACAGGAGGATCCTGTGAATGAAGTTCCACTCACAGGAACTCTAGATTGAAGCCACCATCACCTTTAGATTTGTCTATTCCTACTAAGTTATTGCAAATTAAAGGGACAAAATGGTTGGAATTCAATTACTTCAGCTTTAAGTTCACTTTTTAAAAAGCTGTTATGCAAAACATTATAATTCATGTATTTGACCTAAATGAGCTACTTCTACAGTTTACAGAAGCCATTTAATGTAACTCTGTTAAGAAAAGGCTGACCTAATGCATATTTTATATACTTTAAGAATTTCTATAAACAGCATAGAATGCCTTTCAGTTTATTGCATTGACATAAATACCCCCCTTTTCATAAAAATATACTTACTCTTTCTTCAAGCTTTTCATGTTCCACAGTGAGAGATATCCATCAGAAAACCCCACAACTAACTGGTTACTTCTGTGTATGTATGAAAGAGTTGTCACAGCAGTTCCTGATGGGTTCAATAACTGGAAACAGAGATGCCGACCTTTCCTTGTTATAGCTTCCCTTATTTGTGGGATTTCAGGAGGGATTCCAGTGATAACTTCTAGATCTGTGTGTGGCAGTAGACA
The DNA here is from genome assembly GCA_029215795.1 of Anniella stebbinsi. NCBI lineage: Eukaryota > Metazoa > Chordata > Lepidosauria > Squamata > Anniellidae > Anniella > Anniella stebbinsi. Next base: position 221,422,345 of record JARDYH010000003.1, read on the forward strand.
ACAAAAAATCATGTTGTATTCTTTAATGTAGCTTATTTTAAAAGTTTTAGATCAGAAAGTAAAGTGAACATACGAAGCTAGATCTGAGACGATTTATTTCATTTTCCAGTTGTTTTCATTTAAAAGCTTTATTTATTTTGCTTTCTATTAATTCGAATTGCATTCATTCACTAGTTCCTTCATTTCTCTATACATTTCAATAGAAGATCCAGCCAGTCTTCTGCTGACTAACCATAGTGTTTTGCATCCAGATCACATACATTCCACTAGCCCCTCCCCCCACAAACAAAGCATCATACTTGCCCAATTTCAGATTGATTGGACTGGGAATTCCCATTTCATACTAAGTTAATAGATTCCAAATACAGCCTGAAATTTAGACTGAATTAAACTTTTCAATCTGTTTTATTGCTCTGCTCCCTCTCTTCTTGCAACTTCTCTGGGATTTGTACAGCTATTCTAAATAGGACTTTCCTATATGTCAATTTCACCTCTCCTTCTAGCCCCCACCCCAAACTGTACATACAGTTTTAGCCTATTTCTTCAGAACAATGTCTCTAATATGAAGCAGTTTAATGAATAAATCAACAAATGCATTTTTGTTTCAAACTGAATTCATTTTTAAAACAAATGCATAATCCTCGTTCAGAGGTAGTTAAAAGTCCTTAATGTTGAACGTTCTAGAAATGTGTCCACATAATCAACACCTTGTTTCCTATTCTAATGCTTGTGTAAGCACATATCAAACTGAAAGTTCACAATATAACCACCAACAAAGAGACTTTGGACTTCAGATATGTTCTACAGAAAAGAGGAAGAGAAAACAAGAGTACACAAGATTGTGGCTCATAATTTTGGAATAGTTTTCAGCACAGTAACACAGGGGTCAATAGATTCTGGGTCTCCATGGGGGTGGGTAGGCAGAATCAGTAGGAGCCACAAAACTGGCTGCTGAATAGGATAGCCAAGATGCGTCAACCCCTGATAAAACAAAGGGTGACATCCAACACTACATGAGCAAACGTCCACTCAGACTGCGCCTTCTCCCCCTCCTCCTGCGTCTCTTCAACCCCCCCAGGTCTCCTCTGGAGTTGTTCCAACCCTTTGGAGAAAAATGGGGGAGGCATGAACAGGTCTGCAGTGGCGAGATGGGAATCTGTCCCTCCACTGGTATAAGTTCTGTTGGTTGTCCACAGATGCATTTGGATATAACTGAAAGATTGCTAAATGCTTTCAGTGCCAACACAGATTAGACATGCACTATGTGTGCTTCTATCTAGCCAGCACTACTCTCCAATACAATTCTACCTGGACAAAACTGAACGCCCAAATTATTTCACCCCAAACTATCTGTCCTTCTGAACTGATGTTGTGAACTTATTCCTTTGTCTCATCATCCACAGAAACTAGTGTGATGTTGCCATCATCTCTGACTTCCCTATTCCAAAAGGATCAGATATGTATTTTACAGCTTGGTAGACCAATGTTAGCCTTCCTATTGGGGATCAAGGGAGATTTAATTCTACAGTTTCAGCAACACAAGTCAGATGTCCTGGCCGCTTTACCTCTGCAAGTTCTGTTTGCTAAAATATGTCAAAAGGCACACACATGAGAAAGGAAACTTAACACTTGTTTTTCAACTAGCAAACAGTGTTAGAGAAAAATGAATGGAATTTACCAGATGCCTCTATTTCATTCTGGCTACATGACAAATCATCCAGACAAAGATCTATCAGGAGGACATGTCCAACGTCTGTAACCACAGCAGCCACACCAAACAGCCACCTAAGACTCTGGTGCAAGTGCTGTGTTGTCAAGCTGGCTCCTCCTTGGTTAATTATGGGTTCTATGGCAGAGACCTAGGGAAAAAAATAATAACGTTACTTATGCTGTTTAACAAACTGAAAGTCAAGCACTCTAAAATTCCATTTAGTTTTTGTATTTTTAGCCAGCTTTATCATTCAGGCATCCCAAGATCTTTGGATGTGGCCAAAGATCCCAGCCTGGCACCCTTAATGCCTATCATTTCTGCCATTAACTTTGTTATAATTCACAATTAAGGTGGTTTGTCATTAACTGAATTGCTCTGTCCCCCATGCCAAGAAGATGATGCAATGTTAGCTACAGTGTGAAGTACTAGGGAAAAAAAGTAAAATATTTTCTCAATGAAAATTTGTTATTAGCCAGTTAAATATTATATGAAGTGCCAATTGCCAATTGGAGATGGAGAATATTCTAACGTATTAGCTAATTTCGATGGTGCCCAGATTTTATTACCTATTTGGAAATAAGTAACACTAGAGATATATTTCAAATGATCAAGCTAAATGTAAGTAAGATATTTCATGAGATATAGATAGAATGGCAACTTTAAAGTTGAGTTTTTGGGGTGAGGTTAATGCACTTAAGGTGAATATCATACTTTTAATTGTTTGTGATATACATGGGATTCCTTTACTTATACCAGGCAAATGTTTTAAAAAGCTTAATGTCTTATTTTGCAATTTTTGGGAGTGGGAAGTTACTTTCCACCAAGCATATCTTTGAAAAGGATGCAACTCCCAATTAAAGAAGGTGGGTTTGGTTTTCCGGATCTTGCTACATATCATCGGATTTATCTGCTGACCTGTACTAAATTTTTGGTCTTTTCCACTTAGATTTGATTCTCCACCTTAGTTTTGGAATCTTCCTGTCTGGAGCTTCTCTCCATATGGATGGTATAGGTTCTTGGCATATTAGACTGGACAGGACTTCTCTCATAATATTGGTGGTCATAGACATGTATATCACAGCAATTGTAGTTTGATCCATTTTCTCATGTCAAATGGTCTCTATGGGGAAATCCAGATTTAAACATTGGAAAGAAAATATTTTTGTGGAGAAACTGGACGGATAAGATGATTTTTACTTTGTATAATTATTGGTTGCTGAGGATGATTTTTTGTCAGTTTTGGCTTTGCAAGATAGATTTGTGTGCTATAGCTGAATGGCAGTACTTACAATTGCAACGTTTATTAGAATCTAGATTTGGTCCTGCTACTTTCACAACCTTGGAGTCTCCATTGTTATTGGAAACACCCATTGAACACCACGCACAATTCATGTTTACAAATACTTATTTTATCAGTGAATAAATATGATAAGCAGTGCATTAAGCAGGAATGGGACAGGGAATCGGATTATCTTATTTTGCCTAACCATTGGATCACCGCTTTGACTTCCGTATCTTACGTGTCTGTGGATCTTCGGTTATGTCTTATTCAGCAAAATCTCTTATTTTGGGTCTACTGGATGCCACAACGTCTCTTTAATAAAAGTTGTTTAACTCGGCTAATTGTTGGAGGTGTAATACAGTCAATGCTTCTTTTAATCACATATTTTGGAAATACTCAATAGTTGCTTCCTCTTGGAAGGACATTATCATACAGATAAATTTTGTATTGGAACATACTTATGCACATGGACTTTTAAAATATTTACCTGCTGCTTGGAATTTAACACATAGTCAGTGTAAATGGATTTTTGCAGCCTTTTGACCACTAAAAGACTGCTACTACAATACTGGAAGGAAAAATGCTCACCTCCTACAATGCATTGGTTTGAAGTCCTAACAACACTACTAACATTTTAAAAAGTGGTATATAGGCACCACTCACGAATAGACATATTTGGTCTACTTTTATTGATGTTTATGTATAATCTATTTTTCTATTTTAGAATGTTGTAGTAACTGAAACATGTAGTTACATTAGTGATTTTTTCTTTAATTTTCTATTGTTCCTGTTTTTTGTTTGTTTTGTTGAAACTTATAATAAATCGAATAAAAAAGTACTAAGAAAAAAGTAAAGTATTTTCTCAATGAAAATGTACCATTGGCCACTTCATATAGATTAAATACTATTTTTTAAGTCTTTAATTGTGGCCATTCTTTTCACAGGTACTTACACAAAGAAAAATATTTTTTTTCCTAGTTTTTTTAAAAAAATCTGAACTATGCCAGGTATGTTTTTTAGTTGATGGAACAAGAATAGCTTCCTATTTGAGTTGCAAAGAAACTTGCCAAGTTCTTTAAGATCATTTTGATGCTAATGAGATTTGATGCACTACTAAAACTAGCCATTGTGCTGACAAACACAAGTGCTCATTGAAATACCTCCTCTTTCAACATAGAACATTATCTAGACTCAGTCTGCCTTTGGAGACCTGAACTAACCCCTTAAAAAAAGAAAAGAACAAAGCTGCCTAATACCAGAGCATAAATTCTATGTAAGTATTCAGACATAGCTTCGCAGAAATATTTTTATATCTGGAAGCCTTTGCATAGCCTTCGGCTATTGAGCGGTATAGAAATACAATAAATAAATAAACGAATAAACTACTGATATTATTATTATTATTATTAATAATAAAATAAAGCAGCGAAGGGAGAGAATTTACCTAAGTATAGCCCTCTTTTAAGAGGAAAATCAATTTTAAGAGGAAAATCAAAGTACTTATAAACTACACAACGTTGCTTGTTTGTCAGATTGTCTGATGAAAATATAGGTTATTTACGAAGCAACCTACGTTGCGTAGCTTGTCACCCACCATGTGAACATCCTCAAGGTTTATTTTCTCTGGTGTTCGTGTGAACATGGTCAAAGGGTGCACAGAGAGATCCCATGTTTGTTGGAAGGTTAGATCTCTTTGACTTTGCACACAAGGTCCCATCCTAACTTAAATATCGGTTTATTTCAGATGTCAATTTATGCAATCTGGGTACTTCCAAAAATGACTATATCCTGAATTACTAGAATCATAATAGCAAAACAAATTGTATTACAGCTCTGGAAGCAACACTCTTCATCTTTAAATTAAGAACCGAACTGGAGACCTACATTCATACAAAAGAAGATCTAGGATAGAAGAGTTAACCTAGAGCAGCCAGTGCAATTTGACAATCATTTCTAGAGTTTATTCTGTGAACATTTGTTTTTCATTTAATTTCCACCCATACACAAACCGTTTTACCCTTGCCGCTTACTTTTCATTGGTTGGTTTTATTTCCCCACTAAATAAAGCTGTTCACCTTTTAAAGTCAACTGTATTCGCTTGTGGGGAGAAGGGATTTTCAAAGTTGGGAGAGAGCAAATTTGATTCCACAAGGGAGAAATGTTTCAGTGGATTAATCAAGTAACGTATAGCAGGTTTCACTATAATTTGTCAACTCAGCACCTCAAAAAAATTGTGTATGTCTGGAGATGAATTTCATCCCACACTTCTTGGATGCCTATATTTCTCTGGTTGCTTTATATTAATACCTTTGCAATTCTGAGTTTATTCTGGTTTCCTTTAACGTATGCTTGAATAATAAGCTAAAAGCAAGAGCCTGTATCAGCAAAATTATTTCAAAGAAACTATGATAAGACACTGCAAATTAAAAATCACAACCAAGTTTTATATAATATAAAACCAGAAACACAGAATACTTCAGCAGACAGGTTTGCAACCATGGCTCTCATAGTGGTTATAAAAATAGTAAAGCACAATGTGCTTGCAGAGATTTTTCTATTGCCAGCAGTAGGAAACCCCAGGCTCCAAGCATTGTTCATCAGCATTGTGTAAACAATGACCTAAATATATTTGTCCTAAAAGTCCAAGAGCCAAGAATGCCAAATATTTTAATGACAAGGTTTAACACAAATTTGCACTGCAGATGATTGCACATGTACCGTATAATACAGCTTAACATCCAGATTTTTGGGGATTTTAAAATCAAAACGCATAGTTTAAGAGAATTCCAGTCTACTTTAATCTCCTCTTCCAACTCTTATCTAACCTAAGCAACGAATGGCAAAGAAAAGAAGGAATGCCACAGGTAAAAATATTTTTGTTAGAGCATGTTAGGATCACTTGTATAAACAAACTTGATGCAATTTCATTTAGAACACCAAGCCATACAAATAAAGCAGTATTACACTAAGGGCTTACTGCTTGTATCCAAACTAGTATGAGATGGCCTAAGAGATTGTTTATACACATATCCAATGCAGCCCCTGAAAAGCTCCTTATGAGAGTCGGGGGACCCTTAATAATAGCTGAGGAGTTGCTAGAGCAATTCCCTCTCCTCCAACAACTCCCACAGCCAATCCCATGCAGTTGCCAAGGATCCCAACTTTCAGGACAGGCTTTTCAAGGGCTACAGTTACTATAGTAGGGAAGTAGTGGCACAGATTTCCCAAGCATGAAGCTTTGTTGTGCTAGGTTAGATCCTGACAATATTTTTGTCAGGGAATGAAAAGGGAGGTAGAATTAAAATAGATAAAAAGACAACTTCTACTCCGTGGAACCAGATGAGGATATAAATTCAGGTCATGCGAACATGGGGAAACGTTGCTTTACACATTACAGGAGACAAGCATGTGCTTTTAAAAGATGAATGCACACAGCAGATAATTCCAGCCAAGTCAAAGATCCCCAGAATATCGACACATTTTTTGACATTGGCAGGGTTCACACAACACACTAAACCACCACAGGTTATTATGTTGTCTGAACACATCGCATTTTCCGCAGGGTGGGTTGTGTTGTCTAAACGCAGCATGTTTTCCTCAGGATGGGATATTGTGTTGACTGAAAGCAGTGCATTTTCTGCAAAATGGCTTGTTAACTATGCATTGTGATTTATTTTTCTCGACCAAGCCACCTGGAGAACCCATGGCTTGCTGTTCAGGGTGGCTAACGAGCATCTCTGAGAAAAAAAGTGCTGCATTCGGACAATAGGATTATCCACAGTTCAACAAAAATCCACATTGGGTGGGTTAGCATATTATGTGAACCCAGCCAGTGTTTGCCTTATCTCCCTGTTTCTGCATCTGCCTCCTCTTACTTAGTTTGCCCCCCAACTCTCTTTCCATGTCCACCTAAAGTTGAACATCTGGATTGACCACTGGCTCAGCCTGTTTAGTGTCCTCTTTAGGGGTTGCTATGCAAACTTCACCAATCCTCCTTACATGAGGTGAGACAGACTGTCCAGTCATAATGTCATCTAAAAACACATTGTACTAAATCCTGGAACAGAACAAGATCTGGATTTCAGTTTTAAAGGTCATTACTAATAGAGAATTTGGGTTAACACGAACAAGAATCAAAACAAAAACAGTATCTGAAGTATACAACAGAGCAAAAGCCTTGATTTTTAAATTTAAAAGCCATGTATGTACCCTTCCAGGAAGAACTACTGCTTTGACCACTCTCGATATTCCAAGGTCATACAAACACAGAACGCTCCCTTCTGTTTCTTCCAAGCCAATTAATAGTCCAGTTCTTTTCTGCCAGGAAAACTCTTTCACTGCAAGGATAGTGGGAGGCTGTTCATTCACACCACTAAAACGATATGCAGACAGCCGTTCTCCGGTAACTGGGCTTACTACCTCAAGCTGAGGTCCACATGCAAGGCAAGCCAGCCCACTTCGCCCTAGAAGAAAAGAGAAATGTAAGTAAGTATGGAAAATGTGGAAGGTTTAATGTGACTCTAGGCTCTGTACAGACATAATATATGAGAAAGGATTAGCTAGAAAAAAATCAAGGGAGGAAATAGATCTGCACTGTCACACAAGGTGCAGAATCCAATGAGGACTGCCTACGAGCAGCCAGCCCCACCGATTCCCTTCCACAAGTAGCATCCACCACTTGTGGAATGGAGATTTAGTGCTTCCGGGGGCAGTCCAAAAGGAGGGGAAACACCCATTTCTGGAACAGGGCAGGCCAACGGATCTTGCGTAAGAGTTCTGCCGGCCTGTCCCATTCTGGAAACAAGCGAAAAGCACCAAATCTCTGTTCTGCAAGTGGTGGGCATCGCTTGTGGAAGGGCATTGGCAGGGCTGGCTACTTGCAGAACTGAAGCAGTGGTGGGTCCCACTGGTGGATGAGCAGAACTGGATACTCCCCAAGTATTTGGCTGCTCTATGCACCTACTATTCTGGGTGCATCCTGGAGCAATTACAGTGACTTCAATACATGTACTCCAAAGTAATTAACACATTGCAGATTTAGCAGCCTGTCTGTACTAAAATTCAGATTCAGCTTTTTTTTCAAGAGTCTGGTGGTTCATTAAAGAAATGTCAGCTCCTGAGTAACGACCAGAAACTGTTATACAGGTATACTTAGGACTATTAACACATTACCACCCCTGTGACAGTGTTGTGGCATTCCACACAGAAATGGTCATATCTAAAAGCTTCTTACTGTGCATATGCACCACGCCAACACAGTGCTTCCCAGTGGGGCACTGAACTAGACCTTATGTTAGCTACAGGATGAAATTCAAGAAGTCAGTGAAACCAAGATAAGGAAGGAGCTGAATTACAACCAAAGGCTTAGAAATGCTGATTGCCTGAGATGGGAAATTCTGCTCCAGGATTATTCAGCTCAGGTATATGGGTAACACTATGCACCTTAGTTTAACATCTCCAATGCAATATTAAAAGTAGAGTTCAGACCCTAGATCTGCTCTTGACAGATGTCACTTTCAGTTCGTGTACACTATATGGAAAACTCTGGTTAACAATCAGCTCTTCTAACTGACATTTGTCTGTTCTGAGGTAAAGAATCCAATATAGTTAATGCAGTTACCAATCCACAAGATGTTGGCAGGGGTAGATGGATAATGTAAGTTCCATAAAAATAAAATTTCACTACTGAAGAACTGAGCCAGAAGCAGAAAATGAAGCAAGGCAAGAAAATAATCTGTACTCAGGATTTCAGTTGGTGATGCTTCAAAACCAACAACTATATGTTATGGAGAGTTGCCAAAGAAAAGCTAACTCTCCCCATTTATAAAATACGTGAGTCACAGTTCTAATCCCAATATAGGTGCAGAAAGGTATGCACAGAATGAAAACAATTTCCTAAAATGAATACCATCAACAAAGAAACCCAGCATCAAACAAGCCCACTTGTCATTTTAATATTCAGAACTGCAGAATTCAACAGTTACCATCAAATGTCCTGAAAATAAAACTATCTAATTGGAGACAAAAGCCATGAACAGAAGAGCCAACTAGAGCTCTCTAATAAAGGTTAATTCCAAAGGAATAGTGCCATAACTGACTAAATTCAGCTGTATACTTTTACAGATTTCACAACATAAGGTGAAATCACAACATAAGGTGAAATGCACAGTAGAACCATACTTATTGTACTTAAGGACATATGGAAGGAGGCATTAAGGAGGTTATTAACAACGTATAAATTAAGAACTAAGACCTTGAGTTGGGCAAGAAGCTAAGCTAATGAGATAGTCCAACACAGGAATGATTTCTCTTTTTTTCAGACCAGTCAATTGGTGAAGCTTCCAGAGTTCAAGAGCAGGCCAATGTTGAGTTTTATAAAAGTCCAAAGAAAAGTTACTGTTGCATGAATTAGAGACAGAAAACACAGCCAGTTTACCCACCAAAGTTGATAAAAAGATGTTCCTAACTATTGATGCCAGCTTGCTGTCTAGCTGCAAAGTAAGATCAAGTTGCTTCCCCAGGCTGTGCATTTGTTCTTTTGTGGGCAGGGTTGATAAAAATCAATGATTTTCCTTAATTTGAATCATATTTCAAAATTTCTTGAATCAATTAGTAAAAAAAGAGCCTAGGTCAAAGATATCATGAATACTAATAATACAACTTCTAATTATATTCTATGCATATGTTAACAGCAGTTTATGGAGATGGGAGATAACCTGATCAGTCCTATTTTGCATGCAAGTGTTGTACAAAAGTGCATGCTCTTGTTCTCTCTCTATCGCACTCTCAAGGCCTTGCAACTCTCTAAGTGCAAAGATACACAAGGTCAACGAATAATGAATTTGGGGGGATGGAGTAGATCTGGAGGACGAGGAATATGGATATAATTGTAAGGGTTGGGGGGAATAAAAAGTGAAATCAAAAGTGAATAGAATATATTCATGCAGTCCCAACCTCTGAGGAAACTACCGCTGCATGTATCCACCACTGCAGAAGGGAAATGCCCAGCATGGCAGCAGTAGGCTTCAAGAGACACCATTTGGGAACATTTTGTTTCTGTGCATACTGCGGTTGAAATTGTCTAAATTTTATTATTTAGTAAAATTTACATTTCTCTAAAAATTGAAATAATTAATCATTCAAAAATCCATGTGCATATTTTGTTAATGTTATTTGTTGAAGAAAACTAACCAGAAGAATAACCATTTCAGAATTGCTTAGTGTATACCTACATCTCTGAATATGTATTAAGGTTATATTAAATAATGTACTTTTACTAAAAATGATGATTAAATAGAATATTTCTCACTAGTGATTTAAACTGGTTTAAAACATTAAAACTGAATCCTTTAGAGAAGCAATTTAAATCATGATTTAAAACAACTTGATTTAACTCCAATCAACCCTATTCATGAGGACTGTGACCCTGTCCTGAATAGGTGAAATCTTCCTTCCCAGGCTTGCCAAAGAGCACGTCTACCTTGACAGAACTTAGGTTCAGTTTCTATGCAGACGCAACTGTTGCAGCATTAGAACTTATAAAGCTGCCTTATACCAAGTCAGACAATGGGTCCACCTAGCCCAGTATTGTTGACACTAACTGGCAGCGACTCTCCAGGGTTTCAGGCAGGAATTTTTCCAGCCCTATCTGGAAATACCAAGGATTAAAACAGGGACCTTCTGCAAAGCAGGTGCTCTACCACTGAGCTACAGCTCCTCCTTTTGTGTGCCTCTTTCCATTAATAATGGAAAATAAAAACCAATAATTTACCATAAGTACCCCTCAAAAACACTTTTGTGCTGCCCATCAGAAAACAGATCCCCCTTGTTCTCCCCTCAATTCCACTTGTCTTTCCCACTTCCTTCCCTCTCTTGAGTGTTTTCCTCTTTGGCTACCTCCTTCTCTTCACCAACTTCCCTGTCCACCACACCTCTCCTGCCTAGGGTATCTTCCATGATTATAGTCAACTCCTCCCCCCCCCCACCTTCCATACATTAACTAACATCTTGGCCCTCCTCACTGAGGTCTGCTGGGGGGTGGCAGGATCTTGGGAGAACTTGTGGCTTGGAGTGATATTCTCCATTGCAGCCCCCGCCCCCCAACTGCACACCTCTGTGCCAGTTCCACTGAATTCCTGCGCTTGGATCCAACACAAATGGACCAGCTGCCCACCAGCTTCAGATTCAAGAAAATTGCTCCGTATAGGGATCCAATTTTGCAATTGGCTTTTCCAAGTTAAGAAGATTCTTCTTTGCCTGTGATAATATTTGGGCATGCATCTAGTTATTAGAACACTTGCAAAAGGTAAGAAATAAAGTCTCAGACATTTACCTGCAGTGAATTTCCCATGAAGTACACAGTCTATCGTTAGCTCATCTTCCCCAAGTGCTTGTACAGTCACTTCTGGAAATTGCAGCAGACTGCTGGTTACATGAGCTGTTAGGTCTCTCATGATTCACTGTAGACACAAAATATGAAGTTTATTCAACAAGCAGTCAGCAACAGTAAGTTATTACAAATACTACATTACCAATGAGTTAAGGCAATTTTACTGTGTACAGAAACTCAAATTCTGCAGTCAACATAACTTTGCTTATTTTGCGATGATTCACATTTGTAAAGTATCTCAAATTTCTAGCAAAGTCTGGAGAAAGTGAAGGATATTAACTTTCATGAAAGAAAATTGTAGGAACAAGGCATAGTAGCTATGGAGGTACACAGGACTCCAAAGTCCACTCTGAACTCTGAGATATCAAGTAGATAGTTCCCTCAGATTTAAGCTTTCATCTGTGGCTATTGATTAACTACCAATTTTCCATTAAAAGAAAAGCCAATAGTTTCAGGATGCCACGGAAAATGCCAAAATGTGAACATGCAAGACACACAAGAGCTCACCCATGCAGCCCACCAGCCTAAACAATCAATATTAACTGGGTCAGAAATGGGAAAGTGGGGAAAATACATATAATATGTCAATAATAATGTATTTCCTTATTTTTATAATTGACCTTTGTTGTAATACCACCTTGCATTTTCAGAGTTTTTGAATAAAAGGCCAATTTGGGGAGGGAGGGAAAGAGAGAGAGAGAGAGAGAGAAAACAGAAGGAAAAGACACAATAGTCTAGCAATTCTAAGTACACCACAGAATAGTCTCTGTGTCTACCTGCTGCCATGCCACAGCATCAAGGTAAGGTAGAGAGCCTGGTTATGACTGTCTGCTACAAGTATTGATAAGAACTTCAGATGGCATGCACCATCTTAAAGAAGCAGTCACATAGCTATTTGGTACATCAAAAAACAAAGTATGTATTACCTTTAGAATTATTTTTTCATATGCACATCTGGGGTATTATCCAATCGTGTCTCCTCACTATTACACTCCCAGGATTTTTTATGTACACGCAATCTCTAGGCCAAGCAATAGACCACTTTTATTTCCCTAAGCAGCTGGCTATGGAAGAGCTATTCTTCTATAGTCAGGTGTTTACTGGAAGTAAGAACAATCTACTGCTTAGCCTAGAACGTGTGTGTGTGCGTACCAGTGATATAGGACAGGATATAAATGTAATAATAAATAATCAAAGTTTTCAGTATCTTTGTTTTTCACCGTTAAATTTAAGCAATATCTGGGATGTACATGCAATTGTCTTTAAATTTTTACAAGTAATAGAAATTTCTATATAACATAACATTTAAATTACATTAAGCATGCTTTAATTCCCACACTCAAATATTTCAGTTAAAATACTTGTGTTAGGACAAAAAATTAACATGGGATGCTTTTTTAGCTTTGTTTACTAAATACAACTAAATGAAACATGCTAAATTTGATCAACTTGTGGCCCTTGAAATGTTTTAGCTTTCAGCTCTAGCCAGCTTAGCCAATGGAGAGGGATGATGGGGTTGTAGGCGACAAAAATCTGGAAGGCCACAAGTTGCTCACTCCTGCTCTAGGGCATCAGAACATTTCCCAATACAGACAGAAAATTTCTTTATGAAAATTTGCATTGGAATTTTCCCCCAGAAAACAGACATTAGTGATGTGTATACAAGTATTCCTGGAACTGTAGAAAACTGGGGTATGTAATCACAAGTATTAAGATGTATTTAAGCAGATGTTTGTGCCACTTCCTAAGAAAAAGAATAGAAAGCAACTTCAGCAACTACAGAAAGATCCTCACCCCTTAATGTTATCACACTATACTAATGCATTTCAAATTGTTTCCTAAGAAAACCCTAGTGTTCCTTGGAGACTTATCAGAAGTTCCTCAATGAAAAAATCAACAGTGGCAGAAAAGCTTCCCTGGAAGATGATTTACCCATCAATACCAAGCTCACATTTTGATGCACAAACCAAATCCAGGAAAGAAAGAGGAAATAGTATTAAGCTTTATTTGTAAAACATCTCACAGGTCAAGAGCATTTGAGTAGGCCCACAGTGCAATACAAAATCAGTTGAGGTGAGATAGTTTAAGCCCAACAGACCCAGTGATTTAAGTATTCTGTCATAAATGGTTTGCATCTCAAGCTGCCATTGTTTTTCAAAAGGAAGTATTAACAGGATTATTTAATTGATCTCAAAAGGTGTCTTTTTTCTCTTTTCTTCAGGTTCTGGTTCACATGGAGCCTAATCCTATGCTTGTTTACTTGGATGCAAGCCTGTGTTTAACAGTGCTTGCCCCTACATGTGTTTGCATTGGATTGCAGAACTAAAAAAAAAAAAGCTTGTCCTTGAAGAAAAGTTTGCTAACTCCACTCTGAGGTAGGATCCAACTGTGCCCTACCACAGGCGGTGAGCACCACCAGTCCCGGTGGCGCACATATGGCCCCTACCCACGGTGGCAGTGACATAGCACTTGTGGGGTAAGCCCCCAAATGAACAGAAACACAAGTTTCTGGAAGAGGCAGGTTGAAACTTCTAGAAACATTGTTCCCTGTCGTATGGGGACTTCCTCTGGAAATGTTACATTGCCATTGCAGGGGTTAGCCACATGCACACCAGGAACTGGCGGTGCTTGCCGCCAGTGATCAGGCACTGCTGGATCCTACCCTGAGACTTCTGAATTTAATACATATTTTAGTTTCTCAAGCACAAAAATCCACAGAATCAGGAATATGGATGCTTTGAGATGCTGCTCTGTTTCATTTTGAGATCTACAGGGATTTATCAAATGCATCAAAAGAAATGAATCAAGTTATGTGCATGTTTGCCTTTCCCCACCTTTTATTGACTGGTTTTGAAGGCATCAAATACCAAAAGCAGGTAAGTTTGGCTGTTGAACTAAAGCCTTTGGTGATACCTAGAAACCAGCTATTTCACTGTTCAGCATCAAAGTAGGATCCTTTACCTTCAGATACTGTTAACAAATCAATGGCAGTCATACAGAAACGAGCACCCTCCAATTGCAGAGCCATTTTCCTCCTCCCCTCACACAAGCAGGGAAACAAAGCAGGAGACACAGTCAGCTGTAGCTTCCAGTTACGTCGAAAGTAGGAAATTTATGGTTAATGACTTCAAAACAAACCAATTTTAAACCACATTAAGGGAGGAGCAAACCTTGTTCATTTCTCAGTTTATTAACCCAAGGATTTAATCAACCAAAAGTGTCTGGTACCAGTACCACCCAAGTTAGACGGTACCACCACCAGAGCAAGCAAAATAGCTGTAGAACAGGTCTGCAGAATTTGTGATCCACCATGCTCAATACAGCCCGTCTGCATGGTATTGTGCCCTGACAGGTGCTCACCACCCTTCATGTTTTTGCAGTGCCAGGTATGCAGCAAAAGCAGGTAGTTTCATTTCTTAGTGCAACTTGCTCTATACTAGCTCTATAAATGTTATGTTATTCTATGAGAACTCTGTAGCTTTTGTTGTTGTTATTATTATTTGTTCATTTTGAATGCTTAAGACATTGTTATAGGCTTCCATTTCAAAGACATAAGAATATGCTTTATGATTTTTTTTAAAAAAGGTATGTTAGCAAAAGCTTAAATGGGTGATTTATCATGCTCCTGATGGTTTCATTTGGTATGGTACATCACACACTATGCGATGAGTAAGTTGAGCAAAGCATGGGTACATGGTTCAGGCATACAAAATGTGCAGTATCTTTATCAGGAAAGCAAACAGTTTGCAGGGCCAGAAATAAATGTGGTTATGAGGATAGTTTCTGTGCATCCCAAACATGGTTACTAATAAGAACCTGAGTGAGAACAAAAACTTCATCAACCAATACAGGGGAGTATTTCCTTTGTGTACAATGAAGAGACTTATTTTTATACATCCAATGTTAGAGCATTTTAAAAAAAAACTTGGCTGCAATCTCAGTATTCCTCTTAAACCTAGTTTAGAATTGCAGCCTCATGAGCTCTACAGTCTTCAAGAGAATTATGTAAACATGCCAAGTTATGCAAGTGTTCATGCACAGGTGCAAAGCAGGAGCTGATGTGTTCTGGTGCAAAGCAAACAGGCTGTGAATAGCTCTATTGAGATCACCATGAATGCTGACACGGTAGAACATCCACAACTAGCATATGCCTTTACGAGATTAAGCCATGGGGTCTATGTCCTCAATTCTCCACCACTGAAGATAAGGAAGCCCTTGTTAGCAGTTTCAGCAACTGCCAAAAACCAGCCCAGCAAAGTCTGCTTAACTCAACCATTACCCTTCTGCCAAAAATCAAAATTAATTTCCTCTAAACCTCCTTCTCTAGTCAATATTTGGATTACCTGCAGAAACAATATGCCATTTGGCTTTTAAGGTCTTAACAGTGAAGTAAAAGTGGAGACACTTTTATATCTTTCATTGGGTTGTATTCAACCCTTACTGCCCACCAGCAGAACCCTTGCATGCCTTCCAAATCTGCTCCAGAACTGAGAGACCTTCCAGAGCAGATTTGGAAGGTGTAGGGGAACTAGAGGAAGTCCACTCGTGTGATGTTGGATTTCAGCTACTATTTCATGTATCAATATATCGATGAATCAAATGGTTAGCAATTTAATCACAAAGATAAATTGGACAGAATTACTGCAGTATGATTTTTAAAAAATGCAAGCTACTATATATTTATGAAATATGAATAAGGATACCAATCAAGAGACAACTTTAAGGTTCACAGACCCGCCATAAACCATGCTGCTTTCAAAACAGTGAAAAACTTTGTGCAACTAAAGGGCTATATCCAAAATGGAAAACAAAACATGCCAACATATCCAGAAACTAACTCAACAAACAAGACAATGTTCCGAAAGAATGTTACTGGAAGCAAGGGCAATTGCAAAGATAATATTACCACAATCAGACTACATTACTGTTTTGGCTCTGTTTTGTACAGTGGAAAGATTTGTTTTTCTTTACTAATTACATTTCTATCCCACCTAATAGCTGGTGCTCCCTGAAACACACTACCACCAGTACAAGCAAAGGGGACGAGAATTGGAAGTCATTTTTAGGTTACAGGGTTTTGGGGAGGTGGTTATACAATGAATTTAAAATGGCAAAACTGTACCATAACATTGATTCCTTTCTTGAGCTCTTACAACTACAATGCTTTCCTTTCACTAAATCATGAGCACTCTTCTTCATTACAGTACCTGTTTTCTTTAAAAGTCATACCGCATTTGTTTGCACTATGTTTGTGCTATCTGATAAAATCAGATGGATTATCTAGATGGGCAGTTCTCCTCGTCAGCACTTTAGCCACACATTTCAGGGGTGCGTGGATGGGTGAAATGTGCCTAAGACTTCTATTTGAGAGCAGGGACCATTAAATTGAGCATTACTTATTTCTAAGTATAAAAGCACAAGATTAAACCAGGGGTCGGCAACCTCAGGCCCTCCTGGAGGCCAAATCTGGCTTTCCAGGGATTCCCAAAAGGCCCCAATCCGTTTCCACAACCACTGATTGTTTGGTGGTATCCAGGTTTTGTGCAGTTCCCCCCTTCTAAAAGGTCAAAACGTCTCTCCTAGCAGTAAGAAATTTAAGGTGTAATATGCTGGTATTTTTTTTATTTTTGGCCCCACCCCTTTAACATTCATCCTGACTTATCAATGGAATGCAGCCCAGCATGCTTCTCTGAAATTGAATTTGGCCCTTGGGCTGAAAAAAGTTCCCCACCCATGGATTAGTCTAACAATCACCCAATTACTCAGGAACACTAAACAACTAGCAGCTGGAGGAATCCTCATCTGAGTGAAAGTATATCCGCTATGGTTTTAGTCCTCTACAGGACAGATAAAAATCATATAATGGGTTTTTAAATTTAAACTGGATTAAAAACTTTTTTAAAGAAATCATCAAAATACTAATAAGTAAATTCTAACAGTTACAATTGATTCTCATCACAAACACACTAATCCTATTCTTATAGTCTCATAAAAATGAATTAGTGGCTCTGTCATTAATTACCTAACAATCAAATATGAGAATTCATTGCATTTTTCTTGCAGTTCATGAAAATGTCTCTGTCCAGTTTAACTACCAACAATTTATTAAAAACTGCCCTATCTTCATAAAAATTTGTGAAGAAAATCATGATAAAATGGATGGAAGCATCTAATCCAAGTATCTAACATTGGATTAAAGGAGAACATAGAGGACATGCTCAGTATACCAGGGTGGATTTGATTTAAATCATGATTTAAATTACTACTGAAGCCTATGGCTTAGACAAACTTCAGAGAGACCTTTGCTGCATACCGCCCAGAGAGCTTCGGCTATGGGGCGGTATATAAATGGAATAAAATAAATAAATAAAATTGCTGACGCTGTTGAAATTTGGAAGACACTTCAAAAAATGCTGAAGAAAGGATTACCTAACCAGAAAGTTAAACTGCAAGCAATAAAGAAGGGGTTGGATCAAGCACTAACTTCACCTCATTTTCTTGTAAACATTCTCAATTCCAGATATAAAGGTAGATGCCTAACATCTGAAGATGATGTTGCCATGACACAGGTATCTCAAAACCACTCCTTTGTTATACCAGTGATAATGAATTTCAGGGCTTGAGGGGAGAAATTTAAACTTCACATATTTACTGATGATGTTTTGAACAAAGTTACTCTCATGAATTGGTGGAAATCATTGGTCAGACAACTTGACCAGAGAAAATATTTTCATCATTTGGCATAAACATCTGAGATTTTCCACTAAATTATTATACTTCACTAAATGAGTCATAAGCAGGAATTCAAACGCCTGCACAGGAGACAAAGTGCAAAATGAGGAATAAATGCAAACAGGGAGGAAGTTCATGTTGGGAGGTCATAGCGTTCAATCCACATTAAATTGACTCACTATTTCACCCAGTTCATGACTTTTGTTGGAAAGTCAAAGATGTATTTGATAATAAGAATCTATAGGCTGCTTTTCAATATAAATGTTTCCAGGGCAACTAGTTGAAGTCTTCAATTACATGTGAAGTACAGATAGTATTCAACAGTGTCACTCGGCAAACTCAAATAGCGCTAACAGGGCTGCACAAAATCCTTCCATTGCACAACCATTTCCACAAGCGCAATTTACAACCAGTTCTTCAAGGGTAATTTTAAATGGATTTCCCTCTTGTGCATAGTTCAGAAGCTAGCTTCCACAAGCACATTATTTGTGCTAATTGAATGAAGCAGTTGGATTTCAAGGGTAATTTTAAATGGATTTCCCTCTTGTGCATAGTTCAGAAGCTAGCTTCCACAAGCACATTATTTGTGCTAATTGAATGAAGCAGTTGGATACAACAAGAACAGCAGGTAGGAGCTGTATAAACAGTACCAAAAAATTAAGAAATATAGAAAAAATGGTATTTGCTTAGCACCAACAACACATCAACATGGACAATAAGTCAGCTCCCTCAATTAATAGGTCCAGACGATGAGTTTTTGTCATTTTCTGATTTATGTGTTAAATATAATTTACCAATTATGGCTCAATAGCAATACTTGCAATACTTGCAATTGCAACTTGCTGTAATCTAGGTTTGGTCCAGCAACTTTTACAGCTTCAGAGCCTCCATTACTATTGGAAACACTTATAGCAGCCGAGCAGGCATATCAACCCATGATCCATATATAAAAATACTTAGTATCAGTAAATAAATATGATACCAAAGTAAGAGAGGAATGGAATAGATAATTGGTACGTCCTATTTTGCCTAATCAATGGATTGTTTTCTTAGCGTCTGTATCTGAACTGAAGTTTCTACTGATCTTAGGCTACGCCTTATTCTGCAAAAATAAAATTTGTTTCTGGTTTATTGGACTCCACAACACTACTTTAATAAGGGTTTATTTAATATGCTTAAGTGTTGGAGATGTAATGCACCCAATGCTTCTTTTTTTCAAATGTTTTGACAATGCCCAATAGTTGCCCCCTTTGGGGAGGTCATAATAAGGATAAACTTTGTATTGAAACAGTCTTTAATATGGAATGATGTGCATGTCCTCCTAAACTACCTTGGAAGTTAATGCATGGTCAGTGCAAATGGATTTTCTGAGTCCTTATGACTCAGTTAAAAGGCTGATATTATTATGCTGGAAGGATAAATGTTTACCTCCAATAATGCAGTGGACTGAGGACTTAACAACACTATCAACATTTGTACAAGTGGTATATAGACGCTGCTTGCGAACGGATAAATACATGGATATTTGGTCTGCTTTTCTTGAATGGTGTATCTGACCAAAAAAATGACACTCCTATTTTTGTTTTTTTTCCTCCAAGATTTGTTTTCTGTTCTGTTTTGTTGAATTCACAATAAAACAATTTTGTCAGCTCCCTACCCAGGTTGTGTCTTAGTTTATTTAGTTTGTGTTAGAAATAAATACCCTGGTCTCCTTACAAAACCCCTGACTATTTCTTACCCATAAAATGTATCTTATATGCCAGCATTCCCTAGGGCTGGGGGTGATAGGAGTTGTAGTCCAACACATCTGGAGGGCATCATGTTGGAACAGGCTGTTTTGTGTTTCTGTATACACTGAAACAGTGACAATTGCACATTACACCCAAGGATAGTAAACAAAGACATTAAGACTCAGCATGCTTATTATTTTAGGCATTATTTGACATGCCAATTATTCTACTGCTCTGCCAAAACATGCACATCTTTAAAACAAGCAAAGAAAAAGCCACTACAAATCTGAATGATTTCATGGCAGTATTGAATAATTATCTTGTATTCAAAGTTCACAAGAGAACCTATAGTTCCTGAACACAAGTGAAAAATATATTTGCATACTCATGCATTCAACCCATCAATTCTAGGACACCAGCCGACCTATATTCACCCCTTGATGCAGCCTAGTTTTAAGTCACTGATTGCCAATATAGGATCCATTTACATTAATTTGATCACTACTGAAAACTTAAATGCATTTTATCAAACTCTGTGATCTATTTTTGCATGCTGATTGAATATCAAGATCCTCCAAATATATACTGTGGTCTTTTCTGAACATTACCTAACCTAGCAACATGGAAATCAGCATACACAGAATCACAGCGGGTCTTATCCCATATTTTCTTCTCATGTATTTTTGTCTATATTCCCCGCCCCCTTTTTAAGTCCTCCAAAGGCACAGGAATTTCTCACATTCATTCTTAACAACTATCCTAAAAGACAGAAAAATTTGGCTGTAATCGTAAACAAGCTTAGCCGGAGTAAGTCCCCCTGAACTCAAGGTTTACTTCCAAATAAACTCGCCTAATATTGCACGGTTGCTTTCATTTATAAATTTATAATGTTGCTTAGCATTTAACTCTATTTCCCAAAGTGCCCGAAGCACTCCACATCCATTATCTCAATAATCCTTACAAAAAGCCAATGGACAGTATCCAATGCTACTGCCACACTAGCAGGGATAACCGCTAATACAATTAGAAGCTAGTGCTGGTTACCACTACCAGAAACTAACCACAACTACCACTTATGGAATGGGACAAGTCAGAAGAACTTGGAAACTCTAATGTCATGTTGCGATAGTGGTCATACCTGTCAGCGCAATGTGTTCAAAGCTAGAGGACTGCCAGCACTGGATACTGCTCTGCATGATAAAAGCCAATAGTATTACATCCCTTCTAACAGGCTGAGGTTCAGACAGAGGTCAGGTTTTGACATACGCATCTCAACTATTATTCAGAAATATGCACACATCCAACACACAAATGCTGCATCCTCATGCTGCTCATTCCCTCCTCCCTTCTCAGAGCACAGTGACTCAATACTTCCTTGGTTAATTATAGTTTTCCAGGCTGGATTTAATGGGAAACAATGATTACCTGGATTGGTACAAGCCAAGATCTTAAACCAAGGTTTGAAGTATGTCAGGAAGTGTTGATTCATAGCATGCTGAGAAGGGAGGATGAAAACAGGAACAAGAATGGAGTACATGGGCACAAGACACACACATATTTTAGCATAATAAGTTGAAATATGTACAGCTGAGCTACATCAGAAAATAACTTGCTTATGTTTGTCCTCAGTTCACAGGGACTTCCCGGCTCACAGATATGCAGCTGAAACATTGGCCTAGGGAGTTGTTCTAGCCCTATTCCTGTTGTGCAGGTTTCTACATGCACACAATTGGGGGGGGGGGGGGGGAGAATTCAAAGATGTCATCTCCCACCTGCAGTCTGAGGTGATAAGATCCCTTTACTAACTGAGGATTCCATCTTATTCTGCAGCAGACCAGCCCATTATCAACATTATTGTATGAACTTTAGTGAGAATCAACCCCAAGTGATTTCAGTAGTACCTGCTCCCAAGAACACAGGAATTGGACTGAAATGGCATGCACACCTCCTTGGAAGCATGTCCCACTGAACAATGCAAGCAAAAATGCGTGGAACGGGCTGCCCAACAAGCCAGCCCGCAGAGTCTTGAATCCAAGTCTAAGCCTGACACATATTGCTGTCTCTCGAAAATGGCTGTTTCCCCGTCGTTTTAGTTGTTCGTCACGAACGATCACATGTTCGTCGTGTTGCTAGAGCGGGGCAAAGGGAAACGCGCAATCACGAGCGGCACCCTTGCAAACGTAAACCTAAGAGCCCGCTCGCCTCAGCAGGCAAGAGAGAGCCGGAGTTGGGCTTCGTGCTACGGAGCTCCCGCCCCCCACGACAACCTTTGGCTTTTTGACTTGCTCCAACCCGCTCTTCGCCAGCAGCACGTTTTCCCTCCGCCCGCAACTGTCGCCTTCCCGGACCCTCGTAAGGCCGCCTTCCCCGCGCTCCTGGAGATTGGAGACGGCGGGGAGAGGGGGCTTCACCAGCACTCCTCGCCCCACATGTAGCCTCCTTGGGTGGGCGTGTGAGGACAGCGGGCCCGGCGGCGCACGCAGGAGGCTGACCCGGAGAAGGAGGAAGACGGCGGCTCAGGCACCCGGCACGGCCATGTGTGGCACCAGCGGACGCTTATATAATGAGCCTGGCGCTGGCCTTCCTCAGGCCTTCTTTTCCCCACAGCCGGGCCCAAGACCGGGCCTAGTCAGCAGGCTTCACAAGCCTACCCCACCACCCGAACCCTCCCTCGGCTGGCCGGCTAGTCTCTCTTTCTTGGCTGGTACCTGCTGCTGAGGCGGGTGTCACCGCCTCGGCCGCGTCGCTCACAGTATTCGGTCAGAACGGCGACATCTCACCCACACTTCCGCCACAGCGGTTGAGGGAAGCAGGGAGGCGGGTTCGCTGGGCTAGGCCGGGCCTGCTCAATCCTCCGCTACTGCTGCTGCTGCCGCCGCGTTCGTTCGTTATCTGTCTGCGCAGCAACGTCCTCCTCTTCCTTCCCCCTCCCGCCCACGATCACTCACCGGCAGGCGGGGGGAGGGAGGGGATGAAGGGGTGGGTGGGAAGAGTGAGATCTCGCGAGAACAAATCACAGCCGTCGCGGGAATTTTCAAATTCTTACGGCTTTCCTTCTCCTGGAGTTGCTGTTTGTCAAGCCCTAGGAGCAAGGCGGAGTGGAAAGTACCCGGATGCAGTTTTCGCAAAACTACGAATCCCAGGATGCATCGCTTTGAGTTTAGCCACTGAGCCAATAGTCTGGGGATGTTTTGAACAGTGGGACATAACTTTTGTTGTTGTTGTTGTTTTGGGTTTTTTTTGTATATATAGTGACGTGTGGCCGGATCCTATGCATGTTTTTTTGCGGAAATAAGTCCAACTCTGTACAAGAGGACGTACTCCCAAGTATATCTACATTGAATTGCAGCCTTATGATGCTTGTATGTGTTTATCTGGTAAAGTACTCCCAAGTCCCTGGAGAAGCTGGTGCGCCCTGTCCATGGGAGTGAATGGCCACACCAGGAAATTTGTATTTGCCATGCCCACACTCAGGATAGTCCAGTGGTGCACCTAGGGCTAGACTTTGTGCCTGCAATCCACTGTCTTGCAACCCAGAGTCCCCCATACGACCACAGATAACTCTTGAACTGGCATGGTCATGATCGTCATAGTCTCTTTTCTTCCTTTTTTAAAAAAAATGTATAGTCAGGATGGCAGGGAAGAATGTGATTACAGATGTTCATTGTATTATTTTTTACCTTAAAATATATCATTATTTTCTGCGACAACGTGTTGCTTATTCCTACAAAAGAGAACATAGATTTGCATAAAATATGCATGTGCTAATTTATATGTATGGACTCAACTTTAGAAATTATTACTCTAACCTAAAAGAAATGCAGTAAATCTCACCAGGTGCTGTTGATGGGCAAATCAAAGGTCCTTGCTTTCCCTTCTTATGGGTCTTTATCTGTAAACTGGGTTTGGACTGGACAGCCTCTTCAATACAGAAAACCTTCAAACAGAGGACTGTCCTCTGAAAGCTCCTCAAATAGGAGACTGTTCTCTGCAAAACATATTGAGATCCAAGTTACATATTACATTAAATGTATGTCTTGGTTTGTTTGCTTTTAAAATAACAGTAGGGGTGGGGTAGGGTGAACTTTCCTCTGGCGCTGCAATCCCAGTGAAAATCCCCCCTCCCCTACACACTAGTATTTGGTATGGGAGGGAAGCTGCTGTTGTTAAAGTTTGTGTTTGGGGTTATCAAATGCATTTACGTAATCAAAGAGCTTTGGCTATTGGGCTGTATAGAAATCTAATAAATAAATTGGCTAAAAGACAAAGTTGACCCATTAAAAACATTTTATTTGAGGCTGCAATAAACATGCATGTATGTTTAACTCAGAAATAAACCTCACTGAATTCAGTGAGATTTAGACCTGGTTCTCATGTCA
Source organism: Anniella stebbinsi (assembly GCA_029215795.1). NCBI lineage: Eukaryota > Metazoa > Chordata > Lepidosauria > Squamata > Anniellidae > Anniella > Anniella stebbinsi. The sequence continues at coordinate 221,446,568 of JARDYH010000003.1, forward strand.
TGACAACTATGCCTGACTTGAGAGTAAGACCTGGTTTGCGCACTGACTTGAGAGTAAGACCTGGTTTGCACATCACAGCAGCAATTCCTGAGTTGTTTAACCCAGGGATTGTGGGGACAAGTGAAGTATGCAAGATGCGCACTCATTGGCTGAATTCGGACAACACGATAGTCAATGGTGGGGTAATAATCAACTTTACAGTTGTTCATCTAGGGGGTACTCCCCACACAACATGGTAATAAATAATCAACTGTGGTGTGGATTAGGATCAGTGCTGAGTTGACTATGGCAGCATTCAGATGACACAATAGTCAATACAACTGATTATTGTTCCCTCCCCCCCAGTTGCTTATTGTGTCGTCCGAATTCAGCCATTGTTTCTGCTTTTAATTTAAAACCTGTTTTTATTTAAACAATGCAGAGATAACCCAACAATTGCCCATGGGTTATTGTTGGATTGACTTTGAATTTTTAACCCATAAACAAACTCAGAGTTTCCAGGTTTACATGTCATGAAACAACCTAGGAATGGGGTGTTTGTGGGTTGTTAATTAAAAGCAGAAATCACGACTGTGCATCTTGCATACTTCACTTGTCCCCTCAATCCTGGGTTAAACAACTCAGGAATTGCTGCTGTGACATGCAAACCAGGTCTTACTCTTAAGTCAGTGTGCATAAGCACATTTGCTGGGAGGTAATTGCACAGCAGTCTCTAGACATTCATATGCTTAGGTAAAAGAAAAGTGCTCTTTAAAAATAAAGAACTTTAAGATAGATACTACCTAAAGCATTCAGCCATATATGCATAATGATACAGAGTCAGCTCATGTTGATGATGGGTCAATATTGTTACATGTGAAAAGCATTTGTTGTTGTTTGGTCAAGAGAGAATTCCACCACCTTCTATACTTCCACTGCAAGAACACTTGCTAGAATGAATCGTGCGTGAGGCCTTGGCTGCCCCCAAAATGTTACAATATACTTTCTTGATACAACGTGGGCTTCCTGACCACGGTCATAACCTTTAGTCTCTTCACTGAAGCAAAGAACACTTATTAGACACTGCAGAGTGGAACAGAAGAGCTGCCTTTGCATTCTCTGAATAAAGTAAGTTTGACAGCCATGAATACATTACCCTGGAGCCTTTTGTTCCAACGTTTTTCAACTACACTCTTCCAGGGCAGCTAATAAACTGTATCTTATGTAACCTACTAGAAAGTAAATATATACCATTATTTACGACCTTAGACAAATAGTTCAGTTTAAATTTAATGCAAAGCTTAACACAAAAAGATGTCTATGCCCTCTTTAATTTTAATAGTTTTTGTCCCTTATGTATGTTGTATAAATGTTTTCTAGGAACCTGTTTTTCTAGTGCTATGTGGCTAACTATAGAGGCAGAAGGCAAAAGCAAGGGGTGCACAAATACTGTTCCCTTCTTAACATTTATTATTCATAGACAATGAGTATTTGATATTATAGAACAAGTTCCCCTCAAAGACCTCACTATATTGTACAAGCTCCTTGCATAGACCAGAGACAGCTGACACTTAGGTTTCACTATAGAACTTCACAATGTCCTCGATGGTTTTAACATTAGTTTTTTTGTGTGATTTTTTTGATGGTTGTGAATTGTAAACCAACTTAAATGACCACAGAGTAAAATGGTGATTTAGAAATTTCAAGCAAACAAATTCATAATAAGCATTCCTAGACTTGTTTTGTATTCCCACACCACACTACCTGGTCTTCACTATGTGTTTCAGAATTACACATTGCTTTAAGCATATAAACTATTTGTATTTTATTTATTTATTTATTCCATTTCAATACTGCTCAATAGTCTAAGTTCTCTGGCAGTTTACAAAAGATTAAAACTTAAAAAATACAAGATAAGACATTATGAATACTTATATATTGCTTTATTTGCCAAACAGCCATCAAGGCAGTGCAAAGCAATTTAAAACACTAAAACAATAGCAATAAGAACATTTTTTTAAAAAAGGAAAACATTAAAACATTAAAACAACTGCAGAATTTAAATGTCTAAATTAATTATTATGCTCATATCATTTCTCTGAGCAGTGAGAAGTTTCAGAGGTGCAGCATTTACCTGCGTTTGGTTTCCTTTGGAAGGATATTGGTGGCTTATTGATGTTTTTAATAGTTGTGTTTATTTACAAATATACAGACTGAACATAGGTTTACAACTCCAACACCATGGCTCCCACTAGGGATGTGCACTGGATCGGACCCGATCCACGATCCGAGTCCGGTCCAGTGGGAAATCGGATAAATTATCCGATTTCCGATCCCGCAGCTGGATCGGCCGATCCAATCCGAACCGGTCCGAAAAAGCTCCGAACCGGTTCGGCGGATCGGCGGGCGCCCACTGGCGCCCACCGCCGCTTCCATTGGCGGGCGCCAGCGGGCGCCCGCCGATGAAAGTGGACAGCGGGGGGGGGGGAGGAGGGGGGCACTTACCTTCTCGGCCCGGTGGCTCCCGTCCGGCGCCGGCGCCTACTACTACTAGCAGGCTCCGCGGCCTGCTCTAGGGTGGCGCGCCGGGTGATGTCATCACCCGGCGCGCTACCCTAGAGCAGGCCGCGGAGCCTGCTGGAAGTAGTAGTCGCCGGCGCCGGACGGGAGCCGCCGGGCCGGAAAGGTAAGGAGGGGGTGCGTGGAGGGGAGGAGGGGGCGCGCGGAGGGGGGAGGGGGGAGGGGGGCCCTTACCTTTCCGGCCCGGCGGCTCCCGTCCGGCGCCGGCGCCTACTACTCCCAGCAGGCTCCGCGGCCTGCTCTAGGATGGCGCGCCGGGTGATGTCATCACCCGGCGCGCTACTCTAGAGCAGGCCGCGGAGCCTGCTGGAAGTAGTAGGCGCCGGCGCCGGACGGGAGCCGCCGGGCCGGAAAGGTAAGGAGGGGGTGCGTGGAGGGGAGGAGGGGGCACGCGGAGGGGGGAGGGGGGCCCTTACCTTTCCGGCCCGGCGGCTCCCGTCCGGCGCCGGCGCCTACTACTCCCAGCAGGCTCCGCGGCCTGCTCTAGGATGGCGCGCCGGGTGATGTCATCACCCGGCGCGCTACTCTAGAGCAGGCCGCGGAGCCTGCTGGAAGTAGTAGGCGCCGGCGCCGGACGGGAGCCGCCGGGCCGGAAAGGTAAGGAGGGGGTGCGTGGAGGGGAGGAGGGGGCGCGCGGAGGGGGGAGGGGGGAGGGGGGCCCTTACCTGCCCGGCCCGGCGGCTCCCGTCCGGCGCCGGCGCCTACTACTACCAGCAGGCTCCGCGGCCTGCTCCAGGGTGGCGCGCCGGGTGATGTCATCACCCGGCGCGCTACTCGAGAGTAGGCCGCGGAGCCCGCTGGTAGTAGCCGCCGGCGCCGGACGGGCCGAGAAGGTAAGTGGCGGGGAAGGGGGCTTACCCCCCCCCCGGAGCCGTCCGCTTCTATCCGCTGGCGCCCGCGGGCGCCAGCGGATGGAAGCGGGCGGCCCCAGGGGGGGTAGGGAGCGCGGGGGAGGGGGTTTACCTGCCGGGGCCGTCCACAGCGGACGGCCCCGGGGGGGGGGAGGGAGTTAGGCCCCCCCTTACCCACCCGCCGCCATTTTTTCCTCATAGACTTGCATTGCAATGCAAGTCTATGGGGAAAAAAATGGCGGCCGATCCAAAAATGTACGATTTTTGGGTCGGGATCGGACTCGATCCGGTCCGGGGGGCCTCCGATTTTGTCCGAACCGGTCCGGGACAAAATTGGAGGTCCCGATCCGGGTCCCGATCCGATCCGGGGGGTCCGTGCACACCCCTAGCTCCCACGCTACATCACCAGGGAGAGATATGCTTACAGACCCCAATGTCAGTTTTCTGTTTTACAGTGCAATCCTATGCATGCCTCAACTCAGAAGTACTCAGTGAAGTCACATTAAACTCATTGAGATGTACTTCCAAGGGACTGTAGCCTTAGTCTTTCTCTCTCTTTGGCTGCCTCTACAAGAGGCATTTAAAGCTCTTCCAAGGCACATTAAAAAATTTACCTCTACAAGAACGGAGTGCAAATCGGGCGTAGAGGCGCGTTTTCTCTCCGATTATGCGCATTATCGAATGCGCGTTAAATAGCGAGTTTTATTTTGCTCCTGCCGTTAAAGCGCATTTTGAGTATGCGAACAAGCGATTCTCCGCATTAACTACTTGTAAAGCGCATTTGAAACAACCGGTAAGGTCACCTGCTGAGTGCTCAATTACTTCCTGCATACAAGCATTTACGATAAAGTGCTTCAGCGATTATGTGCATAATCGGCTAACCAGGCGTCAAACGGAATCCATCTAGAGGGGGCCTTTCTCTCAAACTATAATCTGACCTTTGTTTCCTTCACAGACGACTAGTTTACGTCATCCTTTGCTAAGGGGTGGGAATAAGGCATGCCTCTTTGGCAAAATGTTTCTAACCATCTAGATTATTCTCTATTACCTGTAATTTTCCTCAGAATGGAGATATTTGTCCTTTGAATATTCCCCAATACTTCTGGGTTTTTTTAACACTCTCCTGTCCACCACCACTCCATATTACAACAATATAATGGGTTGTATCCAGTGGAGGCACCCAGTTTTTGTAAATATATTTTGCCTACTCCAGCTGTCTGGGCCATATCCTGAGGAGGGGGCAATCCTCAAGAGCAGCTTTTCAGAGAGTATTGAAGGCTGCAGTGGGTAGGTAGCAACAGTGAAAAAAAGTCCCATCTACCCACTGCAAGTGAAATAATATTCGGCTGGTGTTAAACCAACTTGGGAAACATCCCACTGTTGCCTTCCTTATTCTTGTATCCTGAACAATTTATTTCAGAATGTTACATTTTTAGCTCAGGTTAATTTTGTTCGAGGACATGTTTACCTGGGGAAGGGGTTAACTAGAAGATGCAAAATATGCTAATAGCACTCATGCCCACTATCAGCTTTGGCTCTGTCCACAATTGGATGTGGACCAGGACTGACTTTTCTAGCCCAGCATTGTGTTCACACAGTAGCCACCCAGCTGCCCATGGGAAACCCACAAGCAGAACACTTTATCCTGCTTTTGGTCCCTGGTCGACAGCTGGTTGGCCACTGTATGAACAGAGTGCTGGACTAGATGGATCCAGCATAGCTCCTCTTCTTATGACATGAGTGCAACAGCACCCTCCCACCCATGTTCCCTGGCAAGTGGTGTACATAGGCATACTGCCTCTGATACTGGAAGCAATATAAAGCCATCAGGACATTGAAATCCTTCTCCTCCAGGTCAATGTCCTTTCGTAAAGAAAAAAGTTCTCCACCCCTGCTATAGAGTAAAACATGTAAAGTGGGTGGGTGTTGGTGAGGATTTGTAAAACTGAAAAATATTACACCATGTTCCATTTATATAAGAATATACCAGCCATAATATGGAGAAAACACTCAACATTCCTGAGCTTATTCATTCACAGGATTGTTAATTGCACCACCATGTGGTAGTTCTCCTTATTGGCAGCTATCAGGCTTGATGATCAATAATATATGTCCTCTGCAATGTGTAATCAATGCACATATGTTTTGTTTCAAAGCTGTGCTCATCTGTTTGTTAAATGTTTAATTGCTGATAAATGGTTACTGACATCAAAACCAAAAGTAATTCCAGGCTTAATGAGCCAGAAACAGCATAATGGGAATTCTACTATTCTCTAGTAGAGTAGGCATCATTTAATAGAAATTGAAAAGGGCATTGCAAAATCTAGGAAAAGCAGTTCTGGCACCTAATTGGTGGCAGAACTGGCTGCTTAGGAAAAGCGAGTGGAGCCATTGCAAGGAGAGCGTAACACATCTTTTCCATGAGGCATTTTACTTCCTCACAGCGTGCGTAATACATGTGTAGAATTTATGGCCACAAGATGTGGTCATAGAAAATAAGGAGTAACAAATTACAGAAGAGAGATGTGATCTATCAGTTAACATTCACTCTTAATTCAATTTATATCCTGCTTTCCTCCAAGGAGGTCAAGGTGGCCTATATGCAGTTAGTGACAAGTGTAAACTCTTTTTCCAGAAATGTCTTCCCATGCTTTATGTCCTGCTTATTGGCTTCCCACAAGCTCTATTCAGGCATTTTGAAAAGTACTTATTTCAACATGGGATGGGGCTGTGCCCAGTGCTCTACGGCAACATCACATGCACTATCTAGCTCTTCCTCCAAGTGTCTGTGGGTATAACAAGGTTTCTGCTTGCATGGAAGCCTTCCTGTGTACAGCTGAACTCCCTACTGTTACAGAGAAGCTTTAGATGTGATGGCTCTTTGTTCACGTATATGATTTGCTATGGATTTATTGGATCCTAACATGGATGGACAATACATGACCCATATGCAGCCCTTGGAAGCCACCTGTATAGCCCACTGTGGGTGCCATAGCCCCCTCAATTCCTCCCTGTGCTGTTCCTGCTGTTCCTGCCACCACACCAGCAGAATCAATTCAGAATCAGAAACAGGGCATGCAAGGAGAGTCATCCCTGTGGGACATGGTTCCCAGCAGAATCAAGCTCCCACTGGGTGCGCTCAGACAACATTTTAGTCAATGGAGAGGAAATACTCCACTCGACGGAAGGCAAATCTGTGGCTGCCTTTGAACAACATGGAAGTGCCTTTCCGTGGAGAGGACTGCCTCCTCTCCATGGAGTTGTCATCTCTCCTACCCACCTGTAGACCCTCCCCCCCAAATGGTGGCTCTGGTTAGTGCTTACCTTATTGGCACTGCCATTCTGGGGGGAGGAGCAGAGAGCAGAGGAGAGATGAGGCTCTTGGCAGTAGATGAAGCCCATCTCCTGTTAACAGGAACAAGTCCCAATGGAGCCCTCTCTCCTGTTGACCGGAGAATGGATTTATCTGTTGCCGTCGCTAGACAACCGGGGCGCTGTGTCTCCCCTGTCAGGGCAGACACAGCACCCATCAGTGAGGAGTCATTCACTGGAGCCTGAATCACGTGCCCTGACACATGAGGAGTTCGGCTCCAAGCCTCCCACTTCTGCGATGGGGAGGCTTGGGGTCGGTCTTCTCGCATGTCAGGGTGCGCAATCCAGGCTCCAGCAAAGGAGCCGTCACTGCCAAGCCATGTCATCCGATGACATGGCTCGGCACTGATGCATGCTCAGGCCTCGCACCGGAGACGATCTCCTCCCAGTGACACCTTTTCAGTGATCTCTATGGCTACAGGGCAGAGGCCGGTGTTTCTAGAGCCCCTCCCTACTCTGTTACCCTGGACATCGGGGCAATGGAGCGACACACAAAGTTCCTACCTGATTCTTGGGCATCGGCTCCCCTCCCCTTTCACCTCAGCCAAAGGGCCATCCAGTGCTAAGACTGCAGGCATGCCCTTTGGCTGAGGTAAAAGGGGAGGGAGCTGATGCCCAAGGATCAGCTAGGAACTTTGCACGTCAAGGCTTTAAGCTTGTTCCCACCCCAGCAACATGGATTGCTGGTTAGAGGTTGAGGTTAAAACCTCTCCTCTAAGCAATATGGATCATGGTGTGTGTGTGTGTGTGTGTGTGCCCGCCCACCCCTGCCCTACAACTTTGGCTCAGGAATCCATTATGCCTGAATAGCTGTCAGAAACATAAAGCTTCTGGAATGCAGCACAGTTGTGGGAATGATACAGAAAAACAAACTGTCCTCACCTGTCTGGCAGTTCAGTGAAATCAAACACTAGTCCCTTGATGGTTACCTTTTGTTCTGTATCATATACTGGTGTCTAGCACCCAACCACTCAAAATACAAATAGGACCCCAAAAAATGATAAATCTAGCAGTAGTAGTATCTATAATTTTATCAGTGCATATCTGCACTCACATATCTTTCATTAAATGCACTTAACTTTTCCAAGTAATCACACTGTTTTTATATCTGCATACACATAATATATTTGGTTAAATCAATGTTTCAAAGCACATAGGTCCATATTACAGAGTGACACTCATAAACATATTACAATTCATAAGCATATTGATTCCAATGTGTCCTCTGTGTAGTACTTTTTCAATATATTCCAGCATATAATAACAGGACTCTGATGTTCAACCTGTTTCGTAAAGCTTTGTCAGAATATGCTGTAATAAAACATGATAAATGATATTATAGCAGCCAAAATTCACACACCTTTGATAACTCATATAAATTCTTAGTAAACAGAATCAAACTTCCCACCTTAATTCAAGAACATTTGCCATCATTTTGTAAAAGGGGACAAAGCATCCTAGTAGAATCTAGAGAGAATGTATTGAAATATTAAAATACCCATGACAATGCTCTTCAATTAGGCTAATTAGCTTGTAAATAAAAACGCTTTTCAATGGCAATCACTTTACAGCTGCGATCAGCGTCTTTGAAACTAATGCTACTCCTTAGAACTGGTAGGACTCACACATTTTTGGAGCATACTATGTGAAGTCCTATTTGTATTTTGAGTGGTTGGGTGATAGACACCAGTATATAATTCTACAACCACTGCCTCCTTTTTGTGTATATACCTTTCGTTCTGAACATTGGGCTGTGCTACCATGAACAGCAAACTATATGTCAAACTAACGGAGAGATAAAATTTCCCTGAACTTTCAGTTCAGTAGTTCAAGGCAAACTTTTGTTTCCTTTGTTTTGACCCATCCTGGATAATCAAACCTTTTGTAATCTTGCTATGAAATCCTGTATCTGGCTAGAAGTTTGAGTGATTGTTCTTTTCTTTTAACTACCTTACTTGATGCATTTCCTTAGAGAGACTTTGTACATGAAGAGAGGACACTTTACCAAACCTGGTAAAATTCCTGTTGAATCCCAGAGGTGGGATCCAATGGGGGAAACTGGGCAAGAGGGAAATCAGAGAAAATATTTGCCTCCCTCCCTCCACCAGATCAAAAGCCTTCCCATGAACAGAAGGATCCCTTCCGTTCATGGAAGGCTATGTTAGAATCCAATCCATTATTGTGTATTTTTTACAACGATGATAGGTATTATTCCTATATTGTAGAGTGGGCAGGAGGATGAGACTTAAAGGCAGTTCATGGCAGAGATGAGATTCAAACAATATATCTCCTGATTTCTGGCTCACTCTCTTAGGGTACATCTTGATGAGGGGTTGCACTGGGGTGGATTTGAAGTGGCGGCAGGTCATCTACATGACACAGCTGCCATTGTGAAGCCATCCAGGGGCAAACCCCCAAAGCTCTGCTTTTAAAAAGTTGGGCACTTACCCAGATGTTTAAAAAAATAGTTATTATTTATTTATTTTATTACATTTGTATACCGTCCCATAGCCGAAGCTCTCTGGGCCATTTACATAAGATTAAAACAATTAAAACAATATACAAAAATTAAAACAGCAAAAACATACAATATACACACATTTAAAACCACTATAATAACTATATAGTTTCAAATCCCCACTCAGCCATGAAGATTACCAGGAGATATTTTGTCAACCATTCTTCCTTATTCTAACTGACCTCACAGGTTGATATGTGGATAAAATGGCAGGTGGGGAGAACCATGTATACCACCCTGAGCTTCTTCATAGAAAACAGGGATATAAATGTTAATACAATTAACTAAAAGAACCTCTAGCAAATTTCCAAAAGTGCCTTTTAGATACTACCTGTACCTCCTGCAGGGATGGAGCAAGAAGTGTCATGTAGAAGTTCTGGGTACCTCATAAAACAGAGCAGATATGCCATGGAATGATTCTCCATCAATATAAATCCAAACATTGTGCAGATTGGTAGGGCAATCACAAATCACCCAGAGCTCTTGTTTTGCTTTTACAGCTCAGTAGCGCATTGAAATAGCAACACTGCATGACTGACCCCGTAGGTTAGTGACTGTGCTGTAATGCAAGTCTAGGGGGATATTTTTGGCTGTCGTTTTGGCTCCCTCCATCTCTTCTCATGCCGCCACACTTTTGAGTGAAGACAGCTTAGCTGTACCTGAAAGTTCAGCTAATTTGTTGAGTGTGTACATACTTACCTTGTGAAGTGATTTCAGTGATGCAGGAGGATTATTTGCATGGCTGATGCGTCTCCTATATTCAAAACACATTACTAATGCATCCAATGCCATTCTACAAATTAAAATAGGTGAAATTCCTTCATATGGAGTATCTGAGCTGGGGCATCTACAAAATACAAACAGGGCTGCCTGGTTGCCATTCATGTGAGATTCTTGCAGCATTAATTACCACCAAGTAGTGGGAGCTTTATTTGTGGACACATCCTCGGTCAGATGTTGCTTCCTCCATGGGGCTGTAGAGTGCTGTGTGTGAAGGTGATTCAGTATCTGAAGAAACCTAGAACGTTATGGTCAGAAGATGTTGTTGAAAAATTCTCAACTCAATGTTTTTTCTTACAAAAACAATACTTCTGCTGAGTGTGCATGCAGCATTAGGACACGTTCTGAAGGCTCAAGATGAAGTAATCTTTCTGCAGCTAACCAGATCTGGCTCAGATTAGTGCCTGGATGGAACCCTACATATGCTACCTTGATTTCTATGGAAGGCCATATAAACACAAGGAATGATAATAATTATGAGGCTGATGTAAATTGTACAATAACTACTTGGTCTGACAATGAGATATCGAACTTCACAGGACATAGCTCAGTGGCAGAGCCCATACTTTGCATGCAAAAGAGTCCCACGTTCAAATTTATTTATTTATTTATTTATTTATTTATTTATTACATTTACCAAAGCTCTCTGGGCGGTTTACATGAGATTAAAACAATTAAAAACAATATACAAAAAAATTAAACAGAAAAACATACAACATACACACAATACACCCATACATTTAAAACTACTACAACAACCCAAAAAGCTACAAAAACAAAAACAAACCCAGGCTCCTCACATATTGCCAAATGCCTGAGAGAAGAGGAAAGTCTTGACCTGGCGCTGAAAAGAAAACAATGTTGGCATCAGGCGGGCCTTGTCAGGGAGATCGTTCCACAATTGGGGGGGCCACCACAGAGAAGGCCCTCTCCCGTGTTGCTGACCTCCGAGCTTTCCTTGGAGTAGGCACTCGGAGGAAGGCCTTAGATGTTGAATGTAGTGTTCAGGTAGGTTCATGTCGGGAAAGGCGTTCCATCAGGAATTGTGGTCCCAAGCCGTGTAAGGCTTTATAGGTTAAAACCAGCACCTTGAATCAGGCTCGGAATCTGGCACCTCCAGCTAGGGCTGGAAAAGATTCCAGTTTGAAACTCTGCAGAGCTGCTGAGAGTAGGCAGTACTGAGCTAGATGGGCCAATGGCCTCTCTTGGTAAATGGCAGCACCATTATGGAGATAAGGAACAGATCCATCTCTCTGCTTAGAAGAAATCAACAGGGATGGAAGAAAGGAGACTGTGTAAAATATACCTGACATTTGGGCCCATTAAATATCATACTTCCAACACCAATGCTGCACTTTGAAGAATAGGAATTGTGAAGACTATCACTGCCTCACACACTCCTGCTAGCATGATTTCATGCACCCTCCAACGATCTCCATAAGTGCCCACTTCACTCCAAGCAATATCATGTTTTGTCAATAAAAATAATAATGATATTGGCTGACATATACTTGCCAACTATTTTTTGTCACGTACCTTAGGCTGCAGGCCTGCAAGCAAGGCCTGCTTTATTTTATAGAGTGCCAAGTGATTTTCGATGCTTTACTGTATTATGATTATTATGGCTGCTCATATGGTTTGGTTTGTCCTAAACAAAAGTACATGTTTTAAATACCCATAGTTTTAAATGCACAAGGTTTCAAACAGCCAGAGGGTATCTTGAACAGATGATGAATAAACTCATGGATATATAATCTAAGATGCTATCACAATGCTCTATTAGAACAGGCTATCTGCACCAACCTTTTATTACAACAAAATTCTTAAGTCTACAACAAGTTCAGTCACTGATTCATTATTTATTTGATTTCATATTCAGTTCATGAACCACATTTTACAAGGAAGTGACATACATGTCCAATTAAATTATTTGTGTGGTTTTGGAACACTGCATCCCCCTCTTGATCATAATTAGTTCCAACAACAATCCAGCAGAGAGAAAATATATATGAAAAAGTATTCCTTTTCATTTAATGTCATCAAGAGCTCTTGGAATCAAGCTTTACTGTTTTTCATGCTCTTTATGGGAAGGACCAAAAGGAGGAGAGCATCCACTCAGGGTAAAAAAAGGAAGAAAAGTTCTCAGAAAGTTCTCAGAATGCTAAGATACTCGCTAAAAAAGGACTCACTAGCGAGATATATAAAATTTTAATAGAGGGGGAATTTCAGGACTCACTTAACGTTATAAAAGAGGTATGGGAAGTAGATATTAGGGAAAAAATTAATGAAGATAATTGGGGGAGGATGTGGAATGTAAGAATGTTGAAATTATTGTCGATTAGAATTAAGGAGAATTATTATAAGACAGTTTGGAGATGGTATCTAACACCTGTAAGATTTCATCAGATTGATAAAAAAGTGTCTAAGAATTGTTGGAGGGGATGTCAGGAGGTTGGGACCTATTTTCATATGTGGTGGAGCTGTGAACAAATACAAATATTCTGGGAAAAGGTTTTTAAAGAAATAAGTGATATAATTGGAAGTAAATTGGAATTAAACCCGAAGCTAGCTCTACTAGCAATATGGGATAGCAGTAATAAGCATATAATTAATAGAGAATTGGTAAACAACCTCCTGGCGCCTGTTAGAATAATGATTGCTAAAAATTGGAAAGGGCAACGAAGTTATAAAATAGAAGATTGGTATAAAGAAATTTGGGATATAGCATTGAATGATATGTTGACATGTAAAATGAAAATAATGAGGGGAATGTCCAGTAAGAGTGATTTTGGAGATATATGGAATCCCTTTTTGGAATATGTTTTAAGATCGGGAAAGGGACAGTCGCCTTCAAAAGAATCATTAAAATTCTGGAAGGAAGATGAATGAATGGGAGTAGGTCTCGGGGGGGGGTGCACGGGGGTAGTCGAGGGAGTTAGTTTGTTTATATATCATCATGTGTATGTTTGTTTGTTTTGTTGAAAAATGAATAAAAATTATACTAAAAAAAAAAAAAAAAAAGAATGCTAAGATACTTCATTGTTCATGCCCAATGCGTTTCGGCCTGTGTTGTTGTTTTTAAGGCCTTCTTCAGGAGGTTGGTAAGTGAATATCATAGGAGACTATCATCCTGCTAAGAGTTTTTAGCAGACATCTCTTACCAACCCCCGAACAAGACCTTAAAAAAACAACATAGATCGAAACGCGTAGGGCGTGAAAAATAAAGTATCTTAGCATTCTGAGAACCTGCTTCTCTTCCTTTTTTACCGTTTATGGGAAGGAACACAGGAGCAGAATAGAAGGTAGAAGCTAAAACAATTATTTTTTTCTCTACAACAGAAGATTCTGAAATAAGATGACTCCTGCAGTGCCAAGTACAGACAGGCAGTAATGAAATTACAGACAGGTAGTAATGGAAGTTCAGTCATTCCTCAAAACAAAAAGCAGCACCGCTGACTGGCAACCTTTGAAATGTTGGCAGGAAGAAACCAGTTGCTGAAAAACTGGCTGATCCTTCTCACTAGGAAGGGCCAAATTACAAGTGTCTTATGATTCTTCCTTCCAATGTTGCTGTCCTTATTTTTCTAATAAAAAGCAGCTGTGTGAAAATCAGGAGTGGGGAACTTGGTGTGTGTGTGTGTGGGGGGGTACAGTTACGTAATTCTTTCCCTCCCTGCTATTTATCTCTTGAAAATCCTGCCCCCATCTTATGATCCTGAGCAGTGGCCAGGACTCTTGACAGAAAGGAAGCAGAGCCAGCTGGATCAGGTGAACTAATGGTACAAGTCCCAGAGGTGTGGAATCTAGGCCCTGACACTGAGCCTGGGCCAGGGTTCCACACCTCCACGTCTGAGGCTGTTAGTCAGGAACTCCTCAAATCAAGGAACTAGCACTCTCAGCACTGGCCCCCTATACAGTGGAGGCCTCATGCCCCTCGGTTCCTCCTTCTTAGCACATGCAACGCACTACATGAGAACTGACTGAGACCCCCTCTAGAAGGATTCGCTTTGGCACCTGCCTGCCCCATTATGCGCATATTCGCAGAAGCGCATTTACTCCTAATCCCTCTGTACGAGAGGCAGCGAAGCGCATTACAGGATGACCGAAACATGCTTTAAACTTGTTGACATGCGGAGAATCGCATGTTTACACAGCGGTAAGGCACTTTAACTGCTGCCGCAAATTAAAACTCACGGTTTAACACACATTCGATAATGCGCATAATCGGAAGTTTAAAGTGCCTCAGCCCCCAATTTGCGCTCCTCTCTTGTAGAGGTAAAATTTTTAATCAGCCTTGAAAGAGCTTTAAACCTCTCTTGTAGAGGCAGCCTAAGAGGTAACAGAATGGTAGGCAGTGGAGGCTGGTGGCTCTAATACCAATAGGGCAGTGAATCCACTCCAGGTTTCAGTTAGAACCAGAAAGAATTCTGCTTCGCACGCCTAGAGTTCTAACTGGTTCTGATTGAGTCCCAGAGGGGATTCACTGTACCACTCACATTGGAAACACCACTCTCCACTGATAGTAGAGTCCAGGGTATAGGGGTGCCTCTACAAGAGTGATTTAAAGCTCTTTCAAGGTGCATTACAAATTTTACCTCTACAAGAGTGGAGCGCAAATCAGGGGTTGAGGCGCTTTTTATCTCCACTTATGTGCATTATCGAATATGCATTAAATAGCAAGTTTCAATTTGCGGCAGGAGTTAAAGCGCCTTATGGCCATGTAAACATGCGATTCTCTGCATGTAAACAACTTTAAAGCAGGTTTCATACAGCCCGTAATGCGCTTCACCGCCTCTCGTGAATAGGTATTAGGAGTAAATGTGCTTATCCGTATATGCGCATAATCGGGCAACCGGGCATCAAAGCGAAATCTTGTAGAGGAGACCCAGGACTACTCCTTTAAGCCTCTTCAGTCTTCAGGTATGGTGAACCTGTGAGGTGAATATAAGGCCTCAGTTGACCTTGTTAACTGCAGGAGGAAGAGGAACGGAGGGGGCGGGGTGGGAGATTTTGCCAGCATAGTAGCGGTACAGGTGAAAAGATACATGAGTGCAACAATGCACAGATGTGAAAGTGCCCCAGCGCTCGAATCGCTAAGGAGGAGGAAACCGCGGATGCAAACTGGGGGGGAAGTAGGTGTGATGGAGCCCATAGTCTTGCCTTAAGACATTGCCATTTGTAGGAGGTGGATAAATTACTTCTATCCAGCAACAACTGTCAATGCATGGCAATATTATACTATTTCAGAATCTTCCTCTTTGAAAGTCACATTAGCATTTTACACATAATAATAGTAATCATCATCATCATCATCACCATCATTTTTTGACAATAAAAAGACAAACAACACACAGCAACCCTCCCCCCAAAAGTTCCAGATAACTGCTCTCTAGAATATAAAAGGAATCAAGGCTTTTCTTGATTTTGGATAGCTGGCAAACTTCCTAAGATAGTACCTGGGGGAAAAAGGGAATACAACATGAAAATACAAATAGACAAAATGACGTTAAGAATAGTCCCTCACAGATTGCTTTAAGAAAGTAAAGTTTCATTTCTCACATCACCTCTGTTATACTCTTCTTGAAAGATATCCCAAAATGGTTCATTAAATAAAAGGAATGGAAGCTTCCGATGGATTTTCAGATTTAAGTGACTAAGCTTCCGATGGATTTTCAGATTTAAGTGACTGATAATGAGTATCAACACTGTGATATCACAACAAAATATATGTTTAGTTATAGTTTAGTGTGATGTCTGAACTGCTGGTTGGCAGAATAAAAAATAATGCTTTTAATTGAAATGGGTTTGCAAACTATGGTTTGTGTCAATTATATGGTTTGGCATTATGTTGGAATGTATTAACCATGCTCATAAGCAATCCTCCTCCAGAAGCTACTACACCACAGAGATAGGAGTGACTTTATGAATTTACGAAGATGAGCGCTAAGAGGAACGAGAAAAAAAGTTATCTGTACATGAGGTCTTAAATAATAACTAAAGTAGGTTATAAAAGAAATAAAAGCGAAAAACACAACATGATTTTTAACAAACAGATAATTTTTAACAAACAAATGATTTTTAACAAACAGATGTGGCTGGGAGTGTGTGCTTAATCTTATTCCTGAAACAGACATGCATTTGTTAACGTACAGGGTTGCGAATGTGGGTGTGATCTGGAGTGTAGAAATAGTATATGGATAAAGGATGGGGAGAGCAAATCTATGGTCCCTAGACAGTGTCATAGTTCGGATTCCTGGATCCGAGGTTTGGGACAGTGCTCCAACCTCGGGCCCAGGAGTCCAAGCTCCTTTCCACCTCACAACTGGTGTGGAGAGCACAGTGCCAGCTGCCCCTCCAAGGTCATAAAGAGCAACTTCGAAGAAGAGGGAAAGGGGTGGTGTTGTGTGCGGGGTGGGGAGGGGCCTGGGTAGGACAGTTTATGAAGAATCCTCCATCCTCCCCAGCCTCTTTCCCTCCTACTCCACAGCGCTTCAGTTAGGTGGGTGAAAACACCCATCTAGCAAAAGTACAGAGTGGAAAGAGTGTGGAGGCCTCCATGCCCCTCCCGCTCTGCATAGGTTGCCCGTCAGCCTCTTGAGTTTGGAAGCTGACAGGCATCCTGATAGGAATGCAGCCAAAAGCACACATACCCTACCTGCTTCTCTAATTTTTTTTCTCCTGAAGCAATTTTTCATTAAAAAAAAAAAGTCATGGAGGCTCAGTTATAAAAGTTTATATGTAGCATATTGTTGGTCTGTGTAATGCATTGCTTTCAAGATGATGTGAATCAATATCAAAATTCTGTCTTTGAGGTTTGATACATGATGGTTCATTTGCTCTTATATGTTCATCTCTTGACGCTACAGTCAAATAATGATTGGTGAACCAGCCCTAAGCAATATTGTTTTCCTAGAACATTGCTCGGTGCTATATAAATAGTAAAACAACAACAACAGGTTGAATACCTATGGTGGTGGTACGCTCGTGGCCCAATGCAGCAAAGTGTAAAAAGTGCAAAGGAAAAGGCCGGGAGGGACCAGGTTGCTATAGCATAGCCAAACCATTCCAGTATCTCACCAAAGAAATTTGCTCCTGATACATATGTAAACAGACCTCCTGCACAAAAGAGAGCATGTATGAATACATTGCAACAGTGAAAGCTAATTCTCTTTTTCTAAATTCCCATTTTGTTGCCAGTTTGATGTTTTGATTCTCCTCCCCTGAACACTAAGCCAAATCAAGGTGAAAGCTGTAGTCCTGCATTCACCTAGGCTGCTCCAGTCTTTTATTTTCATTTTACAGTGAGCCTGTGCAAACAACACGTTAAGTTATGGTTAGGCACTAATCCTTTTGCAGCAAATGGTTAGTGAATGTGTTTAAACCGTGGTTATGGAGCCACCATGGTTAGGAATGGTTCACACGACACGCTAATCATGGTTCACATGACACACTAAGCCATAATGTTTAGTTCAAAATGCTTTCACCATCATGGTTTAGCGTGCTCTTTGAACAGGGCCAGTATACTGTATACAATAATGCATACCAACTTTCAAGCATAAGGGTTCCCAAAGCAATTCACAATAATTACATCAGATGTATAGGCTGATCAATCTGCCCTTACAGTGAAAGAATCAGAACACCAGGTGTTGTCTATGGTAGGTACCAAGCAATGGTAAATTGATCTTTCTTTCTTTCTTTCTTTCTTTCTTTCTTTCTTTCTTTCTTTCATCATCTATCTATCTAATCCCATTTTTAAAATCCTGAAGCTGTTTACATTAAGTTATTAAACAATAAAACACAACAATATTACAAATTGCAAGCCTAAAAACAACTTGGGACCCAATCCTATGCATGTTTAGACAGAAAAAAAGTCCTACAACTCCCAGGATGCTCCAGCCAGCCATGCTGCCTGGGGCATGCTGGGAGTAGTAGGACTTTTTTCTGTCTAAACATGGTTGGGAAATGGTTGGAGAAACCCAGAGTAAACAGATACATTTTAATATACGTCAAAAGGACATGATTATCTGTGCCTGACATAGGAGAGGCAGGGGAGAGGTCATTCAAAGGGCTGGGTGCTACCACAGATAATTTTTTTTGCCATGTTGCTACCAGATAGAGCTCTGAAAGATGTGGAACAGACACTGACTGGATTCAGACGGATGACCATGGGGCTGAAAGAAGCCATTGTGGCTTCTCTCCCCATCCTGCACATGCAGTGTACACAACCAAGATTTGCATAATTACATGCAATGCAGCACGGGTTGCCATGTCATACAAACAAGGCATGGCATGCAGCGAGGGTGGCTTTGTACCAACGCCACAACCCCTACTACTAGCCATGTAGCACAGTTTCAGATAGCATGGCAATCCACGCTACATGTTGAATAATTATGATAATAGCGGATGTACATGAACTTTTAAAGTACATCCATGTGATGTGTGGATTAACAGGTGGACAGCAAAAGTGGATCCTGAGAGTCTTTACAGTTGCAAAGGGACTTATACTCCCAAACCTGGAAGGAAAAACACCTACTACTTATCACGCAATAGATAAAGATCTTACTGCTCTTGCTACGTTTGAGTGTATGTCCTACAATCGTCAAAGTCATATGGACACTTATTTAAATATATGAACTGCTTATATTAACATATTTTTGAAATGGAAGAGTTAATCCTCTCTCTCCCCTATTCTCTCTCTCTGGCTCAGTTCAGACAACATGTTTCTCAATGGTGGTTTTAGAACTCCATGTGGAGTTTTTACACCATGGTTGAGAAATGTGTTTTTTGGTGGGAAAACTCCATGCAACAGTGGAGGGTTTGTTTTTTTTAAAAAACTTTTCACAGAATATCCACATTGTGCAGAGGAGAGTTCCTGCACAACTGTTGTGTTGCGTGTTGTATGGCGGGTTCTGTGGAGTTTTCCATTGCGTTGAGTTGACTTTTCCCACTGGCTACAGAGTTCCCTGGCAAGAGCGGCGAAAGGAGCGAGTGCCACTCTAGGACAGCTAAAAACGAAAACACACTGAAGTGGATCCACCGATATGAGTCTGGACATGTTTAACTACTGTGATGTGCTGTATCACACATTGCATGTCATATAAGCATTCATGCATGCTAGAAGGACATTTATTTGAGTTTAACAGTGATTTTTATCAATTTTACCCTGGATATTAAACATTCCAGTTCGACATTATTATTAAACTCAAATAAATGTCCTTCTAGCATGCATGAATGTTTATATGACATGCAATGTGTGATATAGCACATCACAGTAGTTAAACACGTCCAGACTCATATCGGTGGATCCACTTCAGTGTGTTTTCGTTTTTAGTGTTAGGATCGCCTCTTCGTGTTTTGTTGACTCTAGGAGAGCTGCCAGGATTGTTTTTTTGCAGCAATGGCTGATGGGATACCATTGGGAAGACTGGGGGAGGAGAGAGGGCGGTTCACAAAAATTAAAACCATGAAATCATTTAAAAATATATAAAACAAGGCACAATCTAAAAACACAGAATAAACTGGTTAATAACCATTATTAACCAGTTTAAAACTGTTATAAACCATTATAAAGCAGTAGTGTAAATCGGCTCTACCTCCTAAAAACTCAACTGTTAAGTGGAGTTTTCACACTGTGTTGACTAACGTCTGAACTGAGCCTCGCTCTCTTTTTCTTTTCCTATTATCAAAGAAGATATTAATGATTACTGTATATTGATATGTTTCATGATGTGAATCCCCTTTTTTGTTGTTACCAATATGTTGCAAAAAAGAGATGATGATCATCATCATCATAGTGGTCTAACAGGTCTATGTAACGTGGTCCTTGTTGTACTTTCTGTCCTGTGCTTCTCTACTTTGTTCATTGTCTCTATTTAATGTAACAGAAATATTTCCATTCTGTCTCAATCATACCAAAGAAGAAAGGAAGTGGCCATTAGCAAAAAATGGGGGTGAAAAGTCAAATCGTGCTTTATTTCTCTCCGTTCTAGATTCTGTACTCAAATCAAGCATTCTAGAAGGCAAGTCATTCTCAGTTTCCCACCATAATCCATCACTCTGTTTATTAACTAATCTGATGAAGGGAAGGAACCTAATTGCATAGGTTCATGTCTTCTTCCCTGTACCTTGTGCTTCTCAAACTGCATGGACAAGCTCCTACAGTAGTAAGCAAGGCAACAAAGGTCATCCTATATTGCTGGGAAATTGGAGAAAGACAGACATACCTTGTGGGATTTTGTAAATCAGCTCTCCAGGTTTTCTTAGCTGGCGTAGAAGGATATCACTGTGAATATTGATTCCCATGCCAAACAAAAACAACACAATGCCTAAAGGCAGAAAATGAAACATTTACAGGTTGGATGTCCCAAATATTTCATTTCAAACTTATATTCAAACAGTTATTCTGTTCAATCAATCGATCAACTTTATTGCGGCCAACAGGCCAGAAAAGTTATTCTGTTTAACAAGCATGATCAACCTGGCCTACACCCCTTGTCCCCCAGGAAGAACATCATGGCAAGAGGGGGACAAACCCGGCCCCATACATCAGCAAGAGGAGAAGTTGCAGGGAGCGTGCTCTGCCCTTCCTGCCAAAAAGATCACCTATTAGAATTGTGATCAACCTGGACCCACCCACCAGCTTGAGAAGAAGCTACGTTTCTAATGCTTGTTTTTCTCTTCTCTTCTCTTCCCTTCCCTTTTATATCCTGATCATGAATTTGTGTGCAGAGACTATTTTATCTTTCAATAAGCACCTAGAATAATAAGCACTTTCAATACAGGACTTTCAATAAGCATTTGCAATACAGTAAATAGAAAATTGTAGGTGCTTTATAAGATGCCAATGTTGGTAATAATTAATAATAAATTGTATCCCACATAGGCAAACAAGGAAAGGGGAATCCATACTTTAGCTAATGTCTGCTGTCTCCTCATCACCTGCTCTGGGTACCTCTAGACGGACACTGGGTACCTCTAGATGGCGGCAGTTGGATTACATGACGCTGCCGCCAGTGCAAAGCCATCTAGGAGCAAAGGGGCTTTGCTCTGCACTAAAAAAGTCGGGCATTTATCCTAACTTTTATAGAGCAGAGTGGGCTGGCCAAGGAAGGTGTGGAGCAGTGAGCCATAAGCTCACTGCACCGCCTCCGCAGTCCTCCCCCCACCCCATTAAAAAACAAAACCAACCCCCCCCCACTTAATTTAGAGTATGGGAGCCGATGCTCCCTGCTGTCCCTCCAGCTGCTGTTGGGCAGCCGCACACGCGGCAGCGCCAGGATAAGCCACTGTGGCACTCTCCGTGTAGATCACCAGAAAGAGTGTCACTGTGCGGTGCACCGACGGGCACCACCACTGTGCAGCACTTCCAACGCCGTGAAGAGGCCTCTCTCTCTCTCTCTCTCTCTCTCTCTCTCTCTCTCTCTGAGATTTGTAAGCTACCTGTTAGGGAAAAACTTCCCAAGGCAGCAAACAAAATTTTAAACCACAAACAATAAAACAATGATAAAATCAAAAGTAACAGTTAAAACCAGGTCACATCATATACACAATAGCACAGGATAACATCAAAGGAGTGGGGAGTGGGAGGGTGCGCAGTGGGGGTAGAAGAGCTTGTGCTGGTGCTGCCCCCTCCCTAGTTATTGCTGCTTAGATGAACCATGCAATCAGAAGGCAAAAGGCACAGATGGGATGGCACAAAACAGCAGCGCTGTCAGGTTTCTTGCACATAGCGTGTTGGTTTTGAATTTGTTACCAGGAACCTCATCTTTTCTGTTTTACAAAGTAACATGGGCCATGTGTGAGATATGCATTGCCCCCTCTCAATGGCTGTGCTACTTTCAGGTGCCTGTGTGTGAGAACTCCCCTCAACCTTTTCTAGTGGGAGATCACAGCCAGGGTTTGATGTGGAGATGCATTCAGACATGCAACCTTCTGTCTGCATTCTGAAGTGGTACACTCTCAGGAATGCTGTAGCATGTGCTTGTTCTGGTCATAAGAATAGAGTGTTTGGGAAGCATCCTATGCAATCTAAATAGTGAAAGGGCAGTGATGGAGAGAGGCACTGCTGGGATTTGCTGTCTCAGATGCTAGAATAACTTGGCTGGTCTTGGATACGATGTATCTTGACTTTGGAGGGGGAGAATTTACTGCTCCACCTCAGGCAAATTTCTTCTGGCCAAAATTAATCAAACATGCACATACTTTTTTTAATCTGAAGCCCCAACTGAGTTTTCAGAGAAAAAAGGTGCTATAGCACCAAGAGACTGAACAACTTATTGTAGTAAGAGCTTTTGTAGGCAACACCAGTTGGAAAGTAAATCTCTCATACATATAATACATGAATGATACAGTGGAAGACAAGTACAGTTCACAAAGTGTAGTGAATTTGACACCAGAAGAAATGGTGAGGAGTTAGGTCTGGTGTTCAACTTACACAGTTATCCTTTATGCAGTTTATTAAATGTATAAGACCTGTTTAAAGGGCAGTTTTCTTGTTTCTTAAAGTACACCCCAGATATATTGGGCAACTCTGTAGGCTTCTTACATGGGGAGATGAGACACCAATCCACATGCTAAAGATTACTAGGGAGCTATCCATATGTGGGGAAAGCCCCAGGGTGACTCCACAGTGGCACTGTGTTGTTTATATGACGCAGGAGCCACTGCAGAGCCATCCCAGGGCTTTCCCCTGAAGCTTCAAAATAAAAAAGTTGGGGAGTTACCTCAACTTTTTTCTATGGAGCGAGGTGATGACAGCGCATCTGCCATCTGTTGTTGGTCTGGAGTCACCATCTGCCTGGACAGGGGGGAGAAGGTGGGCCAGCAAGCTAAATGGCCACTGGAATGCCTCCACACGCTTCCTCCGATGTAATTGGGAGAAGGCTTGGCAGAGAAAGCCCCAGGGGAAAAACGAGAAGAGGGGATGCATGGATGCACAGCAGTGCTTGTGTGGTGGTGCATGGGGTAGCGGTGGCTCCTCCTTCCCAGTTTTTTCCCACGGCTTTCCCCACCAAGCCTACTCCCAAAGACATCAGTGGAAGCATGCGCAGCCATTCCAGCAGCCATTCGGATCGCTGCCCCCCTCCCTGTCTGGGTGGACGGAAACCCCGCGCTCACTCCTTGCCATGGGGGACAACCCCGCAGGAGCGCAAGTGCGAGGTTTTGGGGCTCACAGTGCCAATGCACAGTCGTATAGACAACCCCGAGCTGTGTAATCCTGATGAGGGTGTAATCCTCAAGTTAAGCAGCTGCCTACGTTCCTCTGCTTGCTTAACTGTTCTATCTTGCTAGTGAGATGAAGAGGGCTCCCCACCCCGGTGGAATGTTGGGATCTCTTTGTCATAAGACAAGTGACTCATTATCTGCCTGCGATGCTTTGGGGCATGTACTAGAATATCAGAAAGAGTATAAATGATGGAACTGAAGCCTAACCAATTTGGCTTCGCTCCAGGGGGCACGTGCAGGCCGACCAGGAGAAATTGGGTTCTAGGAACGATCTCCATTTGCTATTGATTGGGGCCCCAGAAAAATGCCAGCTCTGTGGGAGTTGCTAACTTCATGGACTGAAGAGATGTATGAGCTTTTTTGTATTGTTATTCTGCATCCATTTTCTATCAATAAACTGTCATTCCTTTCACAAATGGTCTAGTTTCATCTTGGTAATTTGAAGAATCTACTTTGACTGGGTCCTGAATAGATCAGTCCTACAGAATAACACACAAGGTGTGCCCACTAAGAAATATGAATACCATACAAAATCTGAAAATGTATTGAAGTATTAAAGCATTACTAGCAAATATGTTTAGTTTTGCCTCTATAAAATGGAAAATCTTCTGGGAATGTAGCTAATCAGTATTAAAACTAACTGTGACTTGTTCAGTAAGCACCAGGTCTTCATTTGAGCTAGGCCTCAGTCCTGAAACTTGTTTTATACTGAGGTAAAACAAAACAAAAAATGGGGGCTGGGGAGAAGATTAGGGAAAGGTGAGAAATGCATTGGATTTTCATTTTAATGCAAACTTACCAAATTCACACTTGACACACATGCACCAGAATGCAGTTATTTGGCAATATTTACACATTTCCAAATTTTGCAATGCAGTTTGCAAATCAAAAAATGCACACAAAGATATGTATAATTGGGGAACATGCAAAGGAGTTTATTGGGGGAAGAACACACAAAAATGCAATAAGTAGAGAAATTCACTTGGGGAAAAATACATCTATTTGGAGAAGTGTGTACAAAAATCTGTTTTTGTGTGTGTGGACTTTTCAGAAAAAAATCTCAAACTGATGTGGAAATGAGACAGAACAAACATAATGTTGGCAAAATGAAACACTAGCAGAATTAAAACTTGACAGATTCATCCATCTCTACGGGAGATGTTGATTGTGTAAGTTTGAAATGTGCAAATAGCTCCCTCTCATGGCTGGTCTTTTCATCACACATTTTATCTTCTGCATTGGTAGCTGTGTTAGTCTGTTGCAGAGCAAATAACAGTCTTTTGGCATCTTAAAGACTGAGAGATTTTTCAAAGGCTTCTTTTGCTATTGAAACTACTGCGTTTCTTCCTTGACATTTAGACAAGTATTGTCCTCCGCACCTCGCCCCATGCTTCAACACTCAGTGAATTTTAGCAGTGCACAAGTCATCTGGACGGCAAGATGCTTGACATCTCACAGCTATAATTACCTGATGTAAATCTTATGTCGTTGCACCAGTCATCTGGGTATTCAGCACAGTAAATCATGTAGTAACCTTGAAGAAAGCCATTATAGATACAGAACAGCACACCAAACAAAAGTGTCTTCAGAGGGAAAGGCCTACCTCTTGTGAGGAATGAGTAAACGAATGTCCTGAGGTAGACAAAAACAATGAGAAAAACATATATACATAATGTCAAACAGCTGGAAATAGATTGCAGCATACCATTTACAACAGGTTTGAGGTCCCCGGTACTAGTCCAATCATGCTGCCAGGTATCCTCCATTTTACCTCAGGTGTGTTCTCATTAGAACCTTGAGAATAATCACTTTGCAACTTTTTCACACTACATTAACACCAACCACTACTTATTAGGCTCCAGTAGAATACTTGACGAGCTATACGCACCTCTTGTCAGCACACATCGTATGATTTACAGGTGTAGATATTCACATGACAGACAGCTGCCACTGCAGGATCCAAGCCCTTCTGGTAGCCAAAAGACTTTAATTAAAGCACTGCTAGGATTGACTGCTCCCATTGGATGGAAGATTTGATGGTGTTACCTACTTTTGAACATGTAGCCTACTGGAGACAGTAATTAGTGGATCCTGCCAAGATATTTGCACAGCCTAGCTTTAGACAGATGATTATGGCCCCCTCCACAAGGATGCGCTTTTGCGCCCGGTTCGGCGATTATGCGCATTATCGCTGAAGCGCATTTACTCCTAATCCCTCTGCACGGGAGGCGGCGAGAGGCGGCGAAGCGCATTAATTGATGTCCAAAAAGCGCTTTACAAGAAGTTAATGCGCATAATCGCTTGTTCACATGGGGAAAATGCGCTTTAACGGCCGGAGCAAAATAAAACTCGCTATTTAACGCGCATTCGATAATGCGCATAATCCGGGAGATAACGCGCCTCTACGCCCGTTTTGCGCTCCGCTGGTGTGGAGGTAAAATTTATAATGAGCCTTCAAAGAGCATTAAACCTTTCTTGTGGAGGTAGCCCAAGCCTGATACTACAGTGAAAGTCTGTGTAAGCAGAAGCTTCTGTACAGCAACTGTGGACTTGTTCATCGGCATTTTATCCAGAATCTATCTCCCCATACCCTACCCGTATCTCATTGTTCTTTGTCTTATTTTATAAAATTTGAAAAATACCTTTAAATTTTTTAAATGAAAAACAAGATGCTTTACATAAGTCAAATGTCCTAAGCACAGATCACTATGTTTGGTAAGAATACTTGAGCCTATTTTGTTGTATGTATTTGCCTGACCTACTTCCCAGTTTGCTTGTCTTTCTTACAGCAGGGTAGGCAGAAAGTAGATCTCCGGGTATTTTGGACTGAAACTCCCAATATTCCTGACAGTTTGCCATGCTGGACAGGCTTCTGAGGCCCTGGCTTGATGGCGGTGCATCAGCGCTGCAAGGCCTCCATCTCCCGCACTTGTGCTCCTTCCCCGCATTTGCACGGGAAGGAGCGCGAGTGCATAGTTGCAGCCACTGCAGGGGCTAGCACCGGGGAGGGGGAAGGAACAGGGCAGCCAGAGGGGGAGGAAGAGAGGGACGCAAACTGGCTCTCCTCCCTCTGACCTCCCTCTGGCTGCCCTGTTCCTCTCTTCCCCCATTTTGTTTTGTTTTTGATCTGTAGACTCGAAGGATCACATCTACAGATTAAAAAAAAAAAATACAAATGGTGGAAGGAACAGGGCAGCCAGAGAGAGGTCAGAGGGAGGAAAGCCAGTTCAGGAGCCATGCGTCCCCCCTCTTCCTCCCACTCTGGCTGCCCTGTTCCTTCCTCCATTTGTATGTTCAAAATTATTATTTAATCTGTAGATGCGATCTTTCATGTCTACAGATAAAAAATAAAAATAAAAATGAAAAATGGGGGGAAGGAATAGGGCAGCTGAAGAGGGAGGAAATGCAGGTTGCTTACTTGTAACTGTAGTTCTTCGAGTGGTCATCTGTGCATTCACACACTATGGGCTCGCGCCGGCGCCGAGCCTCACCCGGAAGACTTCGATAGCCTAGACTCTTTTGGCGGGAACCCCTCCCCCCACCGTCCTATCGTGCATGCTCGGGTTCCCGCCTACCTCAGTTCAATGAGACCGACTTGCCCCAGGAACGAGATAGTAAAAATATCAAAGAACAATTTAGTCAGAAGCATGCATGCGCAATAGATACTCTCTTTGACCCGTACGCAACCAGCGAGGCCAAGAGGGGACAGTGGGTGAGTTGTGTGAATGCACAGATGACCGCTCGAAGAACTACAGTTACAGGTAAGCAACCTGCATTTCTTCTTCGTGGTCTCCGTGCATCACACACTATGGCTGAATAACCAGCAACACTTACCGGAGGAGGGTAGACTCGCTGGCATCATTGAAGCACCGAAGACAGGACAGCCCGACCGAAGGAGGAGTCTCTCCTGACTCGAACGTCAAACTTGTAATGAGCTGCAAAAGTAGAGGCGTTGGACCATGTTGCAGCTCTACATAGGTCCGGGATCGACACTCCACGGTCTAGAGCAGTTGATGTGGAGAGGGCCCGAGCAGAGTGTGCTTTCAGGGAACCTAGGGGGTCCTGCCCAGATAGCTGGTAAGCCAGAGAAATGGTCTGCACAATCCACTTTGCAAAGCGTTGTGCGGAGATCGATTGGCCCTTGGATTTACCGCCATAACATATGAATAGGAGGTTCGATTTTCGAAAGACGGCAGATCTGGACTTGTAGAAAGCTAAAGCCCGCCGCACGTCCAAGGAATGGAGTTTTGTACTAATGTGATCTGTGGAGGCTTGAAAGAAAGTGGGCAAACAATGTCCTGATTAAGATGGAAGTTGGATACTACTTTAGGGAGGAAGGATGAGTCCGGTCTTAGGACCACCTTATCCCGGAAAAATTGAGTGTATGGGGGGTCAATCATGAGGGCACACAACTCCGAACTTCTCCTTGTTGACGTAATAGCAACCAAGAAGGCAACTTTAAGGGTGAGTAACCTAATGTCAATAGTGGCTAGCAGTTCAAAGAGCTTTGCCGTCAATGCTGCCAGAACACGGACAGGCTCCACTGTGGAATGACTGGACGTACAGGTGGGTGCATGTTCCTCAGGCCTTTGAGGAAACACTTGGCCAGGGGATGCGTAAAAACTGAAAATTGTTGGATGAGGTCGTGATTGACCGAGATTGCCACTAAGTAGACCTTAATAGATGTTGTCTTTAAGCCTGCGTCATGAAGGGACAGAAGAAAAACGAGAACGTCCTGGATGCAGCAAGACCTAGGGTCAAATCCCTTTGATGTGGCAAATTGAACAAACTTTCCCCATTTCCTATTATATGAAGCTCTTGTAGAGGGTTTTCTGGCCTCACGCAGGACTGCCTTAACTGGAGAAGGGAGGTCTAGGTCTTGCCACCTGGCCGGATTTGCCATGCGGTGAGCCGCAGCTGCCGTAGGTCCGGGTGGAGTACTAGGCCATGATCTTTGAAGATCAGGGCCGGTGAAAATGGTGAGGTGGAGTAACGGGGCAAACCAGGCCTGACGGGGCCACCACAGAGCTATCAGGATGGCATCCGTCCTGTTCGACGATAGGGACGTGACCACCTTGGCCACTAGCGGGAAAGGTGGGAAGGCGTACACCAACCTTTTCCCCCAGGGCGTACTGAAAGTGTCCCCTAAGGATCCCTCGCCCATCCCTGCTCTGGTGCAGAACTTGGCACAGACGGCGTTCCTCGGGGTGGCAAATAGGTCCACCGCTGGCTGTCCCCACCGGTTGAACAAGAGTTTTAGCACTTCTGTGGCCAACTCCCATTCGTGTGTGTCCTGGAAGTGGCGACTGAGAACGTCTGCCTGAACGTTGTCCGCGCCAGCTATGTGGATGGCAGATAGGCGGATCTCGTGTTTGATTGACCACCGGAGAATGTCCAGGGTTATACGAAGGAGGTGGGGGGGAATGAGTCTCGCCTTCCTTGTTGAGATACCAGACCACCATGGTATTGTCCGACACAATCCGCATGTGCTGGCCTTTTAGATGTACAGCGAAAGCATGTAAGGCTTTCTGCACTGCCAGGAGTTCCAATTTGTTGATGTGGAGGGCCTTTTCTGCTGCTGACCATTTCCCTTGTATAGCGAGATGGTCGCAGTGAGCCCCCCACCCCAGTAGCAATGCGTCCGAGGTGAGAGTCCTTGTGGGGTCTTGTTCCACAAATGGCAGGCCACTGATTAGATGATGACGTATCGTCCACCATCTGAGGGTGCCGTGTAGGCTCTGCGGAAGGATGATCCAGACTTTGTGCGGATTTAATGTCGGGTCGTAACTGGCCAGGAGAAGCTGCTGGAGAGGTCGCATGCACATCCGTGCCCAGAGGAGGCCATAAGTCCCAGCACCCGTAGCAGGGTGAATGCACGAACACGTGTGGAGGCTAGAACGCGTGCAGCGAGTCGTTGAATGCTGGACACCCGATCCTTTGGAAGGAATGCTTTTCCTCTTGTAGAGTGTAAGAGAACTCCAATAAATTGGATGGATTGGGTGGGTATAAACACAGATTTTTCCTGGTTTATGAAGAGCCCTAGACTTTTGAGGAGGTCCCTCGTGGCAGTTACATCTCTCTCTGCCTGAGATAGAGTGGGGGAGACGATCAGCCAATCATCCAGATAGGGATAAAATTCCACCCCGGTTGTTCGCAGAAATGTGCAAACTGCTCCCATGCATTTCGTAAACACCCTGGGAGCTGACTTGAGGCCGAATGGGAGGACCGTGAACTGATAAGCTCTCGGGCCGATCATAAACCGGAGAAATCTTTGGGACGAGCAGTGGATGGCGATATGGAAATAAGCATCTTTTAGATCTATAAGGGTGAACCAGCAATTCCGTCTGAGCAGCGGTAGAGTTGTAGCTAGCGTGATCATACGAAATTTTTTGGTGGGGATGAACTTGTTGATCCCCACCCAAAGCGAGATGCCCCCATCTCGCTTTGGGACCATGAAGTACTGGGAGTAGAACCCGTTCGGTAGGTTGGAGTGGCGGACGGGGATGATAGCTCCCTTCTGGAGAAGGGAGGTGACTTCGGAGAGCAACACGTCCGACGGTGGAGTGACTTTGAGTAGGCCGGTTGGAGGGTGGGATGTCAAATCTATGTGGTAGCCATGTTTGATGATGCTCAGGGTCCATTTGTCCAAGGTGACTTTTTGCCATGTATCCTGGAACTGCTGCAGTCGGTGACCAAAGGTGGGCTGCAGGGAGAGGTTGACCGGGAGGGAGTCAAAGGCGCTGTTGCTTCTGTGAAGCCTCCGCTCTTCCGCGCTGTTGTCGGAAGCGGCCCTGTTGATATGGCTTCTTGTGCTGGTAGGAAGCCTGGGGTTGGTAACGTTGCTGCCTGCCTTGGAACGGTCGCGGCACATACGGCTGATGGCGCGTCCATCTGCGAGAACGGTACACAGGAAGGGTTGTGGCAGCGTAAAAACCCATCTTCTTTGCCGTTGTTTTTTCTTTTTGGATCGTGTCCATGGTTGTATCCGTTGAGGTATTGAATAACCCTTCGCCATCGAATGGAAGATCTTCTATCCGAGCCTTGGATTCCTGCAGTAGGCTGGAGGAACGGAGCCACACATGCCGTCGGAGGTCAACTGCTCCCATCATTGATTTAGCTCCACAGTCCACCTGGTGTCTGGCAGTGGTAAGTTCTTGTTTTGCGAGATTGACAGCCTCAGCGTGGAATACTTGCGCTGCCTGTCTTTGCTCATCTGGGAGGTGCGCAAGAAGAGAGGACGTCTTGTCCCATAAGAAGAGGTGGTATCTAGCCATCATGGCTTGGTAATTAGCCACCTTAATCGACAAAGCAGAAGAGTAGATCCTTCGGCCGAACAAGTCGAGTTTCCCTCCCTCTTTGTCTGTAGGCATCAAGTGAGACCGGGACGACTTTCCCTGAGCCGACTCCACAATCATTGAATTGGCTTTTGGATGTGTGAACAACCCCCCCGCGTCCTTCTCCTGGATCTTGTAGAGCGCATCAAGGCACTTGGAGACAGGTCCCATCGTAGATGGATTCTTCCACGATTCCTGAACTGTGTTCCACAGAGTAGGAATTAGAGGCATGGTTAAGGTGGTAGATGTATCCGCATACATCACATCATAAATCGAGTCGATGCACTGTTCTGGGGGTTGTTGATGTTCCACACCGAGGGACTGAGCCAAGCGAAGCATTTGCTCTGTAAAAGTAGTAACTTCCACTGAAGGGGAAGCACGCTTCCCAGTCCCGACGACATCGTCCGGGGAGGGAATGGAAGGAGAAGCAGAGATCGAGGAGGAAAGGTCCGAAGCATAGTCCTCAATGGATTGAGGTGAAGATGGTGTCGGAATGTCAATTAAGTGCATCAGTACCAGTCGTGGCTCTGGTACTGGTGGATCCGTAGGAGGGGCCAAGACGGTGGCCGTCAGCGGGCACCTGGGAGGTATCGGTGGAATGAACGTGGCGTCAGCAACATCACGGAGGCGTCGTCCCGCGAAAGGATTGAAGATATAGTGGCCCTGTATCCGGCCCTCGTCCCTGGTGCTGCGATGTCCGGAAACGGATCTCGCCGGGCCCGATTGAGACAACCAGGAATGCATGGAGCGGTCAGAAAATCGGTCCCAGTCCTGCGAGGGAGTCGGAGAACGGGATAGATACCGCCGATTGACCGAGGGACAGACCAATCCCGAAGCAGGGGACGGCAGGGAACATGGTGAGAACGGCTCGAAGCCAAGTCCTTCTGACCTTGGTACTGAAGGTGACCTCAAGCGGGCCGAACGAACTGGCGATGGCGAGACAATTCCACTGCATGACGTATCTGATGGGCGGGCTCTCCTCAGTACCGAGCGCGATGCCGAGGGAAACGGAGCCGGGTGGGCGGCCGAAATCGCCGGGGTCGTCATCGGTAGCGGCAGTACCGATGCCGAAGGTGACGGTACCGGGTGCACCATCAGTACCGGAGACTGTATCGGTACCGAGGTGGGTCCCGAGGACGATGGTGCCCGGGGAGCCGTTTTCGACGGCGGGTGGTCCTTTGGTACCGAGGCTGGTCCCGAAGACGGTGGTGCCGTTTTCGAAGGAGAGCAATGCTTCGGAGGTTTTTCTAGCCTCTCGGGGTGCTTAGCCTTAGCCTTCTTTTTACGGCAAGGCTCCTCAGGAAGCGGTGCCAGCTTTTTCGGCTTCTTGGCCTTTGGTTTGGGCACAGAATCAAGCCCTTCCGAGGTAGACTGGTCCGCCGATCGCTCAACGGAACTTTTCTCCAGAGCGGAGGGCATTGCAACGGCCATTGGCACGGGGACGTCGACCGTTTCTAAGGCTTTGCGCCACAAGAGTGCCCGCAACCAGT
Source organism: Anniella stebbinsi (assembly GCA_029215795.1). Classification (NCBI taxonomy): domain Eukaryota; kingdom Metazoa; phylum Chordata; class Lepidosauria; order Squamata; family Anniellidae; genus Anniella; species Anniella stebbinsi. The sequence goes on from JARDYH010000003.1 coordinate 221,478,696, forward strand.
CTGCCCTGTTCTTGCGCGTCTGGCAGGAAAAACCCATACAATGGGCACAGGTGTCCACGACATGTGCTTCTCCTAAACAGAGGAGGCACTTGGAGTGACCATCCGACAAGGTTAAGTTGGCCCGGCATAGGGTACAGTTCTTGAAGAGAGCCGTTTGGGCCATTAGGGACGAAGCAGGTGAAAGTAGAGGGAGATAGATCGAGGAATTTATATATATATATATATATATATATATAGTAACAACCAGAGGAACAGAAGAAGAAAAGGAAAGCCGTCTAAGCAATAACCGAAGAAAACGAGCGGTAATACGAACGAAGTGTTCCCAGAGAAGACTCCCGCGAGGCAAACAGCAAGGTGGTCGAAAAAGAACTGAGGTAGGCGGGAACCCGAGCATGCATGATAGGACGGTGGGGGGAGGGGTTCCCGCCAAAAGTCTAGGCTATTGAAGTCTTCCGGGTGAGGCTCGGTGCCGGCGCGAGCCCATAGTGTGTGATGCACAGAGACCACGAAGAAGAAGAGAGGGAGTCACGGTGCCCGAACCGGTCCTCCTCCAGCCGATGGTGATCAACCAGCTGATGGTGATCAACCAGGGCAAGTGCCCTGACTTTTTTAAAGCAGAGTTTAGGGGGTTTGCTCCTGGTTGGCTTTGGGATGGTGGCTGCGTCATGTAGACCAGCTGCTGCCACTCCGAAACCACCGCAGGGCAAACCACTCGTTGAGATGTGCCCTGGGACTTGTACAAACAAGTCTGGCCTTAGGAATGGGTGAGCTGGGCAGTTGCCCAGGACGCCAAGTTAAGGGGAGCGCCAAACTGAGCTGGGGGGGACAGCTGAGATCAGTGGCTGTGGTTTTTGAACATACTGTCTGCAGTGAGCTAGAGTGGCAAAAAGCAAGTATCCATAACCTCTCATTCAAGGTTCTCCAGGTTGTTTGTGTACTAACTACAAAAATGATATTCCTTCAATGAGCTTGAAAGTATGTTTCTTTTAGAATTTCCACTTTGATGTTATTTGCGCTAGGTAAAAATCAGTGGAACACAGCTTTACTTTGAGACCATGTTACCATTAGAAGCGAAAATGCTGAAACTGAGACTATTCTACTTTGGACATATAATAAGAAGAAATAAGTCATTAGGAAAAAAAACAATAATGCTAGGGAAAGGGGAAGGTAGAAGGAAAAGAGGAAGACAAAAAAGAGATGGATTGACTCCATAAAGGAAGATATGGACATAAAGTTACAAGATCTGAATAGGGTGGTTTACAACAGATGCAAATGGAGGTAGCTGATTCACAGGGTCGCCATAAGTCGAGGTCGACTTGAAGGCACATAACTAACTAACTACCAAGCACTTAGCACTTCAAATACTGTAAACATTATAAGCACTATATAAATAATAATAAAATAAAGCTGTAAGATATTAGCGATCAGCTGATACCTTTTAAAATAATTGATTACTTTTCAAGACAAAAATAATGGATACTCTAAAATAAAGAATGCTTACCAAAAAGTAAGAACTGCTACAAAACAAAAAACATTTTATGTAAAACCTCTGATAGTTCTGCTGCGTTGCATGTGGCTTTTCAAACTTTGGCTTGAGCAAACTGTAGCACAGTGGCTAGGAGATCGAGATTTTGAGCAATGTCATTCTTGATGGACATCACTCCTGCACCAGGCTCCATAAATCCTCTGGGTAGCCCTGCAAAACTGACTATGGGAGGCAGGGCACTAAAGGCACTCCTCACCCAGGGTATTATTTCTCTTACGACCAGCCCCAAGTACAAAATATTTGGAGATGCACTTTCTTCCCAGTCATTGAGCATCATCACATGGGGGAAAACCGTGTTTCCTTGCCATCACTTCTCCACCTGTGCTTTTGTCCCTCATTACTTCCTCTTTCAAAAGAGGAAGTAAACAACATGCACATGGCCCATTCATTGGGCCGTTTTGATTGTGTTGCTTCTCCTGCACCCAGCAGGAGATAGAGGCAAGTTCCATCTCAAACATAATTCAGATTTACCAGGATCTTTTTTGTCACGCAAAGAAGGCTAGAAGGAGTGGGAGGCACACGGGACACAGATGGTGTCGTGAATAGGACCCGTGAAAATCCATGACTGCCCAGTAACAAATGTGCAATAAAACGCTCATCTGATGACGCCCTCTGTCTTAGAGACCTAGTACTTCATCCAGCAAACTGGAGGTGATGGTCAGATTCATTGATCTGTTAATACTTCTGTAAAATCAGTGTAGTTGTCATTGCTTTTCTGGCATAAACATGACCACAAAAAACATTTCACCTTTAAAGAGGGGCAATCAAAAATTGGTCAGCATCATGCTTAAGTACAGCAAAATAGATCTCTTAAGTGTGGCTCCATTAACTGTTTCAGGTATGATATCTTACAGAAGGGTGGCACCAGACCACTATTAGAATGTCAAAAGCTGTTAAATTAACAATTTATGTGGCAGAGGAGGTAACAGCAGATTCAACAAGGGAAACAACTTGGCAGCCTATCAAAACAAATCAATTCCCAGACCAAAGGGAGCAGGGTCTTTGCCAGAACAACAGTGACTAGGTAGACTGCCAAGAAGAGAACAAATTGATTTGTAGAACAAAATGCCTGGAAGATTGTTTGAGCAGGAATAAGAAACCTTCCATCACCACAACTCTATGCAACCTCACCAGAGCCTTACATTATTATTCTTACCACAGTACTCTTAGCAGTGAGATGTTCCAGAGGTGTTGGGATTACCTAAGTTTGATTTTCTGTGTAGGCAGGTTAATGGAGGCTTATTGATGTTTTGTAATATTTGGGCAATAACCCATGCTGCCTAAGTGCCAGCAGGACCCACCACTAGCACAACAGAGAGTTAGACCTTCATATAGGAACCAGAATCAAGTGGAAACAGTCTTTTCTGAAACGGGGAGGGTTAACAGAGCTCACATAAGGGAGCTCCGCTGATCTGTCCCAATCCAAAACCAAGCAATTCAGTGCATTTCCTGGGTTCCTTTAGAAATCACTAACTCCCCATTGTGCTCATAGTAGGTTCCGATTGTGCAACAGAATCAGCGGGATTGCAACAGCCCTATTGCTCAGTGCCCTTTTGTGTTTATTTGCAAAGTTGAGCATAGGAGGATCATGGGTAGGCAATCTCGATGCACGCCAGAGCATTTGGACTCTAACACAATGATACTTCCCTCACCTCATTCATGAAGGGCGCCTGGAAACAGGCCTCATAATTCAGTGGCATGCCTGTTTTGAGCCTGCACACCACCCCTTTCTGTCAGACTAGAGTCCTATGCAGACATTCATCTTGCTCAAGTCAAGTTTCTGTTTAAAAGTGGACAGGGGATGTGGGTACACAGTGCACAGAAGTCCCACCTCCAACATCCCCATCCCAGTCCTCTTAGTCCTTAAACTTCCTATGTTTAAGGGATATAATTGTTAAATTTGCCAACTACTACAAGAAAGAAAAGTGGATGCAAGCAATTAGATGTCAAGGCCAGCTGATGCTACAAGCAACACCAATCGAGGTTTATCAGGATCTATGCCCTCAAACAGCGCAGTGGTGGAAGAGTGTTAGACTGTGTACAGTGGCTTTGCGGAAGAGATCGATAACATATAGTTGGGGGTATCCAGTCTTTCTGAGATTTATGTGGAAAGGGAAACAACATAGAATAACATCAAGTAAGCAAGGGATGGATCTTTTGGAGAAGCTGGGCTTAGTTGATCCCATGGATGTTGGAGAAACAAAGCAAGATGAAGGTGCTGTAGGACGAAGCAGTCAATGAAGAAATATTATTGTAAAAGGGATAAGAAAAGATTATAAGGGAGGGGAGGGTCGGATTTCTGCTCCGGGAATGTTGGGTTACTTCTCCCCCCCCTGAAGAGTTCTAATAATATTTGGGGCCATTGCCCAGAAAGGTCTGGTGAGGAGGGGGGTGAAGATGGGGGGTAATTGTGGGGGTGAGGGTGAGGGAGGGGGGGTATGTGTGTCACAGAGGGAGACCAATATAGAGATGTGTGTGAAAGAGAGAGATGGAAAATAAATTAAGGGTTGCAACTTTAAATGTTAAAGGGCTAGGAACTGTTATAAAAAGGAAGAGAATAGAAATGTCATTAAAAAAAGAGAAAGCAGATGTAATTTTTTTGCAGGAAACTAATCAAACAAAGGAGGGCGTAAATGAACTTCGGATGAGGGAAGTGGGCGTTTATGAAAAGTCTTTTGGCACTTCTAAAGCGAGAGGTGTAGCGATAATAATTTCAAAAAAATGTGGTATTACTATACAAAGGGTGAAGAAGGATGAAGCGGGAAGATTTTTGATAATTTCTTGCATGGTAGGGGAGGAGGAATATATATTGATCAATGTATATGCTCCAAATGGGAAACAAATGGAATTTTTTGATGAAGTTTTTAATGCGGTGGGAGAAGTGGGTAAAAAGAACGTTGTGATGGCAGGTGACTTTAATATGGTATTAGACAAAGGGAAAGACAGGGATAATATATTAAGAGTTCTTAAGAGAGGTGGGAGGATGGGGTTAAGCAAATTAATGGAGAGAAAAGAACTAATGGATATTTGGAAGGTATTAAAAGGGGAAGAAAGGAAATATACTTTCTACTCACCAAGGTTTAAGAGTTATTCCAGGATTGATTATATTTTTGTGTCAAAGAATATGATGTCTAAACTTATAGATTGTGCTATTGCGGTAATTAAAGTCACCGACCACGCATTGTTAACGATGGATATTAAAATGAAGGATTATAAACAAGCTAAGAGATGGAGAATGGATACAAGGCTATTAAATAATAAAATATAGTGGGGAAAATAAAAAAAGAAATGCAGAAAATATGGGAAATTAATGAAAAGGACTCAAACTCGCATGGGTTAATATGGGACACTATGAAGGCTGTGGTAAGAGGGATTTGTATTAGGGAAATGTGTACCCTAAGAAAACAACAAGAAGCACAAAATAAAAAGATTGAAAAGGAGGTAAAGGATTTAGAGGAGAAGCTAAGAGAGACAAAAGATAAACGCCATATAATAAAATTATTACAAAAAAAAAAAAAGAAAGAAAGATAAACGCCTATTTGCCCAAATCCAAGCTAAGAAAAAGAAATTAGAGAAAGAAGAGTTAGAACAAGTCCAAAGGGATTTGCTATATTTAAGGAGGGATTTTTTTGAATATAGTAATAAAAACTCGAAGATGCTGGCTAGGTCCACTCAGTCAAAAAAGGCTAAGAATATGATAGGGACAATTAGAGATAAGATAAGGAAAAGTTGTAATTTAATGAAGGATAAATTAAATATATATCAGGAATTTTATAGAGAATTATATACATCAGATATGGGGTCACAGGTTAAGGTATTGGAATATGTAGAGAGGAATTGGAAAATAAGATTACAGGGGCAAGATAGGGATTATATGGAAGGATTAGTTACTGAGAAAGAAATAGAAGGAATTATTGCTAAATTAAAAGGAGGAAAATCTCCAGGATTGGATGGTTTGAGGCCGGAATATTATAAGATTTTTAGAGGAATTTTAATACCAAGATTGAAAAAATTACTTAATAGTATAATAGAAGGAGGAAAGACCCTCCCCCCATCGTGGGATCATTCCTTGATTATATTAATCCAGAAACCAGGAAAGGACTTGATGGATCCAGCATCTTATAGACCAATATCTTTAATAAATCAAGACTCAAAATTTTTTACAGCAATAATGGCAAAAAGGATGGGTACGTTTATACATAAATATATTAGAAAAGATCAATGTGGATTTATCTCAGGAAGGCAAATGCCTAATTTAATTGGAAGAGTCTTAAATATAATCAATATTATTTTTAAAAGGAATTTAAAAGCAGGTTTGTTAGCATTGGATATATTCAAAGCTTTTGATTGCGTGGAATGGCCAGCACTTAAAACAATTTTGAAAACATTTGGGCTTGGAGTAAAATTTATGGGAGTGATGGATCAACTGTATAAAAATAATAAAGCAGAAATAATGGTTAATGATGGGTTAACGCAACAGATTACACTAGCTCGAGGAACAAGACAAGGTTGCCCACTTTCACCGATCTTATTTGCAATAGTGATAGAAATTTTGGCAAATGTTATAAGGGAGGATGTAAGATTGAAGGGGATAGGATGAATGAATATGTTTGCGGATGACACATTACTGACATTAGAAGATGCCCTGAAGACTGGGGAGTTGATTAAGGAGCATTTGAGAGAATTTGGGGAGATTACTGGTCTACAAGTTAATTGGGGGAAGTCAGAAATGATGTTATTTAATTATAACAAAGAGGAGATGGAGGAAGGTAAAGTTAAGTTAGGTCTTAGGCTTAAAAATATAGTATGTTATTTAGGAGTTAATATTGCAAAAGAGTTAGATAGGTTAGAGGAAATTAATTTTGTAAGTTTGAAAAAACAGGTAGGGGAAAAGTTAGAGGTATATAGAAAATTAAAACACTCTTGGTTTGGTAGAATAGCGGTTATTAAAATGAAGATATTATCTAAGATTATTTTTTTGTTTAGAATGCTGCCGATTAAAATATCGGATGTAGAGTTAAAGAGCTGGCAAAATATGATTAATGCTTATTGCAATGGAGATAAGAGAGCTAGGATTAATAAAGTGTTATGGTATAAGACACAAAAGAAAGGTGGTTTGGGACTTCCAAATATAAAGAATTATTATATTGCTAATCAGTTAAGATATGTTATAAGCTGTATTTTAGGGGAGGAAGATTTAGAATGGTTAGATACGCAAACAGGGGAACTAGATTTTAAATTGCAAAATATTTTTTTTATTAAAATTCAAAAGAAAGATTTGAGGGGACTGGACAACCCGTTGCTGAAAAATATTCTAGAGATCTGGGAGAAAGTTAAAGGAAAGTTAATACCAGGAGACTCTCCACTCGCCCCAGTGGTAGTAGTGGGAAACTTCCCAAGGAATTTAAAAGTAGAGTTGGAAGGGAGTCTGAAGGATCAGGAAATTATTAAGTTAAGGAACTGGATGGAAAGAATGATAGATAAGGTGCAAATTAGAGAGTTGTTAAAAGGACAAAAGATAGCTTGGTTCAAATGCTTACAATTGGAAAAATGGACACAGGAATGGAAAAAGATAAATAAGAAATGTAGAAATAATACAAGATTTGAAGATTTAATTGAATCAAGAGGAATGAAGGAAGTAATTAAAACTAGAAAAGGTTTGACTAGCGAAATATACAGAATTCTGATAGAGGATGATGAATATCGTGACTCTCTTAAAATGATTTGGGAAGATGATTTAAAGGAACAAATTAATGAACATGACTGGGGGAGGATGTGGGATGCAAGAATGTTAAAGCTTTTGTCGATTAGAATTAAGGATAATTATTATAAGACAGTATGGAGATGGTATTTAACGCCGGTAAGATTTCATCAGATAGATAAAAAAGTGTCCAAGAATTGTTGGAGGGGGTGTCAGGAAGTTGGAACTTATTTTCATATGTGGTGGAGCTGTGAACACGTACAAAAAAATTGGGAAAGGGTGTTCAAAGAAATAAGTGAAATAATTGGAAGTAAACTGGAATTAAGCCCAAAGCTGGCTCTACTAGCAATATGGGATAAAGGAAATGAGAATATAAACAAGAGAGAATTGATAAACAACCTCCTGGCTCCCGTCAGAATAATGATTGCTAAAAACTGGAAAGGGCAAGGGATATATACTATAGAAGAATGGTATAAATAAATATGGGATATGGCACTTAATGATAAGCTAACATGTAAAATGAAAATAAAGAGGGGAATGTCCAGTAAGAATGATTTTGGAGATATATGGAGCCCATTTTTGGAATATGTATTAAGAACGGAGAAGGGGCAAATACCTTCAAAAGAGTCTTTACAATTTTGGAAAGAAGAATGTATAATTGAAGGTCTCCTGGGGGGAGGGGAGCACGGGGGGTATGTGGTTATGTATTGTATTTTATGTTGTTTTATGTTGTATTATGTTGAAAAATAAAATAAAAATTCTAAAAACAAAAAACAAAAAACGAGTTAAAGGACATCCTTCTGATAAGAGCTGGTCGCGTTTGGCGAGGAAGGATTCAGAAAAAGCAATAATGGCGAACGGGAAAATGGGTCCGTCGCAAACCGGAAGTGGAAATCATAAAGATGGAGCTAAGCTAGGAGCAATAGCAAAAACAGTGAAGCCACAAGCAGAGCAGACGCCGGACTTACTGGCTAGCATCCAAGGCATGCTGAATAAGCAGAAAGCAGAGATTATGCAGGAGGTGAAGCAGGAGCTCCAGAAATCTCAATGGGAGCTACAAGACGGCTTTCAAATGATTAATGACAAACTTGGATCCATGGAACAACAGATAGATCTGAATAAAGATAACATAAAAAAGCAAGATATAAACTTACAGGAAATGGATTTACGCTTAATCTCTATGGAAGATAGAGATAGAAGAATGAATATCCGTATCAGATCCTTTCAGGAGCAGCAGGGGGAAAATTCAAAGATCTTGAAAACCAAGTTAATGGAATGGATTAAAGAGATGGCCCCGCAAATGGCATGGGATGACGCAGATTTTGAAAGGATCCACAGAGTGGGTCCTAAAAGGAGTGGAATGTTCCCAAGGGACATAATAGTAAGATTTGCCAGCTTTTATAAAAAAGGAAATCTGATGCAAGCCATTAGACGGGCTGGGCGACTGACGTTCCAGTCTACGCAGATACAGGTCTTCAATGATTTATGTCTCCAAACCATTCAATGGAGGAAAAGTGTGAAGCTGTGTACAACTACCCTGCGGAAGAAATCAACTGTCTATAGCTGGGGATGCCCAGTATTCTTGAGATTTACATACCAGGGGGGAAAATACAGAATAACATCATGTGAGCAAGGAACGGATCTTCTGCGAAATCTGGGCCTGATGGAGAATGATACCAACAGGAGGCAGGAACAAGAAAAAGAAGAAGAAGGGGCAGCAGGAGGAAGCAGTTTGTGACTGAATTATAGATCAAAGGGGAAAGTAAGAAGAGTTAAGAGAGGGGGGTCCTGAGTTGGTTCCATGCGGGAAGTTCGCTGCCCCCCCCGAAGGGTCCTAAGAAGAGGAAGAAAGGAGCCGCCGCCTGGGGGAACCTGGGGTGGAGGGGGAGAAAAGGGGGGGTTATATGTGGGGGGAGGGGGGAGGGAGGGAAGGGGTATATGTGTCACGTTAGGAGACCTACAAAGAAAATTAAGATTGGAGATATGGAAAGTAAATTAAGACTGATAACTTTAAATGTTAACGGGCTGGGTAGTGTTGTTAAAAGGAAAAGGATTGAAGGGTTGTTGAATAAAAAGAAAGCTGATGTAATATTTTTACAAGAAACTCATCAAAAGAAAGATGGTATAAATGAACTAAAAATGAGGAATGTGGGGATATATGAGAAAGCATATGGAACCTCTAAAGCAAGAGGAGTTGCGATAATAATTTCTAAAAAATGTGCATTTAATGTGGTTAAAGTGGTAAGCGATGTTATGGGTAGATTTATTATTTTACATTGTTCCATGGGGGATAAAAAATATGTCTTGGTAAATGTTTATGCACCAAATGAAAAGCAAACAGAATTTTATGATAAAGTGTTTAGAAAGATGGGGAATGTAGAGAAAGCAAATATTGTAATGGGGGGGGGAGACTTTAATATGGTGATGGATAAAATGAAAGATAGAGATAATACAAAAGTATTGGGAAAACGGGTTTAGCTAAGGTAATGGAAGAAAAAGAATTGAAAGATGTATGGAGATTAGTGAAAGGGGAGGAAAAGAAATATACCTTTTATTCGCCAAAATATAAGAGTTTTTCCAGGATTGATTATATATTTGTTTCAAAGAATATGATTTCTAAGATTTTGGACTGTGAAATAGGAGTAATTAAGGTCTCAGACCATGCATTAATAAGCATAGATATGGAAATAAAGAAAGATTATAGGGAAGCAAAAAGATGGAGACTGGATACTAATATTTTAAATTATAAAAATATTGTGGAAAAAATGAAAATGGAAATACAGACTATATGGGAAATAAATGAAACAGGGATAAATTCGCAGGGGATAGTTTGGGACATGATGACAGCAGTAGTTAGAGGGATATGTATAAGAGAATCATGTAAATTAAAAAGACAACAAGAAGCACATAGTAAAAAGATTGAAGAGGTGATTAAGGAATTAGAGGAACAATTTAGAATAAATAAAGATAAACATATATTTGCCCAACTCCAAGCAAAAAAGAAAGAACTTGAGGAGAAGGATATAGAGAGAGTCCAAAAAGGATTAATATACCTGAAAAAGAATTTTTTGAATATAGTAATAAAAATTCTAAAATGCTAGCAAGATCAACGCAATCAAAGAAGGAGAAAAATATAATAGAGACAATTAAAGATAAAACTGGGAAAATTGTAATTTAATGAAAGATAAATTGAAAATATTTGAAGATTTTTATCAGAAACTGTATACATCAGAAGCGGGTCCACAGATAAAGATACGGGAATATGTAGAGAAGAATTGGAAGACAAAATTACAAGATAAGGACAGGGATTATATGGAAGCATCAGTGACTGAAAAAGAAATAGAAGGAATCATTGATAAATTGAAAGGAGGAAAATGTCCAGGAGTAGATGGGTTGGGGTCGGAATATTATAAGACATTTAAAGAGCTTTTAGTACCGAAAATGAAAAAAACTGTATAATAATATAATAAATGGAGAGAAGACCCCACCATCGTGGGAACATTCAATGATAATATTAATCCCGAAACCAAATAAGGATTTAACAGACCCAGCATCATATAGACCTATTTCTTTAATCAAATTCTAAAATATTTACAGCAATTATGGCAATGAGATTGAATACCTTTATAAACAAGTATATAAAAAAGGATCAATCCGGCTTTATTCCAGGGAGGCAAATGCCCAATTTAATAGGGAGAGTATTGAATGTAATAAATGTTATTAAAAGAAGGAATTCAAAAGCAGGATTGATAGCCTTAGATATTTTCAAAGCCTTTGATTGTGTGGAATGGCTAGCGTTAAAAATTATTATAAAGAGATTTGGTTTTGGAGAAAGGTTTATAGGAGTGATTAATCAGCTTTATGCAAATAATAAGGCGGTAGTACTAGTGAATGATGGAATAACACAACAAATTACTTTAGCCCGGGGAACAAGACAAGGGTGTCCTCTCTCCCCAATATTATTTGCGATAGTCATAGAAATATTGGCAAATGTTATTAGGTAAGATGATAGACTGAAGGGGATAGGAGGGGAAGAAAAAAATAAAATAAAAATTAATATGTTTGCGGATGATACTTTATTGACATTAGAAAACCCGAGGGATAGTATAGAAGAAATAAAACAACATTTGAGAGAGTTTGGAGAGACTACAGGACTACAGGTAAATTGGGGGAAATCAGAAATGATGTTATTTAATTATGATAAAGAAGAAAGGGAGGAGTGTAGTCTAAAATTAGGTCTTAAGATTAAAAATGTAGTGCGCTATTTAGGAGTTCAAATTACAAAAGATTTAGAAAAGTTACAGGAAATAAATTTTAGTAGTTTAAAAAAACAGATAATGAAAAAATTAGAGGCTTATAGGAAATTAAAGCATTCATGGTTTGGTAGAATAGCGGTTGTTAAAATGAAAATATTACCAAAGATTAACTTTTTGTTTAGAATGTTACCAATTAAAATAACAGAAGTAGAAATAAGAAGTTGGCAAAGCATGATAAATAACTACTGTAATGGAGATAGAAAAGCAAGAATTAATAAAACAAAATGGTATAAGATTCAAAGGGAAGGAGGGTTGGGACTCCCGAATATAAAGATGTATTATATAGCTCATCAGTTGAGATATGTTATAAATAGTATAATAGGGAAAGAGGATCTAGAATGGTTAGAGAATCAGACAGGAGAAATAGAGTTAGGTTTACAAAATATTTTTTTTAGCAAAATACAAAAGAAACAATTGATAGATATGGAAAATCCCATCTTAAAAATATTGTAGATATTTGGGGAAAGTATAAAAAGGAATTAATTCCAGGAATTTCTCCTTTAGCCCCAGTTGTTTTGTTGGAGAACTTCCCAGGTAATTTAAGAAGAAAACTGGAAGGGTTATTAAGGGGAAAAAAATTATTAAAGTGAAAGATTGGATGAAGAGAATGGTTAATAAAAAGCAAATAGAAGTAGTTTTAAGAGGACAAAAAAACTTATGGTTTAAGTGTATATAATTGGAACAATGGACACAGAAATGGAAAAAGAAAAATAAGGAATGTAGAAAGGAAACAAGATTTGAAAAGTTAATTGAGTTAAGAGAGAAGGAGGGGGAAAATAAAAGTAAAAAAGGTATAAGTGAAATATATAATATATTGTTAGAAGAGGGAGTGCAACAAGAAATTTTGAAAACATTCTGGGAAGATGACTTAGCAAAACAACTTACTGAGGATAACTGGAGGAAAATATGGGAACTAAGAACTTTAAAGTTGTTATCAATAAAGATAAAAGAAAATCATTATAAAATAATTTGGAGATGGTATCTCACTCCCGTAAGACTACATCAGATAGATAAAAAAAATCCAATACTATGTTGGAGGGGCTGTCAGGAAGTGGGGACTTATTTCTATATGTGGTGGACATGCGAGTATGTACAAAAATTTTGGAAAAAAGTTTTTAAAGAAATAAGTGAAATAGTGGCTAATCAAGTGGAAGCAAGTCCAAATATAGCTTTATTATCGCTGTTTGATAAAGAATATGGGAATAAAAGTATAAGAGAAATGATAAATAATCTCCTGATGCCGGCTAGATTAATGATAGCGAAGAATTGGAAAATACAAGGGAATTATAGTATAGAAGAATGGTATAAAGGGGCGTGGGATATTGCAATCAATGACAGACTAACAAGTAAAATGAAAGTTAGGATGGGATTATCCAAAAAGAATGATTTTGATAGTATTTGGGGTCCATTTATAGATTATGTGTTAGTAAAGGGGAGAGGATGTACACCTTCAAAAGAATCTTTGCAATTTTGGAAAAATGTATAATATATTAGAGCAATGCAGGTCTCAAGGGTAGGGGAGCACGGGGGGATGTTAAAGTTTTGGTTATGTAGTATGTTTATTTTATGTTTATTATATGTTGAAATAATAAATACATTAAAAAAAAAACAGAAAAAAAAGGAGACCGGGAATGCGAGCGAAAGGATTCCAAAAGCGCTCAGTTGGTCTCAGTTGCCATGGAGACGAGAGAAGACGAGCGGAGAGATGTCTGGCTTATAGATTCCGCTTCAAGCCAAACAATTTGTCGGAGCAGGAAAACTTATGATAAGCTCTGGCATGGATCTCCGGAGTCTGTGTCTCTTGCAGATGGGAAACAGGTTTCAGTATTTGGGAAGGGAACTTGCTTTGTTCCTTGTTTGAACAAATATTTACCCGATGTGTTATGTGTTGAAAGTTTAGAATTTAATTTACTTTCAGTGGCAAGCCTAACAAAGGCTGGATATGTCGTTACATTCAAGGATTCATTGTGTGAGGTAACAATGAATGGGCAAATGTGTGCGCAAGGTTTCCTAAGGAATGGGCTGTATGAAATGAAATCCCAGGAGTGTGTGGTAAATCAAACTGGGAATGTGCCAAGTCATTTAAATTGCATTCATTTGTTCCACCGCCGAATGGGCCACGCGAGCTTCAAAGTGTTGAAGCAAATGCCGGAACAATGTAAAGGCATTGAGCTCAATGGGTGTAACAGGTTCCTGGATTGCTGTGTGTGCAAACAGTCAAAATCAAAGGTACAGGCAATTAACTGGAAGAGTAACAGGATTACTCAGGAAATTTTTGAATTGGTGCACCTTGATTTAGTTGGTCTGTTTAATGAAAGCGTAGGGGGTGCAAAGTTTGTTCTGGTGATTCTTGATGATAAATCCCGGTTCAGGTGGGTGTTTATGCTGAAAAGAAAATCAGAAGCGTTTCAGACTTTCAAAGATTGGGTGACCTGGGCTGAACGCAGATTTAAAAAACAGGTAATTCAAATCCAATCGGACAGAAGTGGTGAATTTACGGGTCATGAGTTTGTAAAGTGGGTTAAATTCAATGGGATAACCCACAGGTTTACTGACCCTTATGCGCCTTGGCAGAATGGAGCCATAGAATGTAGAAACTGATTGCTTCAAACAGTCAAAGATTCTCTGTTGCTTGATTCAAAAGCAGAATCAAATCTATGGGCTGAAGCATTTTCTACAGCAAACTATTTGTTAAATAGGACATGGTCTCAGGCAATTGAAAATGTATCTTTCTACCAATTGCATGGTAAGAAGCCAAATCTGTCTCATTTAAGAGTGTGGGGGACTTTTGCCTATGTGAACGTACCCAAAAGCCAAAGGTTGAAGGCTGATCATAAAGCAATAAGGGCACGCTTTGTAGGTTACAGTGACAAATCTTGGAGATTCTATGTTGGAAGGGGGAGAATTATTGTTTCAAGATCTGCCAGTTTTGAAGAACAAAACTGGGAACAAGTGCATCCCAATCCAGAAGTCTTAATGCATTTCTCACGGACGGGAGAAATAATAATAATAATAATAATAATAATAATAATAATAATTTATTTCTTACCCGCCTCTCCGTCTAGATCGAGGCGGGGAACAACAACATGATAAAATACAGAAAACTGATTAAAACATAACACATATTATTAAAACTGCATAAAAAATCCTAAAACATCCTAAAAACACCCTTAAAACATTCTAAAATTCCACTGGATATGCCTGCCGGAAGAGAACAGTCTTTATAGCTTTCTTAAATTCTAAAAGACTGTTAAGTTGACGAGTCTCCTCCGGCAGGTCATTCCACAGTCTGGGAGCGGCAGAAGAGAAGGTCCTCTGGGTAACGGTTGCAGCCTAGTCTTGGCCGACTGCAGTAAGTTCTTCCCAGAGGACCTGAGCGTGTGGGGCGGATTGTATGGGAGAAGGCGATCCCGCAGGTAACCTGGACCCAAACCACGTAGGGCTTTAAAGGTAATAACCAACACTTTATACTTCGCCCGGAAACTAATTGGCAGCCAGTGGAGCGATTTTAAAGCTGGCGTAATATGGTCACCCCTAGATGTACCGGTGACCAACCTGGCTGCCATATTTTGAACTAGTTGAAGTTTCCGGACTAGGCACAAAGGTAGCCCTATGTACAGCGCATTGCAGAAGTCGAGCCTCGAAGTTACCAGCGCGTGCACTACCATCTTTAGGTCTTCCAACTCTAGGAAGGGGCGCAGCTGGCATATCAGCCGAAGCTGATAGTAGGCACTCCTGGCCGTCGCATCTATCTGGACTGTCATTTGGAGCGACGGATCCAGGAGCACCCCCAAGCTACGAACACAGTCTTTCAGGGGGAGTGTAACCCCATCCAGAACCGGTTGACACACCTCCAAACCCAGGTTGCGGCCTTTGACAGCAAGCACCTCCGTCTTGTCTGGATTCAGCTTCAGTTTGTTTTTCCTCATCCAGCCCATTACTGCCTCCAAGCATTCATTCAGAGGAGACACACTATCCTTAGCTGGCGCTGTTACCGAAGGCATAGAGAAATATATTTGGGTGTCATCAGCATACTGATAGCACCCCGCCCCATGCTTCCGGATGATCTCTCCCAATGGTTTCATATAAATGTTAAACAGCATTGGGGAAAGGATGGCACCTTGCGGTACGCCACACAGCAGCTCCTTCTTTGCAGAGCAGCTATCCCCAAGCATCACCATCTGGAACCTGCCCAAGAGGTAGGACCGGAACCACTGAAGCACAGTGCCCCCGATTCCCAATCCCCTCAGGCGTTCCAGAAGGATACCATGGTCGATGGTATCGAAAGCCGCTGAGAGGTCCAGAAGTACCAACAGGGACACACTCCCCCTGTCAATACTAAGGCGTAGATCATCCACTAAGGCGACCATAGCAGTCTCAACTCCGTATCCCACCCTGAAGCCAATTTGAAATGGGTCTAGAAAATCAGTGTCATCCAAGACTACTTGGAGTTGAAAGGCAACTGCCCTCTCGATCACCTTGCCCAAGAATGGAAGGTTTGATACCGGTCTGTAGTTATTAAAGTCCAGGGGATCCAGGGAGGGCTTCTTTAGAAGCGGCCGTACCACCGCTTCTTTTAAACATGATGGGAAAGTCCCCTCCCTGAGAGATGCATTAATAATATATTGTAATTGCGATCTAACCGCATCTCCCTGGGCGACCAGCCATGAAGGACAGGGATCGAGAGGGCAAGTCGTCGTCCTCACTCGTCCAAGCAGCTTGTCCACGTCCTCGGTACTCACCAACTGAAACCGATCCAGTGTAATTCTACTCGCGGAGTCGCCGGACACTCCATCGTCAGCCTCTGCTATAACGACGGCATCTAAGTCGGCTCTTATCCGAGAGATTTTATCTGTGAAATGATCATTAAAGGTATCACAGCGAACCGCCGAAGGCTCTAAAATCGGATTCAGGGGGGAAGGTGCCCAGGTTAGACCCCTCACCACCCTGAACATGAAGGGGAGAAACAGACAGAGTTAATATCTGATGGAGCCGAGTCTCCTAGGAAACAGAGTGTAACTCCGCCTCCCATGGAAAGCAATGGAAAGGAACAACCCCTGGAACAAAGTCTTTGTAAGTTGAGATGGTCTGAAAGAACCAATAAGGGAGTACCGCCTGTAAGGTTTGGTTTTGAAAACAATACTGTGTTTAGTTAAATGCGAACCTCAGAGCTATGAAGAAGTTTTGCAACTGCCGGAAAGGGAAAAGCAGGCATGGATTTCTGCTATGGAAGAGGAACTTCAGAGTTTCTCTAGGCACAAAGTGTATGAAAGCACACGGCTGCCAGAAGGCAGGAAGGCAGTAGGTTGCAGATGGGTGTACAAAAATAAGTTGTTACAGAATGGTGAAATTGATTACAAAGCAAGGTTGGTTGCTAAGGGTTTCCTGCAAGTAAAACAAAGAGACTTCGACCAGGTTTTCGCGACTGTTTAAATACTGCTCTGGTGGAAGGCTTAGGCTTTCAAAGAGGTATTGCAGATCCTTGTTTATATGTAAGAGAAAATTGTGATGGTTTTATTATGGCTTTGGTGTATGTTGACGACATTCTTCTATCTTCAAAGTCTATAAGCCAAATACAAGGAGTTGCAACGAGTTTGGAAAAGAAATTCAAAATGAAATCACTTGGAGAAGTGAGTAATTATTTGGGATTGCAAATTACGAAGAGGAATGGAAAATATTTCCTAAGTCAAAAGCAGAAAATTGTGAATCTGCTGGAGTCATGTGGAATGCTTGATTGTAATAGTGTGCAGAGTCCAATGTTAACAGATTTCAGATCCAACTTGGAAGGGGAAGATTTTAATGACCCAGAGTTATATCAGTCTGTTATTGGGAGTTTATTATACACAAGCCAGTGGACTCGTGCTGATATTGCTTGCAGCGTGGGCTTTCTGAGCCAGCAAGTTGTGAAGCCAACTGTTGCTGCCTGGTTAGGTATAAAGAGACTGTTAAGATATTTGAAAGGTACTTTAGATCTTTGTCTAACACTGTCATCTTTTGAAACCAAGTTCTTAGAATGCTTTGTGGACAGTGACTGGGTTGGAAATCCCAAAGACCGGAAGTCCACAAGTGGAATGGCTATTCTACTTGAAAAGTCACTGATATTTTGGAAATGTAAGAAGCAAGACAGCATAGCCACATCTACCTGTGAAGCAGAATATGCATCTTTATCTACAGCATGTGGAGAATTGGAATTTTTTATTCAATTGTTAAAGGATGTGAAAATTGTTTGTAATTTGACTGTGAGGGTTTACAATGACTCACAATTATGTATTGCCCTGGCTAATGCTCATATGTTCAGAGCAAGGACGAAACATGTTGCTATTAAGTATTTAAATGTGAAGCAATATGTAGAAAATGGTTTGATCAAGTTAATATACTGTGAATCAAAGGA
Organism: Anniella stebbinsi; assembly: GCA_029215795.1. NCBI lineage: Eukaryota > Metazoa > Chordata > Lepidosauria > Squamata > Anniellidae > Anniella > Anniella stebbinsi. Next base: position 221,496,650 of record JARDYH010000003.1, read on the forward strand.
AAATGTGGCAGATGTATTTACTAAGCCATTGACAGTATATCAGCATACCAAATTAACTGAAATGTTAGGTTTTGAGGTGCTAGGTGAGGAAGGACAGATTTAAACAACTTGAGTCTTCAATTTTGAAGGGGTGTTGGGGAAAATCAAAGTCTAAGTTGATTGGACAAAAGTTTTAGTGTCCAGAAGGACTGAACAAGCCAGCTGAATCCAATAAGCAAGGAGAGAATGTTTTTTCTAGACAGAATGTAAAGGTCAATCTGATAGTGGTAATGTTTCTGCTAGGATAAGGTAATTGAACTGTGCTGAGCTAGGGTCCAGAAATGTATAAAGACAGCTTTAATTTTAATGGCTGTGTAGTGGGTCAGGCTGGAGTTATGTTGGATGGAGACTGGAGTTTATGAGAGATTTATGAAGGACTGGGCTACGCTATAGCCATATGGAAATACCTGTATATATCTGGAGAAACCAGTTGTGCCTTGTATATATTTTATATTGGAACACCAAGTAAAGGACTTGTATTATACACAGCTTACTGAGTGTGAGTATTTCTTCTGCTGCTGGGATTTTACTGGACTTTATTGCTTACTTAAGCGCAGGCAGCGCTTATTGCTTCCCTCAACATGCCCTCCCATTTCTCCTACAACTGCAGCACTGTGGTAGTTCCCACACTATACACACATGACTAGTCAATTCCTCCTACTTCTCCTCCAATTGAAGCACCCAATTATCTTATAAACGTAGTTGATTCTGTGCTGACTCTGTAACCATGTGCCTCCAGGGCAGCAACTGTGTTTTGAAAACATAGTGGCACAATAGTGCTTCAAACAAAACAAGCTCTGAGGAGGAGGCACCATGTTCCAGGTAAGGATTGGATCCCAAAGTAGGTGTAGCCTTTGTTTTTGGAGCAACCAAGCTGGATTCAGGGTACACCAGCCTGGGTCTCTGTGACAAGTATGTATTTGTTTTGGAGCCTGGGTCTCTGTGACCAAGTATATATTTGTTTTGGAGCCTGGGTCTCTGTGACAAGTATGTATTTGTTTTGGAGCATGCATTGGCATCTTCAAACCAAAACCTGAAGTCTATCCAACTGAGAAGCCAACATGCTTTGTAGTAACAGCTATCATCAAACTGATCTTCCATGCAGGACCTGGTTCCAAATGGTCAAGCTGCTTTATACACAGGACTTGAAAAGCCATTGGATAGTAACACAGAAGGTGCGATCTCATTTTGCCTAAAGATTTAATCATCTCCATAATCAGTGCAGTGCACCCCTAGTACTTGTGCACCACCACTGAAAACTGACCAATATCCAACTGAAGCTACTTCAGATTGGGCAACCACCTTGAAGATGCCAATGTATGCTCCAAGGCCCCCTCTAGAAGAGGTTGGTTTTACAGCTGATTCTCTGAATCTGCACATTAACTTACAGTCGAGTTTGCGCCTAATACCTATATATGAGAGGCGTGCTCGAATGGGGAAATGTTGACGAAAGAACCACTCTGTTTCCTGGTGGAACTGCCCCCTCAGTTTCCCACCGTTTGTTAACCCTGCCCACCTGAATCTCCCGCCTTTGGTTACCTGGGTTACCTGCCGTTGGTCACCTGTTTCACCTCTTCCTTTGTGCCCAATCACCATTTGTAGTAGTCCCCCCCAAACTGCTCAGAAGTAAATGGAAATGCAAGCCTATGGCTTCCGACAGGCTCTTACGGGATGTCTTGCCCACCCTTCTCTAATTCCTCCAGCCACGCTTTCCTTTGCAACATACACACAAAACATACGTAGATACGCACGCCTCCCGGGGAGGAATTCCCCCCACCTGCTCAGGAGTAAACGGAAATGCAAGCCTATGGATATATGCCGGAGCAGCAGTACCCACGACCGGCAGCGCTTGGACCAGGCTTGTACGGGATGGGACAGGAGAAATCCCCACGGGACACTCCCCCCAATGCTAGCTCAAGATTCCCCCTGCTTCGCAACCTCCTACTAGGCACAGCTGCCGCTTCAAGGGCAAATTTTTGTGTAGCCTTTCTGTTACAATGTTTCATCTTGCACTGATGTCCTCTTTCCATACCAAAAGTTCCCCACATTATACACACGGATATGGCTATCGAGATGCCTCCCGCCTATCGTCTTGCTCGCTGAAGCACTGAACGCGCACAGCGAACCAGAGGTGGGTGAATGGCCATGAATGGCGAGGAGGGATTGGGTTAGGGATGCCCCCCACTCTCGTCCCCTGAAGGCTATTTGTCATCCTTTTTCTAGCTGATTTGCCACTGCCTAGTCGTCCTTAGGAGGCAGCAGCAGCGGTGGGAGAGGCTCGTGCGCAGTTTCATGCGTTCATTGCGCTTCCTTCAAAGACGCTTCAGGAGACTGCAGTGGATAGTCTGGGGTGGCCGCACTCCTGTACCCCACCACCAACCGGCCGTGCCAGTGGAATGAGCAGCCAGGGACCACCCCCAATGTGTGACCATCTGTGGACTGACATGCCTTCCCGTCGCCCTGTCTTGCCACCCCACGTCGTGCCTTTCGGATTACTCCACCCACATTTGGCTTTGCAAGGGGCTTGTGCCCACCTGTAACCATTTGTAGAATAAAGATATTGCAGTGGTATCTCAGTACTAAATGGTCATTTTGGTCCGATACACCAGACAGACAGACCGACACACACACACACAACTTCCCGGTAAAGCAATGACAGAAGGGAGAGGGGGGAGGTAACTCAATGAGCCTTACTCCCAAGTAACAGTGCGCAAGATGACAGCTCAATGGCAAGAACTCACTTGCACTGCACAGAGACAAGTTTCCCTGCCTTTTTCCAGATAGGATCCCAGCAAGAGAGCTGGGGGGTGAGGGAGGGAAGCCTTAGCAGACCTCAAATTAGACTCAAAATGAGCAACGCACATCCTTATTCCAACCCCCTTGCTTCCTGTAGAACCAGCTCCATGTGAGTAGCCGCGCGACTCGACGAAAGAAAGATTCCAGAGGGGTTTTAAAAGAAACTTTACTTTAAATGCCGGTATGGTCAGCCATTACTAAACAGTCCAACTTGACTCAAGGGAAGCAGAAGGAAGTGAGAGGGAGGAGACAAGAAATAAAAAAGCACAACTGTGGGAGGTGTTCCCGCCAAAGGGGCAGTTCTTCTTGCATGACATCACCACCACAGTCCGCCCACTATCATCGTTAATGCGAATGCTCAGAAGCTGATTACACTAAGATAAGGCGCTGTAACTTTGGAGAAAATTAAAAGTCGCTCTTTAAAGCGAATTCGAAAAAGCGCATTAACAAGGATAAAAATCGGCTGCACGCCTGATTTGCGCTTCGTTCTTATAGAGGTAAAACCCTTAATGTGCCATGCATGAGCCTTAAATCGATCGTCTAGAGGAACCCCAAAACCCAGTTATCAAATTTGGCTAAGGGACTGTAAAACATCGACATTTCTCACATTAATTAGTATAATTTTGTTTCTTATCCTAAAAATAAATCTCATATAATGTATCCTCCTTTTTATTAGTCCAGCTAACTGTTGTATCTTTCAATATTATGTCTATGCTTGACAGCCCTTAATTTGTGATTAATTTGTCTATACATAATACCCAACCTTTTAAAGAGAAGATTTAAGAGATTGTATATTTCTGACAATGAGTGGTGCTTTAATTTATTTTGATATGGTGCTAATAGAGTACATGGTGCTTTGCAGACTTTCATAAGCAAAAAAATAAATAATAATAAAAAAATAAAAAAAAACAAGTTGTTGTGCCAAAACAGCACATAATCTAGAGCATGTAAGTTATCCTACACAACCTTCAAAATTTCAAAAAGGCAATTATATCGAGATTTTGCCAACATGCAAATATAGTTAAACTCAGTTTACCCACTTTCCTCGGTGGAGTCCTTCTATTCATAAGTGGAGGATCCTGCTTGCAGAAATGGGGAGGCAATTTTTGCTGATTTGCCTCTCCCAATGCAATCCCTCCGCACATACACATTTCAAGTTTCCCCCCAACTCTCTGCAGCAGATTTTGAGGGGCACAAAAGGCTGCAGGTGAAAGTCGCCTCCCGCATTTCCACTGATTGGAGTATCTATGAGCAGAACTCTCATCAGGAAATGCTTCCACCAGTGACAGCAAACTCCGGATCCTGACCATTTGGCCTGCCGGGGTAGATCCACAGTGATGGCATGTCAGTTATATGATTCAGCTGCCATTGCGGAGCTGCCCTGAGGCATTACCCCAAGCTCCAGTTTAAAGACATCAGGGACTTACTGTAACTTTTTTCTCTTGGAGCAAGGCGACAATGGCAGCTGCCATCTGTCACCTTGCTCTGGAGCTGTTTCAGAGGTGTGTCTGAGCAGACTGCGAACCCTGATTGGTCACCATCCACCCAGACAAGGGAGATAGGGTGGGCCAGTGAGCCAAATGGCCACCAGCCTGCCTCTGTACTTCTCTGGCATGGGGAGAAGCCCCAAAGAGCTTTAAAAGAGCATGGGCACCCCCAATGCACAGGCACAGTGGCTCCAAAGTAAAGGAAAGCAAACAAACAAATGGAGATGCGAGGAGACATGGAGCTCTGTGCACGGGTGCAGTGCCTCCTTCAAAGTAAATGAAAACAAAACCTGGGGATGTGGGGATGCATGGGCGCCCTGTGCACAGCACCTCCTCCAAAGTAAAGGAAAACAACCCTCCCAAAACACCCCGGGGATGCAAGGAGGCACTCCTCCTCACATGCAAAACCTCATGCTCGCTCCTTGCTTTGAAGAAGTCTCCTCCAATTCCTTTCTGGTCCCAGTAAGAAGGTAATATGACATGACACCTTTTTCCTGTTCTCCATCTATCTTCACCCTAATATGATGCTCAGTTTTACACTCATTCATTGTAGTTTGTCAGCTGCTCCTTCATCTTATGGAGCTCCTCAGCCACCCATAACTGGGTGGTCTTCAGCTGATCTTCTGGGCCAGCTATGGCCTTCTATAGCTGCTGCTCAGATTCTTCATGTAAACCAGACTCTCATTTTTATTGATTTAGGTTCACCCCTAGGCATGTTTTAAGGTGCTTGATACGGTTTAAGAGCAAAGCCTCCATTGGCTGCTGGGATTGCTGCTACAAAACCACAATTTCCCCCTGCAGAACTAGTTGATGAAACACTTTCATTTCTGCCAGAAGTGTTGTTGCTACTTCCTCCATTTTAACTCAATTTTACTCCAAGGATATAGTAACAAACACACACAGAGCACTTCTTCACTTCACCAGGCAATGAGAAGTTTGAGGGTAGCAAATGAGAGAGTATTCTAGCCATATAGAGTCTTGGTGATATTTTATTTCATTTACAAATATACAAGCAGAACATCTGGAAGTAAATAGGCACTCTGGCTGCAGGCAGCACATCTACCAATTCCTAGATCAGAATCCCAGAGACAGCCTGTGCCCTCTAAGGTAGGGTGACCAGATAAAATCCAGGTCAGGGCTCATGTAACTTTAACAATTGTAGAGAAAAGGGAATTTCAGCCAGTGTCATTTGTATGCAATTAGTTCCTGGTGAAATTCCCTCTTCATCACAACAGTTAAAGTTGCAGGGGGCCTGCCTTCTTTTGTATATGGTCACTCTAGTATAGTGCATGCACCTTTAACTGTTGTGATGAAGAGGGAATTTCACCAGGAACTAATTGCATACAAATGACACTGGCTGAAATTCCCTTTTCTCTACAACTGTTAAAGTTACATGAGCCCTGACCTGGATTTTATCTGGTCAGCCTACTCTAAGGTGCATCTCCTTCAGCGAATTACCAGCTCCCCTTTTCTGATCCCTCTCATATTCAAACTGGAGATAATCTTGGAAACATGTCTCTGCCTCCTTCAGATTAGCTCTGATTGGTATTACCTTCTGACTGCTTGGACCATTATTTAACTTAAGTCCTGTTCAGACAACACAGTAAATCATGGTTAGGTCACTAACCCTTTTGCAGGAAATGGTTAGTGGTCATGTTTAAAGCATGGTTATTTAGCCACCATGGTTAGGAATGGTACATCCAACATGCTAAGCCATAATGTTTAGGTCAAAATGCTTAACCTCCATGGCTTAGCGTGTTGTCTGAACAGGGTCATTAAGGTTATTTGGTTAAATCCCTGACCCTCATCAGGTGACATTTCAGAAGAGCCTTTAGTGTAGTGGCCCCTTTTCTTTAGAATTCTCTGCACCTGAAGGTCAGGCAAGTGCCAACACTGTGCTGCTTCTGTTGCCTCCTGAAAATAGCTCTTTTCCAGGAAGCATTCCTCAACTGACAAGCCACCGTTTTTATTGGTATTCTGTTTTAAATTAAACAATTTTAATGTGCTGTTTTAATATTTTCATTTTTACTGTTTTATTTATTATGTTCACTGCTCTGAAATCTATTTTAAATACAGAGATATAAATATTATAAATATTGTAAATAAATACATGACAAGCTCATTCACAGTAATCAATAACCCAAACTCATAACACCAATGTGTCCTGAAAGAAGCTGATTAGACAATCTAATAAAAGTATTGCAGATAGTTCTTGCTGAAAAGCTGCAAATGTAGGTTTTATTGTGCACATTAATAAGTGAATTGAGCAAGTACATGCTGTTTTCATCCATTTATTTAATTGATGTTGAGAGCCAAGTTTCAGGCAATTATGAGAGAACCTTTCCCTGGGTTGCATTTCTCTAGTGCTGATAGCAACTGCCTTTCTCAATTTGCAAACAGCCATGGAGCCATTGCTCCATACCCTTTTCACCATGAAGAGAGAAGCAGGAGCAATTGCTCCGTGCCTCTCTCTACATGAGAAATGCCTTGGACTATCCAACGAGTGATTTCCTTCCTCCAATCCGGCATCTATTTCACCTACCGTTCCATGACTCATCCGCATGGCCTCAGAATGCACTCAGACTTGTCCAGTCAGTGTTCTAGTGTCCTCCAGGCACAGACAGGCATGGAACAGTAGCACCATGCCTTTCTCTGCACAGAGAACAGGACAGTCCCTTCAGGAGGGAGGAGCTTGCCTCTCGACATCATCCAGTCCCCACAGGGTGAGCCAGAAGGCAATTTGGCTCCAGGGTCAAAACAGTTTCCCCACCCCTGTTGTACTAGAACAGTGGGCAAATGTGGTTGTATTCTCAACCAATGTGAATGTTGAGGAAAAGGGGGTGGAATAGCGGATGAATTGGAAGGGGGAAATCACTCCTTGGATTATACAAGAGCCAACTGACTAATACTGCAATACAGTTCCCATGAGACAAGGCTACATAATACACCATTTTACCCGATTTCCAAGGGGATACAGATTGTGAGGGAAGAGGCTGGTTACAAGTCGCAACAATGTGGTGTGAAAAACCCAAGCTAATCCCAGGAATAAATTAAGCAAATTACAAAACAAGGACCGTGCAAACATACCTCATGGAGTTAAGATGAATGAAGATGTCCAACCTCCAGAAACCAGACTGTCCCTAATTTCTTAACATTTTCAGCTGTCATATTCTGAAGCTTCCATGTGCTTTAAGACAAAAAGGAAGCTGAGGATCACAAGAACATGAGAGACCACACTGCAGGCCCCTTTGTTGCAGAGGCATCGCTGTGAATGTGTACTTCTGTGGGTACACATTATTGAATATTGTACAACATCCTTTGTGTTTAAAATCTATTTCTGTGTCACACACTAAGCTGCGATGCTTTCAAGTCCATAGCAGCACTTAATAATATGATTTAGTGTTACATTGTATTGCTTTCATTTTATAAGAAGCAGGAGATGGTTGTAAGATGATCCCTGCAGGTCTGCATTACTTTATCAGAGAAGGGTGGAGGTATTTTTTATTTTTTTGCTCGAGATTCAGTCAGTGGATGCTGGTGGCTCCAATGTCAGTGGAGTGATGAATCTGCTCCAAATTTCAGTCAGAACTCTTAAGGCGCTATCCAAGTTGCAAAGCCATCAGCCTCCACTGTCCAGCCTGATAAAAAGTTATTTAGAACTCAAAAACTTGCTCACTAATCTATGACGTTTAGGTTTGTCCTAATAAACATACAGTCTAATTGTGGATTTTAGATTTAGAAGGTGACAGTTATTCTGATGTTTTCACATGTGACACTGAAATCAGTCTGTAATGCAACTTGACTAGAATGTACATTTCATTCCAAAACAGTTTTCCATTTTATTTTATTTTGGTCCAACACCAACATTTGCACATGAAACAAGCAAGGTAAGTGAGGCTCAAACATGCTTTAATGTCATGCGTGAAAGCTGCTTTTCTGGGACAAATATTTAATTCTTCAGCATGCATTCCAATGATTAAAACTAAAGGAATCGAAATGCTTATGGCGCCACCAAGTGTATCTTATTCCTAGTCATTTTTTTCCATTGTATAAAAGAAACAAAAGGCTCAAATGCCAGGATACATCATAAGAAAATGTAAACAGTTTAGTTTACATGAAACTCTATAGAAGATTGAGTGGGGGGGGGGGGAATTCAGCCATATATGGTAATTTATTAAGACAAATATTTTAGCTCATTCAAGTAGAGAGTGACCTAATGTTTTAACAACTTGCAATGCATTAATTAAGAAGGAGGGAGGTCTCATCTGGATGTAGATGGTGGAAGTTGTAGTAAAAAAAATTAGAGTGCCCCAAATTTGGAGGAGGCTGCTATATTGCAAATGCCCTCTCCCACTGTTGTTCCCCAAAAACTGGCATTCAGAGTCATGCTATCTATGATCGTAGACATAGTATATAGTCATCATGACGAGTCACTCCATGATGTTGCCATTTGGCAATGTAGCCATAGGCCAGTTGCTACAGGAGAGAAGATTCTTCAGGGGAAAGAGTTGGAAGCTGGCTGTTACTATGAAATGGGCTGCGAGTTGCTTCTCACAAGACATTTCATACTCAAGTTGCAATAACTGAGGTCAAACTATATTTGGTGCATTCTTATGAATAGCATAAGTTTGTCTAAATCAAGGCTACTTGTTTCCAAAATCAAGCAAAGAGCCAGTCAAGTCTTTCCAGAACATGTTATTTGTCACACAGAGAACACATATGGTTGCCACCTTGCACACAAAATTGCCATCTTCAAGCGCACTAAAGTAAATAGGATTGAAGAAGTTTTACTGAAACTAGGATTGTAGCCATGATCTCAATAGCTGATGTGTTGTGAATTTGGGAAATAGGTACAACATGGCCATGTTCACATGTGGCTCTAAGCCAGTTTAGTGTTACATTTATGTGAACTGGGCTCATGTGCTCCCCTCTCCCCTCTCCTCCTCTGGCACAATTGTCAGAAGGAAATTGGAAGAATTTACTTTAATTTCAAAATAAAACTTAATTTGTCATTATGTCCAAACCTGGACATCCTGTGCTTAGCGTTATCAAAGATTCATTGAAACAAACCAATTTCAAATTATGGTTAATGACCCTGGCTTGTTTTCCATAAAGCATAGTTAAGACCAACAGTAGTTCCTGATTCAAAACTAAGAACAAGCACATAAGGCTAAACTAAAGTTTAAAATTACATAGGAACTAGGCTAATGTCTTGAAAGAGGGGGTTCTATGAAAAAAGTACCCATGGAATAGGAATTATTACCTAAATTAAACCAGGTAATAGCTTTAATAACCACCCATAAAATATGGCTGCCTTTCCAGATTATCCCTTTTTTGTGCCACAAAAGCTGCTATGATTTGGTTGCACAAAACCCTAAACATTTCCTTCTGGATTGTGGGAACATTGCATTTTTCCAGCTTTGGATACTCTGGGTTGGATCCACAAGTGCCCTTCTACAAATAGAAGGCTATTCAGTATGCAGAAGGGCTTGTTCTGACTTAGGTCGATCCTTGCGTAAGAACAAAAAATGGAAATCCAGATGTATGCTTCTGTTTGCTCAAGGTGATGCACATGTCTGAAGCTGTGTGCTAGCACAACACATTACACAAGGTGCTGAGTAATTTCTTATACAATGTCTCAAGAGATGTGTTAGCACAAGGCATTGTACAATCTCATGCACACAGTGCCAACTCCGATTTTTGAGGGCCCTTGGGCAAGACTCAATGCCCCCCCTCGCCAGTGAGTCTATCTTCTCACAGCCACTGTAACTAGCTGTTATTGCTGCTGCTGCTGCTCCTCCTCCTCATTGCTACCACTTCCTTGTTTGACAGGCAGGGAGCCAGTAAGCAAGCAGGCATCTATTCTTTCTCACCACTACCATTGTCTGGGCCAGAGTGAGAGGCAGGTGAGCAAGTAGGTTACAATGGTGAAGAGGAGGAGTAAGTCCAGGTGGGTATTTGTCATAGGACCCCTGCTGGGATGTGGGCCCTCAACCAGTGCCCAACCATACCTAACCTTGATGCCAGCCCTGCAGAAGGTCTTGCACGTAACACAATGGCTGCATTCGGACAACACATTAGTCAATGGTGGGTTGAGTAGCCAACTCACAGTTGGTTATTTTGTAGGTACTCCCCACACAACATATTCCTACACAACTGTAGGTGGTTGGGGCTGGCGTTGAGTGGACTAATAGTCAACCCTGCATTTGACTGACACAGCCCCCACCGCTCTCCCCACCCTCCTTCAGTCCTCTCAGTTGCGCCATCATTTCACCAGCCCTTCTCTAACTTTTTTTTTCAATCCTTCTTGGCTTTGTGCACTCTTGCTCCTCCTCCTCATTGCTACCACTTCCTTGTTTGACAGGCAGGGAGCCAGTAAGCTTCCAGGCATCTATTCTTTCGCACCATCCAGCACCATCCATCTTTCTTGATCATCCAGTACAGGTTGTGTTTTTTTTTTTAAGAATTTGTAAGCTGCATGACATCACCTCACTACAAGATTACAACACTTCTGGGTTATCATTAGCTTAAACTAGCTGAAAAGCTCCCATGAGTACATGAGTACAAAGGCCATGTCTATATTTTAAACCTACACAGATTTTGACTGTCATGGCATCTTCCACAGGACGTGTGCACATCCGTAAGTAGGCAGTAGCAAGCGTGCAATAAAACACTTGTCTGATGGACCTCATAGTTGGAAAATACCACGGAAATGCTCTTTCAATTATTTCTCAGAGTTTCAGTTATACTACAACGCTCTTTGACTAGCAAACTGAGAGACACTGGCTTATGCTCTAGTGGTGCTTCAAATGCTACACATCTATGTTTCAACAAAACATCCCTTGCTACTCTTCTAGCACACAGTCATTTGATATTTTATGAAGGCAGATCGGTTTGTTCCTGTTGTTATAATGTGAGTCGTATATCTGCCAAAATAAAGAAAGATGTGCCAGAATGACTTAACCAGACTACAAACTTCAAAAAGTTAGTTGCTTTAATAGAGCAGAAAGTTCTAAGATTTACTATGCTGTCTTAACTGTTGGGAGAACAAAAAGGGCTGTTATACATGTTAAAAATGGAACATAAATGTCATGGCTAAATGCAAATCAAGTTTTAATCCACAATGTAACAAAAACATAATGATATTTTGTGACAGTCTTGTTCAACACAATCAAATAAATAAGAGGGAAACAGGGAATTTGATGAACATTTAGGGGTGCCACCACCAAGTTGGGGGGGGGGAGAGAAGTAGGATCTAGAATAGATTTTTTTTTAAAAAAAGGCATGTATTTAAATAAACATTAATCAATTAGTTTCTGTCCCTTTTTTCAATATAACACTGCAGTTAGAATCTGTGCTTTATCTGCAAACAGAAGTTGGATGGTGGTGGAATGATAAACCCTTGATGAAATAGTACAATCATTAGATGTGGAATAAAAATGTTGGCATAAACAGTTGTTGCCCTTCTAGTTCTATAGGACAAGAGACCTTACCTGTTTTTGAATCTTATTTAGTATCTCTTATTGAGATCTTGATTACATGAAAGCTGTAAGCAGTTGCCCTTGCTCATGTATTTCACTTCTTATAGCAATTCAGAACAACACTAGAGGTTTTCCCTCTGAAAAGATCTAATCAACCTTATATTGTATTTCAAACCAGGATATCATAGTCCAACTTTGTAGTCCAACCTTCCTCAACTTGGTGCCTTCCAGATGTGTTAGATTTCAACTCACAGAACCGTTGAGTTGCAGTCCAACACATCTGGAGGACACTTGGTTAGGAAAGGCTGCTGTAGTCAGTGTAAATATTAAAGATGCACCAAGAAGTGTAAGTGGAACATTACCAATTGAAGGGCAATACAAAAATATTTCAGTAAATATAAATAAATTTAATTCCCAGGGCCTGAGACTACACCCTTGTGCATACTCACTATGGAACAAGTTGCACTGAACTCAAACTTATTCCTGTGTAAACATGGAAAAGACTGGCTAGTTAGTTTTTTCTTCCCAGGATGTCACTTGCATACGATCTTTAGCCCTTGGATGTATTCTCCCTACCCTGCACTGTCAGCAAGGGTTATTGCAGGCAGTCCGCACCTTTGGAGACTTGCACCAGCCTAGCATGGAGGCACCAAACTGGGAATATACGTTGAGCTCCCACACACAGGAAGTCTGATGCTACAGGGTATCAACCAGCCACAGCAGGGCCACCCCAGAAAAGAAGCAGGCAAATATCAAATTGCTGACCTTCTAAACTATCATGTAGTTGACTCATCATGCTTTCGTTACAACCCTGTTGCTTCCCAATTTATAGTTTTCTCATAAGAACATATGAAGATCCATGCTGGATCACACCAAGGGTCCATCTAGTCCAGCATTCTGTTCATACAGTGGTCAACTAGCCATCAAGCAGGACATAGTGAAATAGCACCCTTCCACCAATGTTCCCCAGCAACTAGTGTATATAGGCTTACTGCCTCTGATACTGTAGGTAGCACATAGCCATCTGTACTAGTAGCCATTGATAGCCTTCTCCTCCAGGAATTTATCTAACCCCCTTTTAAAGCCATTCAAATTGGTGGCCATCACATCTTGTGGTAGCAAATTCCACAGTTTAACTATGTGCTGTGTGAAGAAGTACTCCATTTTATCTGTCCTGATTCTCCCACAAATCAACTTATTGGGATGACCCCAGGTTCCTAGTATTTTGAGAGAGAGAGAGAGATCTCCCTATCCACATTCTCCACACCATGGATAATTTTGTACACCTCTATCATGTCGCCTTTGAAATCTCACAAGAAGGCAGTTATCTTGAAGCAGAGCAAATGAAAATTATGAATGAGGTATTGTTAGACTTTGATGCAAATCATCCCATGCTAATGATGGAAATCATTAGCATGGGATGCACCAACAACTACAACAGTGACTTGCCATAAAGCAGCAATGCTGGCTGGGGGATGCTGGGAGTTGCAGTCCGATGCATCTAGAGGGCACCAGGTTGGGGAAGGCTGCCATAAAATATAATCTTGCTTTGTTATTTATCACAGACAGATATATTGGAGCAAATGCTTATGAAAAAAAACTACCAGAGATTTCAGTATGTTCACATCATTAATCTGGTAAAAACAATTGCTATGTTTTTTTTTAAAAGCAAGTTTTAGTTACAGTAGTTCCAGAAGTACTAAAAAAATTGGATGAGGAAGGCAATCAGACTCATGCAATCTTCCTTTATGGTGCTTATGGTTTTATATGCAGCAGCTGAAACATCTTCTATAGAGATTTTCAGCCATAATTTATGGCAGTTATGAATTTACAGCTCGATTTACAGCAACAGAGAACACTATTTGAAAGTTGTCTTGTGGAAAGGTCACTCCAAACCAGAATAAACAACCAGCAATCGTGCATCCAGTTTATACATTTCAAAACATTTTTAAGGTGTGAATCATTTTGGCATAAAATACCAGCTTCAGTGGAAAGGATATTCAGCATCCCCCCCCCCACTGCAACCAAGCACAGTTTTGGGATCCAGCAAAGCACCTTCTAATAAGGACCCCCACTCTGCAAGTATGGCCACCCTCTAACTCCCATCTCTTCTTTTTGGAGTTATTTCTTAGGGAAGGGGAGAGCCAGATGTATTTCCTGACTCAGGCCTCCTCCACACGGGGCGTTTAATGAGCCTTGAAGGCTCATTATAAATTTTACCTACACACCAGCGGAGCGCAAAACGGGCGTACAGGCGCGTTATCTCCCCGATAATGCGCATTTTCGAACGCGCGTTAAATAGCGACTTTTATTTTGCTCCGGCCGTTAAAGCGCATTTTCGCTGTGTGAACAAGCGATTATGCGCATTAACTACCTGGAAAGCGCTTTTTGGGCATCTTTTAATGCGCTTCGCCGCTTCTCGCCGCCTCCCGTGCAGAGGGATTGTGAGTAAATGCGCCTCCGCGATAATGCGCATAATCGCGGAACCAGGCGCAAAGGCGCATTCTTGTGGAGGGGGCCTCAGACTGCAACTTTGCTTTTCGCCTATCCTCTCTCTGGCTGATCAACTTGGGCAGGTCTACCAACCCCATGCAGACATCACCCCAAGACTCAAGTCATACTTGCTTTAACTACATGCTCTGTTTATTTATTCATTTAAATAGATATATACCCCACCTAGCAGGGTAAAAGTACTCCCAAGGTGGTTTACACAAAAAATTTACAGGGTTGTATCCAATGTTAGTCCTACTCAGAGTAGACCCGTTGAAATGAATGGGACTTAAGTTAGATTAGTATTGGATACAACCCATGATATTCAACCAGTTAAAAAAAAAGAGCTCCATCACACCTAGTTCCCCCCCCCCCCCGGTTTGCCTCTGTATTTTTTACCTCTGATGCAAAAGTGTGTCAAGATTATGATCCATTTCATCTGAATCCCTGCTCTTTCACTCCTTAGCTCTTCCACTCCACTCCACTCCACTCCACCCCTCCCCTTCTCTTTCTCCCTCCAGTCAGATCCTGTCAGATGAGCACTTCAACTGGACCACCTTTCTGCTGGGCAAAAATGGGACAACCCTTTAGTCTAGCTCTTTGGGGGCATTGAGGGAATACAATCCTGCCTCTGTAGAGATTCAGGCGTTGTACAATTTAAAAAAAATGCTTTTGTGCCTGGGATGCAAGGTTTGGGTTTTATATTGAGGGTTATATTTATATTGGAGCCGGCTGCTGAGAGAGATCGCTTTTTCCTGCCAGAACCTGATACAATCCTTTCAAGCCAACAGCAAGATTCACATCACAGCACATGTTTTCCTTTGTAAGGAAAACTACACAGAGGTTTAAGGGCACATTAAATGCACTTTGGGAAAATAATCTAGACTTTTAGCGTTCTAGGAAAAAACAGAAAAGGCTGGGGAAGAGGCGAGGTGTCAGCAGAACAGGCACAGCATCATGTGAGTACCGTGCTGCAAATCCACACACCAGGCATGGAGAGAGTGCACTAAATCGCTGGTGTGATGGAGCTCAAAATAAACATATACACAGCAGCAGCAAACAGACCAGCTTGTGTTTTTAAACCAAAAAATAATAATCACAAAACAAAATTTTTCAAGATCTACTTGAATGTCCCACAGCCCACATACAGCAGAGATAGTACACATGAATCATTTCCTTCTGTCTGTCTTCCTTCAAATCATGCTAAAATGTGGATAAGATTCTTAAAATGCCAAATCCTGCACTGTGCCAAAGCCCTGAATCCAACGAGGCACAGAATATAACCAGCAGAGTGGAATGCATGTCCCACGCTGGTCTGATGCACATTGGAGTATAACAGAATGACATGGGCTTATTTATACACTCTACATACCCTGTCATGGCTGCACAGTTGTGCACCGTTGTTTATATGACACAGCCACCAACTCGCAGCAACATTGGGCTTTTCCCTGCGAAACTGTGCTTTTTCGAAGTGTCATTTTACTGCGACTTTTTACATTGCTATGATGTCACCATGGTTGTTTGTTCGGTTCAGATTAAGAGAGTGGTTATAGTTAGGGCCGGATAGTTAGGGCAGGCATGGGAGTGCAGGACAGGGGCCCTCCAGGGTCTAGTAATGGCAATATTAAAGTCTGGGGAACAAAAGTAAGGGCAGTTATGATGGATATCACATAGGTTCAATGAACTGTAGCAGCACATCTGCACTGCTACAGGCTTTCAAAGTTGTGCGGAGTTGCCAGCAAACAAACAAACAAACAAACAAACAGGTTTTCACGGTTTCCAACCCCCTGATATTTGCTGTCCATTACCACCACTATGGCACTGCAATTTTTCCTTCCTAGTTAGCCTGAACTCACTCCTGCTATCTAACCCTATTGCTGCCACTTCACAGCAGCAATGCTGCGGGGGTTTGGGGGAATGAGTATGAATCAAACAAATTCAAGCTCAAACTATGTCATAATTACTTCTGAGTATTTTACCTTGCCTCTCTAAAACAGACAACTTCACTGTTGCATGCAGAGAAAAATCCAGGCATTGATGTAGTGTCCAAAGCATTTTGGCAGATGTAAAATTGCATTAGTTCGTGAGGTTTTGGCATTTATTCCACAGTCCATTGCTGTATTTATCCTCTCCACCATCCCTTATAATCCTGATCTTCCTAAGAGACAAGGAGGACTAAAGTAGGCTAGCACTATCACTAAAATATCAGAACACTAAACATTCCAAAAGGAGCTAAAAAATCTAGTAATTTTCAGCAACCCTTTATTAAAATTTTGAGAGAAAGCAAAGCAGGTGGTGAAGAAAGCATGCAGACCAGTTTTGCAGTTGCTTGTACATATGTCTTACACAGTATGTTGTACTGGTAATGCCAAAACATGCCACTCTGGGCACTGCCTGTGGATGAGGCTTATGGGCATTCAGCCCCTCTCTCACATAGGGCACAGTTGGTTCAGGTAGGCCTTCTGAACAAACCAGTTAAATGAATGAGGGGTGCATTTATTTCAGTGGGGCTAGTGTTGCTCCTCTGCCCCTTTGCCATGTATGAAAACAAGATTTTGCCTCAACTGTATTGCACTAACACGCTTCCATTCTAGCAGCGGTGTCGCCCACATAAGAGAAGCACATGCAGCTAAGTTCTCTGCTGGCAAAGCTTTGCTCCAACCATTGGCATGGCTGGCCAGACACCCATGAGCACTTGTGCTTTGCATGATCAGAGCCTGGCTGCATGAATTAGAACAAAGAGCCAGTACTGCATGCACACACACTGCAGTTCCCAAGGGGGAGGGGTGAGTATGGTCACAGTCATTGCAGCCTACCCTTTCCCTCCCACAGCGTGAGGCTGAGAGTGTCTCTACATTAAGGGAAATTGCATTGTTCACCTGGGGCTGTTGTGCTTCCTGGTTCTTTGGCACAATTGATATGGGCTGCATTACACGAGAGGAGAGGGGCAACAAGGGGGAAGATCCTGCTATTTCTCAGAGCTCCTTTAAACAGAAGGCATGTTTCAAGGAAGCGCCTCCCTCCCTCCCTGGCATATGTATAAAGGAGCGGGGGGTGGGGGGAGTCATGTGCTGTAAGTCTGCAACCCTCAGCACACTTACTTGAGAGAAAGCCCCATTGAACACAATGGGTCTGACTTCTGAGTAGACTCATGGGGAACTACTAGCCCAAACAGATAGAAAAAAATTAAAAGAATCACAAGCACAACTATAATCTAACATAATGAAGGGTCTCCCTTATCTTTGGTTTTTTAAAAACAAGGAATAAGGGGGGAAACAACGGGAAACTTCCTGTTTGTTCACAGCATCATGTAATCCACCCAGAATCTTCTGTGAGTGGCCATTCACAAGTATGCTATGAAAAGCTCATTTAAGGAAGCCCTGAGTTATCAGTGCTGGCCAAACACTTTAGGAGGCACCGTCCACTCTTCCCTCTGCGCTCTTATGCCCTCACAAACACCCATTCTACACTCAGCTGTGTCTTGCAGCTGCCAATCACTGCTTGTTGCTTGTGCTCTCTCTGTCTCCCTTTGCTCTCCACAGGCAGCTGTCCAAGTAGTACAGTCAATGTGACAACGAACTGTCCAATCCCATGCAGACCTTGAGGAAAGCCCACCTCAGCACAGATCAGCACTCAGCCAGTGGCTCCCTGCCAGGTTTCCAATGTGTATTCTGGACAAAATCATTTTTTAAAACCTCTCTCCTCTCCCCAACACCTCAGTTCTCAGCACCTCTGCAAGGGTGCCATATAGCAACTGAAAAAGTCATCTCAAAAAATAATTCTGGACAGTTTCCAATTTAGCAACATCTGACCAACCCTACATTGATGAACAAAAAACCTTTCCCACAAAAATCTTAAAGTGCAGATGGGACCAGCAGCAGCTGGTGCTCATTGGGACTAGTGGGGCAGAGAGCAGGACAGATAATGAATCGTCCGAGGAGGGAGGGCAGGAGAAGATCATGTGTGTCATTCAGCTGCTGTATGCTGGGCACTGGAGCAAATGTACTTGGTTGTGGGGGGGATTTTTCTGCCACATGTAGGTGGGGGAGAGGCAAAGAGTTGCCGAGTCATTTGGCCCAAATATAGGGCCACGTCTTGATGGGACTATGAAACTAAACACAATGTCTGGGCCATGGTCTCATGTCTACACAAAGGGTCCCCACAGCTTTTCTGGACACCTTGAAAGCAGCAGTTTCTTCAAAAAGACCCCCAAAACAAGAAGGTGCACCAAAGCAGATGAAAGGGCTTAGCCCTAGTTGTCCTGCTGCCCTATCCAGGGCTTAGCTCTGGTTCGCTAGCAGTCTCTCTCACCTGAGTAAAGATGCACTGGACTTGGCTAAATATTTGTCACAAAAATACAATTTTACTCCCTTAGTTTTATGTTCATAGATTTTTATCCCTTCCAGCCCACTTTCCCATTTTCATTAGATTTGTCTTTATTCATTTCACTCCATTTCAAGAGTTTGCCAATAGCATACCTGTTTTAATCTTAAGCCAAACACAAATGTCACATCTTCATATAGTTGAGGGTTATTGGCCATGCATCCTCCAAAAGCCAATAAAAATAATTAGGAATATTGTCTTCTTGTCGGCAGTTTATAACAAGATTATTCTTCAATTCCTTTTTAATGAAACCACACTTAACATGACATTTACAGAGTGCCTACAATACACACATTAAAGTTTCTACTTTTGTTTGTTCTTTCAAAGCCAATTTTACCTGAAACACATGGATGAATTCCAGCAGGGGTGCGTGTGTTGTTCCAACAATCTAGCCCTAAAATACTCATTTGAAAGCAAGTTCTAAAGCAGCAACACATAAATCCTTGAAAGTAAGTCCCACTGAACTCATTGAGATTATCTACACACACAGAGGGCTAATAGAAACTTCTACATTTTAAATCTAAAAAATGCCACAACAGAAAGAGTTAAAAGATAAAAAAACCTTCCCCCAGTACTAATCAAATATAGGACCCACTGTGGCTGTTTTAAAGTAAAAATTCAAATTGTTCGAAGATCCAGTTAGGGATCTGCTGTGTAACCTATAGAATTGTGACAATTATTGTCAACAATAAAATGTTAACAAGAACAGCAACAAAGCATTGCATGCTGGTGGTCTCATTGTGCCCCGAAAAGCAGCCTGTTCCTGCCATTTTAATTCCTAGCCTTTACCCCTCCCTGTGTGGCAAACGTTTCATAGAGAAGCTGAAATTTTGATAAAATAAACTGCGGGGGGGGGGGGGGGGGGGGCTTAAAACAGTTGAAATCTCTCCACGTTGGTAAGAGTTTTTGTTTTTAAACAGCTCTTTATAAAATAGGAAGGAGTTCTAAAGAATTAAGGCTCAGAAATCCTAAATATTTAACTTACCTCAAGTTAAAAATTTACAGGCAGATTCTAGCATTCTCACTAACACCTTAGGTTCGACAGTTCACAGGGACTTTGGCTGCAATTTATACACACTTTCCTGAGAATAAGTCCCACTGAACTCAATGGGTCTTACTTAAGTCCCATTGAACTCAATGGGGCTTACTTTTGAGTAGATATGCATAGGACTGCACTGAAAGAAAGACACTTACTTGGGACCTACCGAACAGAGTGAAAATTGCTTCCAAGTAAACATGCCTAGTAGGATCGTGCTGCAAAAGTTGTAGTCTCCCCCACCCGACACACACACACCCCGTGAAGTAGCCCAGGCAACGAGCCTCCTCGAGAGTAAAGCAGTTCGGGAACTGCAGCCTTGAGCATTGGGAGAACCAATCCGATGAACATGAAGCGGTCCAAAGTCGCCTCGGCTGCAGTGGCGGGCTGCCCCCGCCACTGTCAGCTGGCTTCCCTCGCGATTTACCTGTGGAAGTAGTGGCCGCAGAACATGCCGCCCAGCAGCCTGCAGCCGAGAGGCGCCAAGCGCGGCGGGCTGCGCAGCGCCAGCAGGAGCACCGGCACCAGGAAAGCGGGCAGTTCTTGCAGGAACCAGGCGCAGCGTGCGGGCAGGTGGGCGCGGCGCTGAAGCGGCAACAGCGGCTTCTCGGCGCCGTCCTGTTCCCCCTCCTCGCGCTGTTTCTGCTGCTGCTGGTGGTGGTGGTCATCGTGCTTCCCGTAGCGAATGGGCCGGTGGCCATTTCGCCTCAGGTGCAGCAGCCCCACTGCCACCAGCAGGGCGCTGAGGGACGCCACCAGGCTCGGCGAGCATTGCATTCTCCTCCCAAGGGGGCGCTCGGCGGCAACGGAGGCGTCGGTGGGGCAGCCCCGCCATTAATAGAGCCTGCCGCCGCCGCCGCCTCCCCTCCCGAGGAAGGGGTGTTTGGCTGGGAGTGCAGCGTGGAACTTGGGCGAGAAGAAAAGGAGGGGCTCGCCGGCACCGCCGTAGCCAGGACCTGCCTCCGGACCGCTTTCCTTTCCTCCTCCTCCCCGCCTTTTTGTTCTCCCCACAGATGGTCGCCCTTTAGACACCTGGCCTAATCTCCCCCCTCCGGTCCTCCCCCTTGAGTTTACTTGGAGATCTAGAGACCGTCTCCGCGTAAAAGAGAAATTTATCCAAAGCCGCATGGCATCCTTCCATTTACAGTCTGGTCCTGTATAAGCCAGGCGTGGGCAGTCTTCTGGGGTTGTATCCAGTGTTAATCAACGTGGCGTAGTCCTATTGAAATGAATGAGACTTAAATTAGTCGGGACGAAAATAAGTCCCAGCTTTCAATGGGTCTACTCTTAACATTGGACTAGCACAGAATACTACTCGGGTTCGGGGATCGATTTTGTTCGTATTGGGACCCCGAGGGTTGCTAACTGCTGGAGTTGGCCCTAAAGAAAAACAACCAAGTGTCTTGTGGCACCCTAAAAGGCTAATATGACATTAGACAGCCTCTGCCTAGCTGATGCCCTTCAGACGTTTTGGACTTCAACTTCCATCAGCCCCTGCCTGTTAGTGTGGCCAATGGACAGGAATGCTGGCAGTTGTAGTCCAAAACAACTGGAGGACACCAGGTTGGGGAAGGCTGACATAAGAGCTTTCCTGGACAACACAGTACATTTTATCTGAGTCATGAGAGGATATCTTGTGTTACAAATATACTGAGTGCTTCCAGAGGAAGAGGGACAGGCACTTTCAGCCAGAAGGCATTATGCAGCCTTTTTTCCTCTTCCTTTTTTATAATAATAATATATTTATTTATTACCCACCTCTCCCTTTGGATCGAGGCGGGGAACAACATTAATACAACAGTACAGTATAAATCAAATTAATAAAACCAATTAAAAGAGTACATAAAACCAATATTCATTAAACAAAAAACCTACGGTTTACAAAAACAATGTTAAGGCTCCACAGTTTCCAACCAAGCACCAAAAAGCAGGGAAATTGGGAGTTAAGGCTCCCAAGCCTTAACGCCACATCCTCCCTAAGGAGGCAGAAAGTGCAAGTGAAATTCTCATTCTCCCAAAGCAGATAAACCATGAGGACAGGATGGAGAATATGCAGAGGTGACTGTGGGGTTGTGGAAAACTGATTACGAACAACTTAGGGCCACCTCTTTTTTTTGTTTAGAGCAGCCCTTCCCCAACCTGGTGCCCTCCAAAGGTGTTGGACTACAACTCCCATCATTGCAAGTCAGTATGTCCCATGGTCAGGAATGCTGGGACTTGTCATCTCAAAAATCTAGATATGCAATTTGATATGCAGAGGTGACTGGGGTTGTGGGAAATGATGATGAACAACTTACGACCAGGTACTTCTAATTTCTTAGAGCATCTCCTTATGTTGAGAGTTGGAACCCAACACATCTGACAGGCACCAGGTTGGCAAATGTTGTTCAAGAAGAAGGGAAGGCAAAATGTAGATCTCCAAATGTTTTAGAATTCAACTTGTAAAAGCCCCTATCAGCATGGGCAGTTGTCAGGAATGCCGCGAGTTGATGTCCAAAACATCAGGATAGATCTATTTTCTGCCCACATCTGTACTAAAGTATGATGTTTTCCAGCATTGTAATCAACCAAGGAACTACAAAAGAGCTGCATCATTTTAAATAATAAACTGTATAAACCAAATGAAACAACAATGAATGGATCTTGAATACATACGGTAATCCGGATAGCCCTTCAGACGTCAACATTAGTTTTCAACACATGGCATAAGATGTCTGTTTCTTGAATATCAGATAAAGGATTTCTCTTACTTGTTCATCAGTGTGAGATCAAAGGCAGAGCTGCCCTTTGCGTGTCTACTCAGAAATACATTCCACTGAGTTAAATGGAACTTACTTCCAGGTAGGATTGCAGCCTTAAAATGATTAATATGTTTGTTCTTATAACAAGTTTTTAGAGCTGAAATTAATTTTCAGACAACACGCTAAGCCATGGTTAGGCTGCTACCCCTTTTGCAGCAAATGGATAGTGAGCATGTTTTAACCAATGGTTCACACAACACACTAATTCATAGTTCACATGATATGCTAAGCCATAATGTTTAGCTCAAAATACTTAACCACCATGGCTTAGCATGTTGTCTGAACAGGGTCTAGGAGAACAAAACACCAGCTTGTGAAACTTTGACTTTCAAATTTGACATCAAAATTAACCATTCAAATGGCAGACTCAAGATATGATATCATAGCTCAAAATTTGAGATTTTCTTTTTCAGGTAATGAAGGGAAATATCAAATGTCAAATTCCAAGATGTGTTTGCAAAATTTTCAGAGGGGTCAAAATGGTGTTCAATTGATACCAGATCCAGTCCACCATATTCTCATTTTTCATTATGCCAAAAATTAAATCAATACCTAGCTATGTTACCTGTGCAAATTGTCAGAAGAGAAACTAGAAGAGGAGCAAAGACTGTGATATAGGAAGCATTACCAGCACTAAAGTAACTTCATCATATCCTGTAAGAATCACATAGAAAGGGATTAAGTGGGGACATTTAATAATACTGCTTGACTGTGACACTAAATGCCATTGAAAAATACTTGAAAGACAAGTCTGTTTTTCTCCAACAAAACCTTATTTCCCATTGAATGATGTTTTTTTTTTAAATTGACCTGATAATTTTTGTCTGCTTCATCTCTATTCCCAGATTGGCATGCATTTTATAATGGAACACAGCATATTGTCTAGTCTCCCTTCATTCTAAAAGTCTTGAATGGAGTACTAACCTTTGCAAGCTCCCAATTTCTTTGCTCCAGGCAATGTAATAAACCATGCAGGGATTATACATGTATAATGTAATCTTAAATATAGACAGTTCTGTCTAGCAATTTGAGAATAAGATATAATTCTCCCTTGGGCAAAAAGTGACATGTTCTGTACACTTACTTCAACAAAGAATGGTAATTAAAAAACAAGATAGCATTGTTTAGTGTATTTAAGATCAGATTTCTAAAGGGAAAAGGTCATGAAGAGAATTTTTTTGTACATAGATATTTTTAGTAGAATTATTGTGTTTGGACTGATAATCTGTAGATTCTGCAATAAAAAAGCAAGATTCAGTGAGCAAAATAAATAAGCAAATAAATATACATCTGTAAATTAGTCAAGTCTGCATTCTTTAACTTCTTTAATTTTGTATATTGACTTTTTAATGTTCAATCTTTTAATTTTTGTAAACCGCCCAGAGAGCTTTGGCTATGGGGCGGTATATAAATGTAAATAATAATAATAATAATAATAATAATAACTTCTGCTGCTGGAACCTTATTTAACTTCTGCTGCTGGAACCTTATTTCTCATTTTTTCTTATATTAATCCAGTTCCAAACGTGAATGTTGAAGAATGGGGAATAATAAGGCAGGGACTGGAGTGGTGGACTGGAAGGGATGCATTTCCCAATGGAGGCAGAGAAAGAAATGGAGAGTGACCGAGAAGGCAGACAGGACTATTGAGGTGCGGGTGGAGGGGACACCAGCTCCTATGCATTCCATTGGTCCCTACTCTGTCCCAGCCAGATTGTTCAGCAGAGCCCCATACATGCATGGGTCCTTGTAGGGTTAGCTGCAATTTGCTTTTGGAAATCAATTCAGGTTTGAAAAGGATTTGACATGTGGTGGGATGAGCTGCAAACCAAAAGCCTCTCTGGGCATGCAGAACTAGTCATGCAATCTTTTGGATCCTTGCCATGGAATATACTCTATTACAAAGGTCTCCAATCTTTTTGGGTTGGCAGGTAGATTTGGAATTTTGAGAGTGACGTGGGTGCTATCACAAAATGACTGTTATGGGGGTGGGAGCTTGCCCATTCACAAAGTAGCTGCCATAGTAGGGGCCAGTCACAAAACACTCATTTTCCAAGAGGCAAACTGGTGAGGCTGAAAGAAAAGTAACTTGCCCAAGGACCTAAGCACAAGGCAGAGATGACGTGTGAGGTCCAAAACACAAAACCACTTTTGAGCCTGGAGTTTTCTGCTCCAACACCCATTTTACAGAAGGCAACCAGATGAGGCTCAGAGTCAAGTACCTTGGCCAAGAAACTGAGTACATGGTAGTGGTGGGATCTGAGCCCCAAATGACATATTTGCCCCCACAAAGCACAACAAAATACCTATTTCACAGAAGGCAAACTGGTGATGCTCTAATAATAATAATAATAATAATAATAATAATAATAATAGATTGAGGCAGGGAACAACATCAATACCAACAATATACAATACAATATACAATACATAAACTGATTAGAAGCATATAAAATTAATACATTATTAAAATCAACACACATACACACACATACACACACACACAAGCAAGACACCCACCAATTCAAAACAAACAAACACACACACACACATACACACCAGGCAAATCACACAGTGCAGAGAAACCTTCCCCTCACTACCCACCCCCTCTAATCCTCCCCACTGGATGCCCCATGCCCAGGGCCGTGCAGAGCTGGTAATATGCCCAGGCCAGATGGGAAGTGTGCCCCCCCATTTCAAACTGTTCATTAAGTATTTTAAAATGTTTTTTAATGCCCACCAACATGTCCATTCTATATAACACCTTCATATTAAACCTGTTCTGCAACACCTCAATGTTGAATCAGAAATTAACATTTATTTTTAGTTGTTGTACAAATAGAAGCAACGACAATAGAACAGTCCTTCATCATGATCAAACATTATCATCATCATCACCCTCACGGTATCATCATCATTGTTATTAATAACTATCATCTCACCCTCCGCTCCAGAGGTTGTATGCCATGGAGAAGATTGAGGAAAGAGACGCAGTAAGGACAACCATTGCAACTTAGGCACACATATCCCCGCCCCGCATATGGCATAGCCCTCTGGAACTTGTAGTCTGACCGTGGTATTCGCAACGGACGGCTTCTGCACTGTTTTCGTAAGGTGGGCTCCTCGCTTCTCGATGGACCGCTTATACTACGGAAGCAGTAGCGTACGCTAGGGGGGGGGGCCTCCTCATCGGAGTGCTCCCTCAAAATCGTGGGCCCCAGGCCAACTGGCCCACTGGCCCCCCTCTGCATGGCCCTGCCCATGCCCACCCCCTCCGGTCCTTCCATTGACCAGTTTACCCTTTTCTCTTTTATCTGGGTTGGTAGGCATGCTGGACTGCAACCAAAAGGGGTGTCCACAAGCACATTGGTGCCTATGGGCACCCAGCTGGAGACTTTAGCCCTATTATGTGGCTTAAAGAGGGGTGGGGAACCACAAGGTCTATCAGTATTGTGGTGGGATGTCCCTCATTTAAAAGGTACGTTGACACTGATTTTAACAGAGTAACGTCTGCTTCAGTTTCCTGTGGTTCTTGGAAGGAAAGTCATAAGGTTTCTCTGAATCCCCTCTCGCAACTAGTAATAGTTATACTGAAAAAGCAAAATACATGCCAAGTTTGGATGCAGTTTGAAAGGGAAAGCTAACTTCCACTTTCTTTTTCACCTGATTTGAAGCAAGGAAGGCAAGGGAGCTGGTGAATACCTACGGCCTGCATAGTAGCAGGTCCTTTAGGAGTTCCGTTGCATGAGATTCATTAGATTCTCCCTGATTCATTAGAAATGACATTTTAATCTGTAAATTCTTTAGGCTGTAATTCTATACCTATATGTACAATTGCACTGTTAGATGATCAACTATATTCATAATTTAGTTATCACAAGCCTTCAGCTGTTGGTGTGATCCACCTCTGAATTGCACCCTGATCTATGGTGGATCACACCAGCAGACTCACAATGACAATGACGATGATTATGATGATTTTTATATCACCGTCAATGTACATGGCACTGTACAGAAAAAAAGATAAACAAATCCCTTCCACAGAAGTGTACACTGTAATAAAGTCACATTTTAAAGCCAAAGGGAAGGGAAGAGAATACACCAAACAATGCACAGAAAACAATGTAAAAAGAAATAAACAATGTTACCAAACAATGAATAAAATCTAAACTAAAGTTCCAAAAGCTTTGGGAAAAGAAAAGTTTTTAACCAGTCATCTGCAAATCCTCTGGAAGAGAAGGAACTGGCAGCAAGGGAAAATGGATGGATCTGATTAAGGGAAGTAAAGATCCTTGGGTGGGTAAGAAACACACTGCTTGAGGAGTGCAGAAAGCGAGCAGGACTATAATGCAAATTAAGGGCTGAGAGATAGGCTTTAAAAGTCAGAAGAAGAAGCTTATATGGAACCCTAAAAGGAATAGGAAACCAATGAAGTGATTTCATAAGTGGAGTAACATGATCAAAGTGACAGGGCAAGAAAATAATGGTAGTGGCAGAATATTGAATAGAAACTAAAGAACTAGTATGAGATGAAGGAAGACCAGTCAAAAGAAGATTGCATTTGTCAAGACAAGAAACAACCAGCGTATGAACAAGAATTGTAGCAGAAAAGATAGATAAGAAGTGTCAACTCCTGATAATTATGTAGAAGAAGAAACAACAAGACTTCCCTAGAGGACCAAAAGAGAGAGAAGAATTGAAAATGAAGCTGAGACTACGTGTTTCTTCTGCCGAAAAAATATTAACATTATTAATAGGAATGGAAAATATGTTGGGGAGAAGACTTGGGGAGGAAAGTTCAGCCTTTTTTTTTTTTTTTGGCTAATTAATTTTTATTAATACAAACAATAAAATATAACTTAACTAATAAGTGCACCCCCCCATGGGTCCATCCAATACTTAATTACATGTCGTTCCAAAACTGTAGTGAGTCCTGTAAAGGTGTATACCCTTTCCCTTTTTTTTAACACAAAATCTACAAATATTCCCCAAACATCATCAAAATCATTTATTTTCAATAAACCTCTTTTAACCTTAATACTACTAGTTAACTTATCATTAATCACGATATCCTATACTTCTTTATACCATTCTGTCATTTAATAATTGCCTTGTATTTTCCATTTCCTAACTATCATTAATCTTGCTGCTGTCATTAAATTTGTAATTAAATCTTTTAACATTTTGCATCCCCTGACCTTTATTATAAATTGATAATAATGCTACACTGGGGCATACCTCTAGATTTAAACCAGTTATTTCATTTATCTCCTTAAATACACTTTGCCAGAATTTTTGAACATATTCACAAGTCCACCACATATGAATTTAGGTGTCAGTTTCCTGGCAACCTCTCCAACATAACTTCAAATATTTTTTATCAATCTGGTTTAATCTTACTGGTGTTAAGTACCACCTCCAAACTAACTTATAATAATTCTCCTTTATCCTTACTGACATAGTTTTCAATATATTCAGGTCCCATATCGTCTCCCAGCTTTGATCACTTATTTGTTTGGTTATATCATAATCCCATATTGATTTAAGATGATCTTGTTGTTCTTCACCTTCTATCAGCATTTTATAAATTTCACTTGTCATACCTTTTATTATTTTATTTTCCCCCTCTTCTTCTCTACTTACAATAATCTTTTCAAATCTTGTAAAATCTCTACATTCTTTATTTTTCTTTAACCAATTCCACATCCATTGCTCTAATTGTATACCTTTGAACCACGTATCTTTCTCCCTTTCAACAGTTCTTCTATTTGTTCTTTACTCATCATCTTTTCCACCCAATCTTTTATTTTTATAACCTTCTGTTCTCTTAAGACCTTTTCTATTTCTTTTTTTAGAGTTATTGGAAAGTTTTCCATCAACACCACTAGAGTCAAAGGGGAGATATCTGGTAATAATTTCTTTTTGTATTTTACCCATATCTCTAAAATATTCTTTAAAAGTGGATTTTCTATTCTTTCTAACAACTTCCTAGTTGGTTTAATAAATAAAATATTTCCTAATCCCAAATCCATCTCTAATGTATCTAACTCTAACCAAGTTAATTCATTACTCTTGCCATACTATCTATTATATATCTTAATTGGTTAGCTATATAATATAACTTTAAGTTAGGAAGACCCAAACCTCCCAGTTTCTGAGATTTATACCATTTCACCTTGTTTATCCTTGCTTTCTTATCCCCATTACAAAAATTATTTATCATAACTTGCCAGCTCTTCAATTCTATTTCCGATTCTTTAATTGGTAGCATTCTAAATAAAAAATTACCTTAGGCAAAATCTTCATTTTAATAATCGCTATTCTTCCAAATCATAAAAGTTTAATTTTTCTATACTCCTCTAATTTTTTCTTAATCTCCATCTTTAATTTATTTAAAAATTTCCTTTTCTAAATTTTCTAAATTTCTTGTAATATTTATTACTAAATATTTAATTAAGTTCCTTACCTTAATATTATTCTTCTTATTGGTCAAACCTTGCTCTTCCTCTTTTTTATAATTAAATAGCATCATCTCGATTTGTCCCAATTTACCTGCAGAAGAAACAACAAGACTTCCCTGGAGGACCAAAAGAGAGAGAAGAATTGAAAATGAAGCTGAGACTACATGCTTCCTCAGCTGAAAAAAATATTAACATTATTAACAGGGATGGAAAATATGTTGGGGAGAAGACTTGGGGAGCAAAGTTTTCCCTTTGTCATATTAAGATTCAGATGACAATGAAACATCCAAGCTGAAATGTACAAGACGATCATGAAGTTCTTTTGGGGACGAAAGGTATAAGTATATATCATCGGCATACAAATGATATTGAAGGCCATGAGATCGAATAAGATTACACAATGACAGCATATAGAAAGAATACAACAGGCCCAAAACTGAATGCTGAGGAACCCACTAAGGGGGAACTGAAAATGAAGTGCAGCCATTAGCCAACATGCTAAATGACTGACCGGACAGGTAAGAAGCAAACCAGTTAAAGACAGAGTTGCAGTCGTGATCAGTCATGTCAAAGGGTGCCTCTACAAGAGCGATTTAAAGCTCTTTCAAGGTGCATTACCAAATTTACCTCTACAAGAGCGGAGTGCAAATCAGGGGTCCAGGCGCATTTTATCTCTGATTATTCACATTTTCTAATGCACGTTAAATAGCGACTTTTAATTTACTGCAGGAATTAAAGCACATTATGGCCATGTAAACATGTGATTCTCTGCATGTAAAAAACTTTAAAGCGTGTTTCATACAGCCCGTAATGCGCGTCACCGCCTCTCGTGAATAGTTATTAGGAGTAAATGCGCTTATCCGTATATGCGCATGATCAGGCAACCGGGCGTCAAAGCGAAATCTTGTAGAGGGGACCAAAGGCTGCAGAAAGATCAAGAGGATTAAGAACAGGATAGAGACCTTTAGACTTGGTGATAAGAAGATTGTCAGTAATCTTCATAAGAGCTGTCTTAGTGCAATGCAAGGGATGAAATCCTGACTGAAAAGGATCCAAATCAGAATTACTAGAAAGAAAGTCAAGGCAGCATGAATAAACCACCCATTCCTGGACTTTTGAGACAAAAGGCAGCAAAGAAATAGGTTGGTAATTAGAAAGAGAAAGTGCATCAAGCGAAGGCTTTTTAATATTGGGAGACACCGTACCATGCTTAAAATGGAAATGAACCTGGAAATGAACTAGAGGACAAGGACAGATTAATAATATGAAACAAAGAAGGAAGGATAACAGGAATAGCATTGAATAAGAGACGAGAAGGAATAGGATCAAGAAAGCAAGTAGAAGGGTTCGAGGAGAGCAATACTTTAGACAATTCATCAGACAAAATCAGAGAGAACACAGAAAAAGTAACAATGGGAATCTGCATTTGAAGAGCTGGTAATGGAAGAAGGGCAGAAGCAGCAAGATCAGAGTGAATAGTTTCAATTTTAGAATTTAAAAAGGAAGCCAAGTCATTGGCAGAAAGAGAAGGGGAAGAGATGAAGGGACAAGCTTTAAGAGAGAGTCAAAAGTAGTGAAAAGCTGCTGAAGATGCTTAGCATTCATCTGAATAACGATGAGAAGTACTGCTATTTGGCCAAAGAAATAGCAGAAGAAAAGGAAGAAAGAATAAATTCATAATGAATATAGTTCGCCCACTCCCTAGTCATTTGCCAGAAGTGTTCAGATGCCCGGGTGCAAGATCACAGATAATGAATAAATGAAGTGAGCCAAGGCTGGGATTGAATAGGGTGAACCATCCATATTGATGGTGGAGCAAAATTATCAAAAGTTGGATAAGGAAAAATTAAAACCAGAAACAGTTGAGTCCAAGGCCGTTTCTACACGAAGCATTTATCATGCCCTCGTGATTGGTCACTCACAAAAATTCACAGGTCTTATACATGACGCCATCATCCTCCAGGGCACCTCTTGCTCTTTGCAAGCTTTATTGCCCTGTTGTTCATGACGACGAAAGTCCAACATTTTTCTTCATCTCGCAATGAAACACTTTTAACTCTAAGTTTACTGATGTCATGACAGATTATTGTAAATAATATATACAACAGCGCCATGTAGTGGCTTCATTATGAAGCATATGGACTTTGCCGAGGAAAAGGGGGGAAAGGACCTGATCTAATTCCACAAGGAATCCAGAAGCAGAAGCTCTGGTAAAATTATGGGATTTTTGCCTGGTGTAGAAATACTCTAAGGAGCCAGCAGAAATAATAGAAGAGGACAATGCTTGAGAAAAAGCCTCATAATTAATAGAGGGCTCCATCACACCTACTTCCCCCACCCCCTGGTTTGCATCTGCAGTTTCCCCCTCAGTTTTCTTAGCGAGTGAAGCGCTGGACACTTTCACATCTGTCCATTGTTGCACTATTTCAGCTCATGTATCTTTTCACCTGTATCACTACTATGTCGGCAAAATCTCTTGCCCCTCCCCTATGTTCTCCTTCCCCCTGAAGTTAATTTTCAATATTTTTAATTTCTGCACAAATACAATAGTATGGCAGCCTGAAACTGTGCTATTATGGTGAAACAACACACTATACTTTCCCCTAAGATCTTATTGAACAATATAAGTGAAGAGAAAGTATTACAATTAGTTTTTGGAAAAGTTTGTGGTCAGTGTTGGCATGGCAAGGGGAAGCTGACATTGTTCTGGTGGGAAACCTAGACATGCCTACTTAGGAGTAAGAACCATAGAGTTGAATGGGATTGAGTCCCAGGCATGGGTGGCGGCGGCCTCACTCACCTTCTCCATGGTTTTTCTGGTGCCATCTCTCCCTGCCCCTTCACAGTTGGGCAGTTGAATGGAGAACTGCCCCACCCTCCTCTTTGTCAGTGAGGCCGCCCTTTGACACATATGACCCCAACAAAAAATGGGATGGTCCAATAAAACACAAGGATAGCAATACACGGGAGGGAGGAGCGGCTTTATTGAGCACAGAGGGAAAAAAACCAGACTTTCCCCGCTCCAAAATAATGGAAAATAGAGGGGAAGAGGCAAGATGAGTGCAAGACAGGGACGATGTCATGTGAGTACCACACTGCAAAAACACATACCAGGTATGGTGAGAGTGCGATAAATTACTGGTGTGATGGAGCCCAGAACGTAGGTCGCAGAAGGAGCAAGAAACAGCATAAAGAAGGAATATTATAAGTGACCATGAAAGAAATTAAATGATAGTTTGACAGAGAAAGTCAGAAATAGAAAGGTCAGAAATAGAACAATTCCTGCCATGTAATCCGCAAAGCTTTATTCAGGCAATAAACACTTCCCTCCTGAAGGGACTCTATAGTTCTAGGAATTTTTCTCTAGGCAAGATTATGCAAACTAAGTGAGACAATTGTCCTTTCAAGAAAAAGGGAAAAGTTATTTTCCAGTATGCTTTAACTTCAGGAAGGCTAGTTCTGAAGAAGCCTTTGGCGAGAAGCTAGCAGGGCCAACCCTCTCTCCTCTTCCTTTCGCTCCACCCACTTTAGTCTGCGGCAGATTCTAGGAACAGCTAGGCTTTCAGTGCCCTCCCCCTCGGAAGAACACTGGTTCCCAGCTTGTGGGTTGTTTACACCTCAGAGATAAGGGCTGGCGAAAGTTCTTTCCCAGCTGGTAAAGAGTCTGTGAGTGTCACCTTCCCCACTTCCTGTATAGGCTGGTATGTTTCTGGCGCCATCTCTTCTGCATCAGAATCTGACTCTGATTGATCGTCTGAAAATACTTCACCTAGCCCAAAGGGAACAGGCTTAGTCGTGACAAAAATAAGGTTAAGACAATGCCCGAGAGAATGTGTAGAAGAGTCAGACCAGAGCTTAAGATCAAAAGAAGATGCTGCTGAAAGAAAATGTAGAGCAGCAGAAAAGGGTGGGAATATTGTCTGGGAGAGAAAAAGGTCAACCATGAATCAAAATCAGAGATAAAGGTTGAAAGCGGTCCAGAAGGGTGATAAATCTGTGACCCACAACCTCAGCAGAGAAAAGAGCTTCACCAAATGTACCTCAAAAGAAGAAAAACACTGCGATGATAGAATGGAAAAGGCTTGAAACCGGCACAAGCTAGATAATAAGAGGCCCACCCCTCCACCACAACCCTCCGAATGGCTAGTATCAGAAAAAAAAGTCCTCCAAAGGAAAAGGGCAGCTGAAATAGCAATGATCTTTTGGAAAGGGGGAAAGAGAAAATCCAGGCAGAGAAGGAGCAAGGCTAACACAAATAGAGAAAAGGGAGACTAGGAGTGTCATCAGACAAGCATTTTATAGCACGCTCTTACTGGCCACTTACGGATGTCTGTGGGTCCTTTTGATGATGACATCTACCTCCCATGCATCTCCACTCCTTCTGGTCCTTTTTCCATGAAAACAATAAGACCCAGAAAATCCATCTTTTTGGTTTGAAGCAAAACATGCCACCATTTCCTGCTGTGTGCAGGAAAGCAGCGTGAAAAAAAAACGGCCACTGAATGGATCTGAAGAAAGAGGAAGCTGCTTGTCCCTATTGTGGGACAGAAGCATGATTCAAAGCAACAGGAGGGAAAAGTGATTTCCCCTCATCTGAAGAAGCTCAAGAAATAGAAGGAGGGCTGGAGGGAGTAAAGCTAATAACCATAATGTAAGATAAAATTAAAATTGGATCCCATGTTGAAGTTGACTTTAGGTATCCTTAATCTGGAATCATTCTTGCTTCTATTTCCAAATAAAAGGGGAGGGGAACCAGCTTTATTCATTTATTCAGTTTAGAAGCAATAAAAAGGGACCCTCTATTGTGCATCCAAAGTAAATGGAAGACCTTGGATCCACACACTGCCATTACTGCTTCACTGACCTTCATTATTTACAGTAAGCCAACATGTACTGAAAACTTACAGGGTCAGTTTCACCAAGTGCTCCACTGATTTCAACTGGATTTACAATCTGTGCAACAAAAAACTCCTGGCACTTTTGCTACAGAAGAAAGCAAAGGCTTCCACAATCAAAGAATGAACTGGAATAAGAACACAAACCACCTGCAGTGGTGAGAAAAAAATGTGACTCCCTTAGAATTGTCACATTTTTCCAACCTAAAATGTTATTAGGGCTTAATCTAACCCCACAATCCAAGATATAAAGAACAATAGACAACCTGATTAAACAAATGACACACAAACATGATATTTTTTTCTTTCATGTATTTATCCACAACTGATTCAACATTTAATATCTATATGTGAAAAAGTATGTGAGCCTTTAGATTCAGTACCTGGTGGTGCACCCTTGGGCAGCAACGATTTCAAGTAAGCGTTTCCTTTAACTGTTGGTCAGTCTCTCACATCAGTTTTGAGGAATTTTGTCCCATTCCTCCTTAGAGAACTGCTTCAACTCAGTGACATTTGAGGGCTTCCTTGCACGAACAGCTTGCTTCAGGTCCTGCCACAATGTTTCAATGGGGTTTAGTCTGGATTTTGACTAGGCCATTTTAAAACATTGAATTTCTTCTTCTGCAGCCATTCATTTGTAGTTCTGCTTTTATGTTTAGGATCACTGTCTTTCACAAGACACGGAATTGGTTAATATAAACCCTATTGGATATTTTAAAAAGGATTGGTTTTGATTCACGAAGGCTATCATGGCAATTTCTGTCATTATCATTAGAGTTCACAAACTTTTTTTCACCTCTGTACATGACGTTGTGTGGCAAACACAATTCATGTAGCTCAGTAGCGTCCCCTAGAGCATCTGGTTGGCACCATGTCAGTATGATGTATAGGGCTTATCTCACCTGTTTGATCTCCAATATGCATCTAAAATCTCTGAGCTTGGCAACAGCTGACCTCCCCTCTACTCCAACCCAGCTCCAGAGCTCCAGCAATCACATCTCTGTGGGATGCCTTTTGGCCTTGTGGACTCTGTTCCCAGGGCTTTGGCACATAACCCCACAACATGCAAGTACACAGATTGGCAAGCAATACATGAGCAAACATTCTTCCCACATTCAAAGTGAGGAGTTACTATTTCTCATCTTTTGGGAATTTGCCCAAATCTTGTCAATTACAAATGTGACTTTAGCTCCTGGAATAATAAACAGATTGTTCTAACTGCCTTATAACAGTGGTCTCACCAGCAGATTATCATCAAAGGGAAAGTGTTGCACATTTGGACCAACATGACAGAACATGACTGCAGGAGTAGGGGGAATTCACTGAAGATTTCCTCCCTGCTGGGAGGTAGATTCTGGAACTAACCCCATCATGACTAACTATTCTGTGTTTGCTCTGGGTGCCTCTAGATGGGTGCTTTTTCCTGCAGTGGCTTTGGAATGGAGGCAGGTGGTCTACATGATGCTGTTGCCACTCCGAAGCCATCTGGGGCAAAGCCCCAAAGCTCCTCTCTAAAAACGTTGGGCATTTACTCCAAATATTTTAGCTTGGAGTGAGGTGATGACGGCATTTGCCATCTGTCACTCTTGCTCCCGAGCTTCTGGGAGGTGTGCCACAGTCTATGGCGACCTCTGATTGGTCACCATGGACTGGACAGTGAAGGGGATGGACTAGCGAGCCATAAGCTCGCTGCACCACCTCTGCGCCTCTGCAGACCTCTCCCCCGTGTTCCCCCCATTTAAAACAGTAAAAATAAAAATAAAACTTACCTTGGAAGAGAGGGGCAGATGATCCCAGGCGCCTCTAAAGCTGCCGCTCATGCTCTGTTGGGCAGGAGCGGTGGCGGTGGTGGCAGGAAAGCCCGCTGTGGCACTCCTTCCATTGTAGATGGGTGGAAGGAGCACCAATGCGGGGGGCGCTGCCTGCTGCCGCCGCCATGCTACTGCCCCGCTGCCGTGAAGATGAGGGCTCTGACAGTCTACTGCTGATGGCTACTGGAGCAACTGCTGGATATGTCTCTTCTACCACTGTAGCATCCACAATGGTGGGGATTCAATGTTAATTACTCCTGTTTCATTGTGAAAACTTGAAAGAGACAGTGTTAAATAGGCTGAGTGATTCTACTTATGTCCACACTGAGCTCCATCACATCTTCTTTTTTCCTGATATTCATCAGCGATTTCCACCAACGCTTCATTAGCACGTCAAGCACTGGTCACTTTCACATGCATGCATTGTTGTGCTATTTCGCCTTGTTTACCTTTTCACCTGCACCGGCTCATGCTTCCTGGTATCGCCACTGTACCAGCGAAATCTCTTTTCACTTGTTTGCTCTCCCATTGTTGTGCTTGCCCCTTCTCCTTCCCCCTCCAGTTCATTAGTTTTTGTGGTTGATGGACATTGTGATGGATATGGGTACCTTCCCCCACTTACTCTAGTTTTGTGGTCTACTGTTTTAGCGATTTAGCGTTTGATCGATTAGGTGACATTTCCACCCTTTGAGGTGTGTTAATGCTCTCTTCTGCACCGGGTGTTCGTGTACCCGCTCTCCCTCCCCCTTCCCGGTTTGCTGAAATGGATGGATGAGAGTGGATGAAAGAGAGGGTGGATAGGAGTGAGGGTGCAGTAGCGCAAGTTGGAAAAGGTGGATGAGAGAGCAATGAGTGTGGGGTTGGAGCAGCAAAAGTCCATTCGACCGACTCAGCACAAGTCCGTTCATTCGACCGACTCAGTATGTGGCCCCAAGCAGAATGAGAGAAGGAATTCAAAGGGTGTGCTGGAGAAGAACCATTTCAGCCCTCCTCTTTTGTCAGCAAGACTACCCTTCAACGAAACCCCTCCCTCCATAAAAGCAGGATATTCCGACATAGCACGAGGATGGCAACACATGGGGATGGAAGAGCGGTTTTATCCGGCATGGAGAAAAAATACCGCACTTTCCTTGCCCTAGAAAAACACAGAAAATTGAGGGGAAGAGGCACAATGATTGCAGATCAGGGACGACATCATGTGAGGGTAAATGGTAAATAAGGCAGTGTGAAAGTGTGATAAAACACTGGTGTGACGGAGCTCATAGTCAAAAATAATGTTTCCAAAAGCAGTCCTTTCCATTCTCCTTTACTCAGTGCAAAGTGTTGTTGTTGTTGTTGTCAGCAAAGCAATAAAGAAAACAGAAGCAGGTATAGTTTAGCCCTTATTGAAGAGGTTATGGTTTAGTAAATGATGTATTTAATTGCTTCTTGATTATGTGGAACTATTAATTCACAAAAATATGAAAGACCGTGTGTTACACTTAAACAACAATTGCTAGATTAACTTTTGTAAGGAAAGGAAGAATTCTGTAAGACTTACAAAAATGGTTCTAAATCAAAATAGTAGAATGCTGAGAAGAAACCTTCACATCTATTAACACCTTTTTAAAACACACACACATAAATTGTATTAAACACAATTTTCATACTTCTTATTATTTTAAAGCGTAGAACAGAAGCAGCGTAAAATATGACCTATCTGAAGAGCCTATTCCAATGTTAAGTCTTGTTCTGGATCTTTTATCCCCTCTGAAAATGTCAAAAGGGATAGATTCTTTAATGATAATATAGATACCTCCTTTCATTATTCCAGGAGCAAGCTGTAAAAAACGTTTCACTGTTTTTAAAGAGTCTAAAAGAGAATTTGCATTTTCATGGAAAACTGAAAACTTATCCACATGTGAAACAACCCATTTGATTCCCTTCCCACTCCTACCTCTCCTCCTCTGCTGAGTTGAGGAGGGGGTGCCCTGACTAGAAGGGAGGGATGCTTACATTGTACCAAAAGGTGGGGGGTTCCAACTCCTTGAAAGTTTGAAGGAATGGGACAAATGTTAATATACTGCCCATATGGGGAGCTTCCACATGCACTACTGGATACATGTGGGACTTTGCATTTTTGTGGGAAAGTGAGGATTTATCCACACATAAAACTGTTTGGAAACTATGTGAGGGGGGGACTTATTTGAAGTCGAAGACACAGCTGAATGTGGGTGGAAAACAAGTTTGCTCAGAGATTTCTCAAGAAGAGAAGAGCAGCGGCACTGTTTTGGCCATTCTTGCCAAGCGATCTGTAAGCGATCTCCGTAACCCACACTGTGTGACAGATGCTAGCCCACCATAGGTAAAATAACCCTTACTTCAGACCGTGGGTTCTCAAGGTGACTTAGGCAATTTCTACACTGGCCTTTTATTCCAGAATCGTCCTTGGGTCATCTCTGTGCATCCAAATGATGCACAGGGGCTCCTGGGGGCAGGGGGGTGGACAGGTACGGGTTTTCCCCAGGATAAAGAATCCCGGGGAAAACCCAGTTTTTCTGGTGGTCCCGGGAACGTCCTGAGACCGCGGGAGATGTGGGCTCCCATTCTGCCTGGTGCCTGCTTACTCTCAAGTAAGCAAGCACCAGAAATGGGCACGGAGCCACACAAAATGGCTCTGTGCCCATCAGGGGAAGCAAGTCTGCCATCCCAAGGATGGCAAGGTGGGGGTGGGCCCCCTGATTTTGGGGGAGAATTTTAAAAAACCTTACCTTTTCAATGGAGTGCAGGTGCACTTTTCCGGCCCTTTCTTTAAAAATAAATAAATAGCGGGCACAACATCGCAACGTCCCGGGAGAAAGCTGGAACGTCGCACTTCCTGGTTTAGAAAGTTGAGTATGATCCCAGAAGCAGGTACATCCGGGATTGTCCCCCCTCCCTCCCACTACACCCGTAGGTGTAGAAAGGGCCTGAGGGAAAATAACCCACCATGGATGGGAAAAGAGCTCACATATGACATGCTAAGCCATCATGGGTTCAGTCAGTCAAAGTTTATTTGCATATGGCACAATGGCCTTTACAATCAATACATACACAACCTCCATGGGTCGCCCCAAACATACCCGAGGGTCGCCCCATCCTTCCACATTTCAATGCCAATTAAAAATACTCTATATGAACCACTATTTAAATAAAATTATCCCCATTGCAATCAACCCCTTCTTGCAATAAAAAGTTTTGTCTGATCTTTTGTGCAGCTACAGCGAATTTTGCCACCTTTCTTGAAATTGCCTTGTCATAGTCGGCCAGAAGTTTCAAAGTAAGATCTCTATTTGATAAGCCCTCCCTTTTTTCCAGAATTTCTTTTAGAAAACGCACCCTGATACCTTGATACAATGGGCAATAGAGGAGGTAATGTACTAGGTCTTCAACCTCCTCTGCACCACAGATACATTTCCTTTGTGCATATGGGATCCCGTTGTATTTCCCCTCCAGGCAAGCTGTCACTGTTGTTTGAAAACGGAGGGCCGTAAAAGCTTTTCTCAGTCTTGGAAATGTTAACTCTCGCAAGTAGTATGAGCGATATTGCTCCCCTTTTACCAAGCTGTACCAGGGTGAGAACCGCTGTCGTTGACTTGCTTGGACATTACAAAACGTGTCTAGCTCATAAATTCTGTTTCTAATACTCACACTGTTTTGGCAGACCAATCCTTGAGAGTCATTAAAATAGAAATGCGCCAATTCCAGGAAACTTTGTGCCCACCCTCCCTTCCTATGCTGTTCCTTAAAACATAAACTAGGGAGACTGTCTTCCTTCATGCTCATTATTTTTTTCCCGTATAATAAAAAAGCCTTATGTAGGCGGGCCTTGATGGAGGGAAGATCCACTTCCATTCTCAACAGGGCTGCAGGGACTCCCTTGGGAAGAGCCAGCAGTTCTTTCAGGAATTTATTTTGTATCCTTTCCAAATCATCAGACTTCCCCGCACCCCACAGTTCTGCCCCATAGAGCAGTTGCGGGAGTACCTTTGCTGTGAACAGTTTCAATATAGGTTCAACCAGTAGGCCACCTTTCTGCCTACCATAATCAAGGATTGCTCTTGCCGTTCTTCCCGCTGACAATTTAGCCGCATTGACCTGAGTTTTCCAGCTCCCATTATACGCAAAATGTACCCCTAAATATTTAAAGCTATCACACTGATCAATTTGTTGACCGTCCACCCTCCAAGTATGATAACACTTTTTCTTTGCAAACACCACCACCTTTGTTTTTGCATAGTTAATCATTAACTTCTCTTCTTTACATATTTCCCCCAATTTCCTTAGGAGTCTTCTCAGTCCCACTTGTGTATAGGATAATAGGGCCATGTCATCTGCATAAAGCAGCATTTGTAACTTTTTATGACCTACTGTAGGGGGGAAGCAATCCATTGCAGTAAGATCCTCTACTAGGTTGTTAATATAGAAGTTAAATAGGAAAGGCGCTAGTAGGCATCCCTGTCTGACGCCCCTTTTTATGTTGATTTTTTCTGACAGTACTCCCCCTAATCCAATTCTCACCCTTGCATCAGTGTGGGAGTATAGTTTTTGTATTAACATTAGTAATCGCCTATCTATACTTGTCTGTGCAAGTTTGTTCCAGAGGCGGTCTCTGTCCACGCTGTCAAAAGCTGCGGCAAAATCAACAAAGGCCACATACAGTCTCCCTCCCACAGTGCTACGGTATTTTTCGATCAAATGCTGTAACACATAGCATTGGTTTACCGTACTCATCCCGCTCCTGAAACCCGCCTGTTCCTTTGCTAGGATGTTAGAATCCTCCTCCCACAGCAAAAGCTTATCCAGGAGGTGTCTGCTGTATAATTTAGATGTTATATCTAGGAGACTAATAGGCCTGTAGCTTTTGGGGTCAGTTTTCTTTCCTTTTTTGTATATTGGAACAATAATACTGGTCTTCCAACCTTCTGGGATTTTTCCTGTCAAGTTGATTTGGGTAAACAGTTTTGCCAATATTGGGGCCCACCAATCAGCATTATCTTTGAACAGTTCTGGGAGGAGCATATCTTCTCCTGGCGTCTTGCCGTTTTTTAAAGAGTTTATTAATCCCCTAACTTCTTGAGCTGTTACTTCTGGCCAATCTGGCAGATCAATATTTACTTGGCCCTCCTCCCAAGATTCTGTGCCATCAAAAATACGCCCAAAATGGGCTTGCCAAGATTTTGCTGGGATTTGCATTTCCAGATACATATTTGCATCTTTCAATCCTGCCTTTACTATGTTCCAGAATTGCACCTCTTTCCTTTGTTTGACTGCCTGTGCTAATTCCTCCCATTTTTTCCCCATATATTCTACCTTTTTCTTCTTCAGTAGTGCTCTGTATGACGCTCTTTTCTCAATTAATAGCCTACCTAGGGTATTAAAGTTGTTACTCCTTACCTTCCTACTAAGCCTCATTAGTTCTTTCTTTACTTGCCTACATTCTCTATCGAACCAGCCCACGCTCCTGTTTCTGTACTTTTCCACTATGCTGGTCTGAGTCAGATGAGGTTTTAATAACTTTGCAATTTCCTGATAACCCTCCAAACTTTCTGTTGTCCCTTTGATAACTTTATCTTTAATTTCCCTCAAAGTTGGTCCATTCAGTAAGTCTGTCAGCTTTGCGCTTTGTACTTCTGACCATTTGACTCTTCTACCCCCACTAGGGGCTGGTTCAATTTGGTATAATGATTTTTTTCCCTTCCCCCTCAAACACTCCAATTGCATATCCAGTTTAATCGGGTAGTGATCGCTCTCTGGCCTACACTCTACTGCGAAGGATCTTACCTTTTCCAGTAAATTGGGGGAGATTACAAAATAATCCACCACACTGGCCCCTCTTGTTGAAAAATATGTGAATTGTCCCATAGTCTTATCCACTATACTTCCATTCATTATCATCAGCAGGTGCCTATATACTAGCAGAGCCAATTTCTTCCCATTCTTGTTTATTTTTTTATCACGAGAAAACCTCTCCAACATCTCTCCCTCCTCCAGATTAGCTGGCACCCATCTTTGCAAAACATTGTTTGTCTGTCCCATTCTTGCATTTAAATCGCCCCCCAGGATTATTTGGGGACTCTCATTATACCCCGCTATTTCTTCTAGGACTGTCTCCAGGGCCGCCCAGACTAGGGAGTCCCCCGCTTTGACAGGCGATATATATGTGTTGATACAGCACAAAGATGTACCATTGGAGAATATAATCCTAACTGCGAGTATACCTTCGCCGGCCTGAATTTCTACCATCTGTTCCACATTACCTAATTCCGCCGACACCAATATGGCAAGGCCCCCACTTGCCCTTCCAAACTTTAGCTGTCTTTTTGCTGGTTTAACAAAAATTCTAAAACCTTGTAATTGCAACAGTGAGTCCTCCTCCACCCAGGTCTCCTGTAATAAAATTACTGAGAATTGTTGTAAATATTCTTTGAACTCCCTATCCACTAATTTCCCTGCCCATCCAGCTATATTCCATGAGACTATGTTCAGCGACTCTCTCCCGCAACCATCTCTTGCCTCACTTAGTCAGTTCCTCTGTGCTGCCTCCCATTTCTTCTCTCTTTTCTTCTCTTTTTCCATGGAGCTATTTGGAGGACCCCCCCTCGGGAAGATATTGGCATTTGCTTGCGGCACTCTATTCTCACAAGAGGGGCTTGACGTCCGCTTCATTAGGGAAAACAGAGTTTCCTCCAGGTGATCTAATTTCCCTATGATGTTTTCTTGTACTTTATAACTCATCCGATCAAAGTCAGTTATTTTTACTTCTTCTTCTTTAGGCATCTGGGCCAATAGTGCAGCCAGTTCTTCTGGACTGTGAACTATTGTGGGTTCACATGTCATCTGAACCCAGTCAGAGTTTCCAGGAAGTTTTCCTCTCTCTGATAATGGCCTTTGGGATGCACACATACAGGCTTAGTTGTTCTCTACCATCCAGACCTTTGTGAGCTACAGCTAGAATGGGGAAGATTTGCAATGTTCTGTTTTGTGAATGACCTGGCTCTACTTCTCAACTAAACAGCTGAATTCTAGGATAGCAAGTTTTCTTTAGGCAGATATTCAAGGCAAGATTATCTCTCTAAAACAGTTGGCCAGAAAAACCTTGGGTCTCTCTCCCTCCCTTCCTGTTTTTTTTGAGGAAAACTCACAATAATCAGTTCAGTTCATCTCACAAAGAGATGGGGCATTTTGAGTCTCACTTTCTCATTATTTTTCCAGGCATTTTTTTTTAATCTCCCAAGTACAGACACAGATTTTACATAAAGCCATAAACAGTGCATCTCTGCACTTCATCAAGCATTTGAAAACTCTTCTTCATCCAAACTTTAAATCGTCCCTCTTCCATTCAAATTATTTTCCTTCACTGTTTATCAAGGCGACCAAATAGTTTTGATTTACAAATTGTATACAGATCCTCATGTCATCAGATTTGTTCCAGCTAGCAAGATGTATTATAGATAGGTGGGGGGGAAGTGTTTTTGAGCATCACATTGTAAGGGCTGGATTCAATTTCAGAGAAGTTCTGGGGGCATATCCAAGTAGTGGCCAGGGATGAAGGAAAAGAGAGAGGGAGAGGGCTACAAAAAAATGTAAAACAAACAAAAAATATACCAGCAAATTGTTGCTTAAAGCTCTTACTGCCAGCAACTAAGAGCGTCATCACACAAGGGAAATTCGCGTTTGCTTACCGTCGCTTCTCCACCCATGCATTTGTCCCTCATTACTTCCTCTTTTGAAAGAGGAAGTAATAAACTTGCACGTGGCCCATTCAGTGGGCTGTTTTGATCCTGCTGTTTCTCCTGCACATAGGAGAAGATAGTGGCAACTTCCATCTTTAAAAATAAGTTGGACTTACTGGGGTGTTTTTTTGTCGTATGAAGAAGGAACAGGAGGCAGATGACGTTGTGAGAGGGACCTGCGGAAATCCGTGAGTGCCTCTCACAACGTGCAATAAAACACTTGTCTGATGGAGCTCTAAATCTCAGGAGAGGCATTTCAACCACTTAGAATTGTGGGGCGGCAGCGGGGGGGAGGGAGATTGCATAAAACCCAGGAAACCACCAAACAATTGGTGGTTAGGGTGGTGGTGGTTATTGCTGCTATCTGCCTGGGGGTCGTTTGGTGCCCTGGATCTCTTATGAAACTGCTCACTTTGCCTCCTCCTAGAAATGTCCCTACATCTGGAGGGCAGCAGGTTGATGAAAGTTGGTATAGAACAAGACCAGATTTCATTTGAGGAAACAATGCTGCTTAATACTGCGTGCTCAAGGGTCGGGGGAAGTATTGTGAGATACATATGGTGCATGTGAAGGGGCTAACCCAAAAACAAAAGGATGTAAGCATCCAAAACAGGTCAAAAAGAAGAGAAACGGATTCTCAGGATGCAAAATATTTATATTCACGAAGCACGACACGTTTCAGCCTGTTCTTTATTCAAAGGCCTTCCTCAGGGGGTTGTTAAAATAACTGTTTGAGCCCTCATCTTCATGGTGCCGCCGGCGCCGCGCAGGGTTGGTGGCAGGCTGCACCCCCTGCATTGATGCTCCTTCCGTCCATCTACAGCGGAAGGAGTGCCATGGCAGGCTTTCCTGCCGCAGTCATGCCTGTCCAGCAGAACATCAGCAGCATCTGTAGGGGCAGCTGGGAGCATCGGCCCCCCTCTTCAATCATAAGTTAATTTTTTTTTTACTTTTTAAAATGGGGAGAGGACTGTGGAGGTGCAGAGGTGGTACAGCGAGCTTATGGCTCACTGGTCCATCCCCTTCCCTGATCAGCCCATGGCGACCAATCAGTGGTCGCCATGGCAGGCTTCTCAGAAGCTCCAGAATAAGAGCGATGGATGGCAAATGCCGTCGTTGCCTCACTCCAAGCTAAAAAAATCGGGGTAAATGCCTGACTTTTTTAGAGCGGAGCTTTGGGGCATTTCCCCACAATAGCTTCAGAGTGGCGGCAGCATCATGTAATCCACCTGCCGCCACTCCGAAGCTACTGCGGGGAAAAGCACCCATTTAGAGGTACCCATAGATTA
Organism: Anniella stebbinsi; assembly: GCA_029215795.1. Lineage (NCBI taxonomy): Eukaryota > Metazoa > Chordata > Lepidosauria > Squamata > Anniellidae > Anniella > Anniella stebbinsi. The sequence continues at coordinate 221,541,373 of JARDYH010000003.1, forward strand.
CCACAGGAGATAATTATTTTACTAGAGGAAATTCTGCAGATACTACCTTCTAACAACCCCCTGAGGAAGGTGACTGAATAAAGGACAGGCCAAAATGTGTCAGGTTCATGAAAATAAATATTTTGCATCTTGAGAACCCGCTTCCCTTCTTTCTGGCTTGCGAAAGGTTACCAGAATTCTGCCCCATTGCTGTATGCTCTAATGCCATGGGCATCTAGGCATGTTTTGACCAGTTTCATAGCACTTCAATTATTTATTTAAAGTAGTTTTACCCCACTTCACTGCCAAAAAAGCTCCCAGAGCAGCTAATGTATTATAATCAGTAGAACAAATCAGTCTCTGGCCTCAAGCTTTTTATCTAAAAAGATACAATGAACAAGGGAAGAGGAATGGGTAGGGAAGACAGGAAAAAAATAGGTTTTTCAAGAGGGCTGGTGGAATTGCTCTGCTCCTCACTCTCATCTCCCTTGTACAGCCTGCAAGAATGTCTGCTTGTGGCCATTTTCAGCCTTTCCAATTATTATAACCAGGAAATTGCCTTCACGGTGCTGCTTTGCTGTTGCTTTGCCATTGCTTTGTTGCTCCTTCAGAAAAAATGCATGGTTTTGCTGCTGTGGGGTGGTGGTGGGAAATCCCCACGGCAGAAGGGAGTGCGGGATTTCCGGCAGCCATTTGGCTCGTTGGGCCCACCTGCTGCCCGGCTTCTGACATCCTATCAGCGGTCGCCATCCACCGGGGAACGCCCCCATCTTGACACTGAAGCGAGGTCACACAGTGGAAGGACCATGGTGACCTCGCTTCAAGGGAAAAAGGAGGGGTATGTCCCCGACTTCTTAAATGTGGAGCTTCGGGGAAAAGCCCCCGCAATGGCTGTGAGTTGGCAGCTGTGTCTCATAACCTATGCAGTGCCACTGCGCAGCCACCTTGGGGCAAATAAGCCATATAGACAGTCCCCAGTTGGACCAACTTGCTAAAAACTATAGTTGCATCTCCAGCTTCTTATATGTTGGCCAAGGTCCCAGGACTCAATATGCAGTGAGTTTGGGACCTGGAATACATAAGGCAGTACTTTTGCCTTTGCGCGCACACACACACACACACACACACAGAGAGAGAGAGAGAGAGAGAGAGAGAGAGAGAGAGAGAACGAGAACTGGCCAAAGGAAGGGACTGTAGAATAATTGGATAGATTTAAAAAGTAGCATGACCATATGTCAGGAAAAACCAGGACATGTCAGGATTTTTGGCAACAAATCCAGGAAGGGGGAGAATTATGAAATTTGAAGAAAAAACTGGATTTTCCCATCCTCCCCCCACCCAAAGGGCAGCTCTATTTTATAGCCAGTGGGAATCAACAAAAATGCTTACTGCTCCATCATTTTTAAAGATAAAGAGATGAAACTTGGCACCATGATAGGTAGGGCTTTATCCATGCCAGATTTGAAGCAGATCTGTTCATCTGTTGATTTTTAGGTTTTTTTAAAAAAGTTTGAGATTTTTTTTTTAAAAAATTAAATGTCATTTTAAAAGATAAAATGAAACTTAGCATCATGATATCTCTTAAGTAGGGCTTTAGCCATGCCAAGTTTCAAGCAGATCTGTTCGTCTGTTGATTTTTAGCAATTTTTTAAAGTTCAAGGTTTTAAAATTATTTTTTTTTAAAAAAACACTCTGGAGCCATACCCTTCAAATTCAGGTTGTCAAACCTCCTCTTTGGGGTCTTGCACCTTGAGCAGTACCAGCCCTTGGCATCAAGGGGATCTTGAGTTTTTAGCTAAGAAGTGCTGGGCGAGCATTGCACCTTTCCTGTTGCAGTTTTGGTGGGCAGTCAGGCACCTGGAGCTCAGCAGAGGCAAGGTGTCCACAGATCAAAATGTGGGAAAGGAGAGGTCAGTCAAAGCAGTCACATGTTTGTACAGGAAGTAGACAGGAAGTCAAAGTCTGGGTGTGAAAAGTGGTGCCAACGCACAAGCCTTGAGAAGCTAATGTATATAAGGGAGAAGAGTGAATGGGCGAAGTAGTGTCCACTGCCCACAATACCCACCCTAATGTTAGGGTAGAGAAACTTGTGACAATCATACACAAGTTTCCCTCAAAAATTTGAACTTTAAAAATAAAAAAGCCAGCCAGCCAGCCAGCTGGCAGCAAGCTCTGTTAAGCAGCAGCTTGCAGCAAAGTGAGGATACAATCAGAAAATATATTTGAGGGAAGGGAAGAATGTATCACACAGAGTATAGCAACAAAGTACAGTAAAAGCTACAAAAGTAGGAGTGAGTGAAGTTAATTTCAGATACATTGGATATCTCACTTGTTATTTCAGTGATTTTAACATTAAGATGTTATGTAGAATAGTTTTGTTTTAATTGTGTGCTGTAAAATCAGATATGTGACCAAGGCTATGTTCAGGTGGGCACACACACCCTTGGTGCTGGACATGCCCCCTGGGAGTGGACATGTTGGTGGGGATGCCCCCTTGGGGGCTGACCATGTTGTCCTCTTTTTTGGTTTCTAAAATATGGTCGCCCTATAAAAAGGCTGAAGAACATCAATATAGCCATGTCACAATTCAGAGGCCTCATACCATAAAAAGCAAGAGAAAAAGAATGTATTACATTATAAGAGAAAGGGTAATGAAAGGGTACTACCCAGCGTTAGGAGAGTGTTAGATAGCCTTCTCTGAAGCTGTATATAAAATACTATTAAAATAAGTTGATTTGAACTTCTTTTAAACTAGCTCTAGTTTGCACTGATTGGTAAAAGAGATTTTGAATACATAAGGTACTGTAAGTCTGCTATTTGGTATGCCAAAATTAAACTAGATCATGAAAGGGGAAGTTACTTTAAGGAATTAACTTTTTTTTCTTGTAAGGCGTGCTTTTATCCAACTTAGATTCCAATTGATGCCCAATGAATATGTGGCTTTCAGATTTTCTAAAAAGCAAGCAAAAGATCCATTCTTTGTATGTGGAGCAGGCCAAATTGAAGATGTGCTGAAGTATATTTTATATTCTCCTCTACATAACTCCCCTAGGGTCAAGCTTATCCTCCCTTTCCAGACTTCATTAGAAGGCCTAGCAGATGACCTTAAATTCAGATGGCTCCTGGCGGACACAGACAGATTCGACAGCCATAGAGTAGCTTTTTGTGCGTTAGCTGCAACAAAAATAAGAGGGGCCTCTCTGAACAATACCAGTTCCAAAAGCTAAGGGGAATTCTGTTTTAATTTTAACAAATGCTTAAAAATGTATTGCTTATATTTTATGGCCTTACCAGTGCCCCTCCGGTTTGATTGTTCAATGTTTTACAAATATGTTTTCCTGTATTTATATTGTAATGGCCATTCACCGTAAACAATAAAATTTGAACAAACGAACTTATTGTCTCCAATACTAAATGCTGTGTTGCCACACTTTCTCTATCTAAGGCAACTCTGCTGTAAGTCATACCAGACTTTCCAACATATTTAAGCCATATTTCATCTTCAACATATTTCATCTTTGTTATCTTACAACTTAGTTTCTCTCCAAGGATAGACATGGAGATAAGGAGGATTATATGTACCGCCTTGGGTTCCTTGGAGGAAAAAAGGCAGGATATAAATGCAATAGTAAATAAAATAAAATAAAATATTTAGAGGCCCCTCATAATATGAGGCTCTAAGCTATGGCTTATTTGGCTTGCTCTTAAATCCAGCACTGTATATAAGTGACAAGGACTGAACTATAAAAGCTTCCAGATCAGGTCTGATCTACTCTGGAAGGAATAACATTGCTTTTCCCTGCCAAAGCTTTGCTTAGCCTTGGCATAGTCCTTCCTTTCCTTTCCTTTGTCTTTTCTTTGCCTCACTTGACCATGCCCAGTCTGGCCTTTACTTACTTACTGAGTTTCATCTTCACTCACTGTCCTTTGGCAGAAGCCAGATGTGGCAAGAGACTTCGCAGTGCACTACATACTTTGTACGTATCAATGCACCAATGAAAATGGGTTCTGTGGAAAATCACTACTATATTATTATGATAAAGGCACTTCTGAAAAAAATGTGACAAATAAATGGAAGTCATTGCCACAAGCTGATGGATTTATGAAGGTGCTTTGCCATTTTTAATGCATTGTCTGAAAGCAGCCTATGGGTGTCTTTGTGTTTGCCATGGTTCTCGATTGTGCTATGTATCTGTCTCTTCTTGTGCATCTTTTTGTACGCCATAAGGAATTATATTAACACGGAGCATTCCACCATGTAGGCAGTTCCTTCTATTATCTGAACAGGTTCTGAGGCTCTTCTTTCTTCTGCTGTCTGCTATGCTAAAGCGACAGGCACATGTACAGACAGCTATCACTGTATCTAAGCTTAGACAACCATCTGTTCTCTGAACTTCAGTCCCCCTGTTATATGTGGGGATGAGCTTACCTGCCCAGCTTACAGTCCACCCAGGCTCAGAGCAGCACTCTGGTCGCCCCACTTCAGGGAGAATCCTTCTCACCCTCCTCAGGTATCTCCAGGTCTGAAGGCATAGCCCTATCCTCAACTTCTGAGGATGAGTTACAATTTGTCCTTCCCTTTGGCCATTGAGGAGCATGAGGTTACAGAAATAACAATGGGCTCTTTAAGGGCTACAACTAGCATCCTGCAGAAGGCAGGGTGTCTGACATTTCTGGGCCTGCCAGCCTTCTTAAAGCATTGCAGTTGGCTGCAATGCCTTGCTGCGATAACAGCTCTCCCTGAGAGGAAACACTCCAGTCAGTACCTCCCCCTGTCCAGGGTCCCGACAGACAGTTTCTGACTTTGCTGTGATCCTGCCCTCTTAAAGGTGATTGTGCTTTACTGAATGTGACCCTGTTTTACTGGCCTTGCAGAACACTTTGCTCTTGGGGCAACGTGCAAGAGACTGGAAACTTCAGGCTTTGTTATGCTCTTCCAAAGAATATGCATTGCACACTGAGAAAGGGAGCATGTTGCCTCTGTTTCAAGACCTGTGCTAAGTGAGATGCTCTGCCTAAGCTTTGAAAAAGGAAGGGAAATTAGTGTTTGCAGTCTCACCTGAACGAAACACACATCTGCATACATCACACACACACTTCTCCAGGTTGACACTAGTCCCCTTCATGCCTTAGTTGTGCAAAGAAGCAAAGCAGGTAGTAAGGAGCTGGGGGGTGCGTGCACATGTCCTTGACCCTATATTTCCCCCTGTTCTTCCTTCAGCAATATGCTTATTCTGGTCCACTGTGAGTGTTTTTCAAGAAAAATGTTCCCCCCCCCAAAGGTTGCGCAATGTACTTCTCTTTGTATCCAGAGTCCTCAGTACAAAACATAAATACTTTTGATGTGACCTGCAAATTAACCTTCCTTCGTTTAAATGCTTTGCTGCCTGGAGGATATCCTCAGGCAGGTGCAAGCATCATCAGCGCCCACTTACTCAAGAGTAATTGTTGGTTGGTTTATTTGCCAGATGCTCCTTAGTGGGATCAGCTGCAGGTTTTCCCTTTCATACATTACCCTTTCTTCCTTTTAGCATTTGTTTTAATATTGATATATGAGCTTGTATTTTACTGTGTTATGTAAGCACATTTTTATTATAGTATGCAGGCCATAAATTGCCTTTTATGGGATTACGTAAAGTTCCAACTGTTGGAGTGGTCAATATGTAAATTAAATTACTTTCTGCATAAATCATTCTAGTTCTAAAATTTGGGTTTCTCTCTCTTGCTCCCAGAACTGCATTTTAGATGCACACAACTACTCACTGCAGGCAAGGGCATGGCTCTAGTAGCTATGATATATGCATAATACTACATATTATATAGGGGGGATCTACACATGAGGTTTTTGACGTTTTATAAGGGTTATGAAAACTCTTTGGGCCACATGACACACTCCCTATAACGTTGTATATCTGAGGTTTTTTAAAATTCACTTCAGTTATATACAACGGTTTCACTTTTAATAAATCGTTTTAAGTAAAATAATGTGTCCTTCCTTACCGTTTGTGGTTCATGGGGGCAGTGCTTCCTTTACTGGTGCCCAAATGCTTAGCAGTTGATTGGTGGGGAAGAAAGAGGAAGTGGACCAGTGAACTACAACACCCACAATTCTTAGCCCTATATTCGCTAGGGAATGACAGAGGAACTAAGAAGGAAGTGGGTAACTGTACTACAACCCCCACAATGCCTTGCCCTAAACTCATTGAAAAACGAAAGAGGAAGAGTCAGGGCAGAACAGCGTGTGATCGCACACACCGCTTTAAAGACAGAAGACTGTTCTCCTGTAACGTGAGTACTCAGTAATGTGGCCTAAGACGTTTTAGAACGCACCTATTTGGAACGTTTTAAAATACTTTTTAAAACGTTCCAAAGGACTGTGTAGATCGGCCCATAGTGTTATGCATAACTCTAGTATAAAACATTTTGGAAGTCATAGGTACTGTAACTCTAATAAGCCACCAGTCTGCTTAAAGATAAGTCTAGAGGCACATGTGATGCCAAAGGGGGGTCTATTTCTTCAGTAAATGATCCCTTTAACCTCTGATTTGTGATCTGTTCATAGGATGAATCAGTGCTTGGGATGAAGTTAAAAAAGAGTTACTAACTACTGGAAAGATCAGGGACTCTTGACTTACCTCCTTCACCTGTATTTCATCCCAGAATATGTGCATCTTTATTTGATGGAAAGATGCATCAACCTACCATATCCTATTGTCATGTCAGCTAATGATTCAAATAACAAAACAATAAAAGCTACACACCTTTAAAAAAATTCACAGTGTAAAACTAAATAAAACAGGACACATGATTGAGAAAATAATAGAATTGTTGGGTGATGTTTGCCATGTATGGGTGAGAAAACCTGAATAAAACAAACCTTTCCCACAAAATATTCTTTCTTAGAATGCTAGGGAAATGCAGTGCTCTAGACGCTTCTGTCAGTCCTGTAGTCTAGGATGCACCCTGGATGGCACTTTGGGGCTCCAGGGCAGATGTCATGGCTGGTAATGTGCTTCTCAACAGCTGTCCCTCATGTACAATATCCAGTAGTAGACCAAAGGCAGATTGCATGAACAGTCAGAGGGTGTAGACTTAAAATTTTCCATTGATCTCAAAGCAATGTGTGGCCCAGGACAAAACAGTCTTGGGGCCCTCCTCCTGCACCCCTTCCCAATGCTGTCAACAGATGACGTAGGGTACTGAAATACATGTGACATAGGCATAATAAAAGTAATATATCGTTTAGAACAAGTACAACTTCACGAAGAATTTTCTCTGGTTCCATCTAGGCCAGGATTGTTCTGACACCTGGAGAAAAAATATACAGGCCCAACTGCTCATGCAGGTGTCTGCTGCAGAAGTGAAGCTGTTTCTTCCACCAGTTCACTAACATGGCTGGCTCATGTTGGCTTAGTCATTAAAGAGGCAGCACATCACATGCGCAACTTTGATTGTCCACTAACCTTAGTAATATGAACAAATATATTGGGGTCCCTCAGCCTTCTCCTTTGCCCTCCCTTACTGTACCCCTTGATAAACCTGGGAAAAGGTGGGTGCTGGCTTTAAAAAAAATTCAGACAAGCTATCCATGCAGAAGCAAACATAAAAAGAATCAGTAGGGAACTCGCTGCCACCAGTGGAGGTTGGTGGTTCCAATGTCAGTGGGGCTGTGAATCGGCTCTGGGTTTCACTCAATCAGAACTCTAAAGGAGCTATCCAAAATGGATTCAGCACCTTGGAGAGCTCCTTTAGAGTTCTGACTGGTTCTGACTGAAACCCAGAGCTGATTCTCAGCCCCACTGACATTGGAGCCACCAGCCTCCACTGCCTGCAACTTGTTTTCAGCAAGAATCAAAGCCAGCAATCATGCTGGGATCAAATCAAAGTAAATCAATTGAGCATGGTGGGACTTCCACCCTGAGGCAAGCCTGCCTCCCAAACCAATGTTTATCTGACCCTTGCTGAGACTAGCCAATTTTAATCGAGATGGAAGTGTTGGCCATACTTTTGCTTGTAACGAAAAAAACAACAGAAACTCAAATAAGATGAGAAGGAGATAAACATTGTAAAGTTCTTAGTTTGTCAAAATATTTGGACCTGCAGCAAGACAGGGATAGCATAAAAGAGATGCAGAGATAGTGGGGAATTAGCTCTAGTGACATATAGGGGACCCAGGGAGGCCTATGTGCAACAGAGTAACTTGGGAGTATGGTGACTGAAGTGCAGGGGTGCAAATGAGCTAGATAGCATTGGAAAATAAAGGTTGAAGCTCAGAAAGATGAACACAGAGATGACCATGTCTAGAGATACAGAGCAGAGAAAGACTGGGACATGATTGCCTTGATTAGGATGCCTTCTGCTTTGTCAGGCTTTGACTGGAGTTTTAATGTTGATATATGAGCTTGCTTTTTATTGCATTATGTACGCACATTTTTATTATAGTATGCAGGCCATAAATTGCCTTTTATGGGATTACATAAAGTCCCAACTGTTGGAGTGGTCAATAGGTAAATTAAATTACTTTCTGCATAAATCCTTCTAGTTCTAAAATTTGGGGTTCTCTCTCTCTCTCTCTCTCTCTCTCTCTCTCTCTCTCTCTCTCTTCCCCCCCCCCCCCCATCACTGCATTTTAAATGAACACAGTTACTCAATGCAGGCAAGGGCAGGGCTCTAGTATAGTAGAGATCATCTGGAGGTATGGGGCGAGGTGCTATCAGTATGCTGATGACATCCAAATATATTTCTCTGTGCCCTCAATAACAGCATCAGCTCAGGATAGCATGTCTCCTCTGAATGAATGCTTGGAGGCGGTAATGGGCTGGATGAGGAAAAACAAACGGAAGCTGAATCCAGACAAGATGGAGGTGCTTGCTGTCAAAAGCCACAACCTGGCTTTGGAGGTGTGTTAACCAGTTCTGGATGGGGTTACACTCCCCCTGAAAGGCTGTGTTCACAGCTTGGGGGTGCTCCTGGATCTGTCACTCCAAATGACAGCTCAGATAGATGCGACAGCCAGGAGTGTCTACTATCAGCTTCAGCTGATACGCCAGCTGTGCCCCTTCGTAGAGTTGGAAGACCTAAAGATGATAGTGCACGCGCTGGTAACTTTGAGGCTCGACTTCTGCAATGCGCTGTACATAGGGCTACCTCTGTGCCTAGTCCGGAAACTTCAACTAGTTCAAAATATGGCAGCCAGGTTGGCCACCAGTACACCTCGGGGTGACCATATTACACCAGCTTTAAAATCGCTCCACTGGCTGCCAATTAGTTTCCGGGCAAAGTATAAAGTGTTGGTTATTACCTTTAAAGCCCTACATGGTTTGAGCCCAGGTTACCTGTGGGATCGCTTTCTCCCATACAATCTGCTCCGCACGCTCAGGTCCTCTGGGAAGAACTTACTACAGTTGGCCAAGACTAGGGGTGCCTCTACAAGAGAGGTTTAATGCGCTTTGAAGGTTCATTAAAAATTTTACCTCTACAAGAACGGAGCGCAAATCGGGCGTAGAGGCGCGTTATCTCCCCGATAATGTGCATTTTCGAATGCGCGTTAAATCGCGAGTTTTATTTTGCTCCGGCCGTTAAAGCGCATTTTCCCCGTGTGAACAAGCGATTATGCGCATTAACTTCTTGTAAAGCGCTTTTTGGACATCTATTAATGCGCTTCGCCGCCTCTCATGCAGAGGGATTAGGAGTAAATGCGCGTCTGCGATAATGCGCATAATCGCCGAACCGGGCGCAAAAGCGAATCCTTGTAGAATCTGCCTAGGCTGACAACCGTTTCCCAGAGGACCTTTTCTTCTGCCACTCCCAGACTGTGGAATGACCTGCCGGAGGAGACTCGTCAACTTAACAGTCTTTTAGAATTTAAGAAAGCTATAAAGACTGTTCTCTTCTGGCAGGCATATCCAGTGGAATTTTAGAATGTTTTTAAGATGTTTTTATGCAGTTTTAATAATGTGCGCCATGTTTTTAATCAGTTTTATGTATTTTATCATATTTTATATTTACTGTGGTTCCCTGCCTCAATCCAAATGGAGAGGCGGGTAAGAAATATATATATATATATATATATATATATATATATAGTGTTATGCATAACTTTAGTATAAAATTACTAGAGTTTGGCCCCAACATAGTAAATGCCAGGCCTGACCCAAAGAATCTTGCTGCCTCAGGCGAGGTGGCAGAGCATATGTTTGGAAAGGGGAACTTCAATGACCTCTCCAGCCCTGAATATACCAAGGGTTCAAGATAACAAATGGAGATTTAGGTCTAGACCAAAATCTTATAGATGGCAGTGATGATAACAGAAAATACTTTGGAGTGTGTTGTACATACGACTGCTGGAGCCACTCCAATCTATTTTGGTACTAGTTATGGCAGTTTTCTTCTGTTCTCATCACAGATAAGGCCCCAAAGCTCATGACAAAGAATTCAAGGGATGGACCCTGCCAAATGAGGCACAACGATAGGCACAAGAAGAAGGTTGGAGGCATGGTCAGACATGTGTTGCAGGATCTCAGGGACTTCTAAGGCTAACAGTTTGACCTAATGTTGGTCAGACTCAAGTGCAGCTCTTTTGTACTTGCCCAAGCCATAAAGACCTAGTCAGGCCCTGTCCTACCAGGGTGGGGAGTGTGCCTCCTTCAAAGGTCATCATTTTAACTGAGAACCTGGCATCATGTACACTTACAGTACTTGGTGATCTCTTGGAAGGCCTTCTTGTATGTCTGGTAAATGGTACTGGATGACCATAGCCTCTCAAGTAGTTGGTGAGGTGTGTCTTGAGGAGGAACTGGCTGCCTGCTCAGGTGGACTAGGAATCTATTTTCTCCTCAGACAGTTCCTCTTTGGATTGAATTGCTGCTTTGGCTAGGCTATATGGATCCTCCATGGCCACCTCATCCCAGTTGGTAGCACAGTATGCATTAAGGCAGGGACAGGGAACATATGGCCGTGCAGATGTTGTTGGACTCCCACTATCTCTTACCATTGGCTATGGTGGCTACAGCTGATGGGAGTAGTGATCCAACAACATCCGGATGGCTCCACTTTCTCCAACTTTGAAGTAAGTCAGCCTTCCCCAATCTGGTACCCTCTAGATATGTTGGACTACAACTCATCTGGAGGGCACCATATTGGGGAAGGCTTTATTAAGGTGTAGACATGGTGTCTCCAGCTTCTCAGGCCCCACGTCTAGCGCACTGGGTGGTGCCATGAAATGTTCTTTGTAGAGCCATTAAATTCAACAGACTTGGTTCAATTAAATATACAAAAAGGAAAGTAACTCACCCCACCAAGCTTTCTGAAGGCTCTTTCTGCCTCTTGAATCCATGACATTTAATTATTTTATATCCCATAATGAAAAGATTAGAGTGTTTAGTCACTGGACTAGTTGTAAAGTGTGTGTCTAGTTCTTCAGAGTTTCTGGACAGACAGCAACAGGATGTTAATATTTCCACAAAGAACATTTTAAACCAGCCCAATTAGCTTTATATCTGAAAGCAGGGGAGGGTTATTCCAATTCAGTAATTGGTTGGATTATACAATAGAATAGTAATTGGTATAATCCAACAAACACAATAATTATACAATAGAAATGGAATGCTTCTGCCCCCCCCCCCCCCTCAGTGTTTGGTCTTTATATTTGTTGGACCTGTGAATGACTGCAGAACAAAACAATAGTCACTTTTGACAGATGGATGTGAAGTACTCTGCTGAAGGTTTTGTTAACAAAGCAGCTGTGGAGTGAATGAGATCAGTTCATGAGTAAATCATTAATATAGTCCTTATTGCCCAGATTCTTAGTAGATCTCAAAAAGGATTGGGTTCTTCTATTACTGTGATAGAAATGGCACATTTTAGCTAGATTTCTAATGTTTGGTCAATTAACTTGACTGGTTCTACATGCCTATGTTAAAAAAAGACAAACACAAACACAAGCCTGTTTGATTGTATAGGAGTGTGTTCAATTTCCATTGAAAGAATTCTGTCTCATACAGGAATCAGATTTGTATTCCTTATCATGTAGAAAGGTTAAAATCATGAGGCTTTACAATCTTATTTGCCTATTCTTCTGTGATTGGCTAGTTATCATTGGCTAAAAAGCCTTGTCTGCTGGTCCTGATTGGACAACAGCCTATCTATCAGTCTGCACTAACTCCCACTTCTGGACCAGAAACCCCATATAGAGTGCATTGCAGTAATCTAGTCTTGAGGTTACCACTGGGGCCAAGTTCTCCCTGTTCAGGAAAGGCCATATCTGACAAACCAACTGAAGATGTTAAAAGGCATTCGGAGCCACCATGGCCACTTGGGCCTCCAGCAACAGTAATGGATCTGGGAGTACCCCGAAAGCTATGTACCTGAACTTTCAAAGGGAATGCAACCCCATCCAGAACAGGCAATAGCCTATCTCCTGGGTTTGGGAACCACTCATCCACAGGGCTTCCATCTTGCTAGGATTCAGCTTCAGTTTATTGGCCCTCATCTAACCTATTACTAAGACTAGGCACTGCTCCAGGACTTGCCCAGCCTCACCTGATTCAGATGTCACAGGAAGATAGAGCTGTTTATCATCAGCATAACGATGGCATTCTCTCCAAATCTCCCAATGATTACTCATAGCAGCTTAATATAGATGTTCAACAACCTTGGGGACAAGATGGTACCCTGCGGAATCCCATGGCTCAATTACCAAGGGACCGAGGAATCGCCACCCAATGTTGATCTCTGAAATCGGAATTTAGAACCTGTGGAAGTTTTGTGGTTTACTGGATCATTTCCATCTGGTCCAATGTGACCTGTGAATTTTGTTGATTATGATATTTGGGAAGTTGTCACTTTGGACCATTTTCCTGGAATATCATTTAGTACCCGAAAGTGATAGTGGATTTTTTTGTGGCTTACTGCATCTTTCCCATCTGATCCTGTGACTGGTGAATTTTGATAGTTCCATTTCCTCAGAAGTTGACATTCCAGGCCATTTTTCTGGAATATTTTTCTGGCCTAAAGCAGATTTTGAAACCTGAGTTAAGTGGAAGCTTTGTCACTTATTTCATCAATCCCATTTAGTCCTTTGTCACTGGTGAATTGGGTCAGTTTGGCTAGTTTGGAAGTTGGCATTCCAGACTGTATTTCTGAGATATCATTTATTGCCTGGAACAGGTACTGAAATGTGGATTCTGTGGAAGTTTTGTGGCTTACCGTATCACTTAATTTGGCATGTTTGATTGCCTCAGAAGCTGACATTCCAGTCTGTTTTTCTGGAATATCATTTATTGCTCAGAATGGATCGCAGAACATAGTTTCTGTGAACATGATGTGGCTTATACTGCATCATTTCAATGTGACTTGTGAATTTGGTTGGTATGGAAAGCTGGGTATTTTGGGCTGTTTTTCCAGATTACCATTTATTGCTTAGGTTGGGTCCTGAAATGTGGATTACTTGTGTAGGAACTTTTTATTATCTGCTTTTCTGTGATTATTATGATGCCGGGGTAGGGGGACATGGGGGGAGGGTTAGTGAATGCTGGGGTGGGGAACAAAGGGGCAAGTAGGCAAACACACATGGAACACTGTTATCAGGGGTTGGATGCTTCATTTTAGATGGGATATCATAAAAGAATGATTGAGAAATATGATTTGATATTGCTCAAAGATGTTACTCATGAAAGACTTGTACCAACTATGTTGCTTAAAACTTGTGACTCATGAAAGACGTGTGAAATGGTATTTTGCAAAGATACTAGTCATATAAATTTGTGACTTATATCAACCTTATATATTCCTTTTAAGGAAACTAAGGGGGAATCCACACAGTCCTTTGGAACGTTTTAAATTGTATTTTAAAACGTTCCAAATAGGTGCGTTCTAAAAAGTCTTAGGCCACATTACTGAGTACTCACGTTACAGGAGAAACAGTCTTCTGTCTTTAAGGCGGTGTGTGCGATCACACACTGTTCTGCCCTGTCTTTTCTTCTTTCGTTTTTCAGTGAATTTAGGGCAAGGCATTGTGGGGGTTGTAGTTCAGTTACACACTTCCTTCTTAGTTCCTCTGTCATTCCCTAGCGAGTATAGGGCAAAGAATTGTGGTTGTTGTAGTTCACTGGTCCACTTCCTGTTTCTTCCCCACCAATCAACTGCTCAGCATTTGGGCACCAGTAAAGGAAGCACTGCCCCCATGAAGCACAAACGGTAAGGAAGAACACATTATTTTACTTAAAACGATTTATTAAAAGTGAAACCGTTGTATATAACTGAAGGGAGTTTTAAAAAACCTCAGATATACAACGTTATAGGGAGTGCGTCATGTGGCCCAAAGAGTTTTCATAACCCTTATAAAACGTCAAAAAACTTGTGTGTAGATCCGCCCTAAGTGAAAGGTCCAGAGTCAAGAACAGGTGAAGTTGTCGTTAGAAAATCCCCATGTCCATAAGAACAGAGAAGTAAATCAGACAGTTGACCACAAAGAAAAGGGAATTTGACCTTTCATTGTCACAAACACCTACGTCAGAAGAGGAGGTTATATTCTGGGAAGAAGGATAGTCTAAATTATGACATGGACCAATAGGTTTGGCCATTTCAGAATAAATTAATATATAATAAGAGGGAGGTCTTTGTCTTTGAAAGGAGTATTTAAGTCTAGTCAGCAGGAACCACGAGGTCTTTCCTTTCTCTCAGGTATGGCATCCAGGATGTTGCTCTGAGCCTAACATGTAGGCCTCAGTGACTCCTTGGTTGACTGAGAGAAATGGAAGTCCTTTTGTGGAGAAGAGCTCCTTCACAGAGTTGTATGAATGTGAGTGTCAGTGTATATGTTTGTCTATGTTCTTAAGAAATCTGCCAGACTTGTGAGTATATCCCTTTAATTTGCTTGGCTGAATGGAGAGGTTTGTGTGTTTAATTTTAACTTCCTTAAATTGTTTTAAGAAATTCTTAAAGCAATAACAGTTTCATTGAGTTCGTGAGTATGAGTAAAATCAATCATTCTGAATGTCTATCTTCATATCCTCCTTTTCAGAATTTGAGGAGCATTGATGGAAGGACCGCAGCCTGTATTCAGTGTCCCTTAAATAAAAGTCACCTGAAAAATTCCCCTACACTTGGAAGTTACCTCTGTCAGCATCTCATTTTCACCTAGCCTTTTGTGGTGATGTCTTGGAACCAATCATTTTTATCTATGTGTTTTGTTTTATTAAATATGTTTTGGCTGGAAATGCATTAATAGCATTTTAATAATGCATAGAAATACATTTCTAAAATATTGTTCTCATGTGTGTTTAGCACACTCCACTCTGTGTGTGTGTGTGTGTGTGTGTGTGTATGTGTTATATCTATAAAATGTCCATTCCTGCCTGTTTCATTCTGTTCTGATTGGGTTGTGGGTGTGAAGCTGTTAATAAAAGTATAATATTGGAAGAGCTTCAGTTCTAAAATATTGCTCTCAAGTGTCTCTAACATATCCTACTATCTTTGGCAGTTTTATGTATAAAGGGTCCATTCCGGCCTGTTCTGTGTTCCAACTTTTACACTGTCTCAGTTGACTATGGGATATACTTCCTGTTACTTTGTGTGGGAGTGGCATATGGCTGTTTCCATTTGGAAATTGCTTGGACAAAGAATTTGCTGGAAGTCATGTAAATGTTTGGGACCCTGCCCAGGCAAAATATAATTCCAGGCAGTGTTGAGTGACTTTTGGCCTAAGGAAACTTTTATTTTCCTTCATGTAATGTTATTTGTTGTTTTGTTTTTGTAAACCATCCTTGGAACATCATTGAGGGGCAGTATAGATATCTGGTTCATAAGTATAAGGTATGATGATTCCAAAACGGAACCATATTTATTTATTTATTTATTTAGACCTATCCTTCCACCAAAAATGGCATGACAAGTTTTACCAATTTAAACAGGAGTTTCAGGCGATCAGGCTGAAGTTCCCAGGACCTTATACAGGCAGAGTTGAAAGAGCACACCAAGGTTTCTTATGTAAAGGTTTTAATACTAAAATTGTAGATAGTGTGGAAATGCTATCTACACCCAAAAGGAAATGTAGTAGTTCTCATTCATACTCATATACATGTACAACCCAAAGCTGGCTAGGTAGAATGTAACATAGGAGTGCAGGACCAGAGTTCTGGGCATGCACATGCTGTCCTGGATTCTGCTGGATTCTCCAGCTTGCTTCTTCCAGCTCCTAAGTTATTATAACTTTGAGTCTTCTTGGGGAGTTTCCTCTAGGCCTCTCACTTGATTCCTCAAAAGGATGCCTGGATTGCAACTAGCCAGAAACAGTTCTTGAGAGTTGTCTGTTGCATTTTACAGCTTCAGGCATCTCTGTGTTATCCTACAAGGTCGGCCCTGGCTGGAGAGCTGCATCCTGTTGTTTGTACAGTGCACTTTGAAGGACCCCCTTCATCTCAGTTCCTCTCAAAATCTTCTTCTTTATCTTGGGACTTGATTGAAGTCTTCACACACACTCACTCACACACTGTCCCAGGCTTAATGCTAAAGGAGAAAACCATTCTCACATTCTTGAGCAATGATTATAGTAAGCATTTATAAAAGAATGCTTTATAAAAGAAAAGAAGAAACAAGAGAAGGCAAAACAGAACTTGGATACATTTGGTATCAGTTCATCACAACGGTGCTAAATGCAGTTACTTTGTCCTTCCCAAACCCAATCAGATAGAGTGTCTAGAAATTTCCATTGACAATTATTACCATAAACAGAACTGTGTTCCATTCAGGGGTGGGAAAGTTGTAGTCCTCCGAAATGCTTTTCCCTACAACTTTCATCATTCCATTGGCTATGCTAGCTAGGGCTGATGTAAGTTTTAGGCCACAACATTTGGAAGGCCACAAGTTACACACTCCTGATGTAGATTTTCACAAAAATTGATTTGGTAAAGGAGCCCAAAGATACAAATGTTGCTCCTTTAAGTGGAGACTGTTCCCACCGCCTAAGATCACCTGAAAATTGCATCATTCCCACTAGCCCATCCAAGCCTGCTGTGGGAAGGGCTCAGTTTCAGGGCACTACTTCTCAGCAGCAGCAGTTGCCACACATCTTCTCCTCATTCTCTTGGTGCTGCTGTGTACTCTACCCTGTCCTTCTGTCTTTCCAGCCAGAGGCACTCCAGCAGTCCCCAGAGTTCTCTGGTCATGACTCCCATATCCAATCTAATACAATTTTACAGCTGCTTCCCTGCTAGCTTCTTCCTTCACTTCCTCCTCAGAATACTTTGATGCCCCTCAGCTCTCACATGAATATGGCTCCCCCTAGCACCACTCCATCACATCTTCATGATGTACAAAATAATTGTGTAAGACTACTCCTTGAGGAAAAGTAAAGCTTATCAGTAAGCAAAGAATTAGTTGTTTAGTTGATTATATTTGCATATTAGAAACTTCAACAAATGAGCTTTTGAGGAGCTTCTGAGCTACAGTTTCTCAATGTAGATAACAAAAGATGCTGCTTAGTGTTCACAGAAAAGTAAGGCCCTCTATATTGTTCTATTAGGCAATGTACTCATCTCCTTAGGAAGATGAACAGAAGAAGTACCATACTGGATCAAACCAAGGGTCCATCTAGTCCAGCATTCTGTTCACACAATGGCCAACCAGTTTTATTGATTTCTGACACCATAGAAGAAGATAGTACCAACTATGGTTTTGTTCTCCCTAGCAGCTGTGCTTCCCTTTGGCAGCTCGAAAACCTGTGTGCAGCTTGTTTACAAGCCAGAACCACTGAGAACACTGTTCACACTTTTTCATAGAGTGCAGATTTGGCTAGGATTACTTCCTCTAGTTTTGTATTCCTTCACTGAAGCAACATCAGTTTTGGACACTATCATGATTGAATAGTCTGTTCCACAAAATTATATATATCTGCAAAAAATATTAACCTATTAATTAATCAATCAATCAATCTGTGTTATATAAATTGTACTATTGACAGTCTTGCTGGGCATTCTTGATTGTCCAGAAGATTTATAAATGCCTTTGTTTTCCTGAAATTAACACAGATGTTAGTAGTAGGGCTGTGTACCCTTGTTAAAAAAGCTTCATAAATTAATCAAATGAGCTTTAATCAATGAATTGTTCAATTAAATTCACATATATTTGCATATGGCTAGAACAACTGTTTGGATTTTAAAATATACTTTATTTTTTATGTGGGATTTGCATATGTAAGTAAGCACACAATTTGGAGGGCACCAGGTTAGAGAAGAATGTAAGAAGGAACTTGATTCTATAGAGTAAGGGTGGGCAATGTGTGGCCCTGCAGATGTTTTGACCTACAACTCCCATGATCTCTCACCTCCGGTTAGGGCTGATGGGAATTGTAAGCCAAAACATCTGAAAGTTGCCCACCCCTGCTTTTGAGCAAGCCTGCGAAATGCAGTCCCTGAACCAGACAGGACATACCCACCATATATTGTGGCTGAGTACTGGTTTCAGTCAAGCCACAACAAATATGCAAGCAGTGGGGCGATTATCTACTAGGATTTGGCAGGCTACAGCACAAGGTTGGCATGCTGTGTACAGCATGGAACAAGGATGTGTGTGTGTGCGAGAGAAAGAGAGAGAACTTGAAGGGCCAACTTCTACATTTTATCCTTGAATCTCTCTCGCTCTCTGAGCCTATCTACACTACTGCTTTAAAACGGTTTATAACAGTTTTAAAGCGGTTAATAAAGGTTATTAACTGGTTAATAAAGGTTATTAACCGGTTTAAAACTGTTATAAACCGTTTTAAAGCAGTAGTGTAGATAGTCTCTCTCTCTCTCTCTCTCTCTCTCTCTCTTATTCACTACATATATGTGTTTGCATTTTGTTTAAAATGTAATTTGGGCCAGATCTGCACCAAGCAGGATTGACACTTTGAAAACGTTTTGCAAACTGTATATGGAGTGCATCCTGGACCCCAACAGTTGTCATTACTGTTATAAACCATTTTAAAGCAGTAATGTAGAACCTGCCTTGATGTCAAGAGGCTACAAACATTAAGAAAAAACAATATGCTCTGGAAATATTTGTTCCAATTGATACAATGATAGCAAGAACCAGCCCCAAAAGATCTCTGTGTTCTGCTTAATACAAACACTGTGGGCAACCACACAGCAACAATGTCCCCCTCATCTTACTCCTGGGGGGGTCTACATGACATCTCTTTGGTGCCTGTTTCTGCTAATAAACACTTTTTCCTATATTCATATTTACATCTAATAGCGCTAGAAGAGAGCCGTTAAGGTGATTTACAAGCATCATAAAATGCGCTTCACAGTTGTTTATATGCGGTATTTCACTGCAGAGTCGGTTCAGGGGTGTATGGCTGAACATGGGAAAATTGATAAAAGCATTGCCCTGTCTCCTGATGGTACCTCCCCCAGACTTTCCCGCCGTTCGTTAACCCCTCCCATCTGACTTTCTCACCGTTGCCTGTCCAATCACTATTGCATGTGGGTATGATTGCTAAACATTGGATGTTCCTGCCATTACAGTTCTTAGCAGGGAAACATTGGCTTGGGGATCTATTGTAAAACCATTAAAGCAGCATTTTTCCAGGTAATGGACGGCCCTGGCGAGAACCCGCCCACAGAGTGTCTGCCCCCCTAATCTTCCCGCAAAGAATCCGCCGCTGTACACTCCCACCTCACCCCTTATCTGCCATCTTGGAAATGTGCTGCTTCAAGGACAAATTTTTGTGTTGACTTTCTGTTACAATGTTGCATTTCACACTGATGTCCAGTTCCATACAAACTTCCCATTATTCTGCCTGTCTCTGGACTCTGAGATGCCAGCACAGTTCAGTTCTGGAATGCCCAACGCTGAGCGGTCTAGAAAACAACCTAGCCATCCTAGCAGGTCTCTGCGTCACAGAGGTGGGTTACTGGGCAGATGGGAGTGTGGGAGGGCATGGCGCAAAAAACCCTGGCTGACACTGATGTCTCTTTGTCCCCTCTTCCCCTGTCCCCTTTTACACACATAGTGCAGCTGCTGTTATTCCGGCTAGCTGTACTCAAGAGACAGAATGGTCGGTTGCAGCTGCGCCTCCGCGGTATAGAGCACTCATTGGCTCAATTCAGACAACACATTAAGCAACTGTGGGTTGTTGAAGCAACAACCCGTTGAGTTGTTAAACATGTCATCTGGATGTAGCCACACAACGCAGTAACAACCCACATTAGGGAAAGTAGCAAAATTCAACAACTGAGAGAAACAACTAAGTTGCTAGTTGTTGAGGGAATTGTCAATTGACAAACATGTCGTCTGGAGTGGTGCGTGGGTGAAGCAACAATGGTGAGTTGTTGAGCACGGAAGATCAGAGAGTGGAGCGGCAAGAGCGGCAGAAAGCAGGGGCCGCTCAAGCACGCTCGCAACAGATCCCCGGCATTGCTGCCATAGCAACCAGGCTGCTCGCCTCCCCCACCAGGCAGCCAGCATGGAGCTCAACAAGGGGCCAGCTCCTGCAAGCACTCACGCAGGGTGCCCAGTCAGCTACCCAAACGGACAGGGAAGTGCACCAGAAGAGCACTACGGCAAAGGGGGGGAGGGGGAGACGGAATAAGCAACAACCCCAGGCGCCCTGGAGCAAGGGGCAGCCCCCCCACACCAAGAGGGAGAACAACACCCCATCCAAAGTAGACCCCCACTGCACCGCCACCTCCACCCTCGCATCACCCAGAAGGACGAAGGCAGGGGAAGCGGCGACCAGAGAGCCCCCCCTCATCCGCCCAACATGGCTGGACAGCGAGCCTTTGCCGGGCCCCGAGAATCCTGTTGGGGGGCGTCATGCCCGTGCGGAGGCATCCCAGGTGTGTAAAAGCATCAGTGCCTGGATCTGGCTGCGCTACCCCCACCCCCTGTGAGTGTCGGCTGTGGAGTTTCATCTGTGGACTGGCATCTCTCCCTGGCATGCCACCCCTCTCCACCACATCCCCTTGGCACTTCCGTGCTTGGCTCCCTGGGGGTGTGGCCTCGGCCGTCTCCTCTTCACCACTGTGCCTTCCAGCCGCCTCCTCCCTTCCCGGGGGCAACTGTCCTTTCCATAGGTTCTGCCCTGGCGTGGTGCCCATGTGCCTTATTGCCCATGTCTGGTTTCCCTGCTGAATAAAGTTTTCTACGCCACCCCACTCTTGACTTCTTTCCTGTGTGTGTGGAAGATACTCTAGGAGGGAGGTGGGGGGGGTTGGGGGCTGGGGTGGGGGTGCCAACATTGGAATTGCAGTGCTGGGCGTGGGGTGCGACTGTTGTATTGGTGTGGCCGTTCCTCCTGGCTGCCTCTTTGCCCGAGGCTGCTGAGTTCCGCCCACTGACTGAGGCAGCCAATGGGGTTTGGGAGGCGTGTCCTGCTTTGGCTTCAATGGTGGCAACAATGGATTTCGGCCACAGTGTGTGCTGGGATACCTGCTGGAGGACTAACGGAGTTCAGTAAGCAGGGAAAATGGTGGCCGAGCTGTCAGTCAGAGCCGAGTACGCTATTTGCAACCGGGGTGGTTGCCGATTCCTTGCAGCGCCTGCTGCAGCGTGTTGTCTGTAGATCACCACCTTTTTCACACACTGTCAGTAGGTAATTCAACAACCGTTGCTTAGCGTGTTGTCTGAATTGAAACATTGTGTGTCCTTCAGCATCGAATGAGGAGACTCAAGCATATTGTCCGGCATGCCAACCAGCAGTGCCATTAGAATGACCGGGCAGGGACACCTCCCCAACGTGTGAGCAGCGGCTGTGATGTGGCGTCTGTGGACCGACATTCCTTCCAATGCGACTGTTGCAGTTTGCCTATGGTTCGCCATGTTCTGCCCATTCCCGTGTGATCCCAAACTACGTTGTGCATTTCTGATTACTCCACCCACGCTTTGCAATGGGCTTGTGCCCACATGTAACCATTTCTAGAATAAAGATATTCACTGCTTTATGATAATAAAACAAGTGCCTTTTTGCTGCGATACACACGCACGCACACTCACACACATATAACTTCCAGGAAAATCAATGAAAGAAGGGAGAGAGATACAAGGCCCTCTGCACTCTCGGGCACTAAATTTCCCGGGGAGAAATTCCCGCTACCTGCTCAATGCTCCTTACTCCTGAATAACATAGCTCAATGGCAGGAATTGGCTTGCATGTACAGAAGTTTCCCTTCCTTTTTCCAGCCACGATCCCAGCAAGGGAGTGGGGGAGGGAAGGGTAGCTTTAGCGGGCTTCAAATTATACTCAAAATGAGCAATGCACATCCTTATTCCAACCCCCTTGCTTCCTGTAGAACCAGCTCCATGTGAATAGCTGCGTGTCTCGACGAAAGAAAGATTCCAGTGGGGATTTAAAAGAAACTTTAAGTACCGGTAACTTAAGGTCAGCCATTACTGAACAGTCTAGTCAAGGGAAGAAGAAGAAGGAAGTAGGAGGGAGGAGACAGGAAATGACAAAGCAAGCATTGGGTCAATCCCCTCCCACCTTGTCCACAACTTGGGAGGGGTAGCCAGAGAAGGCTACCCCTCCCAAATTGTGATGTGGGCAGGGCTTGTAATGTTCACTCATGACATCACAAGCCCTGCCCACCAAACTACATCCACGATTAGCATTAATCCAAAAGGGCAGTGGAGGGTTACACGACCAAAAGGCAATCGAACATCGGATAAATATTAGAAGTAACGTTTGACACCTTGGAAACGCGTGTTAACAGAGGCTATAAGTCCCATACACGTCTTATCTGTGCCCCGCTCGTGTGTACAAAATGCTGTCAGAACAAAGTAAAGGCGACCCAAATAAACTGTGAAGAGGTACCCCTGGTTGGTGTATCTTTCCTTCTCTTTTGAAATACCTGTAAAAGGAACATGTGAGCTTTTCCAGACTTCTTCTCAAGGTCACTTTATTAATATTATTATTTACATTTATATACCACCCCATAGCCGAAGCTCTCTTGCCAGTTTAGCCATGCATCCACAGGTTTCAAGGAATGCTACTGATGGAAAGTATTTACCCCCTTGTACAGCTGGGCAGAATAGTAATGAGAGGGGCATTTGTGACTAGGCCAAGGTCAGTGAGGAGATTAATCCTGCAAGCCTATACACATTTATTTAGGACTTACTTCTGTGTAAAGATCCTAGGATTGGGGCTTATCAAATAACTGAATTGAACATGTTCAGAATCAGAGCTCATGTGAATCAGCCCTGGGCAATATGCTATGAACATAAAATAATGCTGGGCCTATGTGTGAAATTATTCATGAAAAATCATCATTCCAAAGCTCAGCAATCAAAAGACAATATGTGGCTGGATGGTTCTGAGATCATCAGAAACTGATCTCGGTGGGGACAATCATACCTGTGGTGTAGCTCAGCCTCATTTTCATCAGCCTGTTTTACCTGTCTGCCCAGGGAAATTTCCTTTGATGAATGCATTTTGCTATTGAGACATCAGACTTAATACTAACTGAGACTGTGTGGATTTTCTTTTGTCTGGAGGCAATTTTATCTTATATACAACCCCCAGTGCTTCCCTAACCCATTGAGACCTTCTTTTATTCTTTTATATTATACATTCTTCCAAAATTGTAAAGAATCTTTTAAAGGTGTACAACCTTTCACCTTTATTAACACAAAATCCAAAAATGGCCCCCATATATTTTCAAAATCATTCTTCTTAGATAATCCCCTCTTTACTTTTATATTACATGTTAATTTATCATTAATCGCAATATCCCATATTTCTTTATACCATTCTTCTATTCTATAATTTCCTTGTATTTTCCAATTTTTAGCTATCATTAATCTAGCGGGTGTCAGGAGGTTGTTAATCAAATTCCTCATATTTTGATTCCCAATTTCTTTATCCCAAATTGAGAGTAAAGCCAAATTTGGACTTGCTTCCACATTGCTTCCCATTATTTCACTTATTTCTTTAAAAATCCTTTTCCAATTTTTTTGTACATACTCACAAGTTCACCACATATGAAAGTATGTTCCAACCTCCTGACATCCCCTCCAACATTCCTTTGAAATTTTCTTACCTATCTGATGTAATCTTACTGGTGTTAAATACCACCTCCAAATTATTTTGTAATAATTCTCTTTTATCCTAACTGATAATAACTTTAGGATTCTTGATTCCCATATCCTCCCCCAGTTGTAATCACTAATTTGTTTTGTTAAATCATCTTCCCATATTGTTTTAAGAGAATCCTGTTGGTCTCCATCCTCTATCAGTATTTTATATATTTCACTTATCATACCTATTTTGATTCTATTAAATCTTCAAATCTTGTATTATCTCTACAATCCTTATTTTTCATTTTCCAATCCTGTGTCCATCGTTCCAATTGTATACATTTGAACCAAGAGATCTTTTGCCCTCTTAATATTTCTTCTATTTGCTCCTTACTAGACATTCTTTTCAACCAATCTTTCACTTTAATAATTTTCTGTCCCCTCAATACCCCTTCCATATCTCTTCTTAGATTCCCTGGGAAGTTTTCCAGTAATACAACTGGAGTTAGAGGAGAGATTCCTGGTGCTAATTTTTTATATACCTCTCCCAAATCTCTACAATATTTTTTAAAAGTGGATTTTCCATTTCCTTCAATAGTTTCTTTTGTATTTTGCTAAAAAAGATATTTTGTAAATTTAACTCTATTTCTGCATCTCTAACCATTCTAAATCTGCGTCTCTAACCATTCTAAATCGTCTTTTCCTACTATACTATTTATAACTCGTCTTAATTGATTAGCTATATAATACATCTTTATAATTGGGAGTCCCACCCCTCCTTTCTTTTGTATTTTATACCATTTCCCTTTATTAAACCTTGCTTTTTTATCTCCATTACAATAATTATTTATCATATTTTGCCAACTCTTTATTTCTACTTCCGTTATTTTAATTGGTAACATTCTAAACAAAAACATTATCTTCGGTAATATCTTCATTTTAATAACCGCTATTCTAACAAACAATGAATGTTTTAACTTTCTATAAGCCTCTAATTTTTTCATTATCTGTTTCTTCAAAATTAATTTCTTCTAACTTTTCTAAATCTTTTGTAATATTAACATCTAAATAGCGCACTATATTTTTAATCTTAAAACCTAATTTTATACTACACTCCTCCCTTTCCTCTTTGTTATAATTAAATAACATCATTTCGGGGGGGCGGGACTTCTGATATGCAGTAAACGGATCAGGATTGTATCTCCTCCTGTGGGAGAAAAACAAAAAAGATTAATATCCCAATTATAAGAGCTTCAAACTGTAAGTGAAGAGAAATGTTTATTATGGGGATCATTACAGAATAAAGGGAAGTT
The DNA here is from genome assembly GCA_029215795.1 of Anniella stebbinsi. NCBI lineage: Eukaryota > Metazoa > Chordata > Lepidosauria > Squamata > Anniellidae > Anniella > Anniella stebbinsi. The sequence goes on from JARDYH010000003.1 coordinate 221,566,659, forward strand.
ATCTGCAAGGTGGAGATAAACCGGCAGTCTTACATTTTAACGAACTGGGAAAGCAGCCAAGCTGGGATTGAAACAGCAGACTGCACGTATCTCTGTTGATACAACTTTAAACAAAAGCAAAGAATAATTTGTACTTATGGAGAATACTGGACATTATTAGTCAATTAGCTAATTAGCAGAGATCTAAATAAGAGGTAGCAGAAAGTTTGAACACCGCAACCGTTGGCTGGATGACAGATGACCAGCAGAGGGGGGGAAAGTAAGAAAATCTTGCCACCCAAGTGGTTGAGAGTTAAAGTACACCCCTCTGACAAAAGTTGGTGTCGTCTGACTAGAAAGAATTCAGAAAATTCAGAAGCAGTCATGACGAATGGGAAAACGGGTCCGCCGGCAACCGGAAATGGGAATCATAAAAATGGAGCTAAGCCAGGAGCAATTCCTAAGATAACGAAACCACAAACAGAGCCGATGTCCTCGGAAGCTTTACTGACTAGTGTTCATGACATGATAGATAAACAGAAGCAGGAGCTCATGCAGGAGGTTAAGAAGGTCCAGATTTCTCAATCGGAATTACAAAGCGGTCTTCAAATGATTAATGATAGATTTGTATCCTTGGAGCAGCAATCAGAGCAGAACAAAGATAAGATAAAAAAGCAAGAAATAATTTTACAAGAAATGGACTTACGTTTAATTTCTATGGAAGATAGAGCTAGAAGAATGAATATACGCATCAGATTCTTCCAGGAACAGCAGGGGGGGAACTCAAAGTTTTTGAAAGACAAGCTAATGCAATGGATTAAGGAGATGGATCCTTAAGTGATATGGGCTGGAAAGCTGATATAATATTTCTACAAGAAACACATCAAAAAGAAGACAGTAGAAATGAACTCAAAATGAGGAATTTGGGTGTATATGAGAAAGCATATGGGACTTCTAAAGCAAGAGGTGTTGCGATAATAATCTCTAAAAATGTGCACTTAATGTGGTCAAAGTGGTAAAGGATGTGGGGGGAAGATTTATTATTTTACACTGTTTCTTGGGGGAGGAAAAATATGTATTGGTTAATGTATATGCTCCAAATGAAAAGCAAATGGATTTTTATGATAAAGTGTGTAGTAATATGGGGAATGTAGAGAATGCAAATATTGTAGTGGCTGGAGACATCAATATGGTGATGGATAAAATGAAAGATAAAGATACTATGAAAGGTATCGGGAAAACGGGATTAGCAAAAGTAATGGAGCAAAAAGAATTAAAGGATGTTTGGAGAATAGTAAAAGGGGAAGAAAAAAATATACTTTTTATTCATCAAAATACAAGAGTTTCTCCAGGATTGATTATATATTTGTTTCAAAGAATTTGCTTTCTAAGATTATGGATTGTGAAATAGATGTAATTAAGGTTTCAGATCACGCATTGATGAGCATGGATATTAAAATAAAGAAAGATTATAGGGAAGCAAAAAGGTGGAGATTAGATACTAAAATTTTAAGTTATAAAAATATTGTGGAAAAAATGAAAAAGGAAATTAAGACTATATGGGAAATAAATGAAACAGGGGGAAATTCGCAGGGGATAGTTAGGGACATGATGAAAGCAGTAGTGAGAGGAATATGTATTAGAGAATCGTGTAAATTAAAAAGACAACAAGATGCATATAGTAAAAAGACCAAAGAGGAGATTAAGGAATTAGAGGAACAATTTAGAACTAATAAGGATATGCATATATATGCCCAACTCCAAGCAAAAAAGAAAGAACTTAAGGGAAAGGACATAGAGAGAGTTCAAAAAGAACTAATATATTTGAAAAGGAATTTTTTTGAATATAGCAACAGAAATTCTAAAATGCTAGCAAGGTCCACACAATCAAAGAAGGAAAAAAATATAATAGGGACAATTAAAGATAAAACGGGGGAAAACTGTAATTTAATGAAGGGTAAATTAAAAAAATTTGAAGATTTTTATCAGGAATTGTATACATCAGAAGCAGTCCCACAAACAAGAATACAGGAATATAAAGAGAAAAATTGGAAGATAAGATTACAAGATAAGGATAGGGATTATATGGAAGCATTAGTGACGGAAAAAGAAATAGAGGAAATTATTGACAAATTGAAAGGAGGGAAATCTCCAGGAGTTGATGGGTTGGGGCCAGAATATTATAAGATATTTAAAGAACTTCTACTACAAAAAATGGAAAAATTGTATAACAATATAATAAAGGGAGAGAAGACCCCGCCATCGTGGGAACATTCGTTGATAATATTAATCCCGAAACCAGATAAGGACTTAACGGACCCAGCATCATATAGACCTATTTCTTTAATTAATCAAGATTCTAAAATATTTACAGCAATCATGGCAACAAGATTAAATACCTTTATAAATAAGTATATTAAAAAGGATCAATGTGGATTTATTCCAGAGAGGCAAATGCCAAATTTAATGGGGGGGTATTGAATATAATAAATACTATTAAAAGAAGAAATTTAAAAGCAGGGCTGATAGCTTTGGATATTTTTAAAGCCTTTGATTGCGTGGAATGGCCGGCATTAAAAACTATTATAAAGATATTTGGTTTTGGAGAAAGGTTCATGGGAGTGATTAATCAGCTTTATGCAAACAATAAGGCAGAGGTAATGGTAAATGATGGTTTAACACAACAAATTACCTTAGCCCGAGGCACAAGACAAGGGTGTCCTCTCTCCCCAATATTATTTGCAATTGTTATAGAAATATTGGCAAATGTTATTAGGGAGGACGAGAGATTGAAAGAAATAGGAGGGGAGGATAAAATAAAAATTAATATGTTTGCGGATGATACTTTATTGACACTAGAAAATCCGGGGGGAAGTATAGAAGAAATAAAACAACATTTGAGAGAATTTGGAGAGATTACAGGGTTACAGGTAAATTGGGGAAATCAGAAATGATGTTATTTAATTATGATAAAGTAGAAAGGGATGAGTGTAGTTTAAAACTAGATCTGAAGGTTAAAAATATAGTGCGCTATTTAGGAGTTTATATTATGAAAGATTTAGAAAAGTTAGAGGAAATAAATTTTAGTAGTTTTAAAAAAACAGATAATGAAGATGTTAGAGGCTTATAGAAAATTAAAGCATTCATGGTTTGGTAGAATAGTGGTTATTAAAATGAAAATATTACCAAAGATTAATTTTTTGTTTAGAACGTTACCAATTAAAATAACAGAAGTAGAATTAAGAAGTTGGCAAAGTATGATAAATAATTATTGTAACGGAGATAGAAAAGCAAGAATTAATAAAACAAAATGTTATACGAGTCAAAGGGAAGGCGCGTTGGGACTCCCGAATATAAAGATGTATTATATAGCTAACCAATTAAGATACATTATAAATAGTATAGTAGGGAAAGAGGATTTAGAATGGTTAAAGACGCAGACAGGAGAAATAGAGTTAGAGTTACAAAATATTTTTTTTAGTAAAATACAAAAGAATCAACTGAAGGATATGGAAAATCCCATCCTAAGGAATATCATAGAAATTTGGGGAAGGTATAAAAAGAAATTAATATCAGGAATTTCTCCTCTAACCCCAGTAGTTCTATTGAAAACTTCCCAGGTAATTTGAGAAGAGAATTGGAAGGGCTACTGAGGGGGATTTTTTTTTTAAAAAAGTGAAAGACTGGTTAATGAGACTGGTTAATAAAAAGCAAATAGAAGAAGTTCTAAGAGGGCAAAAAAAAATATGGTTCAAGTGTTTACAATTGGAACAATGGACACAACAATGGAAAAAGAATAATCAAGATTGTAGAAAGGAAACAAGATTTGAAAAGCTAATTGAGTCAAGAGAGAAGGAGGGGGAAAATAAAAGTAAAAAAGGTATAATAAGTGAAATATATAATATATTGTTAGAGGAGGGTGAGTCACAAGAAATTTTGAAAACAATCTGGGAAGAAGATTTAAAAATTCAAATCACTGGGGATAGATGGGGAAGATATGGGAACTAAGAACTTTAAAGTTGTTATCAATAAGGATGAAAGAAAATAATTATAAAATAATCTGGAGATGGTATCTCACTCCTGTAAGATTACATCAGATAGATAAGAAAATGTCAAAGCTATGCTGGAGGGGTTGTCAGGAAGTGGGGACTTATTACCATATGTGGTGGACATGTAAGTATGTAAAAAAAAATTGGAAAAGAGTTTTTAAAGAAATAAGTGAAATATTGGGTAAGAATGTGGAAGCAAGTCCAAATATAGCATTATTGGGGATGTTTGATAAAGAATATGGGAATAATAATATAAGAGAATTGATAAACAACCTCCTGACACCGGCTAGATTAATGATAGCTAAAAGTTGAAAAATACAAGGGAATTATAGTATAGAAGAATGGTATAAAGGAGTGTGGGATATTGCAATTAATGATAGATTCACATGTAAAATGAAAGTTAGGATGGGACTATCCAAAAAGAATTATGTTGAAAGTATTTGGGGATTATTTATAGAATATGTTTTAGTAAAGGGGAGAGGATGTACACCTTCAAAAGAATCACTGCAATTTTGGAAAAATGTATAATATAACAGAGCAATGAAGGTCTCAAGGGTAGGGGAGCACAGGGGGGATGTGGCGGGTTTGTTTATATATTGTGTTTATTTTATGTATTATATGTTGAAAATTAAATAAAATTATAAAAAAAGAGAAAAAATAACATCATTTCGGACTTTCCCCTTTTATTTGTAATCCTGAATCTCCCCAAATTCTCTCAGATGTTGCTTTATCTCCTCCAAACTCTCCAGAGGATTTTCTAATGTCATTAATGTATCTTTTCCTCCTATCGCTTTTAATCTCCCATCTTCCCTGATAACATTTGCCAAAATTTCTATAACTATTACAAATAATATCGGGGAGAGTGGACACCCTTGCCTAGTACCTTGGGCTAAGGTAATCTGTTGTGTTAACCCATCATTAACCATTACCACTGCTTTATTATTTACATATAACTGATTAATCACTCCTATAAATTAATCTCCAAACCCAAATGTTTTTATAATTGTTTTTAATGCTGGCCATTCCACACAGTCAAAGGCTTTGAAAATATCTAATGCTATCAACCCTGCTTTTATGTTCTTTTTTTAAATAACATTTATTATATTCAATATTCTCCCAATTAGATTAGGCATTTGCCTCTCTGGAATAAATCCACATTGATCCTTTTTTATATATTTATTTATGAAGGTACTCATTCTTGCTGCCATGATTGCCATAAAATTTTTTGAATCTTGATTTATTAAAGATATAGGTCTATAAGAAGCTGGGTCCGTTAAATCCTTATCTGGTTTCGGGATTAGTATGATTAAAGAATGATCCTATGATGGTGGGGTCTTCTCTCCCTCTAGTATATTATTATATAATACTTTCAATCTCGGTACCAATAGCTCTCTAAATGTCTTATAATATTCTGGCCCCAACCCATCTAAACCCGGAGATTTCCCTCCTTTTAATTTATCAATAATTTCTTCTATTTCATTTTCCCTCACTAAACCTTCCATATAATCCCTATCTTTCCCTTGTAATCTTATTTTCCAATTCCTCTCTACATACTCCACTATCCTTGCCTGTGGGCTCACTTCTGATGCATATAATTTCTGATAAAATTCTTGAAATATGTTTAATTTATCTTTCATTAAATTACAGCTTTTCCCTGTTTTGTCTTTAATTGTCCCTATCATATTCTTTGCCTTCTTCGACTGCGTGGACCTGGCCAACATTTTAGAATTTTTATTACTATATTCAAAAATGTCCCTTTTCAAATATATCAGATCTTTTTGCAGTCTTTCTAAATCCGCTTCCTCGAGTTCCTTCTTTTTAGCTTGAAGTTGAGCGTATAATCGTTTATCTTTTGTTGTTCTCAGTTGTTCCTCTAAATTCCTAACCTCCTTTTCAATCTTTTTACTTTGTGCTTCTTGTTGTCTTCTTAAATTGCACGATTCCCTAATGCATATCCCCCTTACTACCACTTTCATCGTGTCCCATACTATCTCTTGAGAGTTTTGCCCTGTTTCATTAATTTCCCATATTGTCTGTATCTCTTTTTTCATTTTCTCAACAATGTTTTTATAATTTAAAATCTTTGTATCCATTCTCCACCTCTTCGCTTCTCTATAATCTTTCTTCATTTTAATATCCATACTCAATAATGCATGATCTGTGACTTTAATAACTCCTTTTTCACAATCTATACTCTTAGAAATCAAATTCTTTGACACAAAAATATAATCAATCCTGGAATAACTCTTATATTTCGGTGAATAAAAGGTGCATTTCCTTTCTTCCCCTTTTATTAGCCTCCAAACATCTACTAATTCTTTTTCATCCATTACTTTATTTAAACCAGTTTTACCATCACCTTTTAAAGTTCTCACTATATTATCTTTATCCATCACCATATTAAAGTCACCAGTCATTACAATATTCATTTTCCCCATATTTCCCACAGCTTTAAACACTTTATCATAAAATTCCATCTGATTTTCATTTGGAGCATAAACATTAATCAATACATATTCCTCTTCCCCCACAGTACAATATATTATCAAAAATCTTCCCATATCGTCCCTCTTCACTTTTACTATGTTGAGACCACACTTTTTAGAAATTATTATCGCTACTCCTCTCGCTTTAGAAGTGCCATATACCTTCTCATATATGCCCATATCCCTCATTTTAAGCTCATTTACTCCATCTTTCAATTGATGAGTTTCTTGTAAAAATATTATATCTGGTTTTTCTTTGTTTAACATCGCTTCTATCCTCTTCCTTTTAATAACATTTCCCAGCCCTTTAACATTTAAAGTTACAATTCTTAATTTATTTTCCATCTTCCCAACCTTAGTTCTCTTTGTAGGTCTCCATTTGTGTTACATTTAACCCCCCTCCCTCCCTCCCTCCCTCCCCCCTCCTCCCACACATACCCCCATTCCCCCCCCCCCATCACCAGGAACTTCTTGGGCATTAGCTCCCAATCCCTTTTTAGAACTCTTCGGGGGGGGGGAGGCAACTTCACCACCCTGGAGCAACAGTAGATCTTCTCCTTCCTTTGATTCTCTTCTTCTATCCCTTTTTAATCCAAAACTCAGTCACAGACTGCCTCCTGCTGCCCCTTCTTCTTCTTCTTCTTCTTCTTCTTCTTCTTCTTCTTCTTGTCTTTCATCTGCATCTTTCTCCATCAGGCCCAGCTTCCCTAGTAACTCCATCCCTTGCTCGCACTATGTTATTCTGTGTTGTTTCTCCTGCCACACAAATCTCAGAAATACTGGGTAACCCCAGCTATAAGCAATTGCATTCTTCCGCAGGGTTATTTTGCACATTCTCACACTTTTCCTCCATTGGATCGTTTGAGAAGAAAGATCATTGTAGACTTGTATCGGTGTTGATTGGAACATCAGTTGACCAGCACGGCTAATTGCTTGCATTAGCTTTTCTTTTTTTTAATAATTTGCAAATTTAACAATTATGTCCCTTGGAAGTATCCCCCTTCTCTTGTTCCCAACTCTGTGGATCCTTTCAATATCAGCATCTTCCCAATCTGTTTAGGGGTCCATCTCCTTGATCCATTCCATTATCTTCTCTCTCAGAATCTTTGGATTTTCCACCTGCTGTTCCTGGAATGATCTGATTCGAATATTTACCCTTCGGTCTCTATCCTCCATAGCAATTAAACATAAATCCATTTCATGTATTTTGATATCTTGTTGTTTATTTTTTCTTTATTCTCTTCTGTTTGTTGTTCCAGAGATGTCAGTTTGGCCATAATAGCTTGAAAGCCTGTCAGTATCTCCTTCTGAGAGTTAAAAATCTCCTTTTTAACCTCTTTCATAATATTTTCCTCCTGCTTGCCCAGGCTGTCATCCATCATAGCTTTTATGTTTGCCAGTAGCTCCACTGACGACATTTGTTGACATTCCTGTGGTTTGGTTCCCTTAGGAACAGCTCCTGGCTTTGTTCCAGTTTTATGATTGCCACTTCCGGTTTGAGATGGGACCGTTTTGCTTTCTTGTTTATCATTCATCATTCTTGTCAGCCGAGCTAGATTTTTATCAGAAGGATGTGCTCTAGTCTTTCTTGCCCACTTTGGAGAAGATAGACTCTTTTCTCTGTGACCTCTATTTATCTGGCATCCAGCCAGCTACTCCAGAGGGCAACCTCGTCCCAGTTTAATTCTTAATTCATATATCAGTTCTTAAAGTCCATATTATCCGTTTAAAAACAATTTGCTAGGAAGAAATATCCTCAAAGACTTTATTTATTCCAGCTATTGGCATCCAGCCCAGATTCTTCCAAAGTTTATCAGCTTTAATACGCTGATTCCAGTTAAACTCCCCGCACATTCCTGTGCTGCATTGCTTCCAATTTATAAATTTATTTTGTAACTTACAGTCCGTCCAGTAGAAGATAGGGATTTTTCTTTTTTGTTTTCACCGCTTCGGGAGATCCGAAAATGTCTACCGATCACTCCATAGCTGAAGCCATGCCCCCCGGCAATCATCTTATCAAGGGCCAGAAGATCCAGGCAGTTTCCTAGGTACTGTTCACCTTTAAAATTAATGAATAAAATACTTGTGGAAACAGTGTGTAGCATCAAGGAAAGAGCTCCTCTGCTCTCCCACTCCATCTCCACCTCTACTGCAGGAGATTTTCTTAGAAAGATATTGCCTGGAAAATATGGAGAGCAAAAACAAGGGTTTTTAAAAAAAATCCAAACACACACACACACACACACACACATATTGCAGCAGCTGAGATTATTTGATCTCAACAAAGAGCAAAAAGGATAAAGGTAAACATGTAATCTAAGTGTAAACATGTAATCAATCTGCTCTAGGGTGTTTCCAGATGATGCTCATATTGTGCAATCACACTACCTCATTCATGGAATTTTAAAAGGCATGTATGACTAGATGACATCATGTTCAATGTGAAGCCATCCTGTGTTTTCCTGCCACTTCTTCCATCTTTTTTTCTTACCACAAGAAGAAAAGAATAATTGCACCATGCCTTTTGATTGTTAGTGCTAGAAGCCCTCCGTCTGGAAGCACTAAACTTATTTCCCCCCTATTTTCTTGGCCTGGTCACTTGGGAGATGTACTGCATGAACTCTTGTTTATTTATTTATTTATTTATTTATTTATTTATTTATTGCATCTGCTCACCAAATATCTGGAATAGCAGGAGTCTAGGCTGCAATACTATGCACACACTTTCTTTTTTTTTAATTGATTTTCAATATTAAAACAACTTTACAAAACAGTTTTAACACAACATGGGTAAGTATACCAAACCATACATAATATAATACATTTTGTTATGATGTTCTTCAACTTCAGCAAGAAAGATACAGAAATATACAAATAATAATATTAATAATAATAATTTTAAACTCATGCAGGTAAATTCAATCCGTTATCAGTATACATTATTATTATTATTATTATTATTATTATTATTATTATTATTGTGACCACAAATTTTGAAAGGCAGCTGGGACTTGTATTGTCACATCATCTTGATTTGTATATGTAATAAAGTCCCACCAATCAGCAGTGAATGTTTTCCTTTTTTTCTGTCCTCTTGACACTCTTATTTTTTGTGTTAGCTTTTCTGAGAGTGCAAGCTCCCACACTATGTTGAACCATTTTTGTATTGTCAAACCTGCTGCATTTTTCCAGCATCTGGCAATTAATAATTTGGCTTCTCTCAGCAAAAATCCTATTAAAGTCTTTCTTAGTAAGAGTTCATTGGTATCTTTGAATATGTGCAAGAGGGCTAATTCCGGGGTTGCCTTAATTTCTGCTCCGATTATAGTAGAGATTTCATGAAAGACCTTTTTCCAGAAGTCAGCAACTCCTGCACATTCCCACCACATGTGTTGAAATGAACCAACCAATCCACACTTTCGCCAACAGAGTGGTGATGAGCTCTTATCCATTCGTGCTAGCCGTACAGGGGTCAGATACCATTTTTGTATTAACTTTATGGATATCTCTTTACAGAGTGCTGAGGAGGCCTTATATGGAATTTTTCTCCACATAGCAGACCATTGTGCTTCTTCTATTTGTAAATTCCAGTCTGCTTCCCAAATCTTACGTAGACTTTGGTGTGATCCCATATCTTTTGAGATTAGCAGTGAATATAGTCTCAATATCAGTCCCTTTTCTTTTTCATCCATGTTTATCAATATTGTTTCAAACTCTGTTAGATTTCTGGTTCCCTGTTGCAATATTATTGGTTTTCTTATAAATGTGCTAATCTGATACCAGAGAAGCCAGGTTATGTCTGTATTCCTTAGTTTATCTCTCCACAAATCTCATGGAAGGGGTTGTGCATTTTTGTAATAATCTCCTAATCTAAATAGTTTTGTCTCTTTTAATTGTTTTTATTTACGGGTGTGTCATTCCTTTGAAATTGGGGATGGCCATGAAGAGGTATCATTGGTGAAATTCCAGGCATAAGGCCCTCCTTACTGTATTTCCATATCTTCAATGGTACTTTGAGAAGTGTATTTTGGTTTTTCAAGGCATTTGTGATATCTTTTTTAATAAAGGGTATAATCTGTGGGTCTGGGTGTTTAAATAAAGATCTTTCTATTTGTACCGCTGTCAAAGGACTCAACTTGGGTTTGGAGGTGTGTCAACCAGTTCTGGATGGGGTTACACCCCCCCTGAAAGACTGTGTTCGCAGCTTGGGGGTACTCCTGGATCCGTGGCTCCAGATGACAGCTCAGATAGATGTGACGGCCAGGAGTGCCTACTATCAGCTTCGGCTGATACGCCAGCTGCGCCCCTTCCTAGAGTTGGAAGACCTAAAGACGGTAGTGCACGCGCTGGTAACTTCGAGGCTTGACTTCTGCAATGCGCTGTACATAGGGCTACCTTTGTGCCTAGTCCGGAAACTTCAACTTGTTCAAAATATGGCAGCCAGGTTGGTCACCGGTACATCTAGGGGTGACCACATTACACCAGTTTTAAAATCACTTCATTGGCTGCCAGTCAGTTTCCGGGCGAAGTACAAAGTGTTGGTTATTACCTTTAAAGCCCTACATGGTTTGGGCCCAGGCTACCTGCAGGATCGCCTTCTCCTGTACAATCCGCCCCGCACACTTAGGTCCTCTGGGAAGAACTTACTCAAGCCAGCCAGAACTAGGCTGGCGAGTGTTACCCAGAGGACCTTCTCTTCCATCACTCCCAGACTATGGAATGGTCTGCCGGAGGAGATTAGACAAATTAGCAGTCTTCATGAATTTAAGAGAGTCATGAAGACTGCTCTCTTCCGGCAGGCCTATCCAGATGAATTTTAAGATGTTTTAATGATGCATTTTCTCTTGTTTTAATTTTTTAAAACTGTTTGTGATTTTGTATTTTACATTGTGTTCCCCGCCTCGATCCGAAGGGAGAGGCGGGTTATAAATAAATATTATTATTATTATTATTATTATTATTATTATCACCCATTGCTTTTCTTGGGAGTCATTCATAAAAGATAAGAGGTGTCTGAGTTGATATGCGTCATAATAAAGTTTAGGATTAGGGACTCCCCATCCTGCCTCAGCTAATGGCCTGTATTTTAACAGTTTTGGAGTACGAGCCTTCTTACTTTGAAAGATAAATTTTTCAATTTTGGTTTGCCAGATCTTAAGATGTTGTATTGGGACTTCTATTGGTAGAATATAAAACAGATAAGTGAATTTAGGAACTATCATCATTTTAATTGTTGATATTCTACTTAGTAATGAAAGGTGTAAACGATTCCATCTTTTTAGGTCAATTTGCACAGACTTCCAAAGTTTACCATAATTATTACTAAAGGTTTTGTTGATGTTTTTACTAATTTGGACTCCCAAATACCGAAAAGATGAATTAACTAGGGGAATGCCCATAATTTTAGAAGTAGCCAATTGTGTTTTGGGGTTGATGTTATAACATAATAAGTCAGATTTAGAAAAAATTACTTTAAGACCAGAGACATTTTGGAAAGTCTCTAATTCTTTTTTATGGCTATTGCATCTTCTTTAGGGTGTTCTGTTACTAAAATTATATAATCTGCATATAAACTGATTAAATGAGTTTGCGCATTAATTTTCATTCCTTTAATTTGTGCATTGCTTCTCAATTTGTCTGCCAGAAATTCGATAACTAATGTAAAGAGTAACGGAGAGAGTGGACAACCTTGTTTTGTACCAGCATGGATATCAATCTTGTGACTTTCCCAATTGTTAAATCTAATTGTAGCTGTGGTTTTTGCATAGATTGAGTTCAAAACATGAGAGAATTTTTGGCCAAATTTTAAAAATGTTGTGGATTCCAAAAGAAAGTCTAAATTTATGCTGTCAAAGGCTTTAAATAAGTCTATTGCCATGATGGCTAAAGATTTGGTAAATGTCTTGCAAAATTTGATTATACTATATATTCTATGGATTGGATCTGCAATGTAACGTTCGGGCAAAAAACCAAATTGATCTGGATGAATTACTGATCCTAACACTGTTTTTAATCTGTTAGCCCATATTGAAGCCAATATCTTGTAGTCTACATTGAGAAGAGATATAGGTCTTTAGGAGTCAGGATTGGTTGGATCCTTGTTGAGTTTAAGTATTAGTACTATTCTAGATTGTGACCAAGTATTGGGTATGAAGGCTCCATTCAGAATAGTATTAAATAATATTTTTAAATGTGGAATCAATAAATCCTTATAATTTTTGTAGTATTCTCCTGTATATTCATCAAGCCCAGGAGCTTTGTGGGATTTAAGATTTTTTATTACTTCTTTAATTTATTCTTCAGTGATTGGTTGCTCTAAATGAGCTTTTTGGTCAGCTGAAATGGCTGGGATGTTAGCTTCTCTCTGATACTTCTCTATTAGTGTGCCATTTATATTTATATTTTTATACAGTTCTTCAAAATAATTAGCAAAGATATTTCCAATTTCCTTTAAATTATGAGTTATTTCTCCCTTCCCTGTTTTTAGAGCTATTATTCTCCTTTTGTCCCTTCTTTTCCTGACTCTATTTGCTAACAACTTAGATCCTTTTCCGTCATGTTCATAGAATTTCTGTTTCTACAGTAGGTTTATCATGGTCTTATCAATATCTAAAAGATTAAGTTCAGTACATCTTTTCTCCTTTTGTTGTCTTATTTTTGTTGAACCTGTTTGTTTGTATTGTGTTGTTAGCAGTTCTAGGTCTGTTTCTAATTCTGATTTCTTAAATTTAGTTTGTCTTCTTATGTAACCAATTTCTTTAATACAAATTCTTCTGATTACTGCTTTCATAGCTTCCCAATGAGTAGTTTCTTTTGTTTCTGAAATTAAATTCTCTTTAAAGTAATGCTCTAGTCCTTCTCTAATTCTGTCTTTACACTCTGTTCTAGCAAGCAAAGTGGGGTGCAATTTCCATGTTGGAATGTAATAGATTGGTTCTCCCTGTTTGAGTACTATGGAGACAGCTGCACGATCACATACCTTTATTTGGCCTATTTCTATATTTTTGGTCAATCTTAAAAATCGTTCAGTTATCATCAATGAGTCTAGCCTCGAAAATGTTCCACGTGGTCTGGAATAGAAAGTGTGGCTAAAATCATTAGGGTGGAATTCTGCCCATGTCTCATATAATTTATATTTGTTTAGTAAGGCCATCAATTTATTTGCATGTTTTACTTGTTGCATATTCTTCTCCCTTAAGTCAGTTTTTCTCATTTGATGGAATGTTCTAGCTCCTTGCAAATTCCAGTTAGTGTCACTACCTATAATAAGATCTGCCTCAGAAAATTTATTCAATTTGTTAAGAGTCTTACTAAAGAATTTTAGTTGCCCTTCATTTGGTCCATAAATGGAAGCCAAAGTTACAGTCTGATCTCCATTCAATACACCTTCCACAAAAATATATCTGCCCTCCTTGTCTTTCATTGTACGCTTAGGATCAAAGTTAATATCAGAGTGAGTTAAGATAGCCACTCCCCTTGATTTGTTAGATCCTGGTGCTATGAATTTTTTGTCCCACATTTTATTATTGAAAATTCCCTCTTTTCCTGATGCATTATGAGTTTCTTGAAGCATTAATATTTTTGGCTGTAGTTCCTTAAAAAGTTTGTATAGTCTGGACCTTTTGATTGTGCTGCCCATTCTTTTTATATTCCTTTAGCGTTACTACCTTTATATCACCCATCTGCATTTACAAAGTATCATATATTATTTGCAATTTGGCATATTCTGCATTTCTTTGCTAGTGATTTGGTATACATAACTTGCCCCCCCATCCCCATCCCTGAAACCAAGAACAAAACCCAACAAATCAACATTAAAACCTGCAGCATGTTGCCTTTTCCACTTCCTCGCTGCCTTTGCGGGGGTGCATACTGTTCCATCCCTTCCTGGAGCAATAGCTTGCACCATAATTTAACAGGAATTGCTACCTGCCAACATGAAAATATATAATTACAGTTTTTAATAATAATATTCTCTCTCTCTCTGGGGTGAACGGTCAGACCTATGTACAGTAATACATACGTCGATCACATGAGATGAGATTCTCTCACAGCCTTACTGATTTTTTTTCACATACTTTTTTTGCCCTGTTAAGTTATTACTATAACAATAGGTTTAGATAGTTTCTGTTATTCTCCTTATACGTGAAGGAGCAATTCAAATAGCAGTGCTCAAGAACAGTCTATACTCAATGTTCTGTATATCAGCTCATATAATGTCACGTCACCTTAGCTTTCTTGTCCATTCATTTCCTTCTGTTTGTTAAAGGTCTCAGCATACGGGTTGAACCTTCCACTATTTAACCTCTATCCTTGGGTCTTTGTCTGCGTCTCCTGTGCATGATTTTCCATCTTCCTTCTTCTTCAGACTCCTCCTCATCCTCTTCTTGGTCTGCATCCTCAATGGGGACCCCTTCCGGGAGTTCTAGTCTCAGTTCGTTTAAAATTAAAGTTGCTTCTTTCTTGCCTGTCGCTATTAGTGTGTTCCGTTTATTTGGCACCATCAGATGGAATGGAAACCCCCAAAACTATCTGTAGCTGGCCTTTTGCAGTTTTAATGTGTAGGGTCTCAGTTGCTGTCGTCATTGCAATGTTTCTGGCGCCAAGTCTTGCAATATCATTACAGCTGCACCATTAAGCATGATTTCTTTCAAATCCCTCAGTTTTTTTCTGCAGGATCTCTTTTCTGTTGTATCTTGCAAAGCACACAATTATGTCTCTAGGAGAGTTTGCATCCTTCCTCCTCGGTCCCAGGGCTCTGTGAGCTCTTTCAAAATCGTCTGGTGTAATTGGAAAATCTGGGACCAGGGAAGAGAGCCACTTTGCTAAAATGCCTTTTATGTTGTCTCCTTCTGTATTTTCTGCAAGGCCACGCAGGCGCAGGTTGCATCTGCAATTTTGGTTCTTAATTTCCTGCAGTTTGTATTTTAGTTCAGCATTTTGCTTTCTAAGATATTTAAGTTTCTCATCATACTGTGTCACCTTTATTTCTGTTGTCACTGTTGTTTTTTTCTTTGTTCCATTTTTGTGTTTAAAATCCCCAGTTTAGTTTCCAGAATCATTGTCCAGTTTCCTTTAGTTCTTGCTTAAAAGCAGTAAGTTGTTGGTTTATTTCCTCTTTAAGTGTTTTTGCCATGAATTGCATGCATTGCTGCTGCTTCTGTGTTAACTGTGAGCTGTTTGCAGTGTTTGCTGAGCTTCTGGCAGCCATCTTGTCTGCTTTGTTTGAGGCCTCTATGCTGTTTTTTGGATCCTGATTCCTTGGTTTAAAATAATGTTTGATGTTGCTTTCTTTGGTTATCTGTCTGTTGTCATTCCCCATCCAAGGCTGGGCTTTCCAATTGTTTTTGATCCGTTTTATGGTTTTTCAGGGCAGCTTTTTTGCATTCAGGCTGAGGAGCTCTCACCTCACGCTGCCATTTCCTCAGCACACAAGCTCCGCCCTCTATGCACACACTTTCTGACTTCCTTCAGGACCACACTGCACAAGACAAAAAGTAAAATAAGGGTGCAGTTCTATTAGGCTGACCATATGAAAAGGAGGACAGGGCTCCTGTAACTTTAACAGTTGTAGAGAAAAGGGAATTTCAGCCAGTGTCATTTGTATGCAATTAGTTCCTGGTGAAATTCCCTCTTCATCACAACAGTTAAAGTTGCAGGCACTATACTAGAGTGACTATATGCAAAAGAAGGCAGAGCCTTCTTCTTTAACATAGAATTCCATGTTAAAAATAAGAACATAAGAGCCATGCTGGATCAGACCGAGGGACCATCTAGTACAGTATTCTGTTCACACAGGGGCCAACCAACTCTTGACAGGAAACCCACAAGTAGGACATGAGTGCAACAGCACCTTCCCACCCATTTTCCCCAGCAATTGCCTCTGGTACTGGAGGTAGCAATAGCCATTAGGACTAGGAGCCATTGATAGCTTTCTAATCCAGGAATTTGTCTAATCCCTTTTTAAAGCCATCCAAATTGGTGGCCATAACTACATCTTGTGGAAACGAATTCCATAGTTTGACTCTGCTTGGCCATACTATATGTTGTGGTAGTGAATTTCATAGTTTAACTATGTGCTGTGTGAAAAAGTACTTCCTTTTATCTGTCTTGAATCTCCCACCCATTAACTTCATGGGATGACCCAGGGTCCTAGTATTATGAGAGAGGAAGAAAAATGTCTCCCTATTCACATTCTCCACACCAGCCATAACTTTGAAACATCTATAATTACTTCCCTTACTTGCCTCTTTTTCAAGCTAAACAATCTCAGCTGCTGTAACCTTCCCTCATAGGGAAGATGCTTTTAGTTCCCCTTTTCATCACTTTTTCCAGCTCTACAATATCTCTTAGGTGTGGTGACCAGAACCATACACAGTATTCTAAGTGCAGTCACACCATAGATTGATATAAGGGCAGTATGATATTGGCAGTTTTATTCTCAATTCCTTCCCTAATTTTGCCTAATGTTGAATTTGCCTTTTTTACAGCAGCTGCACACTGGGTTGACATTTTCATTAAGCTCTCCACGACATCCCCAGGATCCCTTTCTTGGTCAGTCATCACTAGCTCAGATCCCATCAGGTTGTACTTGAAGTGAAGATGGGATTCTTTGCCCCAGTGTGCATCACTTTATTCTTGGGGGGGAGGGGTCTACACGACGTCTCTTTGGCGCCTGTTTCTGATAATATGCGCTTTTTCCTATATTCGAATTTGTGTCTAATAGCAGTAGATGAGAGCCGTTAAGGCAAATTACAGGCATCATAAAATTCACTTATATGCAATTGTTTATATGCGGAGTTTCGCTACAGAGTCGGTTCAGGGGTGTATGGTTGAACGTGGAAAAATTGACGAAAGCACTGCCCTGTCTTCTGATGGTACTTCCCCGGACTTCTTTAATTCCGCCCACCTGACTTTCTCACCATTGCCTGTCCAATCACGATCGCGCATGACTTCGCATGTGGGTATGATTTCTAAACATTGGGTGTGCCTACAATTATAGTTGTTAGCAGGGCATCATTGGACGACCTATTGTAAAACCATAAAAGCAACATGTTTCCAGGTACTGGACGGCCATGCCGAACAGCCGCCCATGTAGCGTGTGCCCCCTATTGCTCCTGCCAAGAATCAGATGCTGAATATTGGACTAACCCCACCCTGCTTGCAGCAGCTTCCCTTATCTGCCGTTTTAGAAATATGCTGCTTCAAGGACAATTTTTTGTGTATCCTTTCTGTTACAGTGTTGCATTTCACACAGATTTCCCCAATTCCATACAAACTGGCTATTATTCTGTCTGTCTATGGACCCCAAGATGCCAGCTCACAATGGTTCTGGGATGCCCAACGCTGAGCGGGCTGGAGTGCAGAGGTGGGTGACTGGGAATGACTGGGAATGCGAGAGTAGAGGAGGGATGAATGCTGCCCACAACAAAAAAACTAGATGGCACTGATGTCCTCACTTTCCCCTCCACACAGTCTGCTTGCTATTCTACCAATTGTGTTGCCTTCAGCGCAGAATGAGGAGACCTGAGCGTATAGTGTGGCGTGCCACTCTCCTGTACCACTCCGGCAACCAGCCGTGCCATTTGAATGACCAGCACGGCAGGGGAAACCTCAATGTGGGAGAGTTGGCTTGGATGTTGTGTCTGTGGACTGACATTAATTTCCATACGATTGTTGCAGTTTCCCTTTTGTTTGGCACATTCCACCCAATCCCCTGTGTTTTCCCCACTTGCGCTGTGCCTTTCAGATTACTCCTGCCACACTTTTCAATGAGATTTTGGCTACATGTAACCATTAGTAGAATAAAGATATGGCATTGCTTTAAGGTGATAAAATAAGTGCTCTTTTTGTTGTGACACACACACACACACACACACACACACACAAAACTTCCAGGAAAATCAATGAAAGAAGGGATAGTAGATACGAAGCCTGATGCACACGCGGGCACTAAGCTTCCCGGAGAGCAAGTCCCCCCACCTGCTCAATGCGCCTTACTCCTGAGTAACAGTGCTCAATGGCAGGAACAGCCTTGAAAGTAAAGAACTTTCCCTTTTTCCACCCATTATTCCAGCAAGGGAGTGAGGGAGGGAAGGATAGCCTTAGCGAACCACAAATTATTCTAAAAATGAAGCACACACATTATTCCAACCCCCTTGATTCCTGTAGAACCAGCTCCATGTGAGTATCCACTCGTCTCGATGAAAGAAAGATTCCAGTGGGTATTGAAAATAACCTTTACTTTTAGTTCCAGAAAATTGAGATCAGCCATTACTGAACAGAGAAGAAGAAGGAAGTTGGAGGAAGGAGTTTCACAGCAGAGCAGGATCACAGCTATAGGGTTGAATGTGGGTAATCTGACAAAAGTACCACCCCCTGTATCCTGAAAGTGCCACTCCCGAGGAAAGAAGGAAAAGTGGGGGTAAACTTGGGGGCAGGCATTCACTCATGACATCACAAGCCCTGCCCACCAAACTACGCCCACGATTAGCATTAATCCGAATGGACAGTGGAGTTTTACATGACCAAACTGTGATTGAACATTGGAGAAACATTAAAAGTTGTGTTTAATCAACACCTTGGAAATGTGCATTAATGGAGGCTATAAGTTGCATAGATGTCTGATCTGCACCCCGCTCATGTGTACAAAATGACATCAGAACGAAGTAAAGGCAACCCAAATAAGCCGTGAAGAGGTACCCCTTGTTTGTCATTTCTTGTTTGTCATTTAGATGCTCACTCTCCCAGTTTGGAGAGATTCCTTTGGAGCTCTTCACAATCCCTTTTTGTTTTAACCACACTAAATAATTTGGTGTCATTAGCAAACTTGGCCACTTCACTGCCCACTCCTAGTTCCAAAACATTTATGAATAAGATGAAAAACATTGGTCAAAATACACATCCCACTATTTACATCCCTCCAATAGGAGAATTAACATGTATTCCTACTCTCTACCTTTTGTTCTTTAACCAGGAAGTTACTGATCCATAAGAGGACCTTTCCTCTTATTCCATGACTTCTAAGTTTTCTCAGGAGTCTTTGGAACTTTTCAAAAGCCTTTTGGAAATCTTGAGCTTCATTTTGACAAGCACGGGAGGAAAGCACATTGCTCTTATTCTCCTCAGTTTGATGAAATCAGCTCTGCTCCATCAGTGTTATACGGCAGAGCCGGTCCCCAAAATCTGGATTTTCAATGCCAGGAAAAACATACTTCCGGGTTTTGGGGGGGGGGGGCATGGAAGAAAAAGCTCACACCCCTCCCCCCATTATGCCCACTGTTCTGAGAAGAAGCAAAAATCCCAAGTTATTCAGGGCAGGATCTACACATTTGTGGGGGGAGCTTTTATCCTTTACTTTGCTGATGCCCAGCTGTGCATCTGCAGTTTATAAAAATAGAGATCTGCTGTGTTCCTTCATAGTTTGCTGCAATGGGATTAAATGGGGGGTGCTCTTCCTATGAGACCACCCCGCCCCATTTTTGCCCCATTAGATGGGGTTCAGGGGAATGAGGGGGAAATGCAGGGGTGGTGGAGAGAAATATTCCTGAAAGGGAAGAGGGATTAAAAGGTTACACGGAGAAGCAAGATGAAGCTGCAGGGAATTGTGAGAGGATTCTCACTTGTTTGCAAAAAGGTCCAAAACATCTTGTCAGATTCATGTGAATTTCTCAGGATTCTCTCCTTTCTGTTGCTCCTTGATCCAATAGATCATGTAATTTATAGTATTTATATGCAACAGTGTCTTACAAATCAATGTTTGCAAAATAGGTTTTATTGCAAACTGACAAGCACGAACACTCTCCCTTTGTTGAAAAGGAACAAATCCAAACCAATAATGTGTCTTAGTTAACAAGTTCACATATAATGGCATTGGTTACAGGCTGAACCTAATCACATTGGACTCATGGAAATAGTAGGAAAAGCATTTCAAAAGTCCTGATAAAAATCCACCTCCCCTAAGCGGCTATTTGTATTTCAAAGGAAGTTCCTATTGGGCCAATTTAGGTTTCCCTTGGAAATGCCAATGGCACAGATTGGAAGGCCCAAGATGAATTGGCCAGCAACAGACAGAGTAAATAGCTCTACGTCATCAACTAGAAAAAACTTTCTACATTTTACGCCCCCCCACTTGGAGGAAAGGCAAGTTAGAAATGTGATGCGATAAAGAATCTCTTTTGGTAAATAGGTATTTTGAACTATATCATTATCACACAAACAGATGGGTTAAACAGCAAGGGAGAAGACAGGCTGCTGTAGTCTTCATGAGATGCCAAGACCCATTAACCTATAATTTGGAGCAGGTGGAACTATGATAAACAATGGACTAACCAGCAATGTTGGGTTTTTATCTCCTCATGCTGATTATGTAAAGGTACACATAATGACTAGCTTTTTGTGGGGTTGACATTTTGAGGGAGGCAGAGCATTTACAATATACTCCTTAAACTGATTGGTTTTCGTTAATTCAACAGAATATTATCATCCCATGTAACATGATCAATGAACATCTAAGAAAAAAAAATACACAAGTGCATTTCAACGCAAACAAGCAGTGGAGGCTGGCAGCTCCCATGTCCATGGGGCAGTGAATCTAGTCCTGGTTTCAGTCAGAACTCTAATGGAGCTATCCAAGGTCATAACTCCTTCAGAGTTCTGACAAACCCAGAGCGGATTCACTGCCCCACTAACATGGGAGCCACCAGCCTCCCATGTAAACAAGGTAGCTGATGCCTCTAAGGTAAAGTTGGAATCTGAAGAGGGACCAGTGTTCGAACAGAACAGAACCCTTAATCTGCTTTCCTCAACCTGGTACCCTCCAGATGACTACTCCTTACAGCATCACTCACTGTTGGCCATATTCTCTGGGGATGAGAGTATGGCCAATGATGGGAGCGGTAATGCATCACATTTGGAAGGCACTGGCTTGAGGAATGTGGTCCTAAATTATGAGAGTCCAACTGGACATAACATTTTTCTTAAGGTGTGTCTTTTGGGGGGGGGGATAATTAATAGCAGGTGCTGAGGGTTTTTTTATTGGGATTACAGAGTGCATGGGGAGGGGGTTAAGCCTTTCCTCCTCCACTGATGTCCAAATGAAAGCCCCCTTTCCCCTAGTCTGGTGGCTGATATTAGCCCTCAGAGGGAAGCTCCTGTTAGTACATAAGTTTTCAGCAAAACTGACCTTTCCAAGAAAAATTTTGCTGGGTAGACAGTTGCCTGGTTCATCTGTTACAGTTTACAGAAATAATAGAGGAATGCCATGAGGCAAGATCCCATGTTTATTCTTATTAGGTTTCTTATACACAGCCCTCTACCTTGAGAACAATTTCAGGCAGGCCTCAGGGAAAAACAATGCTTTTCTCTCCCTCCCTCAGACCCACGTTATCTTTGTCCCTCAATTTTAGGAAGTATAGCAGCAATTCTGATGAAAGTGATTCCAAGATTCTTGTACCTATTCCAAATCCTCCCATTCTCATCCAGCCTCAAATGTTAAGAAAGTGGCAAAAACAAATAAATGAATTTATTTTTTCAGGGCAAAACACCTCAATTAGCAATGAAACATTATTATAAAAAAACTGCCAGTGGAGGTTGGGGACTCCCTTCCTTATCAATATATTATGAAGCATTTCAATTAAGACCATTGGAATTAATAATAATGAGAAACAAAAAGAATTGGATTGGATTGGAGCAGGAGATGTTGGGGATGGGCCCCCTGTGGGCTGTACCTCACAGAATATTATTATTATTATTTATTTATTTCATTTCTAGCCCGCCTCTCCATCCAGATCGAGGCGGGGAACAACACCAAACATAAATATAAAACAATAAAATAGATAAACCGTTAAAACAGATAAAAACAAATACATTATTAAAAACATCTTAAAATTAAACTGGATAGGCCTGCCAGAAGATAGGAGATATCCACCAAAATAAAAACCCATATACATTAACGACTTTTACTATTTGGGAATGGTGGCAGACCAAATTAGCACCAGCATGCTCTCCACTGACTCCATAACAAATGTATTCGAGACTACTAGATGAAGGGTTGAGAAGAAAAATAGCTCAGTGGGCAGATTATGGCCTGTTTCACTTAAGAGATTTTTTAATATACATAATACTCCTTATATGATAGATCAGCTGAAAATTAAGGTACAACAATGGAACTTAAATTGGATACAAGAAATACAATTAATGCACATATTGCGGGATCCAATCACCAAATTACATGCTACTAGGCCACTAACAGCAACTGAACAAATTATTCTCTCAACTGGGTTTACATGGAAGGGAATTGTATCTTATCTGCATAGTACCTTAGTTGAAGTACAAACAGGTTCTCTACAGGGACTGAAAACGGTATGTGAGACAGACATGCAGGTTGCTTACCTGTAACTGTAGTTCTTCGAGTGGTCATCTGTGCAGTCACACATATGGGCTCGCGCCGGCGCCGAGCCCCGTTCGGGAAACTTCCATAGCTAGCCTAGCGATTTTGGCGGGAACCCCTCCCCCCACCATCTCACCGCGCATGCTCCGGGTTCCCGCCTACCTCAGTTCCCTGAGACCGCATTGGCCTCGCAACCAAGGTAGTATATTCTGGAGCACATTGGCAGAGAAAAACCTTCTGCATACACAACAGCGTTGCAGAGAGGGGATGGTGGGTGGGTTGTGTGACTGCACAGATGACCACTCGAAGAACTACAGTTACAGGTAAGCAACCTGCATTTCTTCTTCGTGGTCTCTGTGCATCACACATATAGGCGAGTAATCAGCAGTACTTACCGGAGGAGGGTGTGCGCACTGGTGAGTTATTGGCAGATGGATGAGAGGACAGCTCTCCCAAAGGATGCGTCCCTTGCCGCCCTCATGTCTAGTCTATAGTGTTTGACAAACGTGGAGGCATTCGACCACATCACAGCTCTGCAAATGTCTGGGATCGAGGATCCATGAGCCAGTGCAGCTGAGGTGGCTTGTCCCCTTGTAGAATGGGCAGTGAACGAAGTCGGGGGAACCTTCCCCAGTACCTGATAGGCCAAAACAATGGCGTCCACAATCCAACGGGAGAGACGTTGAGAGGAAACTGCCAATCCCTTTGTCCTGCCTCCATAACAAACAAACAACTTATCAGACTTACGGAACGATTCTGATCTGTTTTTATAAAATGCTAACGCTCTGCGAACATCCAAAGTGTGTAGTTGAGAACATAGGGGGTCTGCAGACGTTCTAAAAAAAGTAGGAAGAACAATGTCCTGGTTAACGTGAAATGTGGAACAAACTTTAGGGATAAAGGAGGGACCAGGACGTAACACCACCTTGTCAGGAAAAAACTGCGTGTAGGGGGGATTGACCATCAGCGCCGCAAGTTCTGAGGCCCGTCTAGCCGACGTGATAGCTACTAGAAATATAGTTTTAAGAGTCAACAGGCGTAAGTGAATAGTGGCCATAGGCTCAAACGGTTTTCCTGTGAGGGCGGTCAGTACTAGTGAGAGACTCCATTGAGGCACAATGGGCCTTAGCTGGGGAAACATATTCTTAAGACCTTTCATGAATGTCTTGGTGACTGGATGGGTGAAAATCGAGAACCCATCAATCTCGTCATGGTGCCTGGAGATAGCCGCCAAGTATACCCTAAGGGAAGAGAACTTCAGGCCCGTTGAATGGAGAGAATATATAAAGTCTATGACCCCGGTAATAGGACCCGTCCCGGGGCTAAATCCCTTTAAGGCTGCAAAGTCCTGGAAACGTTTCCATTTCCTGGCATACGACGCCCTAGTGGATGGTTTTGTAGAGGCCTCAAATATAGACCTCAGTCCTGGTTGCAATGTCAATGCTTGCCAGTTGGTTGGATCCTCCATGCGGTGAGCTTTAGGGACTGTAAGTCGGGGTGGAGAATCAAGCCGTTGTTCTTGGAGAGTAGATTTTGGAGTTTTGGAAGATGCCAGAACCGCTGATTCGCGAGACGACACAGTGGGGTGAACCACAGTTGCCGCGGCCACCACGGAGTCACTATTATGGCATCCACTAAGTACCTGCTGGCCCTGACCACCGTCCGCGCTATCAGCGGGAATGGCGGAAACATATATAGGAAGTCTTTGGACCAATCCCACTGGAATGCATCTCCGAGAGACGCATGTCCAATCCCCGCCCGAGAACAATAACCCTGGCAAACGGCGTTGGCAGAGGTCGCAAAGAGATCCACCGCGGGGGTGCCCCATCTGCAGAATAGGAGGTTCAGAATCTCCCTGGTCAACTTTCACTCGTGGGTGTCGGTGAACTCCCGACTGAGAGCGTCCGCTTTTTCGTTGTCCATTCCCGCAATGTGCATTGCGGAGAGGCATATACGCCAGCTTATCGCCCAGTGGAAAATGTCTAGCGTCAGCTTGAGGAGACGGGAAGAGCGTGTCCCGCCCTCCTTGTTTATATACCAAACTACTGCGGTGTTGTCGGACAGTATCTGGACGTGTCGACCTCGCAGTTGGGGGAGAAAAGCATGGAGTGCACGTTTCACCGCTAGCAGTTCCAGCACATTGATGTGCAGAGACGTCTCTGAACGTGACCACCTTCCTTGTATATTTAGGTCGCTGATATGGGCCCCCCAGCCATCCAGGGAGGCGTCGGTCGTAAGGACCCGAGACGGTCCTTGCTGATAGAACGGTAGACCCTGCGACAGATGCATTATGACCGCCCACCATTCGAGAGATGGAACGATGGAGGCCGGTAGGGTAAGTATTGTCTTGTGCGGGTTTTGCTCCGGGCCATAGTGCCTTAGGAGAACCTGTTGCAGGGGGCGCATGTGCAAGCGGGCCCAACGGACGACAAACACCGAAGACACCATTAGGCCCAGTAGACGTAGCACCGTGAATGCCGTCGTCCTGCGGTTGTACCTGAGACGAGTGGCGAGGGCCTGGATTGAGCTTCTGCATTCTACGGGGAGAAAAGCCCGACCTAATGTGGAATTCAGGCACACTCCTATAAACTGGATCTGCCTTGTCGGTTGAAAAATTGACTTTTCCATATTTACTTGCAGGCCGAGGTTTGCGAGACATGCCGTGACTAGCCATACATCGTCGAGAGCCTGGTGGCGAGACGTTGATACGATTAGCCAATCGTCTAGGTACGGGTCTAATTCTATATTTTGTGATCTGAGATGGGCGCATACTGCCGCCATGCATTTCGTAAAAACTCGCGGCGCTGTCTGGAGGCCAAATGGGAGAACCATGAACTGATAGGCCCGATTTCCGACAAGGAAGCGCAGAAACTTTCGATGCGCCGGATGTATTGGTATGTGGAAATAAGCGTCTTTTAGGTCCACTAACGTAAACCATCTGTCCCGTTTTAATAGGGGCAGTATTTGGGCCAAAGTAACCATGCAAAACTTTTTTGGTTGTATGAACCTGTTTAGCTGTCTGAGATCCATTATTGGGCGGAGGCCCCCGTCCTTTTTTGGAACCGTGAAATAGCGCGAGTAAAAACCTGCTCTTTGTATTTTTGGAGGGACAGATGTGATCGCTCCCTTTTCCAAGAGTGTTGAGACCTCCTGGAGAAGTGCTAAAGATGGGTGCGTGTATCGCACGGTGCCAAGAGGAGGGAGGGCCCAGAACTCTATGCGGTAACCTTCGGCTATAGTCGAGAGAATCCACCGATCGGTGGTAATTCTTTTCCACGAGGACAGGAATGGTAGCAGTCTGTTCAGAGGGTCTCCTGAAATTCGATTTAAGGAGGGAAAGTCAAAGACGCCGTTTTGCTCCAAAGTCCTGTTTACGGGACTTGGTAAAACGGGAGGACGGCTTGCGTGACTGGTAGGACGACTGCGCCTGCTGTGACTGGTAGCGCTGCGAGCGTTCCTGTTGTTGTCGAGGTTGGTACGGTAGTGGCCAATACCACCGACGTGGACGTGCAGGCTGTTGGCGTTGCTGCTGCGAGGATACACTCATTCTCTTAGCCGTCATCTTAGCCTTGTGGATGACATCCATTGTGTTGTCTGTTGTGGCGTGAAAGAGCCCTTCCCCATCGAAGGGGAGATCCTCAATCCTGGCCTTTGTCTCTGCCGGTAAGTTCGACGATCTGAGCCATGCATGACGGCGCAAGGTAATAGCTCCCACCATCGCTTTTGCTGTGCAGTCCGTCTGATGGTTGGCTGTTGCCAGTTGTTGCCTTGACAATCTCGCAGCTTCCGTCTGGAAGACCCTCGCAAGGTCGCGTTGGTCATCAGGTAAGTAATCCGTGAGGGTAGAGATCTTGTCCCATAAAAATAGTTGGTACCGGGCCATAGTGGCCTGGTAATTTGCAACTTTAAACCCCAAAGCCGCTGAAGAATAAATTTTTCGGCCAACCGAGTCCAGTTTGCGGCCCTCCTTATCAGTTGGGGCGGCGTGGTTTCTTCCTGTTCTACCTTGAGATGACTCGACCACGATAGAATTGGGCTTGGGGTGTGTGAATAAGAAAGGGGCATCCGCCTCCTTAACTTTATACAAAGCGTCTAGCCTTTTGGACGTCGGTCCCATTGTTGCTGGATTAGACCAGGACTGCTGAAAGGTTTGCAGCAGGGTAGGCACTACTGGAAGTGTCAGCTGCGGGGCCGGGTCCAAATACATCACATCATAAATCTTATCTTTCAACGGTTGTTGAGGCTGTTGTAAATCAAGACCGAGAGACTGGGCCATTCTCTGCAGAAAAGGCTCCCAGCTCAAGTGAAGGAGATGCTCTATCCGAAGCTACCACTCCTTCAGAAGGAGATGGCACCGAAGGTCTAGGAGACGGCATCGAGGAAGAATCCGAGGCATAGTCCTCCATTGAAGTGGGTGAGGGTTCCCGTCGCCTAGACGTCGATGGCTGCAATGCCTGAGAGGGCACTCTCTCAGTCGTAGCCAATGGAGCGAGCCTTTTTCCCGTGTACGGGTCGAAACGGAAACATTTTTGAGAACGGTGACGCGAAGCTCCTCGAGAGTGGTCAGAATATGCGTCCCAGTGTTGTGACCTTGACCTTGAACGAGATCGGGACCACTCGGTACCGGCCCTCGAAGTCCTCGACCTCAGTGATGCTGGCAAGTCGGGGTCGAGATCAGAATCAATCAGGTTGCACGGTACTGCAGGCTGTGCGGTACCGAAGCCAGGAAGGTCTTCGGAGTCGAGTTGGTCTATAGTCACAATCTCTGAGATATCCAACTCCGAGGATATGTCGTGCTGTTCTAGAGTTGTAAGGGGAGGCTTTGGCGGTAGCGATACTGCCCTATCCCTTGGGGCTTCTGCTCTGCGTGACTCCCGCGGTACCGATGCAGGCGGTACCGGCGACAATGCCGGCCTGGCGGGTCTCGGTGTCGAGAGTATTATTTGCGGCGTCGGCGGTGTCGGCGTACGCTGCTCTGCCACCAAATGCTTGGCTGAATGCGTCGAAGTCGAGTGTTTTTTCTTCGGCTTCGACGTCGACAGGGATGTCGAGGCCAGTCTCTTCGATGTCGACGGCATCGATGTCGAAGCTTTGGATCCTTGTTTTGACGTCGAAGATTTTTTATCCTTGCCTTTTTTCTTCAGAGAGTGAGTTGCCGCGCTCTCAGTCGGGGGTCGGGTATCGTCCTTCTGTGAGCCCTGAACCCCAATCTCCTCAGCAGCCACCCTCACCAGGGTGGTGCCAGGCGATGCTGGGTTAGAGCGACTGATCGGCACTTGCCTGCGCTCCCCAGAGGTGGACTCGGCCATCGCGTGTTGGTCCCTTCGAGGAAGAGGAGATCCGGCTGACTCCCTTTGCCGGTCAACTGCCGAGAGTGCCTTACTCCACAGAAGACTTCTAAGTCTGTCCGCTCGGTTCCGCCGTGTTTGGCAGGAAAAAGTCATGCAATGGGGGCAGGTTTCAACAACATGACCCTCTCCAAGACACAGTAGGCACAGAGAATGCCCATCTGTGAGGGTCAGCTTTGCCCTGCATTTTAGGCAATGCTTGAACAGAGCCGCCTGCGCCATAGGCCGCAGCAGGCGAGAGCCCGAAAACAAAATACTATCTAAAAAATGTTTTTTTTTAATATATATAACAAAGAACTTAATTAACAACTATAACGCTAAGCTAACTAACTATTTCTATCTCTTAGGAAGAATACGAACGAACGAGAATGTCCGAGGAAGTCTCCCGCGAGGCTATTCAGCAAGCGGTCGAAGAAGAACTGAGGTAGGCGGGAACCCGGAGCATGCGCGGTGAGATGGTGGGGGGAGGGGTTCCCGCCAAAATCGCTAGGCTAGCTATGGAAGTTTCCCAAACGGGGCTCGGCGCCAGCGCGAGCCCATATTTGTGATGCACAGAGACCACGAAGAAGAATTTGACTTTAATATACCGGATAGCCAAAGGAACCAGCTTTGGGTACAAAAACCCTACAAATCAGTTTCAGCAGGCATTAAGGAAACATCTTTGAAGATGCTGCATCAATGGTATAGAACTCCAATGCAAATTGCTCACATCACCTCAAATGGGAAGTCTGCTTGCTGGTGGGGATGCTCCACCAGAGCTACATATTATCACCTCTGGTGGGGATGCCCACGGGTTCAACAGTTCTGGCATATGGTACATCAGGAACTATTACAGATAACAAAGGAATGTATTCAGTTTACCCCAGAATTATTCTTATTGTCCCTGTACTATAATAAAAATGAATCTATTGCAGCCAAACAATTAGTAACTCTCTTAACTGCAGCTGCAAGACAAACAATAGTACAACAATGGAAAAACCTGGATTATCTTGATAAAGAGGCATGGTATAGAAACATATGGTCTACTGTAATCTGTGAAAAAAATAACGCATAAATGACGAGTACTACAAGGCAAAGATGATCCACTAATATTTAATGCTATATTGGGGGAATTTATTTTACATGCAATAGATACTGAGCCACTGACATATATGTCAAATATAGCTAAGGAGATATGGACTGTATAAATGGTATGAAATTTCCAATATAGAATATAGTTTTAGTAAATTTATAGCATCAAGAACTTAAAAAAGGAATAAGGGGAATAAGCTTCACTCCATTGTATCTTTTCTTTCTTTTTGTTATTTATTTATTTATTTTGGGGGGAGCGAAGGGGGTATAACATATCATAATATATTATATTACACTATGTTATAATGTTTATGGTTGTCGAATATATGAAAATCTTTAATAAAAACATTATTAAAAATATATCTTTGTCCCTCATCCTTATACGATGGACTTTCACATCCCCCATCCTTCATTCAGACTTTCTTCAAAAGTAATAGAGCATAGGGGTGCCTCTACAAAAGGCATTTAAAGCTCTTTCAAGGCGCATTAAAAAAATTACCTCTACAAGAACGGAGTGCAAATTGGGAGTAGAGGCGATTTATCTCCCCAATTATGCGCATTATCGAATGCGCGTTAAATCGCGAGTTTTATTTTGCTCCGTCCGTTAAAGCGCATTTTGACTGTGTGAATAAGCGCTTATGCGCATTAACTACTTGTAAAGCGCATTTTGGACATCCGTTAATGCGCTTCGCTGCCTCTCGTGCAGAGGGATTAGGCGTAAATGCGCTTCTGTGATTATGCGCATAGTCGCCTAACCAGGCGCAAAAGCGAATCCTTGTAGAGGGAACCTTAGAAGGCTTTCGTTTTTGCCCTGCTTCATTGCTGAGACAAGCAGGCACTGCTCCATGTTGTACCTGACAGACCTGTACATGGGCAAAATCTCTTGTTGGGCAGTGTCCCCAAGCATGGATGACCAGCTAGAAGCCTGAGGTCTAGATCTCATTCAGCAATTGTATGTGGCCCTACCACATTTGAATCAAGGTGTGGAAAAATCTGCCCAGCTTCACATGCAATGAATTGCATCCAACTTCTGTAAAAAGTTCAGAAAAAAAGAAAGAAAAGGGGACTTGTTGGTTCCCTTCTTCCCTCTGCCTTCTTGATTCCACCCCCCCCCCCCAATGTGGCAGTGACAATCGCAGATGGCGTATCCTTTTCTTCTTTTTTAATTTTTTAAAAAATATTGACATGAAGTCGGGACATGCTGCAAAGCAAAGCTGCAGTTGCACCCGTCACCTTCATTAGCCCAGAATGCCTTGCTCTGCAATGCATTCCGATTACATCACTGGTTTTTAAAAAAGAAAAAGAAAAAATAATAATACATTGTGGCAATTGCCACTCTGGCACTGTTTGGAGGCCGTCTGGATCATAAGGTCCCAGACCTCGCCCTGAAAGTCCAGGCCTGATATTGCCACTGCATTTAAGAAGCAGGCAAACTTCTTCACATAAACCACATGGTACATTGTCCATCTCTGTGAGGGGTGGGCAACATGTGGCCTATGGGCAACATGCACCCCCGTCCTCTTGGGCTGCCCTCATGCCCATCCCCACATCACTGAAGGCCAAAAAAAACCCCTGGCAGTATGCCACGGAAATCAGCAGAGCCTTAGAAAGGCCAGCATTAGCTCATTTTCTAGATAAATTTTGCCTAAGACTCTGTAGCAGCTGGCTGCCAAATTTTGGTGGCAAGTCAGTCACCCTTTTTTTGCTTCTATTGCTCCACCAAATTCAGTAGCCACACCAGGAGTGCCCCCCCATGTGGGATCTGAAAATGCACTCTCAGACTGTCTGAAGTTGCCCACCCCTGACCTGTGAAAATCTTTGAGTGGTAAAATACGCTTGCGGCACCCAGCCCATTGTCCAGAGAACAGAGCAGTCTTGACAAATCCAGAATTTTGCTATCCCTGATTAAATTTAAGCTTTTGTGCACACAAAACTCCAGTTCTGAGGCTCTTTTCTATCAAATATCCTATTTTAAATGAACACACACACACACACACACACACAGAGGAATGCCAGCTTTCTGGAATTGAATTACCACCACACAACCCCCCCCCCCCAAACATTTCATTATTTAATAGCCAATTTATAATAAGGGTAGGGGCATAAAAGAATGGGCAGGCCCTCACAAAAACTGGCCTCCTGCAATTGGGTGATTTACCATGATCATTCTGTCACAATTTGCAGTGTGTTGTTTGTTTCCCCTAATTTAAATATATGCCCATGCCAAGTGGTTGTGGGACCCCGTCAATTCTTTTTTTTTTTTTGCTCCCTGCTTGACCTATTCAGATTTGCTTACTTTCTGAACCTTACTGGGAATGTTTTCCAGATTCAGAAAAATATGGACATAATGTGAGATTTGTCCCAGGCATCATTCAGAGAGTGGGAGAAAAAGCCATGAAAAAGCTCAGAGATGTGAACCAAATGGGGCCTCGGAACCTTTACATACTTTGGCTCCTATTCTCAGCATGGAAAAAACAAGCTCATAAAAAGGCAGAACTGCTGCATTTTGAGAGAAAGAATGGGGCTTTGCTTCCAGCTGTGTTTTCATTGTCTCTACTACACATCTTCCACTGTCAGCACTATATGTTTTTGTCTTTGATTTATAATTGCCCTGGTTCACTTCCCTCCTATTATTCTCCAATGCTCTTACATGTATTTTATTTAAGAACCAGTGTGGATTTCATTTCTTACCTAATGGGAGGGGGGGTTGCATTAGTTTTCCTTCTCAAATGTATCATAAAAATAATATAGAGACACATAAGCAAGTGAAGAAGTCTTATGTAACCCTTCAAGCAGAGGCCTTTCTGTTTACCCCTGGGTGGGCGACTAACCTCAAGGCAGTTTGCAACAATTTACAATTGACTGAATTTATGGAACGTCCTGTATTTTTGGCTAGAACAGGTTGCTGGCTTGATTCCTGTGCAAAAATAAGTATTCAGTGTGAATGAAAGATGTTTCAGCAGCTAAATCCCTTGTAGTCTAGAGCAGCCTTCACCAACCTAGCACCCTCAAGATGTGTAGGACTACAAGTCCTTGCTTCCTTAGCCAATGCTGACTGTGGGATGCTGGGAATTGTGGTCCAACATATATGATGTGTTGTTGTCTAACACATTAAACTTAGTTTAAACTAAGAGCTCCATCACATCATGGATTTTCCCTGGGTTGTCCCCGCACTATCCACCTCCGTTTCGACAACATGTCAACTGCTGATCACTTTCACATGTGTGCATTGTTACTCAATTTCAGCGCTATTTGTTGTGAGTCAGTTAATGAGCGAGATAAGGAACAGCTGAGCCAGGGAGTGTTTGGGGCGTGACACTCCATAGAAGCTGGTGGAGACCAGTTGGGCTTCAGGCCAGCTGATGCTAATTGCTCATTAATCTCCGTCCCATAAAAGTCTGGCCAGAACTCAGCCAAAGTGCTGAAAGCAATGTTTGTGCCTTGTTCTGTGCGTCTCAGCTCTGTACCTTGGATTCAAGCTTGGATTCTGACCCCTGGATTCTGACCCAACTATTCTCTTATGTGCTCCTGAAACCTTGGATTTGCCTGGATGTATCTTGACCCTGTGGACTGGCTTCCTGACTATGATTCAACATCTTGCAATTTCAACACGGTTATCTGGACTTCAAATGGCACTTCGGCTTTTGATTGACGGACTGGATTACTGATCTCGGACCTGGATATTCCTAAGTGGCATCCTTGAAACACAACAGTTTGTTTTCAGCCTTCACATTCCTTTGGAGATAACACAGCTGGGCAAACCATGAGTTTGTTTATTTTGTCATTATGGAGGAGCTTATGCAAGCAAACATGCTTTTGAAAGGGCAAATTAACCATTTGGTGATGGCTGTCCAGGCTTTGCAAAATGCTGCCCAGGCACCGGTCGCAGTAAAGAAAATAAAATGCCCCATGGCCTCTCCTGAGAAATTTGATGGCTCAACAGACCAGCTGCCAGTGTTCTTGGCTCAAACCCAAACTATTTATGAGCCTAAGGTAGGAGGAGTTCCCGGACGATACCAGTAGAGTGGGATTTATGATTAGTTTGCTGACTGGGCAGGCAGCCAAGTGGGCGACTCCTCTGCTGTTGAAAAAAAGCCCAGTACTGGGAAATTTGCCTGACTTCATTAAACAACTTAAAGAGATGTATGAAAACCCAGCAAAGTCTATGGTAGCAAACCATAGCATTTGACAGTTGAAACAAGGCGTTCGCTCCCTAGTGGAATATGTCACAGAGTTTCATCTGTTGCAGCAGGACTTGGCGTGGAAGGAGGCAGTGTTTCTGGACCAGTTCCAAGAGGGACTCTCAGAGGAGATACTTGATGCCTTGGCATATGTCAACAGACCTAAAACGCTGAGGGAAGAGTGGAGGCACGTCGAGGCTATGCCAAGGCAAAAGCAAGCCCAGTGGTCCTGACTCCCTAGCCCACTACCCAGGGAGCTCCAGGAGTAGCACGCACCCTCCCACCTGTGGAACCCATGCAGTTGGGAGGAACCCACCCTCGCCTGTCATCTGGAGAAAAGCAACAGCAGTGGCAGTGGCAGTTGGGCCTGTGGACAGCAGGGATATTTCATCAATCTCTGCCCAGCCAAAGTGCCAGGCCACGTGGAGCAGGGAAAAGGCCACACATCAACCCCTGTGGGCCCCAAGGTCGAGGTGGTTATGTGCAAAGGGGCCCAATGCTTCCAGTCTCAAGCCTCCCAGCACCTAATGGTGCCTGTAACCTTATCGATCCCTGGACAGGGGAATAGCCAGATACAGGCAATGGTGGGCTTGGGGTCCTCTAGTAATTTCACGGACATCTCTTTTGCTGAGCATCACCAGCAGTCCTAGCGACTTCTGGAGCACCCTATTCTGGTGGAAACCATTGATGGATGTATCTTATCTTCAGGCTCGGTGGTGCATCAAACAGAGGACTTGTCCATTACCATCCAGGAACATCAGTAGAAATGTTCCTTTTTGCTGGCCAAGGCGCCCCATTTCCCAATAGTTCTGGGAATGGCGTGGCTCCAAAGTCACCCCAGATAGGGGGCGGGACTTCCGATATGCAGTAAACGGATCGGGATTGTATATCCTCCCGTGGGAGAAAAACAAAAAAGATTAATATCCCAATTATAAGAGCTTCAAACTGTAAGTAAAGAGAAATGTTTATTATGGGAATCATTACAGAATAAAGGGAAGTTATCTGCAAGGTGGAGATATTGGCAGTCTCACATTTTAATGAACTAGGAGAGCAGCCAAGCTGGGATTGAAACAGCAGACTGCGCGTATCTCTGTTGATACAACTTTAAACAAAAGCAAAGAATAATTTGTACTTACGAAGAATACTGGACATTATTAGCCAATTAGCTAATTAGCAGAGATCTAAATAAGAGGTAGCAGAAAGATCGAACGGCGCAACGGTTGGCTGGATGACAGATGACCAGCAGAGGGGGGGAAAGTAAGAAAATCTTGCCACCCAAGTGGTTGAGAGTTAAAGTACACCCCTCTGACAAAAGTTGGTGTCGTCTGACTAGAAAGAATTCAGAAAATTCAGAAGCAGTCATGACGAATGGGAAAATGGGTCCGCCGGCAACCGGAAATGGGAATCATAAAAATGGAGCTAAGCCTGGAGCAATTCCTAAGATAACGAAACCACAAACAGAGCCGATGTCCTCTGAAGCTTTACTGGCTAGTGTTCAAGACATGATAGATAAACAGAAGCAGGAGCTCATGCAGGAGGTTAAGAAGGTCCAGATTTCTCAATCGGAATTACAAAGCGGTCTTCAAATGATTAATGATAGATTTGTATCCTTGGAGCAGCAATCAGAGCAGAACAAAGATAAGATAAAAAAGCAAGAAATAATTTTACAAGAAATGGACTTACGTTTAATTTCTATGGAAGATAGAGCTAGAAGAATGAATATACGCATCAGATTCTTCCAGGAACAGCAGGGGGGGAACTCAAAGTTTTTGAAAGACAAGCTAATGCAATGGATTAAGGAGATGGATCCTCAAGTGATATGGGCTGAAGAAGATATTGAAAGGATCCACAGAGTTGGACCTAAAAGGAGTGGAATGGTCCCAAGAGACATAATAGTAAGATTTGCCAGTTTTTACAAAAAAGAAAAATTGATGCAAACCATCAGACGTGCTGGGCAATTGATGTTCCAATCTTCACAGATACAGATCTACAATGATCTTTGTTTTCAAACAATCCAATGGAGGAAGAGTGTGAAGCTGTGTACAACTACCCTGCGGAAGAATTCAATTGTTTATAGCTGGGGATATCCAGTATTCCTGAGATTTATGTACAAGGGGAAACAACATAGAATAACATCATGTGAGCAAGGAATGGATCTGCTGTGGAGTCTGGACCTGATGGAGAAAGAACAAGAAAGAGAAGAAGAAGGGGCAGCAGGAGGAAGCAGTTTGTGACTGAGAAATGGATTAAAGAGGGATAATAAGAAGAGCAACGGGAGGGGGAATTCTGTTTTGGTTCCATGTCGGATGTCTGCCGTTTCCCCCCCCCCCCCGGGTACTAAGAAGAGGAAGAGAGGAGCCACTGCCCGGGGAAACCCGGGTTTGAAGGGGGGAAAATGGAGGTTATATGTGGGGGGAAGGGGGAGGGAAGGGGGGTAATTGTGACACATTAGAAGACCTACAGAAAAAAATAAAAATGGAGATATGGAAAATAAAGTAAGATTGATAACTTAAAATGTTAATGGGTTGGGTAGTGTTATTAAAAGAAAGAGGATTGAAGGGTTGTTGAATAAAAGGAAAGCTGATATAATATTTTTACAAGAAACACATCAAAAAGAATACGGTAGAAATGAACTCAAAATGAGGAATTTGGGTATATATGAGAAAGCATATGGGACTTCTAAAGCAAGAAGTGTTGCGATAATAATCTCTAATAAATGTGCACTTAATGTGGTCAAAGTGGTAAAGGATGTGGGGGGGAAGATTTATTATTTTACACTGTTTCTTGGGGGAGGAAAATATGTATTGGTTAATGTATATGCTCCAAATAAGCAAATGGATTTTTATGATAAAGTGTTTAGTAATATGGGGAATGTAGAGAATGCAAATATTGTAATGGCTGGAGATTTCAATATGGTGATGGATAAAATGAAAGATAAAGATACTATAAAAGCTATCGGGAAAACGGGATTAGCAAAAGTAATGGAGCAAAAAGAATTAAAGGATGTTTGGAGAATAGTAAAAGGGGAAGAAAAAAATATACTTTTTATTCATCAAAATACAAGAGTTTCTCCAGGATTGATTATATATTTGTTTCAAAGAATTTGCTTTCTAAGATTATGGATTGTGAAATAGATGTAATTAAGGTTTCAGATCACGCATTAATGAGCATGGATATTAAAATAAAGAAAGATTATAGGGAAGCAAAAAGGTGGAGATTAGATACTAACATTTTAAGTTATAAAAATATTGTGGAAAAAATGAAAAAGGAAATTAAGACTATATGGGAAATAAATGAAACAGGGGTAAACTCGCAGGGGATAGTTTGGGACATGATGAAAGCAGTAGTGAGAGGAATATGTATTAGAGAATCGTGTAAATTAAAAAGACAACAAGATGCACATAGTAAAAAGATCGAAGAGGAGATTAAGGAATTAGAGGAACAATTTAGAACTAATAAGGATATGCATATATATGCCCAACTCCAAGCAAAAAAGAAAGAACTTAAGGGAAAGGACATAGAGAGAGTTCAAAAAGAACTAATATATTTGAAAAGGATTTTTTTTAAATATAGCAACAGAAATTCTAAAATGCTAGCAAGGTCCACGCAATCAAAGAAGGAAAAAAATATAATAGGGACAATTAAAGATAAAATGGGGAAAAACTGAAATTTAATGAAGGGTAAATTAAATTTTTTTGAAGATTTTTATCAGGAATTGTATACATCAGAAGCGGGCCCACAAACAAGAATACAGGAATATATAGAGAAAAATTGGAAGATAAGATTACAAGATAAGGATAGGGATTATATGGCAGCATTAGTGACGGGAAAAGAAATAGAGGGAATTATTGACAAATTGAAAGGAGGGAAGTCTCCAGGAGTTGATGGGTTGGGGCCGGAATATTATAAGTTATTTAAAGAACTTCTACTACCAAAAATGGAAAAATTGTATAACAATATAATAAAGGGAGAGAATACCCCGCCATCGTGGGAACATTAGTTGATAATATTAACCTCGAAACCAGATAAGGACTTAACGGACCCAGCATCATATAGACCTATTTCTTTAATTAATCAAGATTCTAAAACATTTACAGCAATCATGGCAACAAGATTAAATACCTTTATAAATAAGTATATAAAAAAGGATCAATGTGGATTTATTCCAGAGAGGCAAATGCCAAATTTAATAGGGAGGGTATTGAATATAATAAATACTATTAAAAGAAGGAATTTAAAAGCAGGGCTGATAGCTTTGGATATTTTTAAAGCCTTTGATTGCGTAGAATGGCCGGCATTAAAAACTATTATAAAGATATTTAGTTTTGGAGAAAGGTTCATGGGAGTGATTAATCAGCTTTATGCAAACAATAAGGCGGAGGTAATGGTAAATGATGGTTTAACACAACAAATTACCTTAGCCCGAGGCACAAGACAAGGTTGTCCTCTCTCCCCAATATTATTTGCAATTGTTATAGAAATATTGGCCAACCAAAAAAAGAAAGTTAAGGGGAAAATATGTAATAAATTTTAATACTTAATAAAATAATATATTTATCACCAAAGAAAACTAATAGAAATACATATGTATAGTAACAAAGTAAAAACAAGGCTCTTATGATTCTGGCCAAACGCATTTCGACAATAATGTCTTCTTCAGTGGCCCAATCACTGAAAATAAACAACAA
The DNA here is from genome assembly GCA_029215795.1 of Anniella stebbinsi. NCBI lineage: Eukaryota > Metazoa > Chordata > Lepidosauria > Squamata > Anniellidae > Anniella > Anniella stebbinsi. The sequence continues at coordinate 221,604,851 of JARDYH010000003.1, forward strand.
AGATAATAAGACATTTAGTAGTGCCCCAGATGGAGGATTTTTTGTCTTTTCAATATATAAGGTTTTTTTAAAAAAATAAACCCACCTAAATGGTTTGAGTAACAGGCAAAGGTTTTTTCCAGCGGGGCTGATTTATATATATCCCCAATAATGGGATTGTGTCACTCCCCACATTTGGTGTATATGATGCACCCTGGAAGAAATATATACAAAAAATAATAATTAAATGCCCAATTAAACTTTAACTCCACAGGGATGTACATCCAATTCCACCAAAAATAAGACAAAAGATACTCACAAATGAAATTCACAGGCTTTGCTGTTTGCATATGGTATGCTACTGCCCAGATAAACCCTTAACAGCCAGGCTTTCATTATATACCCATTTGGTAGGCTCATTATATATAACAGCTGTGTTGACAGCTTTTAGAAAAAGATAGGAGTAATTCCCTCCATCTGTAGCAGGCACACTGATAATAAACAAACACGATGAGAAATCAATCTCAGCTGAAAGCTGTCAAGTCAAACAAGTTGTAGTTTACAGAATACATGACCAGTTGCAATCCTCATTGAGTCCATTTGGCATAACTGTTCTGAGTGTGAAAATCCAAAAGAGTTCTCGTTTTTTCAGTCTTTTTTCCAGTTGTTGTCCAGAACCAGTCTGTCTTTCCAAAGTCCAGAACTTCAAATCCTTGTCAGAGTGTCCCATTTCAGTAAAATGTTTCACCAAAGGTGCCTGCAATCTTTTGTTCCTGATGCAGCTTTTGTGCTCGCAGATTCTTACTCTTACTTTTCTAGTGGTCATACCAACATAGAAAAGATTGCAAGGACATTGAATAGCATACACAACCCCCCTGGACTCACAATTAAAAAAATCCTTTAAGATATACATTTTGTTGTCATGTGGGTTTGTGAATTCCTTAACCCTCATGCAATTATCACAGACACTGCAATGATGGCATGGGTAATTGCCCTTCGTTTTCTGGTATGTACTTAAACCCCCAATGCTTTCCCTGTTTCTGAAAGTACTGTGCACTAATAGATCTTTTAAATTTCTGGCACGTTTATAAACAAACAATGGTTTTCTATTACACCCTGGTACACCCTCCAGCAGGTTCCAGTGCTTAAGTACAGCATTTTGTATATACTCATTATGTCCATTGTAAGTTAAAGGTACCAGCATTCTAGATTCATGTTTCTCTTTATTTTTATTTGTAAATAAATTCTTCCGTTCCATATTTCTCACTTTAAACATAGCCTGCCTTAATTTTCTTTTTGGGTACCCACGTTTCTGGAGTTGTTTCATCAGTATTTTGGCCTGCTTGTCATAGCCAGATAAAGTACTACAGTTCCTACGAAGTCTTATAAACTGAGAGTATGGTAGGTTCCTCCTGATGTGTGCAGGATGGAAGCTGTCATATTTCAAATATGAATTGGCATCTGTAGCCTTTCTGTAGGTATCAGTATATATTGAGGTACCACTTTTAATTACCACTACGTCCAGAAAATTAATTCTGGAGGTGTCATGGTTAAATTCAAATTTTATGGTGTCATGTACACTGTTCAAATGAGTTTTAAATTCCATTAGTTCGTTTACAGTCCCTTCCCAGATTAGAAAAATATCATCAAGGTACCTCTTGTAAGTTTTGATGTAAGTTTGAAAAATATTGCCCTCATTAAGGATATATGTTTGCTCAAATCTATCCATAAACAAATTTGCAAGCTCTGGAGCAAATTTACACCCCATGGCCGTGCCTGATATCTGCCAATAGTGTAGATCCTGGAACAAGAAAAAAGATTTTTTCAGTGCTATTTCAGCAAGCGAACAAATAAAGTCTGTTGGGGGATGTCTCCAGTCTGTTCTTTTGTTAAGGGTATCTTCCATAACCTCCATAGCTTCCTCGTGTATGATGTTAGTGTATAGTGATGCCACATCCAAAGTTACAAGCAGGCAATCACTGTTTTCTAATTTGATAGTGTCCAGAAATTGCAAGAAATGTCCTGTGTCTTTCAGGTAGGTTGGTATCAGTGGAACAAATGGTTTAAGAAAATAGTCCACATACTCAGCAAGTGGTTCCAAAATAGATCCACATCCTGACACAATTGGCCGTCCAGGAACAGGAAATGTTCCCTTGTGTATTTTTGGTAGCAAATAGAATACTGGTGTTCGTCCCTCTGATTGTAATAGATATTCATAGGTTTTGCTGTTAATAAACCCTTCCATCAGCCCTTCTTCTACAGTTTCCACAATTAGTCTCTTAATTTCCAATGTTGGATCATGGTGACAAGGGACGTAATGGTTATGCATTTTTAGCTGTCGTTCTGCCTCCTTCATATAATCATTAACATCCCATATGACTAATGCTCCTCCCTTGTTGGCTGGTTTAAAGATAACATCCTGGTATTGGCACATATTATCCAATGCTGTTTTTTCCGACTGTGTCATGTTGTGCCATATTCTATGTCTATCCTTCTGTGCTGACTGGACCTCCCTCAGTACCATATTTTCAAATGCCAAAATATTGTGATTGGATGTGTTTGGATTAAATGTTGACTTGGGTCTAAACATACCTTCATCTCTGAGTGGACAATAATTTTGATTCTTAAACCAATCTGCCAATTTGATTTTTCGAAATAACTGCTGTATCTCAATCATAGATTCAAAGGCATCAAATCTTGGAGTGGGAACAAAGGATAGCCCTTTCTGTAACACCTGAATTTCGGTGGTATTAAAGTCTCTGTTTGATAAATTGACTACCAATTGGTCCGTAGTATCTTTTTCCTTGGGAACCTCACTGTTGAATCCTGTCTTGTTCTCTTGCCTCGGCCCCTCCCCTGTTCTATTTCCAAAAAAGACCGTGTTGTATTTGGCCTGGTTGCCTCAAAGGATGCATTATCATTATATCTACTGGTCCCTTCTTCCGGACTGGTGGTATTGTCTCCTGATTCACTTAAGAATGAAACTGACGTCCTTGGTGTATAGGGCATTCTGGATTTTCTCCAACTGTATACTCTGTTCTCCTGGTAGTCCCTAAGGTCCCTGTGGTGTTAAAGTTTAATTGGGCATTTAATTATTATTTTTTGTATATATTTCTTCCAGGGTGCATCATATACACCAAATGTGGAGAGTGACACAATCCCATTATTGGGGATATATATAAATCAGCCCCGCTGGAAAAAACCTTTGCCTGTTACTCAAACCATTTAGGTGGGTTTATTTTTTTAAAAAAACCTTATATATTGAAAAGACAAAAAATCCTCCATCTGGGGCACTACTAAATGTCTTATTATCTTTGTTGTTTATTTTCAGTGATTGGGCCACTGAAGAAGACATTATTGTCGAAACGCGTTTGGCCAGAATCATAAGAGCCTTGTTTTTACTTTGTTACTATACATATGTATTTCTATTAGTTTTCTTTGGTGATAAATATATTATTTTATTAAGTATTAAAATTTATTACATATTTTCCCCTTAACTTTCTTTTTTTGGTTTGTTTTGAGGATTTTGGTTAAGGTTAGCACCTTGTTGTTTGTGTATAGAAATATTGGCAACAGTTATTAGGGAGGACAAGAGATTGAAAGGAATAGGAGGGGAGGATAAAATAAAAATTAATATGTTTGTGGATGATACTTTATTGACACTAGAAAATTCGGGGGGAGTATAGAAGAAATAAAACAACATTTGAGAGAATTTGGAGAGATTACAGGGTTACAGGTAAATTGGGGGAAATCAGAAATGATGTTATTTAATTATGATAAAGTAGAAAGGGATGAGTGTAGTTTAAAACTAGATCTGAAGGTTAAAAATATAGTGTGCTATTTAGGAGTTTATGTTACGAAAGATTTAGAAAAGTTAGAGGAAATAAATTTTAGTAGTTTTAAAAAAAGATAATGAAGACGTTAGAGGCTTATAGGAAATTAAAGCATTCATGGTTTGGTAGAATAGCGGTTATTAAAATGAAAATATTACCAAAGATTAATTTTTTGTTTAGAATGTTACCAATTAAAATAACAGAAGTAGAATTAAGAAGTTGGCAAAGTATGATAAATAATTATTGTAACGGAGATAGAAAAGCAAGAATTAATAAAACATAATGGTATAAGATTCAAAGGAAAGGAAGGTTGGGACTCCTGAATATAAAGATGTATTATATAGCTAACCAATTAAGATACGTTATAAATAGTATAGTAGGGAAAGAGGATTTAGAATGGTTAAAGACGCAGACAGGAGAAATAGAGTTAGAGTTACAAAATATTTTTTTTAGTAAAATACAAAAGAATCAACTGAAGGATATGGAAAATCCCATCCTAAGGAATATCATAGAAATTTGGGGAAGGTATAAAATGAAATTAATACCAGGAATTTCTCCTCTAAACCCAGTTGTTTTATTGGAAAACTTCCCAGGTAATTTGAGAAGAGAATTGGAAGGGCTACTGAGGGAAAAAATAATAATTAAAGTGAAAGACTGGTTAATGAGACTGGTTAATAAAAAGCAAATAGAAGAAGTTCTAAGAGGGCAAAAAAATATATGGTTCAAGTGTTTACAATTGGAACAATGGACACAACAATGGAAAAAGAATAATAAGGATTGTAGAAAGGAAACAAGATTTGAAAAGCTAATGGAGTCAAGAGAGAAGGAGGGGGAAATAAAAGTAAAAAAGGTATAATAAGTGAAATATATAATATATTGTTAGAGGAGGGTGAGTCACAAGAAATTTTGAAAACAATCTGGGAAGAAGATTTAAAAATTCAAATCACTGGGGATAGATGGGGGAAGATATGGGAACTAAGAACTTTAAAGTTGTTATCAATAAGGATGAAAGAAAATAATTATAAAATAATCTGGAGATGGTATCTCACTCCTGTAAGATTACATCAGATAGATAAGAAAATGTCAAAGCTATGCTGGAGGGGTTGTCAGGAAGTGGGGACTTATTACCATATGTGGTGGACATGTAAGTATATAAAAAATTTTTGGAAAAGAGTTTTTAAAGAAATAAGTGAAATATTGGGAAGAATGTGGAAGCAAGTCCAAATATAGCTTTATTGGGGATGTTTGATAAAGAATATGGGAATAATAATATAAGAGAATTGATAAACAACCTCCTGACACCAGCTAGGTTAATGATAGCTAAAAGTTGGAAAATACAAGGGAATTATAGTATAGAAGAATGGTATAAAGGAGTGTGGGATATTGCAATTAATGATAGATTAACATGTAAAATGAAAGTTAGGATGGGACTATCCAAAAAGAATGATTTTTAAAGTATTTGAGGATTATTTATAGAATATGTTTAAGGAAAGGGGAGAGGATGTACACCTTCAAAAGAATCACTGCAATTTTGGAAAAATGTATAATATAACAGAGCAATGAAGGTCTCAAGGGTAGGGGAGCACAGGGGGGATGTGGAGGGTTTGTTTATGTATTGTGTTTACTTTATGTATTATATGTTGAAAATTAAATAAAATTTATATATATATATATATATATATATATACAAAGTCACCCCAGATTAAGTGGTCAATGGGGCAAATCTCCTTCCCCTCACCTCATTGTCGGGACTATTGTAGGGGTCCAAGTGAACAGGCTCACTTGGCCAGCGAAGGAGGAGGACCACTGGAGGGGTTGCCCCTCAAATATCAAGACTATCGGGAGCTCCGCCTCTGCAACGACTACAGGACCCTGAACCAGATTACAATCCAGAATAGGTACCCGCTACCCTTGATCCCAGACCAGTCCATGGACATGCAAGGGGTTGACTTTCCCTAACAGTGAATGTTATCGCGCATGGAGAAAAGAACTGGACTTTCCCTGTACCAAAATAAAATGGAAGAGGGGGAAATGGCGCAATCACAGCGATATCACAGCAGGATGGGTACGACGTCATGTACATGCTATGCTGCAAACCCAGACACCAGGCATGTCGAGAGTGCACTAAAACACTGGTGTGATGGCGCTCTAAGACTATTATCTTCCTATATCCAATTGAACATACTAGGGGGCATGCTTTATGAGCAGGCTGCAACTCGTGTGGGCCTTCTTTTTGTGGTTTTCTATAGAAGCCCCCAACTGTCTTTATGCCACTCAGAGTAGCCTGAAATCTTGCTTTATTCCTGCAATGTTAAGAAGAATTTTATTTAAAGTTATGCTGAGGTTATAGTCAACTTAATCATCTCTCCAGATGTGAAGCCTAAAAACCCATAACATTACATAGGGACTCTCCTTAGTGCTGTTGATTTAATTTCCACTTAGAGTGAAGAGGGATCTTGGGAGAGGTGAGAACTCATGCTCCTCAATTGCCCCTTTTGAGGTCAATACATGGCTGACTTGTCATTACAATTATAAATCTGGATAGAAGATGTCCTTCTTCTCAAAGCTCAGTAATTTTGTCCTTGAGCATTTTCATATTGTGTCTGGCAGAATAATTAATTAATTAATTAATTAAGAGTTTGCTTATTTTAAAAAAAACACCTGGTTTTCAGAGCACAGTGTCCTCACAAGGTGACTTACAAGATCATGAAATACATGAAAATACAGTTACGAGCATCCCAGAGGTCATCTCAATGGTCATCTAGTGCAAACTGCTGATCTTCACCACAGCAGTGCCCAGGAAATGCAAAGGGCAGGGAAAGTTGATGGCAGCAATAAACTTCCTTGTAGTTCCTGGCAGCTGGCAGTTGTTCTGGCTGCCTGCACCGAGTCTAGATCCCACAGCCTGAAACTGGATGCTCTAGGCTCCTTGTGGAAGTCTTCACAGTGGCCAGCTAGTGGCTCTGTTGTCCCCCACCATGGCCGCAATTGGGAAACTCAGGGCAAAATAAACAGTTCTTCCCCTCCAGTTGCTGCTGTGGTGCCTCAGTGGCTGGCTGATGTTCTTTGGTGGCGGACATAATAGCGGCTGGCAGGTGAGAGTCAAAAGAGGGAAGAGCCTCATGAAGATAACTTCTCAGCAGAGCTGGTGGTAGACTTCACTCCATCTGCTGCAGCCTGTGCAATGGCTTTAAATTATTTATTTATTTATTTATTTATTCATTCATTCATTTATTGCATTTTTATACTGCTCAATAGCCGAAGCTCTCGGGGCGGTTTACAAAAATTTAAACCATGACAATTATTCAAAATATAAAACAACAACAGTATAAAAATGTAGCATAAAAATACAATATAAGAGCACAAGCAGGATAAAGCCAAGCAGAAATTCAGAAATTAATACAGATTTAAAATACAAATTTAAAACAGCAAAGTTTAAAATTAAATTGATAAACTGTTAAAATATTGAGAAATTAAAAAGGTCTTCACCTGGTATCTAAAAGAATATTATGTAGGTGCCAGGCAAACCTCTCTAGGCCGCTCATTCCACAGCTGGGGTGCCACAGCAGAGAAGGCTCTCCTCCTGATAGCCACCTGCCTCACTTCCTTTGGCAGGGGCTCATGGAGAAGGACCCTAAGGATGATCTTAGGGTCTGGGCAGGTACATATGGGAGGAGCCCCAAGACATTTAGGGCTTTGAATGTTAATAAAAGTAATACATTTGCTGGGCACTTCCAGAATAAAATCTCTGGCATCTGTCAGGACTTAGACTCCAGTGTTATAGCAGGTGAATCTAGTGAGGTATCCAGAGCACAGGCTTGTCCTGTTTTCTTGGATGAGTTTCAGTTGGTACAGCTCGAGGACGTTGACAAGGTGCTTGGGCAGGTTCGTGCAACCACTTCCATATTGGATCCTTGCCCCTCTTGGCTAATAAAAGCTAGCAGGGATGGAACAACTGGCTGGGCCAGGGAAGTGATTAATGCCTCTTTGCAAGAGGCCTCCTGAAAGAGGCAGCAGTGAGACCATTCCTAAAGAAATCTTCCCTGGACCCTGAAAATCTTAATAACTACAGGCCAGTAGCAAATGTTCCATCCCTGGGCAAGGTCCTGGAGCAGGTGGTTGCGAGCCAGCTCCAGGCATTCTTGGATGAGACTGATTATCTGGATCCTTTTCAGTTGGGTTTCAGGCCTGGTTTTGGTACGGAAACAGCCTTGGTCGCCCTGTATGATGACCTATGTCGGGAGAAAGACAGGGGGAGTGTGACTCTGTTGATTCTCCTTGATCTCTCGGCGGCTTTCGATACCATCGACTATGGTATCCTTCTGGGACGACTGGCTGAGTTGGGAGTGGGAGGCACTGCATTGCAGTGGTTCCGCTTCTACTTGGGGGGTCGGCTCCAGAAGGTGGTGCTTGGGGAACATTGCTCGGCCCCGTGGATTCTCCAGTATGGGGTTCCACAGGGGTCAGTTTTGTCCCCCATGCTGTTCAACATCTACATGAAACGGTTGAGTGCAGTCATCTGGAGTTTTGGAGTACGCTGATGACACGCAGCTCTATTTCTCCTTTTCATCTTCATCAGGTGAGGCTGTGGATGTGCTGAACCAGTGCCTGGCTGCGACGATGGACTGGATGAGGGCTAATAAACTGAAACTCAATCCAGACAAGACTGAGACGCTGTTAGTGGGTGGTTCCACTGACCGGATGGAGGGTGTTCAATCTGTTCTGGATGGGGTTGCACTCCCCTTGAAGGAGCAGGTTCGTAGCTTGGGGGTTCTCCTAGAACCATCTTTGTCACTTGAGGCGCAGGTGGCCTCAGTGGCACGGAGTGCCTTCTACCAACTTCGGTTGGTGGCCCAGCTACGTCCCTATCTGGACAGGGATGACCTGGCTTCAGTTGTCCATGCTCTGGTAACCTCCAAGTTAGATTACTGCAATGCACTCTACGTGGGGCTGCCTTTGAAGGTGGTTCAGAAATTGCAGCTAGTGCAAAATGCAGTGGCCAGATTGATAACTGGAACCAGTAGGTTCGAACATATAAGACCTACTTTGGCCCGCTTGCATTGGCTGCCTGTATGTTTCCGAGCCCGATTCAAGGTGCTGGTTTTAACCTATAAAGCCTTACACGGCTTGGGACCACAATACCTGATGGAACGCCTTTCCTGACATGAACCTACCTGAACACTACATTCAACATCTAAGGCCCTCCTCTGAGTGCCTCCTCCGAGGGAAGCTCGGAGGTCGGCAACAAGAGAGAGGGCCTTCTTTGTGGTGGCCCCCCAATTGTGGAACGATCTCCCTGACGAGGCCCGCCTGGCACCAACATTGTTATCTTTTCGGCACCAGGTCAAGACTTTTCCTGTTCTCTCAGGCATTTGGCAATATCTGAGTAACCTGGGTTTGTTTTGTTTTGTTTTGTTTTTGTAGCTTTTTGAAGAGTTGTGGTGGTTTTTAAATGTACAGATTGTGTGTATGTTGTATGTTTTTGCTGTTTTAATTTTTGTATATTGTTTTTAATTTTTTTTAATCCTATGTAAACTGTCCAGAGAGCTTCGGCTATGGGGCGGTATACAAATGTAATAAATAAATAAATAAATAAATAAATAATACTAGCACTTTGAATCAGGCCCGGACAGTGACTGTTGTGCTGTGATGATATTTTCATATCCAAATGTTTCATGTAGCTTTGCCTTAATAAACAAAGTTATCTTGGATATTTTCTGGCCTCACCATCCTTATCATAACCTTGACAGAGGATACTATGATAGCCATGCATACACTAGTGGCCAAAGGCAAGTAACACCCTTAGCCCCAGTTTCCAGTCTGTAAACTTCCAACGTTATTGGGAGGTAAATATTGTAAAACAGTTTGTTATATAAAAATGCTATAGTAACGAAACATTAGGAATAATTTATGTCTATTTGAAGGGAGGATTAGCTGGTGATGTAAGCAGAAGGAAGGGCCTGTACTAGAAAATCCTGTCTGGATTCCTCCTACAGAGGCCACGGTTTGGAACAATTAATAGGAAAATTTACAGAATTAGCCGTAGAGACCTATATGTGTTTTACTTTTGCTACTACTTTATATTAGATAAAGAACCAATTCATCACAGAAACAACCTTTATATTAAGCAGCAGTAGTTAGAAGAGTGCCATTTTATTTATTTATACTATTTATAGGTTGTCCTATAATGGACGTTCTCTAGGCAGCTTCCAATATAACACAAACACGTTAAAATAATTACAATAAAATGCAATGCAATGCAACAACTAAATCATAACTATTTGGAGATACCACTTTATGAACAGAGAGCAGAGGAATACAACACTGCAATATCAAGTAAATTAAAAACATAAAACATAGGAAGAAAAATTCACAGAGCTACAGAACTAAGCCAATACAGAAGAACAGTCCTGTTGGATTAGAACAAAGGTCCATCTAGTCCATCACCTGGTTTCCCACACTGGCCTAGTGGAAGCCAGGAATTGAATTTAAGAACATAAGAAGATTCATGCTGGATCAGATTAACAGTCCATCCAGTCCAGTATTCTGTTCACACAGTGGCCGACCAGCTGTCAATGGGAAACCCATAAACAGCAACTGGTGTACATGGGCTTACTGCCTCTGATACTGGAGGTAGCATAGTGCCATTGAGTGCCATAATCTTCTCCCACAGATGTTTCCCAGCAATACTGGAGGTAATATACAACCATCATGACTAGTAGTCATTGATAGACTTATCCTCCATGAATTTGTCTAATCCCTTTTAAAAACTGTCTTAATTTGGTGGCCGTTAACACATGCTGTGGAAGTCAATTCCATAATTTAACTATGTGTTTATGTGAAAAATATGCCACAGTCCAGCATATTTACAGAGCTGGAAGAAATCCTGTGATTCAGCCTAATAATCATAACCTTAAGGCAGGATTCATTTCAACTATCAGATCCATCAACCTGCCTGCAGTTCATTTCACACAAAATACACTATGCCAGAGCTGCTGGCTGAGGAATGCTGGGCATTGTGGGACTTTTTTCTGTCTAAAAATGCATAGGATTGCTCCCTGAAGGAATGTTTAGTCAAATATTGCAAATAGCCCAACCAAATGAAATCATATCACATGCTATAGGAGAAACATAACCTTACCTGTGTTGCTAACCTATCCAATGCAGAAACAAATTTCTTCAACTTACTATATGTGCAGATCAGTTTGAACCTGATAATGAACCAAAACCCATCCATTAAGAAAGCAAAAAGTTTCCGAGGCCAGTCAAAGCAAGACCACCTCATGCAACATGTTTGTTGGCTGGCTCATTCATTAGAATGAACCTTCCCACCCATTGTAGACCTGAAACATCCTGGGAAATACTGACAAATGAGAAGTAACACATCACGAGAATAGGCATTAAAACTGTGACCAATTCAAAAGATACATATTGAGCGTCATCAGATGAGCGTTTTATCGCACCTTACCCATGCATTTCCCACTCCTTCTGGACTTCTTCCTGTCACAAAATAAGACCCCAGTAAGTCCGACTTATTTTTAGAAGTGAAAGTTGCTGCGATCTCTTGCTGTGTGCAGGAAAAGCGGCGTGATAAAAATGCCCACTGAGTGGCCACATGGACTTTGTTTACTTCCTTTTACTTCTCTGTGAGAAAGAAGAAGTATTGTGCGAAAGAAGTGGGGGGGGGGGGAGAAGTGACGGTAGGGAACTGTGATTTTCCCCCTGTCTGATGAAGCCCATTGTTGAATACAGAAAATATGAACACCATTCTACTTCTGCCAGGTCAGCCTGCCCAAGTGAATCTTTGGCTCTCTACTTATTTTTCACACCATCTGGTGCGCTGCTGATATTTGCAGGGGGTGGGCCAGTTTACTTCTCATCCCTCTTGTCATTGTATGTGATCCATTGTTGTTGTAATAGCAGTTAATGATGTTTTTTAAGAATGTTCTCTTGCTTTCCAGGAAAAACCCAAACCAGGAATGAAGAACTGAAACTGCAGTTATTGGTTATTATATGCCTCTAAGCCAGGGATGGGCAACTTGTTGCACTCCAGGTGTTTTGACATACAAATTCCATCATCCCACCAGTAGATATGTTGGCTAGGGCTGATGGGAGTTGTAGGCCAAGATATCCAGAAGGTCATAAGTTGCCTATTCCTTATCTAATGTCAGAAGGTGCTGACCAATAGAGTGCAATCTTATAAGAGGTCCAGAAGAGTACTTCAAAAGTACCCCACAGGATATGGATCACCTAAAACAACCATGCTAGTCTTGTGTACACTTTGCTACAAATATCTCATGTACCATTAACTTTGTTAAAGAGGTACAAGAGCTTGCCAGAGCCAGGTTAAGCTCATGACTCATTGGCTCAATTCGGATGACACGATAGTCAATGGTGGGCTAATAATCAACTTTACAGTTGTTCAACTAGGGGGTACTCCCCACACAACATGGTAATAAATAATCAACTGTGGTGTGGATTAGGATCAGTGCTGAGTTGACTATGGCAGCATTCGGATGACACAATAGTCAAAACAACTGACGATTGTTTCCCCCACACCAGTTGTTTATTGTGTCATCCGAATTGAACCATTGTCTCTCTTGCCACTCCCTTAATCACAACTGGAGCCTTTAAAAAACTCCCATTTGTGTGGGCTTGGTCTTGGCATGCCATGATGGCAAGTGACAGAATGTTTGGACTTCTCTATGAACCCCACTGCAGCTATGTTACAAGAACATGTTGTTGGAAGATCTTGAGTTCTTTATGATGTTAATTTTATGAAGATCCATCTTAATGGATCCCAATGTTCAGTTTTGGCTATATGATGTGTATTGCACTTCTTTCAGTTTGTTGGTTAACTGATATTATTTATCTGAAAGAATCAGAAAGAGAAAGGCATCTATCTTTTCAGCTGGGGAGGGTAGTGCTGCCAGCTGGAATGAACAAGCTAGTAACTAGGGATGTGCACGGACCCCCCGGATCGGATTGGGACCCGGATCGGGACCTCCAATTTTGTCATGGATCGGTTCGGACAAAATCGGAGGCCCCCCGGATCGGATCGAGTCCGATCCCGATCCAAAAATCGTAAATTTTTGGATCGGCCACCATTTTTTTCCCCATAGACTTGCATTGCAATGCAAGTCTATGAGGAAAAAATGGTGGCGGGTGGGTGAGGGGGGGCCTAACTCCCTCCCCCCCGGGGCCGTCCGCTGTGGACGGCCCCGGCAGGTAAGCCCCCTCCCCCGCGCTCCCTACCCCCCCTGGGGCCGTCTGCTTCCATCCGCTGGCGCCCGCGGACGCCCGCAGATAGAAGCGGACGGCTCCGGGGGGGTAAGCCCCCTTCCCCGCCACTGCTTACCTGTTAGGGCCGTTCGCTCCCGTCCGGCGCCGGCGGCTACTGCCAGCCGGCTTTGCGGCTTGCTCTAGAGTAGCGTGCCGGGTGATCACCCGGCGTGCCACCCTGGAGCAGGCCGCGGAGCCCGCTGGTAGTAGCCGCCGGCACCGGACGGGAGCGGACGGGCCGGAAAGGTAAGCGCCCCCCTCCTCCCCCCCCGCTGTCCACTTTCATTGGCGGGCGCCCGCTGGCGCCCACCAATGGAAGCGGCGGTGGGCGCCAGTGGGCGCCCGCCGATCCGCCGATCCGCCGAACCGGTTCGGAGCCTTTTCGGACCGGTTCGGATTGGATCGGCCGATCCAGCTGTCGGATCGGAAATCGGATAATTTATCTGATTTCCCACTGGACCGGACTCGGATCGTGGATCGGGTCCGATCCAGTGCACATCCCTACTAGTAACTCCTAATCCATTTGATCCTGTGTACCAGGAGGAATAGGGATATTTTCTGTGAGAGAACAGATTTCTAGGACAAACCATTTATCTTTCCAAATAGCTTAATGACTCCCTTAATTCCTTTACTTCCATCCATCTCCTGCTAAGAAAGACACACCCCAGAATATTTGTGTCTCAGTAGGTGTGGCCACCTGGCACTTGAGGTCACTATGTAATCAAGAGCCTCTGCTGGTTCTGCTTACACCAAAGTACATGATTGTACCGCTTCCCAGTCATTGAACTAGTCATACCAAGACAGAAGTGCCTTCTAGGTTATTTCCCTATTACCTGCTAGCCTGGTGCTGCATGCAAGAAATACATTTTTCTATATAGGTCTGTAGGGCAGGGGACTTTGTGCATGATGACCAAGTGTGACAGGTTCTGTAGGTTAATGAACACATGTCATGGTGAGAACCTCTTATGGGAACAACTACTTCACTCAATTCTTATTGTAGATATCCCATTGGCAGCTGGTTGGTCACTGTGTGAACAGACTGCTAGACTACATAGGCCTTTGGTCTGATCACAGTATGGCTGTTCTTCTGTTCTTAAGAGGGAAAGTCCAGGAGGAAAAGCATGGCAGAGTCTATGGCTGAATTCGGACAACACGATAGTCAATGATGGGGTAATAATCAACTTTACAGTTGTTCATCTAGGGGGTACTCCCCACACAACATGGTAATAAATAATCAACTGTGGTGTGGATTAGGATCAGCACTGAGTTGACTATGGCAGCATTTGGATGACACGATAGTCAATACAACTGACAATTGTTTTCCTCCCCCAGTTGCTTATTGTGTTGTCCGAATTCAGCCTATATGTTTGCTTATGAGAGCGGCAAGGGGAGAGATGGAATGAGCCTGACAAAATACTTAAATAAAATGGTAAGCAGTGAAGATTGCAGCAGTTCAGGAAAAAGTCAGATCCAGGAACTGGACCTTTGGGAGAAGAACAATACAGGCAAGAAAGTGGGGGACCTTAGTGGTAAGAGTGAGTTGGACAGTGATGGGCAACTTGTGGCCCTTTAGGTGTTGTTGGGAATGCAGCCAATGGTGAGGGTGATTGGAATTGTAGCCAACTGGATGTTATTGGACTGCATGTTGCCCACTCCTGGCCTAGGAGACAGAGGAATTAAGAAAGATTCCATGACCAAGGGTGTGTGAAGGAACAGAAACAATTGACATGAGATACAAAAGCAGAAATTCAAAGGGGGGATGGGTGAAGTAGGCAAACTTGAAGGAACAAAGGCCCAGTAGGGAAAGGAAGTCTGGAGAAAGTCACATACAGAGCTTGGAGATAGGAGGGTTACATGTTACTGGGTAGATGAGGGAACAAGCATTAAATTTCATAATGTGATTTGAAAAAAGCAGCCTGAAACTCTTTTAATAAAACACAAATTGATTTACTCATTAATACTTTAATCTGGATGAAGCCATGTGACATCATGAACCAAGATTGACATTTTGAATCATGGCTGAAATAGAATATGCTTGTAAAACCTCGGAGTATGGAATGCAAGGTGGATGTTCTGCAGACTATCATCCACTTTGAAGCTGAGGAACGGTTAATACTACACTCCAGATCTATAGCTTAAGTGTGGCAAGACCAGACAAAGCCAAATCAGACAGTACATACCCATAAAAGATTGTTTCACATTTGCACATTCGTTTCTCATCTCCTGACCTGACCTGACCTGACGTCTGGTGTAAGAAGATGCTTTTCAGTGATGGGCTTCATTAAAAAGAGCAACTGACAGAAAGGCATTAAACCCAATGGCGACATCTACTGTTTAAAGCTGCACATTATGCATTTTACTGAATAGACTTGATACCTATAGTACCATTAAAGATGCATCATTTGCAAATCACTCTTAATTTTTAACTGTACTACATCAGACAAGTCAGTCTTTGTCTTCAGCTATCAGGCTGCTCCAGCTTCAGAAGTGATCCCCTGAAATAAGCCAATGACAGTATATCTACTAAGAATATCCATGATTGCTAAATTCTAGCAGTTTGAATGATCTACTGCAGAAGAGCCACTAAAATGAACAAGAGGCTGAGCAACTCCCCTACAAGGGAAGGTTACAACACCTCAGACTGTTTAGCATGGGAAAAGGAGGCTAAGTGGAGACATGATAGAGGTGTACAAAATTATTCATGGTGTGGAGAATGTAGATAGGGAGACATTTTCTCCTCTCATAACACTAGAACCTGGGATCATCCCATGAAGCTGATTGGTGGGAGATTCAGGACAGATAAAAGGAAGTACTTCTTTACATAGCACATAGTTAAACTATGGAATTCACTACAGCAAGATGTAGTGATGGCCACCAATTTGAATGGCTTTAAAAGGGGGTTCGATGAATTCCTGGAGAAGGCTATCAATGGCTACTAGTCCTGATGGCTATGTGCTATCTCCAGTAGCAGAGGCGGTAAGCCTATGTACACAAGTTGCTGGGGAACATGGGTGGGAGGGTGCTTTTGCACCATGTCCTGCTTGTGGGTTTCTGGTCAAGAGCTGGTTGGCCATTGTGTGAACAGAGTGCTGGACTAGATGGACCCTTGGTCTGATCCAGAATGGCTCTTCTTTCTTCTGCAACTGCCTTTTTGTGTGTTTTTCTGGATTTAACCAACAATTAGTAGACATGGTACCAAATACATTTTAAAAAAAGAATAAAGAACCCTGACCACAAGTTTAACAGCTTCCTTCTTTCAAGACAGCATTTTTATATACTTTTAAGGATGTGCTCTTTACTCCCTTGTGCTTCGAACGTCAGCAGATTTGAAGGCAAAAGAAAATAAGGATGTAACGTCAACACACATCAGTCTTACGTAAAGATAACGTTTCCTCTTGGCAAAACATTTTTTAAAGAGTGCTACCTAGACGTGATAGCCAGGAACAAGCCAGAACAAACTCTGTATGACGAAGTGAGCAAATCTGCAACCAAAGAGCTACTTATGGGTTTAACAAACTGCTAGAGTCTACAAGTAAATTTATAAGACCTTTTCTAAATCTCTTTAGATTTACTTCAATAAATAATCAAGCAATTGCATACACAAAAGCAAATAAAATGTTTTAGAAATTGGTTTGACCCAGGAGTGGGCAACATGTGGCCCTCCAGATGTTTTAGCCTTCAACTCCTATCTGTCTTCACCTTGGTTGTGCTTGACTAGGGCTGATGGGAGTTGTAGGTCAAAAATCTGAAGAGCCACATGTTGTCCACTCTTGCTTTAATCCAAGTGTTATCTAACATACCCAACTGCTATACTGCATCCTTTCAATAGTCATACTTGTATTGTTTAACTTAAAGTGTAACTACGTAAAATATATGTTGCATACATAAAGCACACTCCAAACTCTGTACTATGAAGGTATGCAAGATTGACATTGTACTTCCCTGTCAACCTAGAGGGCAGGACTCCTATTTATCCCTGGTATCGTAGAGGGAATGTTTATGTATTTTCCACCAAAATCTATTTCTACTGAGATAATGCTAATTAGTTTTTATTTAGACTGAAAAAAATGTGTTCGGGGATTGTAGATTAGGAGTGGGCAGATCTCCAAATGTTTGGGACCTCAATTCCCCAAAGTCCCTGCCAGCATGACCAATGGTCAGGAATGCTGGAAGTTGAAGTCCAAGAATCTGTACATCTACTTTCTAACAACCCGTTGTAGATCAGCTGTTTTCAACTGGTAGGTCACTACCCAAAGGTGGGTCGCGAGACCAGTCCAGATGGGTCGCAGTAAAGCTGTTGCCGCCGTGTTGGGCAATTGTGAAAGTGGGTCCTATGTTGCAGGTTGGGAGTCTGAGGTGGGTCTCGGGTCTGGACCAGTTGAAGACCACTGTTGCAGATGGCAGACACCTCTCTAAGCAGGATGCAGTAGCACTATACTAATGCTTCTACTAGCAGTGTATATGCACTTTGGAATATAGGGGGGAAGGGGGCAGAACTTGAAAGGTTTGAGGCAATGGCTCAACAGAATGAATAGGTACAAATTAATAGTTATACTTAATCTCTCTTGGGTTGACGTGATAAAGACTTCAGGGAAGTAGGTAGTAAATAACAGGAGAGACAAATAATCCTTTTGTGGTTACAATTTTGTGATCTGCATCTCAAACTCAAAACATACACCCAGTTCTGAATCAAGGAAGCAAACACACACTGCAAAGTGTTTCTACAGGATTTTTAAATGTTGAAACAGATTGAAGAACAATCTGTACTACCGGAACGAAATTCATAATTAACAGAAGGAGCATGCCATTGATGGAATAAGAAAAGACCGTGTGATGTGCCCTTAGGAAAACTGAATTATTTTTAGCTCTTGCCTGAAAAGAGCTTGAGTATTATGGACTCTTTCTTTCTTTCCTAAAATTCTTTCTCTTAACAATGAAACCTATTAGCAGAAGGTCAAAGAAACTGGACTTACATCTTCCTCAGTGGTTAATGTGTATTGCTCTACGCAATATTGTGTATCGTGAGTAATACTGTGAGCAAAATGTGTTCCACTATTCTGGTCAATATTAGCACTGTTCCAAAGCTACTTAAAGCATCAGTTCAGGTG
Source organism: Anniella stebbinsi (assembly GCA_029215795.1). Taxonomy (NCBI): domain Eukaryota; kingdom Metazoa; phylum Chordata; class Lepidosauria; order Squamata; family Anniellidae; genus Anniella; species Anniella stebbinsi. Next base: position 221,623,053 of record JARDYH010000003.1, read on the forward strand.
CCGTAGAAAAAAGTTCAAAGTGGCAAAACATTTGGTGGAATGCAAAGGATTACAGGAATTGACAAAGAAATGCCCAGTGACTCCATATACGTAATACAGAAATAATCCAAATGATGGAAATAGCATAAGAAGTTACAGAAGATCAGGTTTAAGAGAAATGCCCATCTGTGATCAGAAATCATCAGTTCCAAAAGGAAGAACTGCATGGGAAGATACACACACACATCAAACCACATGAGTGGATCTAGTGTGGAAGCTAATAGTCACCATTTGTCCACCAACTCCAGTCTGAGGAACTGAAACACCGCAATGTCTTTTCCCAACAACACTTGGCATGTTTTTGCAACCAAAACTTGTCAGTGATTGAACATGATGTTAACATGATCAGAACACTGGGCCTCCCTCTTTCAATTGAAGACTGAGCAATGGACTTTCCCCCACCCACCATGTCATTTAGAGATGGTTGTACTATGCTCCATTTTAGTGGAGAATTGCCCTTGGACATAGTCTACAAGCTGCAGTTGGTTGAAAACATAGAAGCTGGCCTCTTAATAGGGATAGGCAGTCAATCCCCCTTGTCTAAGCAAGTTTTTTCTTCATAGAGCTTAGATTAATGATAAGCCCCGATTTAAAATGGTTGATTTACATCAAGCTTTCCACTGATAGTTCATCACGATTCTTAAGGAATAGTGCAAGTCTAATCTCTAAAACATGTTCATTTACAACTCAATGCAGCATTTTACAATACCAAGGTGGGTTTATTCCCAGCAGTAAAGGCTGTTTATCAGTGGCAAAATTGTGGGAGAATTTAAGAATTGGAAGCTGTATCTGTACTATAAAGTCTTATGTTTTCCTTTCCAGTTCACTCTCCTGTTCTTTTCCATTCAGCCTCCATACATCCTTTCCTACATTTTCTCTCTGCCCTAGCTAACTCTGGTTTGCTTGGCCCAGCTCCTCTAAAGCATGAATACAAAAAAACAAAAAAAAACCTATCCAGTCTGTGTCTTTGCAAATTATGGCTTTGTTCAGAGAAACATAGGAAGCAGAACCTGGGACTTTCTGAATGCAGAGCAGGAGCTCTACCACTGAGCCACAGCAAAGCTCAGAAATTTAAGAAAGCAAGAGCTGTTAATACCAGACAGACATTTTTATGAGAAAAAAACTGAAGTGGATGTCCATGTTTGATGGATAGATAACTCAATTTGTTCAACAGTGACAGAGCCATTAATTCATTTATGAGATTGCAAGGGTAGGTTTGTCATGTTTGAAATTACATTGGATGCTGAATGTTATTTTTAAAATGAAAAAATAGTATATTGATTTTTTAAAATATAAAAAAAGATTTAATTTTTTTAAAAAATCCAATTAAAAAAATCATTTTTATCCACCTGACCTTATAGGTCTTGCAGTTGAGAAGACCTATAAACTGCACACACTTTTCCAATTACATGGAAAGGGACATTTTCGTTAGATCACACGAGGGGAAGTTAACTCTATTTGTCTAAATATTAGGTTGTTCCTTTATATTTGGCAATGAAGAATATTTCAAAAGTGACCTTTACACATAAACAAGTTTTTAAACTCCACAGGAGTTTAAATTTTCCAGGAGCAAACAATTCTTTGGTTAGGTTCGCATGTCACCTTAAGCCATGCCAGTTTATAAACTACTCCCCACACTATTGAACAAACTACTGTGTGAAGTTTATTTCCCCCGTCCTTGCACCTCCTCCCTCAACAGTCCTCCCGCTCAGCTACCATGGTATCCCAGCTTCCTTTGTGTTGGAAGCCAAATCCTGGCATTCCTGTGCTGCTGCTACATCACCTGCACCTCTCTGTTTGGCCTGTCTTGCACTAGGGGCAGATTATTCTGCCTCTGCTGGATCCCTACTGTTATCGGTGCATTGCCGATCGTTAACCGCTTTTCTGCTCCCCCCCACTCCACCCAACCAGCAGCACCCCAATCCTCAAGACATTCCATCCCTCTCCTCCTCCCACTACCACCTCCTGCTTCCCAGCCAGTTTTAAAAGCCGTTCCCTTATCCCCGCCCAAGTGCACCCAAAAAAAAAAAAAGGAGGGGGGAGGCTCTAACTTCTTGAGTTTGCTGGAATGGTGCAAAATTTTATATGCGGGGTCTCCTCATGGGGAGCATTCAAATGCTGTACTGGTTTTCCTTTTTCACAGAAACATAATCAGAAAAGGGGGGGTAAGATTGGAGCTGTAACTCTGTAGAACTTTGCTGGACTGCAGCCCAAACTCACACACTGGTGGCCTTTGTGGGGATGCAGCCACCGCACAGCGAAAACCCTGCGTGGCTAGTGCCATGCATTCAAAAAGGCATTGACACTTAGGAAGTTTGTAGAGTGCATTGCTGGGGGAAGGGGCGAGATCGGCAGTGACAAGGCAGAACCAGAAGACGATGCCAACTCTCGCACCGCATCTACATCACGTTCCTCTCTGGTTGACCAGCTGCACACTCTGGGGCGTCTTCTTTCTCTGCCTTGTCACCACTGATCCTTACCTGCTTCCTAGCATCCCCACTGCCATCGCCCCATCCATCCATTATGGGGATGCACCCAATGCACAGTAGAAACCCAGCGTTGCTATACCTCTGTACCAAAAAGAGGGTGACAGCTCAAAACCCTTAGAAGTTTGCAGGAATGGGAAAAACTTCACACACAGCTTCCCCTTGTAGTGATTACAAAGACAAAAGAGCAAAAATACCTTTGGATTAAAAAAGAGAGTGGCAACTCTAAACCCTTGGCAGTTTGCAGGAAATGAGGCAAAACTTCACACACAGCTTCCCCTAGTAGGAAGGCACCTGAGGCAGAACTGGTATCTGTACGGCTATGCCTCTCAGTAAGAAATGTGGGGGCTTCACACTTTGGAAATTTGCAGAGCTCACCAACAAGGGATAGCTGAGGGCAGAGACGGCAATCTGTTACTAGGCAGATCTCAGAAACAAAGATCTGCCAGCTGGAGCAGAGAGGCAGCAGTTGTTTTGACTGCTCTTGCTAAGCAACTCTTTAATCTTGCCAAACCGATCTTTAACCCACTCTTTAAGCAACCTTGGAAAGCCAGACAACACTATAAGCCACAACGGCTTAAATAAACTATACTGCAGACCATAGCTTAACAGGGAGGCTTATTTTGGCTAAATAACCCACCATGTTTGGGGGAAACCGCTCACAGACAACACAATAAACTATCATGGCTTATTCAGAAAAATAAATCATAGTGGCTTATTGTGAACCCAGTCTTTGTCTTTTGAGCAAGCATAGTTATTCTGATAGCCTTGGAACTCTGGTTACAATATCCAAGTTGATTTGCACAGCAAGGATAATTCTGCTTGAGAGGTTTTGTACAGTAAAACGTTACAAAAATATTAAAATAACATTATTTGGAGTGACAATGCAAATTTGCTGCATGCAGTATTGCTTTCCTATTGATGGAGTTCTCAGTACCAAATAAATATATTTTAATTAATTATTCAGAATTCAGTTCTTAATACATATTGAGATAAAATTATCAATAAAAGCAACCTTGATAATGCTTAGTACTAACATTCAGATCCTGACCATTTATATTAACCTGTTTGCTCACAAAACCAATTGCATTTTTAAAATGGCATTCTGACAGTTGTTGGCATAGTCCATCCTATGTATTTACAGGTTGGCACAATTGAGTCATTGACTGATTCACATGACATGACAGCTCACATAGCTTAATTTACCTGTGGGGGTTGTTGTGCTGGGTATCTGTGGGAGCCATTTTTGCATGGTTCCCATAATTACCTGGCTTATTATGCTATGTGAACTTAGGCAGCCCATGGCTTGTTTTAGTGTTATTTGAGCATTATCTAACTCTCAAACAATCCCTGCTGCCTGTGTTAACACAACACAAACCACGGCGGCATGCAAAAATGACAGCTCCCACGGGTTAAGCCACGGTGGGCTGTTGTGACATGTAGGCTGACCAGATAAAATCCGGGTCAGGGCTCATGTAACTTTAACAGTTGTAGAGAAAAGGGAATTTCAGCCAGTGCCATTTGTATGCAATTAGTTCCTGGTGAAATTCCCTCTTCATCACAACAGTTAAAGTTGCAGGCACTATACTAGAGTGACCATATACAAAAGAAGGGAGGGCCCCTGCAACTTTAACTGTTGTGATGAAGAGGGAATTTCATCAGGAACTAATTGCATACAAATGACACTGGCTGAAATTCCCTGTTCTCTACAACTGTTAAAGTTACATGAGCCCTGACCTGGATTTTATCTGGTCACCCTAATGACATGCAAACAGGCCCTTTGTATCAGCTCTTATGCTTTCACTGTGAGAATGGAGACAATGTCGCAGAGAGACTCCAATAGCCTCCCCCCTCGCGCGCTCCAAAATCTGGCTTTACATGCAACACTGCTCTTCAAACGGCACACCCATGCACATGGATTTACTCCTGCTTCTGCTAAATGTAGCCTGTACAATAGACTCCTGAGAAGTGAATAGTGGGATTCTCAAAATTAAAGCACACAAGAGCATTCTTCATGCCTTCTTTGTGTGTTAAAAAAAACACATGAGGAGTGCGCCAGTTCTACCCGTCTCCGCTGTTGAATCAATCACCTACTCGATGGATGCAGGAGGTGCTCCTTTTCAGACTGTTGCCCTCCCTCCATGTATATGGAGCAACAGATGTGATGACAAGAGAGCGATGGGGCTGGAGCACTCCTCTCCGTATATGTTCTTTTAACACACAGAGAACAATGCATGATGAGGGCTAAGGACTTCAGCTGGTCTTTTCAGGCCACAGTGTGCTCAGAAGAGTGGTGTCACATAAGGAGGCTACATGCAAGGGAATGTTACCAGGGTCCTACAGGAACTGCTCTGCACACTATTACTAGTGCAAGACTCAAGCTTTAAGAGAGGAGGGTTCACTTTGCTTTAAGGAAACTACTCATGAGAAGTTCTGAAGTAGTGAGCAGATAAGAAAACTTGCATGTAGAAGAATAAACCACCCAAAGTAAATCACATCACAACATTTTGGTTTGTGCAGCCCTTTATTAGCAACTAAAATAGAAGATATTTGTTGTACAACACGGGTAGTAATTGACTATATTGGAGTTTTATTATATTCTAATACAGGATCTTTTATAAACGCATTTTTATTAAAAAGCTTCCACCCTTTTCTGTTTACGACTTGCAAAACTATTCTGAAAGCAGAGTACATGTGCACAGGTCTGCAGAGTGCAAATCTGGGATGTGGTAAATGCTTTACATGTTGTATTTGCAAGGACCATCTGCCACCATACCTTTATAGCCACTGGTTTTTAGAAGTCACAACATTTTGACACCAGCCTTCCTTCCCTTGTCCTAAACAAGAAAGCATTTTAAAATGAGTTGTAACTAAGGAAGGACTACACCTACTAGAAAAAAGAAGAGTTCTATTAGTTTGAGGTTTCAGTGTACCCAAAGAACAGGAACTGCATCTTTGTAAGGGCAAGGCTGGGACCCCAATTGAGTGTGCAGGTGTCATCCCTGAGTAGTCAGAGGTTCAGTGGACCATTAATGCGCCTGCTGCATAACTCACTGAGCTGTCTTGCCAGTTTCGACACTGACTTGACTGAGCATAATTCAAAAATGAGAAGCTCATGTTCATTCCATTCTTCTGGAGCTCTGTTATAGCCTAGAGGGAGGAAAAGCCAAAAGATTCATTTTTAAAAAATAAAACGGTTTCTAACAGTACTTTGACACCTGTTACATATCCATAATGAACATTAAAACAAAATCACACTAAACTATATCTTCATTTGCAGAAAATTCTGTATTTTTTTCTATTAGTCATAGGGAGAGCCTATTCCCTAGTATATGCTTGCTACTATTCAAGTGGTCAAGACCTCTTTCCAGTGTCCATATTCCCATAAAGTAAAATTCAAGCAGCCACTAAATAGAAGAAGGGAGTAAGCAAGTGATTGGTTGTGAAGAACTATACAAGCGGAGAAAGATTCAAGCTGAACTAAATTATTTTTTTTAGAGCTACAGGCAGAAATTGCCAGGGTCCCAGCCTCTCATGCTCTAAGGAATAGACATAGGCTTGGCTCGCACATAACGACAACCCAGAATATACATTGAGAATGACCTGGTTTACACAATCACTGCTGCCACCATGGCATGTGCTAGTATGTACCAGGCATTTTTTGAATATTCAAACCACAGTCATGGCTTCTGTCATTCAAACCTGGGGACCGTGGCTTATGCAAGAGTTCAACAACTCATGGTCTGTTGTATGTGAGGGTTATTTAACCATCCTATAACCCATGGTGCCTGGGTTTGGATGATACGACAAGCCCATGTGCAGTTTGGGTATTCATAATGGTCACCGGCATGTGCTGCAGCCACGGTAGACCAACTAAGCCACAGTGGGCTGTTCAATCGTCCAAACTGCCTCTATGAATTGTTACTAAATCCTGAATTCAGGAAGAAAACACATGGTTTGTTGTTGGATTGTGAACTCTGGGTTGTTCGTGGTTAACAACCCATAGTTAAACTATAGTGCAAGATTCATATGTAGCAACACCCAATGATTCAATGATAACCCATAGTCTGGGTTGTCATTATTTAAGCCACGGTGTGCTGCACTGTGGCTGAATAGCTAGCCAGCAGGGTTAACAGGTAAGAACAACCCATGATTCAACAACAACTGGACAAGCTGCTTGGACGAGTGAGGGGGACGACTTGCCCTCTCGATCCCTGTCCTTCATGGCTGGTCGTCCAGGGAGGAGATGCGGTTAGATCGCAGTTACAATATATTATTAATGCATCTCTCAGGGAGGGGAGTTTTCCATCATGTTTAAAAGAAGCGGTGATACGGCCGCTTCTAAAGAAGCCCTCCCTGGATCCCCTGGACTTTAATAACTACAGACCGGTATCAAACCTTCCATTCTTGGGCAAGGTGATCGAGAGGGCGGTTGCCTTTCAACTCCAGGTAGTCTTGGATGACACTGATTTTCTAGACCCATTTCAAACTGGCTTCAGGGCGGGATACGGAGTTGAGACTGCTATGGTCGCCTTAGCGGATGATCTACGCCTGGGTATTGACAGGGGGAGTGTGTCCCTGTTGGTACTTTTGGACCTCTCAGCGGCATTCGATACCATCGACCATGGTATCCTTCTGGAACGCCTGAGGGGATTGGGAATCGGGGGCACTGTGCTTCAGTGGTTCCGGTCCTACCTCTCGGGCAGGTTCCAGATGGTGATGCTTGGGGATAGCTGCTCTGCAAAGAAGGAGCTGCTGTGTGGCGTACCGCAAGGTGCCATCCTTTCCCCAATGCTGTTTAACATTTATATGAAACCGTTGGGAGAGATCATCCGGAGGCATGGGGCGGGGTGCTATCAGTATGCTGATGACACCCAAATATATTTCTCTATGCCTTCGACAACATCGTCAGCTAAGGATAGTGTGTCTCCTCTGAATGAATGCTTGGAGGCGGTAATGGGCTGGATGAGGAAAAACAAACTGAAGCTGAATCCAGACAAGACGGAGGTGCTTGCTGTCAAAGGCCGCAACCTGGGTTTGGAGGTGTGTCAACCGGTTCTGGATGGGGTTACACTCCCCCTGAAAGACTGTGTTCGCAGCTTGGGGGTGCTCCTGGATCCGTCGCTCCAAATGACAGCCCAGATAGATGCGACGGCCAGGAGTGCCTACTATCAGCTTCGGCTGATACGCCAGCTGCGCCCCTTCCTAGAGTTGGAAGACCTAAAGATGGTGGTGCACGCGCTGGTAACTTCGAGGCTTGACTTCTGCAATGCGCTGTACATAGGGCTACCTTTGTGCCTAGTCCGGAAACTTCAACTAGTTCAAAATATGGCAGCCAGGTTGGTCACCGGTACATCTAGGAGTGACCATATTACTCCAGCTTTAAAATCGCTCCACTGGCTGCCAATTAGTTTCCGGGCGAAGTATAAAGTGTTGGTCATTACCTTTAAAGCCCTACATGGTTTGGGTCCAGGTTACCTGCGGGATCGCCTTCTCCCGTACAATCCGCCCCGCACGCTCAGGTCCTCTGGGAAGAACTTACTGCGGTCGGCCAAGACTAGGCTGACAACTGTTACCCAGAGGACCTTCTCTTCTGCCGCTCCCAGACTGTGGAATGACCTGCCAGAGGAGACTCGTCAACTTAACAGTCTTTTAGAATTTAAGAAAGCTATAAAGACTGTTCTCTTCCGGCAGGCATATCCAGTGTAATTTTTAGAATGTTTTTAGGATGTTTTAGGATGTTTTAATGATGTTTTAGGATGTTTTAATGCAGTTTTAATAATATTTGTCATGTTTTAATTAGTTTTATGTATTTTATCATGCTGTTGTTCCCCGCCTCGATCTAGATGGAGAGGCGGGTAAGAAATAAATCGTTATTATTATTATATTATTATTATAGGCTGAATTCAGACAACACATTAAGCAACTGAGGGTGGGGGAAACAATCGTCAGTTGTGTTGCTTATTGTGTTGTGTGGAGGGTAACACGCCGCTCACAAACTACTGACGGTATGCTATTCTGCCCAAATAAGCAACTGAGAGAAACAACTGGCTTGCAAGTTGTTTAGCTCAAAGCCAGTTGTTTAAAGTGTTGTGTGGAGGGGTGAGTGTGTTAATGGCGTGTGATGAGTGGGTTAAAACACAAGCCCATAGAGGCAGGCAGCAAGAGCGACCAAAGCGGCAGCTGCCACTCTACTACAACTGGTGCAACTTGCAGAGGCTGCTCGCCAGCCCCACCCACCCATAATTGTGTAGGAGTATGTTGTGTGGGGAATACCCACAAAATAACCAACTGTGAGTTGGCTACTCAACCCACCATTGACTAATGTGTTGTCTGAATGCAGCCATATTCTGGGTTGACATTACATACAAATCAGATTACAGCAAAACCAACTATTTGCTGGGGATGCGTGAGCCACTTCTAGGTTGTAAAACAATTTATGAACTCCCCATTCTTAGGTGTGAGCATGATGTGTGAATCTGGATACTCTGGGTTGTTTATGGGTTAATTAAGCCAGAATTAACTTAACAACAAACTGTAGGTTAACTTTGGGTTGTTTAACCCATGACCAACCTGGAGTACCTGTGTTCAACACAGTATGCTAACAATCTACAAATGGGGCATTTGTAGGTTGTTTTGCAACCCAGAAATAGCTCATGTGATCCATGCATTCCCAGCAAATTGTGGTCAATTTACCCATTATTTGCTGCTGTGACATGCAAATGCACTCACACCTTACTCAACAGTAAAGAAGCAGCACTTCTTGCACAACCTGCCACAATGAAAAGCCCTAAACTCAGCACTAGCTTGTTCGAGAAAAGGAGGGAAGAGGGTAGTGGACAGAACTGTGTGTGTTATGGCTGCTACCTGGCTTTAATGTATGGGCAATGGCCAATGAAAACTGTGTGCAACAAAGGGTTTCATGAGCATTTCCAGTAGTTATAGAGCGGAGTTCAGTGTTCCACATAGCTCACTAATACTCCCCATTGTCAGCAGATGTAGATTAGATTATGTAAACTAAGGAAACAAATTTGTTTGACTGGTGTATTTATATAGAGAACTCAGCTTAACTTGCACATTTTTTTGTAAACCCAAGAGTACATGCAATCCTGGTAATGCAAAAGAAGACAACCTGTAATATTTTGACAAGATGAAGGAGCCAAACCTGATGTCCTTCGCAGACATATGGTCCCAACCCCATGCATGCAATTCTTACAGGAGCTGATTGATGAGTAGAAGTACATAACACCTACTGTATTTGCTAATTCGTCCTTGCAGATACCCCCAGAGGATTCTCCCTGCCCATCAAGTGTGCTCACTTCTAATATGGGAGCCTAGTTTATGGGGGCAGCTGGGGTGGATTTATTATTATTTATTTAAAATATTTCTAGGACTTTCAGGGCATGAGCCCTCCCAAGGTGGCCTTCAAAAATAGAAACATTTTTAAAATAATGGAGGGGAGGCATATGCAGTGTTCAGCCATCCCCCACTGGAGATGATGCACAGCAGGTGAAGCCCCCCAGCGAAAGCACTGGATGGAGGTTTCCCAGCTGCCAGTTCAGCTGTGCATCATCTTTACCCTCCTCTTCCCCAATAGAGGATGAGGCGGGGCATGTGAAGCACTTTGCATGCTGTCCCTTTTCTCTACTGGGAGGGGCAGCTAAGCATTAAGTAAGGGGAATCTTCTTGTTATCTCTGTGATTGCAGATTACAAGGCAATTCCTCTCTCTGCCTCATCCCTAGCACCTCCTCCCAGGCTGGAGGTGTGTGTGTGTGAGGGGTGGAGCTTGGGGCAAACAGCACCCATAGGGGCTGCCCAAGACTCCGTTGGCCGGAGGGGGAGGTTCCCCACGAGCTGGAGGTTCCCTACTGCAGTTCTATAGTTTGGGAATCATTGCATTCAAACTTTGTTTAATAGTACTTACATTTAGTAAAACGCCAATGGGATGTCTTCCACATATTGTATTATGATATTTCTTCAAGTAATTGCTAAAGGACACAGGGTCAAGCTGCTCTATAATGCTCATACCCTAAGAGAAGATCAAGACACAATTAATTCTAAAGCTATTACTTAAGACTGCATTTATCCACAAACATATATTTCATGCCTAGCATATTTTCCAAGAAGTAACTATTTTAAGAACAACATTTCTTAGGACATATGAAGAAAAGTTTAAAATAAACCCAGTGCCCTACAGCTTAGCATTACATTTGATAGTTAAATCTGTATTACTGTGCATTATGGATACAGAACAATTTGTGCATAAGATTGACACCAGCTCAACAAACTGCTGGAAAAATAGCAATTCTAGCTGTTCAGGTATCATCAAGATCAACGTAAAGGTGTTTTACACCCTCACCAGCACCGTGAAGAGTTTTCCCTTTGCATTTTAGCTACACATCCACAGGCTAGCATCCTGTGATAAAGTGACAAGGCCTACGCCCAATATATCTCAAAGTCCACCTCTTCTCATGCAACCCAATGTTGTCTCCAAGAACAACAAAGAGCATATTTTCGCAATAGTATTTGTAACCATTGATACTCGATGAAGTCTAGGAGCCCTGCTGGGTCAGACCAAAGCTTCATCCACTCTAATCTTGTTTCCTTCAGAAAGACATCTATAATTTATTTAGGTAAGTAAGTATTTACCATTTTTATCCTCAGCCAAAAAAACTGACAAATAATCAGTAAAAGACAACAGCCCTTGCCTGCAAGCTTAAAACTATTACAACTGATCATTCTCCATTTTGGATAAGTTCCCAGAACAACCTAAATCCTAGCTGCTTTGGGTTGCTTTTAAAACCCCTAAACTGATCATGAGGTACATCTGGGATCTCAGATGAGCTCTGCAGCAGCATTTTTGCTTTGAAGCTGGAAGTTGAGCTCATGCTTCCTGCTAGGCAAGCTTTTTTGCTGTTTGAACTAGGAGAGGAAAATAATCCTGAGTTTGTCCATTGATGAGTTAAAGCTTGAAAGGAGGCTTGTTTTCTGGGGCAATTCAGTCACACAGTCAGAAGTGGGGAAGGAAGAGAAGAGGGCACCACTATAGCTCCCACATACACTTATAACCTCGATGTTAGCATGCACCACATTTATCCTTACTCAAAAATATTTATTATTAAAGTTACTGGTTTAACTCAAAATGTGCCAGGAACTGTATCTGCTACCAAAATAGCCCCAATGAAAGCTTCTTTTCACTTATTTTGGCCTTCAGTCCTACCTCCATTTCTAGACAGCTAATGCCCAGCCAGGCCTTCACTGTGTTAAAAGTCCCCAAAGCCACATTTTTGTCATTTTGCCTCTCATTTTACTTAGCCCCACACTCACTAAGCTCTCCTTGCATAGCCAATGAATCAGTGTTGCTCACCTGAAACACTGGCTGTTTGTCTGCCCCTTGTATTGGTTGTCCAACAAAAACTTTGAAAAGATTATTTAAGCAACAAATAGTTCTATCATTTTTTGAGCATGTGTTTGTTAGTTTGCCAAGATAGCAGCAATTCCTGCTTATTACAAACACCACATTCTTTTAAAACTCTTGAAATAGCCCTGTTAAGTTTTCACGATAAAGAACCTTGCAAATGTTTGTTTACAGCTAACAACTGTGGGAAATGGGAATGCAATTAACATGTAGTATATGGTGTTCTGATCAAATTCAAGATGCGTTCAAAATATTCAGGAGAAGCTGATTACAGAATTGGACGTTACTATATTTTACAATTTTTACACTTACCATTTTATCTAGGTGTTCGATGGACCTATAAATCTCTCCTTGAGACTCATCATAGTAACTGTATCTGAACCGCTGACCTTAAGAAAACAACAGCAAAAATCTATGTAACTATTTATTTATTCAATTTCTTGTTCATACAGTTATTTTACCCATATGCATAATACAGGATATTAAGTGGAAAGGGGGGAACCTAAAGGGGAGGAAATGGGGACAAGGGAGAGTGGGATGAGGCAAATGTTTACTGTTCAGATTGTATTGAATTATATTGAAAAATGGAAAAAATACACTTAACAAAAGACCAAAAGCATATCAAATTAAAAAGCAACTGAACATCTAATATATGGCTAAGATAAAAAGAAGTAGAATGGCATCTCAGCAGGCAAGATAAAATCATGTTGTACTGAATTTTTTATGTATCATCATTCATTACATTGTATTACTATAAAAACATTCCAACCAAGACAGCAACTGACCATATTAAATACAGTCTTTATGCAAATATATTCTGTATTAGCACTGTAGAAATACAGTATGGTCATACATTAAATTCTTCTTAATTAGTTTACATTAAATTCTAGTAAGTGCTAAATTTGGTAGAGGTTTATTTTTGGTTTACGTTACTATGTAAACGTACTATGTGCAAAATACAAGTTACCTGTTTTTTTAATTGCTAGTACTACAAAAAACCACTAGCACTTGTAAGAAATGTAATGTTCTTCCTGGTTTGCCCTACAGCAGCAGTGATAGGAATGCCTCTGGTAATAACCTGGAAAACTTTAAAATAACACAGAAGCCAAGAGGAAAAAAGCACTGTAGATTGCTCATTCCTTTTTGTTGGCCTTGCAATTCTAACATGAGTAGAACGTAACAAATATGAACAAGAATTGTCTTACCGTATTTTCTGGCGTATAAGACGACTTTTTAACCCTGGAAAATCGTCTCTAAAGTCGGGGGTCGTCTTATTCGCCGGGTATAGGACGGACGGAGGGGGGCTGCAGTAGCCGCCGGCGCCGGACGGGAGCGGGCGTCCCGGAAAGGTAAGGGCCCCCCTCCTCCCCTCCGTGCGCCCCCTCCTCCCCTCTGCGCGCCCCCTCCTTACCTTTCCTGGACCCCCGCTCCCGTCCTGTGCCGGCGGCTACTACCAGCGGGCTTCGTGGCCTGCTCCAGGGTGGCGCGCCGGGTGATCGCATCACCCGGCGTGCTACTCTAGAGCAGGCCACAAAGCCTGCTGGCAGTAGCCGCCGGCACAGGACGGGAGCGGGCGTCCAGGAAAGGTAAGGAGGGGGCGCGCAGAGGGGAGGAGGGGGCGCACGGAGGGGAGGAGGGGGGCCCTTAACTTTCCGGGACGGCCGCTCCCGTCTGGCGCCGGCTACTGCCAGCGGGCTTCGCGGCCTGCTCTAGAGTAGCTCGCCGGGTGATCGCATCACCCGGCGCACTACTCTAGAGCAGGCCGCAAAGCCCACTGGCAGTAGCCGCCGGCGCAGGACGGGAGCAGGCGTCCCGGAAAGGTAAGGAGGGGGCGCGCGGAGAGCAGGTGGGGGGGCGCAGAGGGGAGGAGGGGGGCGACAAACCCAGCAGCTAGTGGAGAGAAGTGGGCCAGGCGCCTGGGGCTGCCAGGCACGGGGGGGGGGGGGGTGTTTCGGGCAGCATTCGCTGGAGGGACCCTAGAGCGGGTGGCGGCGGCTGCCGTCGTGTGAGGGACCTCGGGAAGAGGGACAGTCCCCCCCCCCGCTCCTTTCCCTGCCACCTCCCCCCCATCCTACCCTATCCTACCCCCGCCTCCCCTTCCTCGCTTCCCCCCCCCCCCCCGGCTTCCCACCACGGCCGCTCTCGGCGAGAAAACTCTGGCCTCCGCTTCCTCCTCCTCCGACTCGGACACCGGCGGAGCCTCCCCGCCACGGCGGAAGAAAGCGCGGGCCTCCCCGGCGGCGGCGGCGGAGGGAGCAGGAGAGCCCGGGGCTTCCGCGTGCAGAGCAGAAGTTTCGTCCCCGTCCCCCTCGCTCTCCGCCGGGCTCGCCCCCCTTGCTGCCAACCTCCTCAGAGCCAGCGGCAGCGCCAGCACCATGCAGGCTAACGGGGCAGGAGAGAGTCAGCAGCAACAGCCGCCAGCGCCGCCGGGTCCGGAGCTGGGCTGCCTCAGCGCTCAAAACGGCGAGGCCTCGTCGGGCTCGACCACTGGGGAGCAACTGGCTCATGCCAACGGGTTGCTGCCGTCGGCCAACAACAACGGCTGCGGCGGCGGTGGGCCGAGTGTCAACAACGGGGTCTCGGCCCCTGGGGGGTCCTCTGCCGAGATGGGGGGAGGCAGTGGCGGTGGTGGCGGCGGCAGCGCCCTGAAGAAGAAGAAGCGGCTATCGCAGTCCGATGAGGACGTGATCCGGCTGATCGAGCAGCACCTTCACGGGCTGGGCTTCAATCAGACTGTTGATCTTCTCATGCAAGAGTCAGGATGTCGTTTAGAACATCCTTCTGCTACCAAGTTCCACAATCATGTCATGGAAGGAGAATGGGATAAGGCTGAGAATGACCTGAACAAACTTAAGCCTTTAGTCCATTCTCCTCATGCAATTGTGGTGATGCACGTATGAATTGCAACAGGCATCTTCTGAAAGGCATTGCTATTCTCATTCACATGGAAGGGAGTGCCTCTCTTAAGATGGCGCTTGCCATCTCTGTTTTTTATAAATACTTGTATTAAAAATGACTACAGTTTGTAAAACTGTTGAGCGATTAACTGGGAGTGAGCACCTTTTTAGTCAGTCGAAATGTTGTTTTTTAATTCACCTAATTTATTTACTAAATGTTGCAACTGTAGTTAATAATCTCAATATTCATAGTTTGCACAATAAGTACAATGTCTATGACCTATTGTGTTAAACTTCTTATTTGACCTCAAAGGTTAGATTTTTGTTTGTTTGTTTTTAATGATGTATTTTTTCTTGTTTTTTAAATTTTAACTGTTTTGTGATTCTTGTGTTTTATATTGTTGTTCCCCGCCTCGATCCGGAGGGAGAGGCGGGTTATAAATTATTATTATTATTATTATTATTATTATTATTATTATTATTTCAGGGATGTCCATGCACACCCCTAGTAAATTACCATATTGAAATAAAATCTGATGTTTTTTTAATTTTTATTTGGTGTGCGTTGGAAGAGGGGCAGTCTTAAATGGCGAGTATATCCCAAACGCTATATTTTAACTGGAAAAGTTGGGGGGCATCTTATACGCCCAGTCGTCTTATACGCCGGAAAATACGGTATATATATCTGCAATGCAAGTTCTGAAAAGCTTTTATGAATCCTTGCCACCCCTAATAATAGGTGTTTATATTTGTTTATGAAGGAACATACTTCACTACATGGAATTGGGACAACACATTTCGCTCTTAAGACCTTAAGCAGTATCCAATGGATACTGCTCAACTCAACTCCGCAAACTCAAACAGCGCTAGTGAAGCTCCGCCGAATCTTTCCAATGTGCAAGCGGTTGCCCATTATGTTTGTGCAACCAGTTATGCAAGCAGTTGTGCAACTGCTGGCGTAAAAGCTATGTGCAACTGCTGGTAGAAGACTGCTGGCACAAGAGATAGGCGCAATTGCTGGTAGAAGACTGCTGGCACAAGAGATATGCACAATTGCTGGTCCAAGCATAACTTTGGTTTGATCCTTCTCTTGCACATAGTTCAGAACCTGGTTTCCACTAGCACAACATAATTTGCGCTAATGGAATGATACAGTTGGATACTACTGCTTGGGTGTGATAAGCCAGTGCTGTGTCTTAAGTATGATGATCATAACTTTGTCACCATCACCTCGCTATGCAAGTGTGTAGAAGTTCAAATTTAGCTTCAATTTGTTCAGGTAGGTTTGTCAAACCAAAACATAGAGCCGATCTACACACTAGCTTTGTAACATTTTATAAGGGTTACGAAAACTCTTTGGGCCACATGATGCACTCCCTTGAACGCTGTATACCTGAGGTTTTTTAAAACTCACTTCAGCTATATACAACGGTTTTTACTTTCAATAAATCGTTTTAAGGAAAATAATGTGTCCTTCCTTACCGTTTGTGATTTGTGGGGGCAGTGCTTCGTTTACCAGCGCCCAAATGCTTAGCCATGGATTGGTGGGGAAGAAAGAGGGGCTAAGGAGGAAGTGGGCGAGTGAACTATAGCACTCACAATGCTTAGCCCTATACTCATTGAAAGCTAGGGAATGAAAGGGAAACTAAGGAGGAAGTGGGCGAGTGAACTACAGCACCCACAATGGCTTGCCCTAAACTCATTGTAAAAACAAAAAAGATACAGACAGAAGGGTGTGTGAGACCGCACACACCGCTTTGAAGACTGAAGAATTTTTCTCCTGTAATGTGAGTACTCCTTAATGTGGCCTAAGACATTTTGGAACACATCTATTTGGAATGTTTTAAAATACTATTTAAAACGTTCCAAGGTACTGTGTAGATAGGCTCATATTTTAATTTGAAATGGCATTTTTGGAAGTATGTGCAAATATATGCAATGGGGATTCACAACTATTAACATGATTTAACTTACCCCAATGACAAAAGTCAGAGGAAACCACAAAGAGATTACAAGGATCTGCTAAATATTTGCTGAAGAGTTTTCCAAATTCCTGTTCTTTTGTCTCACTCAGTGCTCCAACCAGGACAGGAACAATGGTAAACTCATCCTTATGGCTTAAGGGAGAAAAAAGAAGCTTGTATTTGTAAAGATTCAGTACATGATCAGTGCCCTGCTGAAGCCACCCCTCAGCCTCCTATCTGAGCTGCTCCCACCTGCAAAATGTCTATCCTGTAGGCCTCCCTCCCATGTACAGCACATTGCACACACCAAATTGGCTGTGAAGGGCAGGATTGTGAATTCAGAAATTCTTTTTAAAAAGTTTTTTTTTTAAAAAAAGTTTGCACCTCACCAGCACACTCTAAATAACATTTCAGTATGAAAAATGCATATTACAAGAAAGCACAACAGACTATATTTACGACCAGTCCAAGCCAGGCTTTTCTCTGCACACTACACACTCACACTAGCAATACTTTATATAGTATTGTCACTATCAGAAGCAGATACCCTATAAATGACAACTTCATTATTTCACTTCACATTAAGAGCATGAACTGTGCATGATCAGGTAAGAGCTTAATAAGTACTTCAACCAGTGCAACAATGCAGCATTCTAAGACAGTACGCTGCAGGTAGAAACAATGTTTACGATCAGGACTGGATGCTTTGCACTGAAGACAGATTACTCTTTCTGCATCCCCCTTTGTACCAAACACATTACTCTTATTTAAGGTAATTGTTTTTCATTGTCTCATTAAAATATAGACTAATATAAGTTTACATATAATCTCTACAGGGCAAGATGCTAAATTTAGCAAGATTTAAGTTTCATACAATTGGAATAAGCTATACAAATTGAGGCATTGCAGGATCTTGACTTTTGTCAATTTTTCAAAATCATACAGGGAAGGAAGGAGGACAATAGGAGCCCTGGGCTAAGCAAAGGAGGGTGCAGAACACCAAGCCCCGACTACCAAACCTCTACCACTCACCCCTCTAATTTATAGTCTTTTAAAATAATAACCTATCCACATGTCTAAAAGTTTCAATCCACAGTCCTCTTACTCTTTTTAATGAGTGTTTGTGCATTCAAGTCCTAAGGATAGTGAGGCTTTGAACATATTAAAACACTAGTGGGACAACGGAGAAATATATTCCACTATGCCAAACTATAGATATAGGCAGGAGATCCATGTATGCAATTCTATGTATCATGCAGCTTTTAAAAAGTCAAGGTACCTTTCCATGGCTTTAGCTGTATAAGGCAAGTGCATTTCAATACTGTGTTCATCTTCATCTGTTTGCAGAGACATGCGTTCAAACATTCCAGTCTTCCACAGTTCTGCATAAACTGAGAAGTTTCAAATATATTAGAATGACTAAAAAAATAGCAAATTAATGCAACCGCTGAATGAAAAGCTCTCTTTTCTACTTCATAAGATTCCTGGTTAGACCAAATTTAACCCAAACTAGGACAGAGTGAATATTCTCAACTGAGTATTGCAACATAAAAAAACAAGTTACAGCATTTGCTTTAAGGCTGTATAAGAGAAAACACTATGAGTTGAGATTAATAGCAGTAACCACTGGATAAAAGTCAACTCCAAAATAACTTATGAAAATTAATGAGACTGTTGGGGAACATTTGTTTATGGGAAGAACTGATTGTTGGACCCTACAAATGCAACACTGATTTCGTGAATTGACATTGTGGGGCATTTTTAGTATGAATTCCATTGATTTTGTAGGTAAAACCCCAATCAGTTCTGGACGGTTTCTCTCAAGCAAGGTCTTATACATCCGTAGAAATATGCAACATTAGTTCAAGAAACCAGCTTGGATGGCATCTTGAATTCTGGGCTCCCAAGTTGAGAAACTGGATTGGGAACAGTGACTTTGATTTTTTGATTCAGCTTAGTCAAATCAATCTAGCTAAGTAGGTTCCCAAAAATTGACAACATACACCTCTTGCATTCCATTTCTGGAGAACTTAGCCTACAACAGGGATGGGCAACCTGTAGCCCTCCAGATGTTTTGCCTACAACTCCCATCATCCCTCACCATTGGCTATGCTAGTTAGGGCTAATGTGGGTTGTAGGTCAAAACACCCAGAGAGCCACAAGTTACCTACCTCTGGCCCAGAAGTAACAATCAATGCTTAGTAGTACTTCCTGCACCATATCATACATTAATACAGCTAAGATTTTCATGTGAATACATTTAGAGGTAAGCCACAACAAGTGTAATAACTGATTAAGTAAAACTAGTTCTTAAACTATTACACACTGGAAGAGCCGTGTATATATAATTACCCTTTTGATCAATTCGTAGATCGTATAGGGGGGTTCTATATATATCCACACTGGAAAGTGCACATCGAGAGAGGGGCACATGATGGGAAGGCCCAAGGATGAAGATTCGCCGTCTGGTGATTAATAGAAGAGATGCAATATTACCAACTGTCTACTCCACAGAAATGTAACTCCATTTCCCCCCATTACTGCTAAAGGATTTCATAACTGAATCACAGCAGAATGACTGCGATATATCCCTCCTCTCATTTTCACATTATTTTTGTAGTGTGGTTGTTGGTGTGGTTGCTCCACGCTGAATCACATGGAGAGCAGTGTGTATATGAAGCCATTTGCACACAGCTCAAAGTTAATGCAACCAGAAGAGCACCGTTGATGTGGTTAAAAATCACCCCACCCTGCATACAAATAGCTTCACGTGCATATGAGTATTTCTATGGTTTGGATCTGTTGGCAAGCACAATGCAGAAGGTAATGCAAGAACGTGGGGCGGTGAGGGGGTGCAGGGGAAAGGCACACCAGTGTTTCTATAAGGTGAGCTCCATAACAGTCACCTTTCAATTTCACCCCTCTGCACTAACGATTGGAGCAAAGCTGCAAGCTATCACCATTGGTTTGGATCCAAATTTGGTCCCTGCAAATGGAAGGGCTCCTTCCACTACCGGGGGAATCAGGATCAAGTGGAGGCTCCACACTGGAGGAAGGCAGCAGAGCAGTGCTTTTTGCCAACTCCTCTTTCCTCCTGCAGCCTCCAGTGCCACCTCCCATGGGGTTCAGGAGAGTTCTCCAACCTTCCAAAGCAGCTTTAGAGAGGGCTGAGGGGAGGAATTAGCAAAACTTGCCACCTCATCCCTTTACTGTACCATCAACTCCCCTCAGTGCAACTCTAGAGCTGACGCATTCTCTTTGTCACACCGTCGAACAGATATCTATCTAAAATAGCCTCTTCTGTCTTGAAGCCAGCATCTAAGCAAATCAAGTTGTGTCCTACTTGATGTAAGAACTTTCTAATGCTACTTACGTGATTGAAGGATCCACTTGTTTGTAAGCATGTGCTGCACAAGACCCACAGTAAGTATAACCTGCATGTCTATGAAAAAATAGATACATCACATAAAATTAACTTTTAGACGTCTGTATAGAAACAGTCAGAGTACCAGAAACCTATGTAGAGAAATAGCTTGTTGAAGTTATGAAGGAGTTTGTCCAACAACAGATATCCAAATGTTACTTGAAAAATGCAATAGCAGCATGTCCAACTGTGATTTTTAAAATCAAGGAGCTGCTCAGCTTTTGTGACTTTCAAGCAGTGGATGTGTATCCAGCAGTGGGCTGTATTTGGCCTGCTGGGCCTCCCTAGTCAGCCCGCCAAGGCTCCTCCCCCTCCCAATCCATGCCCCTGCAAGAAAGGTGAAGGAAACTAGCTGCATTGGGAGCTGCTACTTCAAGGTGTCTAGAGCCTTGAAGTGGTGATTCCTAGGGCTTCCCTCTCTATGATCGCCTCCCTGCTGCTCAGGAAACAGTTCAACAGAGAGCTGCTTTGCTAGTCTGATTGCTTTCCATACTGACTGCAAAAGAAGGACAGAGTGTTCTGCTTTGCCAGCCTGATAGAGGCAATCTGGGCGGTGAAATAGTTCCCTCTTCACCGCTGCTGAGCTGTTTCTTCGCCTGAGTGGGGGCGGGAAATTGCGGACAGAACATTTAAACCTCTCCTTTTCATAACCTCCTCACCCCCACTGGCCAAGAAACAGACGAGCAGCAGCGAAGAGGAATCTGGGTGTGAGCAAATATGTATACCTGTATGTATAAATGAATGAATGAATGAATGAATGAATGTGTTTGCATGAACTTAAGCCACGGTGATTTCAATGGAACTAAAGTGCGACTAACTTACTCTGGATCCAACCCAAGATTAGACCACCGCAGATTTAAGAAAGTGGCACCAAAGAAATAAGCTGACAGGAGTAACCAGCATGAACTGGGATGAGGAACATTTCACACCTTCTTCCCCACACCCATGGGCACCACTTTTGCTCCAAATGTTTGAACGTGAATACTCTGTGCAGCCCTTTTTAGTCAACATGTGGAAGAAAAAAGAATCCAAAACAACTTACGGTGCAATAATGGCTCTAGCAGGTCTTTTTGTAGTCTGTACTTGAGAAAGCCAACCTTCTAGTTGTGCACTCAGCTGAGGTCCTACAGGAAGAGACAGATTTTTAAACAATGGAAGCACCCTAGAAGTATTCTTAGACTTCGCTCCATGACATTTTAATGCTTCTTTACAGCTTCAAAGATGATGCATTTTAACAGTGTAAGTTTCATCTTTAACATAAATATGTTTGATAGATTACCAAGAGTTGTGAGAGAAAAACTGCATAATAAAAGTTTAAATTGACTGAAAAGCTATTAATACAGTAACAAACCTACTGACAAGTAGCTATTAGCGTGATTCTCGTCTTATATTTACTCACATTGGTACCCAGACCTATTTCAACCAAAATGAAACCACACATCAGTAATCAGGCTGGTGAAATAGCTCCCTCTTCACCATTGCTCAGTTTTTTCTGTTTAGCTGATCTGATCTATTCAGCTGAACTGTTCAACTAAATAAGAGCATTGAGAAGAAAAGTTCAGGTCACTGTGACCTCACAGGCAACATTTTGCATATTCATGGGTTATGCAAGAGTTAAACAGCCTTCACATAGCCACTTAACTTCACACAGCACAACCCACACTCACAAGTTGAGTGTGAGTTGCCATTGAACCATATGTTGTAGAACTGTGAGTTATTGTGTTGCGTGAACCCAGTTGTACAAAGAAACCATAGTTTGTTAACCAGGAACAACCCATAAAGAAAACCTATGGTTGGTCGTCGAGCTGTGAATTTTGTTTTGTTTTTTTCGTGGTTAACAAGACATGGTTTGTTAGTGCAGCTGGGTTTAACTCTCACATGACCCATGGCAGCCGGGTTTGCATGGCACGGCAACCCCTGGTTGCTGCAAAATGACAGCCAGCACACACCGCAAACTCATAAAGGGCTAAACAGCCCACAGTGGTCTGTCGTGTTGTGCAAACTGGACCTAAATGGCAAGGATGAGTAATGCAATGAGGTATGGGGGGCATTTTACCCCCCTGAACATGCCCATGGGCCACAAGTCCTCGCAGATGTCAAAAGATAATTTTAAAAATGGCATCTGTACATCTTCAGCTACGTTCAAAGCATAGTTTGCAAACTATAGGTTAGAGTTAAATTAACATTAAGCATGGTTAGTGTCAAAAATAGGGCCTTGGGAGGAGCCTACAGGGCATTCCAAGTTCCTATACTAGGATTAGGAGATGGCTCTCCCCTCCCTCTAGTGTAGGCTTGAGAACTGTTTGAGGTTGACCAGCAGGAAGGAAGTTTTCTGACTATATTGTGAGCCGTTGAAGTGCCAGGATAAAGACTCTTCCCTCCAGGTGCTCCACGTTTGTTTTGCAATTCCACTGACATGACAAGCATATATAGTATGCTTATTCACAAAATAAATGCTTTCATACTAGAACATGGTAGTTTGATTGGGGTTTTTTTGTAATGTTTTTATTACAGATTTTCATATATTCAACAACCATAAACATTATAACATAGTGTAATATAATATATTATATGTTATACCCCCTTCCCTCCCCCCAAAAATAAATAAATAACAAAATCCTACAGTGGAGTGAAGCTTATGCCTATTACTTTTTTAAAAAAATCTTGATATTATAAATTTACTAAAATTGTACTCTATATCGGAAATTTCATACCATTTATACAGTCCATATATGTCAGTGACACCGAATCTATTGTATGTAAAATAAATTCCCCCCATATATTATTAAATATTAGCGGATCATCTTTGCCTTGTAGTACTCTTAACTTGTGTGTTATTTTTGGTAGATTGATCAGTCATACCTCCAAGAGTGCAGCCCAGCTATTTCATACACAGCAATGGTTATTCACAGGTAGAAAATTCTTGGGGAATTTCAGTATCTGCTTTAATGTTTGGGCTGCTTTCACATTTTTTGAGTGCCATTACTATATATAGAAGGAAATAGTGGAGTTTCTAGAGCTGTGAAGGCTTGGGTGAAAAGAATCGGAACATCCCCCACCTCCGCCCCAGGACTTTTTTTTGTTTTTCTAGTAGAAAAAAGTGGAAGGGGGAGCACTGAAAGAAATTCCTATGATTTTTTTTTTGGAATGAATGAATAAAATGTTTTGTAAAAGATGGTGCAGATCTACCACTAGCAGGGGGCAGCCTTGGATCTGTCGGAACGTAAATCCCTCCATTCCCTTCAGCTCCATAAGCTCCTCTCCACTGAAGACAATGGCAAGGGGAACTGAAGGGAGTGTGGGTGTGGGGTAGAAACAAGAACCAACGGAAAACTCTCTGGGAGAAAATACCTCTCCACATCCTGCCCTGGCTGGTGCAAGTTTTATTCTCCCAGTATTTTAACAGTTAAATTAACTCAATTTTAATCCTTGCTGTTTTAAATTTGTATTTTAATCGGTATTAATTCCTGCTGCTTGGTTTTATTCTGGTTGTGTTTTTATATTGTATGTTATTCTGTGTTTTTAGATTGTGCCTTGTTTTATATATTTTAAAATGATTTCATGGTTTTAATTTTTGTGTACCGCCCAGAGAGCTTCGGCTATGGGGCGGTATAAAAATGCAATAAATAAATAATAAATAAATAAATAGAGCTTTCTAAGTGGCGACTCAGCTGTCACTTCAACCCCCGCCCCACCTTCACAACTTGGGCTAGCTCTACTCAATAATTGTAATCCTAGATACATTTCCAAGTGAGCAAACCCCATCAAGCAGAGTGGGGCATATGTCTGAGAAAGCTACACAGGATCATTTTATTAGTCTGTTTAGTCACAATCTTCTTATTGCACCTTTAAGATTAACACATTTACTATGGCATGAGTTTTTATAGGCAACTATATATTCCATCAGGTGCACATAGGCTCTTTCCTACAAAAGGTCATGCCATAATGGGTTTGTGCTTAAGAGGTGGTAGGACTAGAAACATAAAACTGTTTAGAAATTTTGAAGCGGTGGGGGGGAGAATGTATTTTTTTCTGGGGAAAAGTGTCCACCTACTGCTAGTAGTTGATCTGCACTTTCAGAACTTTCCACAGAAGCACTAGAGTGGATCTGTGCTTTCTACCAGGAGAGGCATTTAGGAATCATCCTAACCCCCTCCAGTCAGCAAATCTGGAGGTTAGGATTGCTCTTGAAGATGCATTTAAGTAACTACAAAGATTTGCTTCAAAACTAAAACAAAGAAATTAGGCGACCTGATCCTTCACTCTCTTTGAAAATGAACATGGTAGCTTGCAAGGCAGGTCTAAAGATTTAGCTTCTCATATCTATAGCTGCTTAATAACACATCATAGCAGAACAGGAGGATTACAAATACTTGGGAGAATGATACTGGAAAACAGATTACAGAATACAACTTGAGAAAAGAATCCACTTAAGTCTATTTCAGCAGCAATTAGAGAAACATATCTAAAATACACAGGTGGCATCTGACACCTGTGAAACTAAATCATAT
The DNA here is from genome assembly GCA_029215795.1 of Anniella stebbinsi. NCBI lineage: Eukaryota > Metazoa > Chordata > Lepidosauria > Squamata > Anniellidae > Anniella > Anniella stebbinsi. The sequence continues at coordinate 221,647,793 of JARDYH010000003.1, forward strand.
TAACACAAATCTTTCCCCAAATTGCTGGAGAGGCTGTCAGGTGAAAGGCATTTATTCCGTATGTAGTGGGCTTGTGAACATATGCAAATACTTTGGATAGCCATTTTTCATTACATTTTTCAAATAACATAACAGTTCATTGCACCACATTATTAGCTCTTCTCTTTATTTTGAATGATACACAAAAGCAGCTGTTACATAAAGACCTAGTTTTACTATTACTAACAGTGGCAAGAATGGTTACAGCATGATATTGGAAAACGAATGGATGGATGGTTTCTGAGAATCTGGGAGGTTGTTCTTGCTGAATAATTACCACAACTATTCTTAGAAACATGATTCCCTTTCATTAGATACATCAATGCAGGGTCCACAGACCAGCATCCACCAAATGTGCAATCCTTCTTTTGGAAGATGTAATAACTAGCAAGGGCAATGATTGAAAAGTGATCGAACTTAAAATGTATACAACAAGTGTATGTATGCTTAGGGACATATAAGCCCTCATCCAGTTATGGACTGGATGAGGGCTAACAAACTGAGACTCAATCCAGACAAGACGGAGGTACTGTTAGCGGGTGGTTCGTCTGTCCGGCGAGGTGATGTTCACCCTGTTCTGGAGGGGGTTGCACTCCCCCTAAAGGATTGGGTCCGTAGTTTGGGGGTGCTCTTGGATCCAGAACTGTCACTTGAGGCACAGGTGAACTCAGTGGCAAAGAGCACTTTTACCAGCTTAGGCTGATATACCAACTGTGCCCTTATCTGGACAGAGATAGCCTAGCTACAGTTATCCATGCTCTCATAACCTCTCGTTTGGATTACTGTAATGCGTTATACGTGGGGCTGCCTTTGAAAACGGGCCGGAAACTTCAGCTGGTACAAAACAGAGCAGCCAGACTTTTAACGGGGACTGGCCAACGAGACCATATTATGCCAGTCCTTTTCCAACTTCACTGGCTGCCGATCCAGGTCCGGGCCCAATTCAAAGTGCTGGTACTAACATTTAAAGCCCTAAACGGCTTGGGGCCAAGTTATCTAAAGGAACGCCTCCTCCCATATGTACCTGCCCGGACCCTAAGATCATCCATAGGGGTCCTTCTCCATGAGCCCCTGCCAAAGGAAGTGAGGCAGGTGGCCACTAGGAGGAGGGCTTTCTCTGCTGTGGCACCCCGGCTGTGGAATGAGCTCCTCAGAGAGGTTCGCTTGGCGCCTACTTTGCACTCTTTTCATCGCCAGGTGAAGACCTTTTTATTCTCCCAGTATTTTAACAGTTAAATTAACACAATTTTAATCCTTGCTGTTTTAAATTTGTATTTTAATCTGTATTAATTCCTGCTGCTTGGTTTTATTCTGGTTGTGTTTTTATATTGTATGTTATTTTGTGTTTTTAGATTGTGTTTTTTATATTTTTTAAATGATTTCATGGTTTAAATTTTTGTGAACCGCCCAGAGAGCTTCGGCTATAGGGCGGTACAAAAATGCAATAAATAAAATAAATAAATATATGTATAGAAAAACCTATATAAAATATGTATAGAACCTGTGATGCATAATGCAAAACAGGCAGCATACGTTGCTTTTTTGTTGTTATATCATTGTTGCCGTGCATTTCTAAAATATTTCTCAAAAAAAGAAAAAGAAGATGCTTTAAATTGCACAATGCAAGAGTGGCAGCCTCTGGAGTATATACTTTATTCACAAATTCTTTGGACAGAAGTTACAAAGTAAAAAAATGTAAACAGCTTTCAGCAACCCATGTGGGATGATGAGAGGACAAGATGATAGTACAATCTGTGAGGGAAATGCCTACATCTATGTCAAAAGAAAACACAAAGATACTAAATTTGTCTGAGTCTTTTCTAAAATACACCATATTCCAAATTATCTTTCACTGTAGAACTATAAACCTGACATAAGCAAATCAAAATCAAGGGACAACAGCCCTGAATTTGGTCAAGTTACAGTCTTAATTGCCTTCAGAAAATCAAACTGAAAAGGTGTTTTGACTTAACCCATGTTTAATTTCAATTTCATATATTCTGAAAAGAATGAGTTTATAATCCAAAAAAGATGCAAAATAAAAATACATACAGCTCTAGCTTTAAGGCCAAATACACATCACAGCACCTCAAGTTGAAGTTTGAGAAGTTTAATTGTGGTTAAAAGATCAGAAGCCTGCTATGAGCTTGCATGCCAATCCCCCTTCCTCCCATGGTTGCTTTAACCATGTAGCATTATGCTTGCCTCAACACTAACAATGGTTTAATGCTAACCAGATTTCCCCTCTTAACTAGAGTTTGAAAACAGGGTTTGAAATTAGTTTGAAAATCCTGATTAACTCTAACCAGATTAATGCAGATTCAGAAATAACAGCAAATCATGGTTAAAACTTTAAAAGGGGATGAAGGAAAATTGTGCAGCAGAAGGGAGTGAATCTGTGGCATATTCCTGATCTCTTAACCATGATGCCTGCACTGATCGGGCTTTAGAGTACAGCAGGAGTCCAACTGTAGTTTAGCCAAAGATCAATGAGATTATCTTGAAAGTATATTTCAGAACACAATCTAAGCAATTTACTCCATGACTCATAAATGCAAAAACAGAGTATACATGCTATATATTTTATTTAATTTAATATGTATATGTCACACTATTAAATTAAAAGTTTCCAAGATGGATCACAGATATGCTTGATAAATACCTTTATGACAGTTATGATAAAATATTCCCAAATCAAATTGCAGAAGGAACTCTTATGCAGGCTTGGGTATAGTCTCTGGCCTGTCTGTTTATAAGAATCACTTTCAGGCAACCAAGTAGAGAAGCTGCAAATTGGAAATAAGTTCCCTCAAGGCCTTCAGTGTACCACAGTGTACCACAAGTGACTAATACTGGTATGTGTGGACAAGCAAGCTAGTAAAAAATAAATTGGAGACCTGACTGCACAGCAGTCATCATTTCCAGACTAGACCATAATGTAGAACAGAATGAGACAAATGGAATTTGAGATCTCATTATGGTCCTCTAAATACATTTCATATTTCATGCATTTGACTGACCAGCTCCTCTTCTACATACCAGTTCAACAGCATACTTCGCACACTGCTTAACAGTGTATGGTATTATGTTTGCAAACCAGAGACCTCTGCAGAAAAAGGCACTTCCCAGGAGGCAGTAAGACTTGGGACCAGTTCAGACAAAACAATAAGTCACAGTTTGGTGTTGGCTTATTGCTCTGGCTTGCTCAGGGAAAGACAAACCATAGTTCCTGGTTTGCATGCCACACTAAACAAACCACAGATGGAAGGACAATCAAACAGTGTGCACAAGCATGCTGCTCACAAATGTTATGTGCGAACTGAGCCTATAAGTGAAGCAAGCACATGCACTAGTTCTACCATTTGTGGGAAAACATGCAACTTTAACTCAGACAAGGCAAGAGAAATACAATGGACTTCTAGGAATTCTGTTTAAAATCAAGCCATTTAAGAGGATGCACAATTAAAAACCTGGAAATATCTTTCCTCACAGGCCCTCATCTCAGTACATCAACTTAAGTCTTGCAATCTTAGCACAAAACAGAACACAGTGAAAAAAAATCATATTTGCAATATTATGGACAACTGAAAGGAGAAATTCAGCTCAAATTTTAGACATGCCAAAATCTGATTCTGATCAAGAATGAGCACATTGTTAAACAAAACTTCCATACAGGAGATACTATTAACTATATATACAAAACGTTAAAGTAATGCGTGGCACAAAGGTTTTGAGCTGTGACATGCTGGAGGTTCTGAGCTATGAGAAGAATTCTGTGTAGCTAAGCAACGGGATATATAACACAGCTGGAAGTGGGAGGAGCCCAGGTGGCTTGCTAGCATGCATGTAGGGCTTCAAGTAAGTCCTGCGGGTCAGTGGGCAGGTGAGCAGCTGGGAGGGAAGAGGGAAGTGTGCAGGGGAGGGAGCCCAATAGACTCCTGCTTGGCCTCGCATCTGGCTTTTCCAGGCACCCACAGAAAAACACGATACTGAGCAATAAAGTACTAGCATGTGGAAGTCTGGGCAAGTCAAGCCATTATTAATAAAATAATCACCTGGTTGTGTTATTGGGAATGATCACTTGCTTTTCTTGTATACACTGAAGCTTTACATTGTATTATCACAACTTCTTCCACTTTGTACCCTTCTGATCCAACTGCTTATAGGATTTTCACTATGACTATATGCCAAGTGAAGATAACATTTCATGCATCTGATGGAGACTCTAGTCCATGAAAGCATATGCCACAATAAACCTAATAGTCTTCAGGATGCCACAAAACTCTTTGAAGAACAAAGAAAAATATGTTTGCACATCACTTTGTAGTTTTGAAGCTAATAAACGCTTGCTTCAGCAAAATGGGCTAGCATATACAAGTTCTCTTGTAACTGCTAAACTCAAGTCAAGCTTCTGTAGAATAAGCAAGAGACCCCAGCAAACCTGTCTAGCCAGCCTGTTCAGCCTTCTTTGTCTTGCTGCCAACTCCCAAGGGTAGGGAATGTGTTTATTCCACAATGCTTCCAGCAAGTTTGGCTATTTTCTGAGTAGGAAGAAACACCAAACCAGTTTTAAATCCATTACTGCATCTACTAAAAGTTGTGATGTAGCAACCTCCTTAACACCCTAATTTTACTTTATCAATAATTCTATTCTCCATCCTGTTGAACTCCTTTTTCTTGGTTTTCACCCGCACTGGATTCAGTGACCAATATGGGACAGATTAAATAATCTGTCACACCTCTCTGTTTTATCCATTTTCACTTTTGCTTTTCAGAGTCTTATTTGTTTATTAATATGCTGAAGCTAGTCTAGTTCAGGAATAAGCAACCTGATTTCCTCTAGATATTTTTTACTTCAACTCCCATATGACCCAGCCTGCATGGCAAATGGAGAGTTATAGTCCAAAAATCTGGAGGGCACCATGTTGCCTACCCACTCTAATCTATTCAGGGACCCACAAAACTTTGATTTGGTTTAGTTGCCAATCATTACTTGCAGTTGTCCACCCTTGCTACTGACCCTCCCCTCAATACCTCTGAAATGCATAGAGAATTTAGGGATGCAAAGAATTTCCCCTCCCCCATCACTTCAGGGTTGCTGTAATAGGGTTCTTCCCTATCGAATGTCCCAACTCCAGTTACAGGCAGACCTATTTCCAAAGCTGCACATGCACCAGGAATCTAGGCCCTGCTTCAGGTGGAGATGCTGCCCCAACCCTATTCCACTGCAAACAACCAAGGGATTCAGAGGTAAATATAGCTGCTTGGAGGAAGTGAGCATGAGACGGGACCAGCTAGAGTAAAAACAGGAGTGTTTTTTAAAAAACTAACTACAGGTTCCTCAGATGCACCAAGAGAAACTAGAGAAGCAGAACAGTCCAGACCTCTTTCCTCTCCCAGAAGGGAAGAGGCACCTGTTCCTGGTGAGATTATTTGTGCGACCTCCTCCTTGTGTCTATGGGCTTCACACCCATACCTCAATATTTTAAGCCTCTGAAAGATTATACAGAACTAGACTCATCACTGCCTTTAGAATCGGATCTAGTATGGGCTTCAGTTACCACATGATCTAAGTTAAGATGGTAGCATTTTTTTATCTTTTTGTTTCTCTGACTTCCAACATAAAGTAGGTGAACCAACTTTTAAAATACCATGTATCCAATGAACTAATCATTTCAATTATACAACCATACTTAATTTAACAAACATTGAAGACATAATCTATACTAAAGCTGATCTATAGCTACAGAAGAAAAATACCCAATAATCTCATTCATATAAAATGAAATTAAGACTCACACCAATAGATATTACAAAAAGCTGAATCTAGACTAGACATTAACAACCAGGACAAAATAATTTTACATTTATATCTCACCTTTCTTCCAAGGGGGTTAAGGCTGTGTACACAGTTCTTTTCCCCATATTATCCTCACAATAACTTTTGTGAAGTAGGTCAGGCTGAAAATTATTGGCCAAAGATCACCCAGTGAGCTCCACAGCTGAGTGGGGATTTGAACCTGGTCATCTCAGTCCCAGTTGGCAAAACACTATATGATACTGACTCCATCTGCATGACACGACCTCCAGGGTTTAAGCAAACCCTGGGTAGCAGTAAATGTGTGATAGTGAGTGAGTATGCCAGCTCCCAGCTGCTTTTGCTGAATTAAACAAGCCATCTGGGTTGTTCCTCCACCACAACAACTGAACATTCTGGTTCAGATGTTATGGACAACAGCCCAGGAAGAGTACAGCAGAAGCAGCTAGCCAGAGCCAGCATGCTTGCTCTGGCTTCACTCTCAGCAACTCATGGTTTAACAAACCATGGGGCTGATGCAACATGCAAACTGGTCTGACTCTCACCAATTCTTTAAATCACTGGTCCTCTAAGACCAAGCATGCAAAACTCTCATGCGACTACCTACCAGATAACTGCCACAGTTGTTAACAAGCATGTATATGAGCATTCCTGGCTTTAAACATGCCGTTAGCAAGTAGCAACTAGTCAGGTGCAGTATTTATAATGCTTGTCAAACTTGCTGCACCCCATAAACCCACAAACCAGATGACGTGTCAATTTCACCCCCCCCCCCCCAAAAAAAACCCACTTCTCAAGGAAGGGGCAAAGTGAAATCTCTGGTTACTGCATGAGATACACAGAGAAGAAAATTCCATTCTGGAGAACATACATATTGTATCCTGCAGAGGGCAGTTCTGTGCACAGCATTTCTTCGGTATACTAGAAGAAACAAAGGTGGGGAGAGGGGGAAGAGAAAGGACTGACAACTGCTCTGTCCTATCTGTTCTTATTTTAGATGGTACTGGAGAGCAAGTATCATCCACATGCACCACTGACAGCGTTCTCCCCAACAATTTCTGTGCACGCATGACTTAAAAATACAAATATAAGCAATGGGTATTTTTTCCTATGACAAATGCAGCAATTAAGTTCTACTCAAGAGCGTTGCAAAGCATCACTTTCAAGGATTGCATACATTTTTATGATTACCAAAACACTTGGTCCAGTGGGCTGCAATAAGAAGCCAGACTAGACAAAATGCCTACTAGCCAGTTACAACTGCTGTGTTCCCATAATCCATTTCTTTCCCCTCCCCCGTATTACCCTAAATGACCCCTTTTCATTCACACGTTTCAGATCGTTGTCGGTTCCTTAACTCAATACTAAACCACCATCCTTCCCGATTGTTTTTTCTAGCCACCTTCCCCGCTTCCTCAAAGCAAGGATATAAAGAAAAGACGAAGCAGGAGAGATTTCCCCCGCCGATCTTATGGAACATCCTTTTTTCCAATCGCTATCCAGCCTCTGAAGCCTGGCCGGGAATCCAGCCTCGGCAGGCTGAGCAATTCACTGTTGGGGGATGGAGGAAAAGAAAGAGAAGGGGCAAAGGCCGAAAGCAAATTAAGGTTGGTTGTAGAAAAGGGCCTCAGCACACCAGGCGGAAAGTGCTGATTCAGTCAAAGGCCCACCAGCCCGGGCGAAAGGGAGGGAGGAAACCTCTTCGGCACAACCCACGCTGGCCTCCGCGACCACTGTTGCCACCCCAAAGGCAACGGGCGCCTCCCCAACTCCTTTCAAAGCATCGCCAGGCGGTTTAGTAACACATCCTCTTCCTCACCCCATCAAGAGTTCCTGACGCCGATGAAACACACACCAGTGAGTCTCGTGGCACCTTAAAGATTTAGCAGGCTTACAGAGTAGGGATGTCTACTCCAGAGGTAAGTCATATTGAGTTCAATAGGATTTACTCCTAAATAAACGTGTATAGCAGCCCAATTGTGGCAAAACCGTGCATCGACTAGAGACCCTTCCTCGGATTACTGAAAGAGATCGGATGAAAGAGACTCTGGGCCACAAAAGCTTATTCCACAATAACTTTGCTTTTCTCACAGGTGCCAAGAGACTTTGTGTTTTCGCTCCCGCAACCCCACTCTGGAATTTAACGAGGGAGGGTTATAGTTGCCCGAAACACACTTTATCCCTCTTTTCTTCTGCAAATCAATACAGAGAGGTTTTCGTTCTTGGGAGCTCGAATTTGGCCCTTTCCAACGCACAGTGAACCGCATTATTACGATCGTGGGTACAGCACCGGGCGGATCATTACTCCGGATTAACGCAGAATACAGATTTATTTCAAACATTTAAAGGCTGCTTTTTCAGGTCTGAGTCTCCTCTCAAAGAAGATCATAGTAACAGGGAAGAGCGAGTTAACGTGTTGCAATTCATCCCGACTCCTCTGCCTGCTTCGACTGAACCGCCGAGCGCGTCGCCACTCCCCGACACCCCCTTCCCGGTCCCCCAGGACGACCGCCGCCCACAGAGGCTTACGACCCAGCCCGTACCTGAGGCCGTGTACCAGCTGCCGGCGTGGCTGGCCTCCCGGCAGAGCACTCGGTTGGACATCTTGGTGCCTGAGCCGCCTATGGTGTTGGGGGAGGCGGGAGTGAGGGGAGGGGGGGCGCGGGAGACGAGTCCGGCCGCGGCGGCGCTAATCCCCCTCCTCCCCCGCCAGCAGAGCCAAAGCCCCCGCGAGGGGGGTGGCGGCGCTGCTCGAGGCACCGCGGGGCCGGCGACCTGGTACGGGAAGCGGCACACGGTGCGGGCTACAAACTGACGGAGGGCCCGCTGGTCCCGGTAGAAGGGAGAGGAGGCGACAGCGACAGAAAGCAGAGCGTGAGGGGGTGGGGGACAAAGGCCAAGGCAGCGACCGCCGCCCGGGCGAAACCCAAAGAGCAGGCGGCAGCCGCCGGGTTTGGCCTAACTCGGCTCCTGTGGCATAAGGACTACACCAGCGTGGCTTCCAATTGTGCAAAGGGAAGCAAAAACCCTTCGGCGATTGGGTCATGTTTTTTCCTATTCTTTTGACGAGCACAATCGCAGCTTCCCATTGGACAGCGCTCTGAAAAGCATCCCCAACATTGGGTAATCGGCAGGGCGGGCGGGACCATTTAAGATTGGTCAAGTGGAGTTGCCGTGGCGATGGCTTCTGGCCTTGCTGATTGGCGGGGCTGAGTCTCTGAGGTGAAGGGAAGATTAGAGGAAGAGGTTGGCTTGTGAAAGGAGGGGGCGGGACAACTTCCCGGGTTGGACAGGGAAGGCTCAGGCTGGCTGCAGACGGTCCACGTGAAACCGCCTGGCTGCCGCCTGGCCATGTGAGGGAGCTTGTTGGGGAGTTGCTAGTAGTTAAAGCGCAGAAACGAGAAATACTTTTGTGTTCTGTCAGAGATAGACTAGCGGATTCAACCTCAGTTCCACTTCTATAAAGGTGTGTGTGAGTGTGAGAAGAGTACTCCGTGTGTCTATCGGTATGATGCTATAAGAAAACAGTATATTATACATGTTGGATACTTTGCAATTAAAAATCGTTACCAAGATGTTGTAATTTATGCGTCCTTTCCCATCGCAAAACGCAGCCTTGAAATGACTTCCACAAATACAGAAATCTATAACAGCAAAATAACAAAATCAATATAAACCATACTCAGCACAATAATACCAACAAAAATAAACGCCATAAAAATGTAGTTTAAATACATTATTGAAAGTGTTCATCCACAATACACAAAATCTCCCCCCACCCTTGACAGCCTACAATTAATAGCACAAATGCAGCCTGCAACAGTTGAAACAACTATCTAAATGTCTGGGGAAATATGCGTTTCAGCTTTTGCCTTTGCTGTACCAGATCAGACCAAAAGTTGATCTAGCACAGGACTTTCTGCCTCCCAGAAGTAACTGGCCAGTTGAGTCCTGGGCAGCTCACTTGCGAGTTATGAGGGAGGGTGTAAACTATCTGATAAATCTGTTTTCTCTTGTTTTTATTAAATATATAAGCTGCTCTTTGTTGATTGAAGAGTAGTATTAAAATTCTTTAAACAAATATTTAGCATGTATTTAGCATGTATTTAGCATCTATTTAGTGTTTATAGTGGCACTGTCCCAACACATGGGTATTATATTATGATGCCATATAACACCATAGTCATTCCAGGAGTAAGCAGACATTTGGTCAATTTGAGAAACTATCCTGAGCACAACCCAAAGATGGCTGCTATGGGAAACGTGGAAAGGACAAGCAACTTGCCCAAAAGACTGAGTACAAGTCAGGTGGGGGCTGAGCCCTAACACACTAAACAATTTCGTTGAATCCACACTTTTCAGCTCCAACAGAAACTCATTTCCCAGCAGCTGGTAAGAAAATGTGATTTAAAAAAAAAGTGGGATGCATAGGGCACCTTGGCACATGCCAAGAAAAGTGTCTAAGGCGCATTGGTGTCCGCATATACCACATTTCCTGCTCTGCTCTATTTCATTGCAGTGTTTGTACTCACACGGAGTACGGTTCGTCTGGGGAGTCTACAGGCAAACCCTTTTCACAAAGACATTAGTATCGTACATTAGGGATGTGCACTGGATCGGACCCGATCCACGATCCGAGTCCGGTCCAGTGGGAAATCGGATAAATTATCCGATTTCCGATCCCGCAGCTGGATCGGCCGATCCAATCCGAACCGGTCCGAAAAAGCTCCGAACCGGTTCGGCGGATCGGCGGATCGGCGGGCGCCCACTGGCGCCCACCGCCGCTTCCATTGGCGGGCGCCAGCGGGCGCCCGCCGATGAAAGTGGACAGCGGGGGGGGGGGAGGAGGGGGGCACTTACCTTCTCGGCCCGGTGGCTCCCGTCCGGCGCCGGAGCCTACTACTACTAGCAGGCTCCGCGGCCTGCTCTAGGGTGGCGCGCCGGGTGATGTCATCACCCGGCGCGCTACTCTAGAGCAGGCCGCGGAGCCTGCTGGTAGTAGTAGGCGCCGGCGCCGGACGGGAGCCACCGGGCCGGGAAGGTAAGGAGGGGGTGCGTGGAGGGGAGGAGGGGGCGCGCGGAGGGGGGAGGGGGGCCCTTACCTTTCCGGCCCGGCGGCTCCCGTCCGGCGCCGGCGCCTACTATTCCCAGCAGGCTCCGCGGCCTGCTCTAGGATGGCGCGCCGGGTGATGTCATCACCCGGCGCGCTACTCTAGAGCAGGCCGCGGAGCCTGCTGGAAGTAGTAGGCGCCGGCGCCGGACGGGAGCCGCCGGGCCGGAAAGGTAAGGAGGGGGTGCGTGGAGAGGAGGAGGGGGCGCGCGGAGGGGGGAGGGGGGCCCTTACCTTTCCGGCCCGGCGGCTCCCGTCCGGCGCCGGCGGCTCCCGTCCGGCGCCGGCGCCTACTATTCCCAGCAGGCTCCGCGGCCTGCTCTAGGATGGCGCGCCGGGTGATGTCATCACCCGGCGCGCTACTCTAGAGCAGGCCGCGGAGCCTGCTGGAAGTAGTAGGCGCCGGCGCCGGACGGGAGCCGCCGGGCCGGAAAGGTAAGGAGGGGGTGCGTGGAGGGGAGGAGGGGGCGCGCGGAGGGGGGAGGGGGGCCCTTACCTTTCCGGCCCGGCGGCTCCCGTCCGGCGCCGGCGCCTACTACTCCCAGCAGGCTCCGCGGCCTGCTCTAGGATGGCGCGCCGGGTGATGTCATCACCCGGCGCGCTACTCTAGAGCAGGCCGCGGAGCCTGCTGGAAGTAGTAGGCGCCGGCGCCGGACGGGAGCCGCCGGGCCGGAAAGGTAAGGAGGGGGTGCGTGGAGGGGAGGAGGGGGCGCGCGGAGGGGGGAGGGGGGCCCTTACCTTTCCGGCCCGGCGGCTCCCGTCCGGCGCCGGCGCCTACTACTCCCAGCAGGCTCCGCGGCCTGCTCTAGGATGGCGCGCCGGGTGATGTCATCACCCGGCGCGCTACTTTAGAGCAGGCCGCGGAGCCTGCTGGAAGTAGTAGGCGCCGGCGCCGGACGGGAGCCGCCGGGCCGGAAAGGTAAGGAGGGGGTGCGTGGAGGGGAGGAGGGGGCGCGCGGAGGGGGGAGGGGGGCCCTTACCTGCCCGGCCCGGCGGCTCCCGTCCGGCGCCGGCGCCTACTACTACCAGCAGGCTCCGCGGCCTGCTCCAGGGTGGCGCGCCGGGTGATGTCATCACCCGGCGCGCTACTTGAGAGTAGGCCGCGGAGCCCGCTGGTAGTAGCCGCCGGCGCCGGACGTGCCGAGAAGGTAAGTGGCGGGGAAGGGGGCTTACCCCCCCCCCCGGAGCCGTCCGCTTCTATCCGCTGGCGCCCGCGGGCGCCAGCGGATGGAAGCAGGCGGCCCCAGGGGGGGTAGGGAGCGCGGGGGAGGGGGTTTACCTGCCGGGGCCGTCCACAGCGGACGGCCCCGGGGGGGGGAGGGAGTTAGGCCCCCCCTTACCCACCCGCCGCCATTTTTTCCTCATAGACTTGCATTGCAATGCAAGTCTATGGGGAAAAAAATGGCGGCCGATCCAAAAATGTACGATTTTTGGGTCGGGATCGGACTCGATCCGGTCCGGGGGGCCTCCGATTTTGTCCGAACCGGTCCGGGACAAAATTGGAGGTCCCGATCCGGGTCCCGATCCGATCCGGGGGGTCCGTGCACACCCCTATCGTACATCTTAGTCTAAAAATGTTTATGAACATGCCTAGTGTTAGTACCAACCACCATCAGATAAGCTATGAATGTAGGAGGGGGCCACAAGAGGGAACTTTGCTGAGCACTCAAACCTGGAGCCAGGCCTATAAATACGACATTGTGCCAATTTTATTTTTAGATATTATTGTATTCCATCTCAAAGGTAAATTAATTATCAACTATTTTGTGAAACCTACTGAAGGGTGCAATCCATGGCTGGGGCATGCTGGGAGTTGTAGGACTTTATTTCTATCTAAGCATGCATAGGATTACGCCCTATTTTTCTGTAGGTCAGTTTCGCAGATTTAAGAGGAATTATAGCTTGAAAGAGCATTCATATTGTCAAGCCCTGAGTTATCATTTCCTTCAGCCACAAGGGATATATCTGTAGAATGGTTACTACTGTATATGACAGAGCCAACATTGTAGAGAGAACAGATTTTACAGGCAAAGGAAATACTGGGCCAGCAATGCATTGTGATTAGCAAGGATGTAGGCTGACCATATGAAAAGGAGGACAGGGCTCCTGTAACTTTAACAGTTGTAGAGAAAAGGGAATTTTAGCCGGTGCCATTTGTATGCAATTAGTTCCTGGTGATATTCCCTCTTCATCACAACAGTTAAAGGTGCAGGCACTATACTAAAGTGACCATATACAAAAGAAGGCAGGACCCCTGCACTTTAACTGTGGTGATGAAGAGGGAATTTCACCAGGAACTAATTGTATACAAATGGCACCGGCTGAAATTCCCTTTTCTCTACAACTGTTAAAGTTACAGGAGCCCTGTCCTCCTTTTCATATGGTCAGCCTTCATCCTCATTCATTAAAAAAAAAAATCCTGCTGCAACTGCATATTCGTTATCATGTAGAAGGATGGTCAAGATAATATATTTTTAGGTCCACTAAATCCAAAATATTTTTTATTATTATTATTACTCATTCTGATTTTAAGAGGGATTTGAGAATCACTATATCCACAGCACAGCCATTATTCTTTATGTTTGAATGTGTTGCATATCCCCCAAATGTGGAACAATAAAATTTGTGGCCTACCAATAACAATTGTTTCCAAGTGGTGTATGTGATTACATGGCATCTGAGGGAAGGAGGACTGGGTGAACATGACAGTGGGTTCCTCGGGGTAGCTGTCTACTCGAGGATTCTTAGCTGCTGATGCTTGAGTCTGTGAGTGATGTGTTTCATCCTCCCTATTCTGCTCTCCGTTGACTGGGCTGCTGGTTTACCAGGCTTGTCTGGCTTCTCTAGTACCACAACATTTGAGGCTCAAGGTAAATGTTACATCAAGCTCCTTGGGTTTGTTCCCCCACCCCTGTTGTGTCTGTTTTGTTTTCCACCAAAATCAGCTACTCCAGGCTGTTTGTCAGGGCAGAGGGAGGTTGAGACAGTAAGTAATGTTTTTCCCCTCTGTTGTAGTACTGGATCTAATTAAGCACATGAGCTCCTGAAAATTGTTTACTTGAGCTGCAATCCTATACCCGCTTAGCTCAGAGTAAGCCCCACTGAACATAATGGGACTTATATCGGAGTAGACATACAGATTGGACTGTAAAGCATATTTTGGGAAGTCCTTTGACAAAGATTTGCCAATTTTGTGACAGTATATTAAAAGGCATACATTTGCACAATTGTCTTGCATGAAAAAGTTAAAAATAAATCTGGTTTGATTACAAAAGAAACTAGACTAACATCACATTTAAAAGTAAAAAGAGGGAAATTGGCAAAAAAGGAGTAGAAAAATACAAGGTTCCTAACTTGGTATTTTGTCCACGCAGGATTCACCCAAAACATACATGTTTTCAAGATTCTTCTGTTTTAAGCCATTTCGAAATGGAAATTGCCATGTGACATAGGGCTTTATCACACCTACATTTTTCCTCCGGTTTGCTTCTGCGGTTCACCCTCCGTTTCCTATGCGAATCTAACGTTTTGATTTACACATGCAGTACCTGTGATACCTGCAATACCTGCCTGTGCCTTTCAGACTTTGCCCGTTCAGGGATACATCGAAAGAGAAACTAAAAATCCCAACCTCAGGGTGAGAGAGCAGCAGGACGGGAACAACGTCATGCGAGTTCAGTGCTGAAGAAGTGGAGCAAAGTCGAAGCAGGTGTGCTTAAAACCACTTGTATGATAACGACCTTGGGGTTTTGAGTTACAGCAGAGTTTTCTTATATCATAGCATTTAGTATTAGAGGGATTAAATGCAATCTAGAACCAGTTTAGAAGGAGTTCAAATCAATTTACTTTTATTAGTGCTTTTTTACACATCACCAAAGGAGGCTCATTAACACTTTTTAACTACAAGCACCCTGTAAACCTGGGTGCATCAATGTAATTAACTGAAGACATGAGTTACTTGCTTCCCTCAGGGAAAGAGCATGTGTTGCTTGTTGCAAAGGCAAAGAAGAAGGGCAGGGAGAAGGACAAAGGAACAATCAAATTACAGGACAAGGAGGATGAACAAGACAGGCAACTGTTGATACAACAGGTTCTGTATCACCCTCTAGTGTCTGGAAGCAGGCAGAGATGTTCCCAAGACTGGGCAGCTCTAGGCCCTGAGTGCTGCAAGTAGGCATCAGAAAAAGAACTGAGTTCTCTCTCCTGAAGGCCCCTTTGGATAGGCTCTTTGAGTCACCTGTCTAGCATCCCTTCCTTCATTTTGAAAGTTTAATTCAATCAGGATTGGCAGGAATTAGCTAAATGACGGAAAGGACGGAACACAGGAATCTGCCGTACGTCAGGTCAGACTATTTGTCCAGTGTGCCCAGTACTGTCTACTATTCTGTTTGGCAACAGCCCTCCAGGGTCTCAAACAGAGGCCTTTCATAGCATCTGCTACCTCATTGTTTTAACTAGACATGCCAGGAATTGAATTTGTGACTTTCCACATGCAAAGCATCTGCTTGACCACCGAGCCGTGGTTTCTTAGCACTGTAGTACTCTCCCAAATAAATAGAGATAATTTGATCTAGTTTATTAAAATAAAATAAATCTTTGGGATTTTAGGCTCTTCAATCCCATTTGAGAAAAGTGTGGGACGAATGCCACATAAAACATTTGTTATTGTGAATCACATCTACCAATTCACGGATTGTTATTGTGGAACACCATGAATAAGGCTTTCACCGAATGGTTATTAGACTGGCATCCTGTTGGCTGAAGCAGCAATTTCTTTACAATCAGACACTGCATCCATTTTAGGCAGAGCAATGAAAGTACGTTCATTGACTGATTTACTTTGATTTCCCCCCCTTTTATCAGTGTGTGCCTTTGTATTCATCGTATGTATCTCTGTAATTGCATCCACGAATGGAATCAGCCTTACATTGTGCTCAGTTGTTTTGTCATTAACTTTATAAGCATACTCAGATACTGTGTTTTTAGAAGGTATCCCTTTCCCCCACCTTAGTTTACTCTTTTAGGGCACAATCCTATGCATGCTCAGACAGAAAAAAAGTCCTACAACTCCCAGCATTCCCCAGCCATCCATGCTGGGAGTTGCAGGGCTCTTGCTCTGTCTAAACATGCATAGGATTGTGTCCTAGTGCCTGTGTTCCCTTTCCCCTCCATTGTTCTTCTCCAGTCAGTCTAGATACACAGAGCAAGGAAGTTAGGAAACATGTGCTGTGGGAAACGTTGCTTTGTTTCATATTCTCGATTGCAAGAGGGAAATCTTCCTATCTGTCAAGCAAGCAATAAAAGGCAGACATTTCCACAAGGTTCCAGTGGGTTGCCACTTTTCTAGGGACCCAACAAGTCCAGTACTGTCTCTTGACTGTAGATAACTAGGATGTAGCAAAAGCCACTTGGAACAGGTCACCACAGCAGATTTGCAAGTCACAGCTGACCCAACAGGAACAAGTAGCTTGTGTTTTCTTCGAGCTGGCAATATTTAGGGCACCAATGAAGCAGCTATATGAAATGCAAAAGTTGCAATCCAGCATATTCTGCAACGTTGTTTATGTCTTTTTTTTAAGACAACTTCTGTCTCACCTTTTGATCGAATGATCCTCAAGGTAGTTTACAATAGATTAATAATATACCCCTACAACAACTTCCACACCCCATACACAAAGTGCAAACCCACACAATCCAGCCACCTGTAGGCCCCTAACCAGATTGTGCTTCCCTTTGGCTCTGCAGTGCATTATGCTTCTGCTGTGGCTTGGAATGGCAAAATGTACTGGACTGGTCCCAGGTTATGCTCCAGTGGAAGCTGGTGGCTCCGATGTCAAGTGGGGTATTAAATCTGTTCTGGGTTTCAATCAGAACCAGTCAGAACTCTACTGGTTTGCACCTTGGATAGCTCCTTTAGAGCTCCGACTGAAACCCGGAGCAGATTCACCACCCCACTGACATTCGAGCAGCCAGCCTCCATTGTTAAACTGGCCATAGGCACAAATTTATTAAAGGGAGGGATGGTTGGAGCACAAGCTCATCTTGCATCAGGGCCAGAAAAGCAGGAGTGCATGGTAGCAAAGTCAGAGCATCTTCCTTCTAAAAGCAGTATGAACTCAGAGCCCAGGAGACACAGTGTGACAGAGGACCCGTATTTAACATTTAAATGTTAACATCCTGCAAGCATGGAAATATATGTTGAATTTTAAGAGTTCAGTAATCTGGTGACAGGGGGATTTCAGTGTAAAACATACATAGTTTTTACAGCTACCTGATTCGTTTCAGTTGGAGGGGATGAAACAGGATCATGGTGGGTTGTACAAAGGCAGCCACTTGATCCATTTCAGCTCTTCGCCCACCTAATTTGTCATCTGGTATTATTGGACTGCTGCCATGGAGACACCAACAGCCCTCAAAGGCCCCTTCTTCCAAAATAGCTAACAAGACTGAACTGGGGAGGGGAGAAAAATTAGGAATGTCATTGGAGTGGAGAGAGGGAATGAAAAGGAGGCAGAGCCATTGAATCAGCAAAGAGAGGAAAAGCAGAGCAACAAAGGCAGAGAGCAAAAGAGGATGGAGGGAAGTTAGTCTGTGCCTTGCATTGTCCAGCTATCAAATCACACTATGTACAAGTTCAAACATTCACTGCAGCTCCACAATATACTTGTGGTTGTTTTTGGTTTTTTTATGTTGATGTAGCGACTCCAGAAGAAAAGTTACTAGAATCAATTTTTTGTTTATTAGTAATACTTATATACCGCTAAATATAATCAGAACTCTAAGCTGATCATTCATAGGAAGTAGAATCTGGCTAAATTTGAGGGCATCAATGATTGATTTCCCCAATATCTGCAGTAACAATGAAATGATACATTCAAGTTAAATCATGGTATAATGAAAAATTAAATATCCCTTTAAAACAAAAATGGAAAACTCTCGGTAAATGTGCTTAAAGTCAGTGTTACTAAAACTTTTGGCTAACATTAGTCAGGAAATACTGGAAACACCTGTTCAGACCTTTGTGGTTTACCCTAAGGCTCAATATAGAATAAGCAACAATCATCATTAAAGAGTAGACTGAGGAATATTCAGTTTAAGGTAGCAATACTATGTGCACTTGCTTGGGAATATGTTCCACTGAATTTAGTGGGACTCACTTCTGAGTAAGCATCAGGTTGGATTATATGGACATATATTCATCAATTAAAGTTAACTGGCACCCAATACATGGCTGTGGTAATTGGATGTATGGAATGCACATGAAGGGAAGGATCCAACATTGCCCATGCGCTAGTGCTAATGACATAGTGCTAACAGAAATTAACACTTGTGTAACATTAATAGCACTAGTGCATGGATATTGCTGGATCTTTCCTCAAGTGTCTCAAGTACCAATGGCTTCAATACCACTCTCTCCCTTTGGTGTTTCTATAGGATTATTTTAGAACATGACAGGGGATTAGTTTCAATAGTAACGACCTTCTCAAACTATCTTGCTTTAATACATAATTATCTGCCTCTGATGCTGGTAGTCATGGACACAAATCCCCAAACAACCTATGACATAATAAATACCTCATGATTGGGAGTATCAGCCACTGAACTGGTTACCCTTTCAACAAAACCAAATAATTAATGCTTTTGAGATTCAATTTTACTCAATGGATGGAAAGAAGTTTACTATTCAACAGTTTCAAAGGGTGTCAAGCACTATTGCAAAATGCTCTGCTCAGTTCCAAAACCAGCCAGGTAGCAAAATTGAGGAGGTTGTTGGATGCTCAGCTAGATCCAGCAAAGAAGGCAAAGTGGAAAGATGAAAATGTTGCCAATAGTAGATACAGGACAGCCCAAGATAATTTGCTGCTTGTGGTAAATCAGCAAATGGCGTACCCCCAGCATACATAACGCAATCCAGACCAGACCATTTTCCAAACAAAAAGTAATTGTTACTGGGTGCCTCTACAAGAGCGATTTAAAGCTCTTTCAAGGCGCATTACAGATTTTACCTCTACAAGAGCGGAGCACAAATCAGGTGCACAGGCGCTTTTTATCTCCTATTATGCGGATTTTCACATTCGCGTTAAATAGTGAGTTTTATTTACCGCGGGAGTAAGAGCGCCTTATGTCCATGTAAACAACCTTCTTTGCAGTGGTATTAACGATCAGAGTGGGCGGACTGTCGTGATGTCATGAATAGAACTGCCCCTTCGCTGGGAACACCTCCCAGTTTTTCGTTCAGACCCCCTCTAGATGGATTCTGTTTGACGCCTGGTTAGCTGATTATGCGCATAATCGCTGAAGCACAGTATCGTAAATGCTTGTAGCAAGAGGTAATTGAGCACACAACTGGTGGCCTTACTGGTTGTTTGAAATGCGCTTTACAAGTAGTTAATGCGGAGAATCGCTTGTTCACATAGGCAAAATGCGCTTTAACGGCCGGAGCATAATAAAACTCGCTATTTAACGCGCATTCGATAATGTGCATAATCAGAGAGATAAAGCGCCTCAACTCCTGATTTACGCTCCGCTCTTGTAGAGGTAAAAATTTTAATGAGACTTCAAAGAGCTTTAAACGTCTCGTGTAGAGGCAGCCTCAGTTTTATTTCCTGTCTTGTCTGGGCCACTTCCTTCTTGGTCTCTGTCTCTCTGGATGGAAGCTCCAGGAAGAGGTGACCCAACGTGAACTGTAAATAAAGTGTCTTTAAACTCCCGTCCTGGAGTATGTTTTTCATGGAGACACAGTGGAATTTTAGAATGTTTTTAAGGATGTTTTTAGGATGTTTTAGGATTTTTATGCAGTTTTAATAATATGTGTCATGTTTTAATCAGTTTTATGTATTTTGTCATGTTGTTGTTCCCCGCCTCGATCCAGATGAGAGGTGGTTTCACAAGAAGGAGGGGGGGTTCAGTAAGAATGTGCGGATGTGCACATAATTAAGCAATTCGCTTAGACAAATCGTCCCCTCGCTTCTTGGTGGGTTCCTGACATAAGCTGTGTGTGCATGTGTATGTTTTACATCACCAAAATGACATGGTATTGCTGAGAAGGGAAGAAGGGAAAATGATTGATCTCGCTGGGAAGAGGAAGGGGAAGAAACGAAGCAGCCTCCCCCTGTCTGTTTTGGCGTGTGTGTGCAGGGCACATTCCCATTTACTCCTGAGCAGTTCACTTGAAATGGCAATTGGCGAAAGAGAGAGGGAGAGAGGCAGCCCTGACTAAAAATAAGTTTTAAGCAGCTGTTGGATGGGAAACTTCTGACGCACATCGAGACAAAAGGAACAGGACAAACAGGTCCAACAAGTGATTACTGGCAGGTAACCCAGGTTACCAAAAGCAGGAGATTCTGGTGGGCGGGGAGAGGGGAAGTTCCTTCAGGCAAAAGCGCATTTCTTTCAGCACTGTTCCCTGCATGTATACAACTTTTAATTGCCGGCTCTCTTGTATAGGTATGAGGTGCAAATGCGCTTATCAGGAAATGCGCATAATCAGGGAACTCTTGTAGAGGGAACCAGTGCTGAAAAACTCTTTGACCCAAGATTCAAAGACAGAAGTGTTACTCAATGCTGCTGCACTTGTCTGGATTGCTAAACTATGCCCTTTAAGATTACATAGACAAAGATGGGAACATGCTTGTAACGCTGCAATTTCAATATCAAGGTGCTCCCTTCTCCATCCCATGCACACACTGCCACATATACTGGAGGCTCTATTTAATACTTGTTTGTCTGCAATGATTTAAAGTTCAAGAAGGTGTTTGTTGAACAGCTGCCAGTGTATTTAGTGACATACTAAAGCAAGAGGAACCCAAGTTCAAATCCCTGCTCAAAATAAGCTACTGCTAGGGTGACCATATTTTGGAAACCAAAAAGGAGGACAACATGATCAGCCCCCAAGGGGTGCCCACCTGAACGTAGCTTTGGTCACATGTCTGATTTTACAGCACACAATTAAGACAAATCTGTTCTACATAACATCTTAATGTTAAAATCACTGAAATAACAAGTGAGACATCCAATGTATCTGAAATTAACTTCACTCACTCCTACTTTTGTAGCTTTTGCTGTACTTTGTTTTGTTTTGTTTTGAAACTTGCTAAAAATCAACAAATGAACAGATGTGCATGAAACTTGGCATGGCTAAAGCCCTACTTAAGAGCTATCATGATGCCAAGTTTCATCTCATCTTTAAAAATTATGTTGTTGTTGTTTTTAAAAAATTAAACCTAATTTTTTTTTAAAATCCTAAAACATCAATGGATGAATAGATCTGCTTGAAACTTGACATGGCTAAAGCCCTACTTAAGCGCTATCATGATGCCAAGTTTTATCTCCTTATCATTAAAAATGATGTTTTTTTTAAAAAAAAAAAATTTTAAAACCTCAAACTTAAAAAAATCATAAAAATCAATGGATGAACAGATCTGCTTCAAATTTGGCATTGCTAAACCCCTACCTAAGGGCTATCATGGTGCCAAGTTTCATCTCTTTATCTTTAAAAATGATGGTGCTGTAAGCATTTTTGTTAATTCCCATTGACTATAAAGTAGAGCTGTCCTCTGGGTGGGGGGAGGATGTGTAAAATCTGGTTTTTTCTTCAAATTTCATAATCCCCCTCCTTCCCAGATTTGTTGTCAAAAATCCTGACATGTCCTGGTTTTTCCTGACATATGGTCACCTTAATTTAATAAGCCACTGTAGGCTGTGGCACATACAGGCATGTGCTGGGTGGGAGAAAACATCACATACAACATCCCCTGACAAGGAGGCACACAAGACAAAATGACAATCTTGCAGAACTGCCGCCACCCAACAGAGACGGTGTTTGACGCTTGGGGAGGTAACAGAGTGTTATGATGGGGTTGGGCTGCAAGCACAATCAGTTGCAAAGCAGATCATGGAAACAGAGATCTGCTGACTGGAGGAAAGTGGTGGCAGCAGTTTTGATTGCTCTTGCCAAGCGACTCTGTAGGCAACAAATACAACTCACTGTAACTGCCACACAACACAATAACCCATAATGGGTTAAATAATCCATTCTACAGACCATGGATTATCAGAGTGGGTTATTTTGGCCAAACAAACCACCGTGGGTTAAAAAAACCTCCCAACAACAACACAGTAATCCATAACCTTCATGGGTTATTGTGATGACTGAACCCAGTCACTGTGTGCTAGGGAAAATAAGTGATAACCTTACTATTGGTAGAGAGAAGGGAATTACAAAAGGGCTTGACCAAAGTTTCTCTGCCTTGGAAATATGTCCCTGTCCTGGAGCTTTTAAAGAAGTAAGCACCATTGTTTATTAGGATTGTCAATGTGTTTAACTGTCCCTGCTCCTTTGCTTTTGAACAGCATCTTGAAAGTCAACAATGAAGCTTTTGTCTGACATAGGGATAAAAGGATGGGATGGGTAAAATGTCTGCTAAATTTCAGCCTCTCGGGATGCTTCAACGGACAGAAGCAGTGGCAATTGCAAACAGTGCAAACCTTAGAGTCTCCGCTTTGAGTCTTCCAAAATAAGAACTAGGAGGGGTTAGATAGACTGTGGGGCCCATAGGAGGAAATGCAACAGCTCTGCCCACCGCCCTGCCCCAACACCATCTCCTAAGTGCATTTGTGAGCAGGGACAGCAAAATTGCTGTAGTTTAGGGTGACTACAGTATATGGAAAGGAGGGCAGGGCTCTTGTATCTTTAACAGTTGTTTAGAAAAGGGAATTTCAGCAGGTGTCATTTGTATGCATACAGCACTTGGTGAAATTCCCTCTTCATTACAACAGTTAAAGCTCAGGAGCCCTGCCCTCTTGACTAGATACAAAAGAGGGCAGGCACGGCTCCTACAGCTTTAACTGTTGTGAAGAGGGAATTTCATCAGGTGCAGCATGCATACAAATGACACCTGCTGAAATTCCCTTTTCTAAACAACTGTTAACGACACAGGAGCCCTGTCCTCCTTTTCATATGGTTACCCTTCCATAGTTCCTCAGTTGTATGTAATGTATTCAAGTGCTTCTCCTTATCAGAATGCTGGGAGAATAAAAATTTCCTTTGTAGGAGAGTAAAAACAAAAGGGGAGGTGATCTCAACTGCAGGGACTGAGAGTACATGGGGTAGGACGGAAAGCAAAGAAAGCCCCTACCCCCAGGTCTCTTCCCAGCTGCCTTTGTAACACCCCCCTTTGTGTTTTGTTTTGTTACCTAGGGCACAATCCTATGCCTGTTTAGACAGACAAAAGTCATACAACTCCTTCAAACTCTGACACCCTGTTGCTGCCTGGGAAAGACGGGTCCATCTGATTAGCAAGTGAGCCTGCTTATCAGGGCCCAACCCTAACAAGATGACTCACTCCTTGGAGAGAGCCTCTTTTTCTCTTGTATGGGATGGGCAGCAATGGGAAGGAGCAGCCAAACAGCAGGCAAAATGGCTGCATAGTGACACCAAGTGAAACGGAGCATGGAGATGACTGCTGAGTGGCGGGGGAGCGATCTGCCATTTCCCTGAATCTGCTGCCTGAATCACATGCTTTACTCTGCCGAATGGAAGGCCAGTCCTGAGTATATATACTTTAGACTGCAGTTATTTGGGGGGGGGGGGGGGTGAGTATAAATACCATTGAATTCAATGAGACTAACTTTGGAGCAGACATGTATAGGATTTGCCCCATAGATCTCAGAACTAGGGGGCACTATTATAAATACACCGGCCATGATCCAGAGAACTGTATAGCAAGTGCTGTGTGCCTGATGCCTTTTGACCTTGGTTTCTTGAACCCTCTCCCCTCCCCATCCTACACATTGGTCAGAAAAGTGCTTTTGGAACACAAGAATTTTCAATGGGAGTTTGTTATTGAAACAACCCTTGCATAACCTCAGTTACTAGTAGGGTTATCACTTAAATAGCCACAACGAGCTGGCTGTGTTGTATGAACCAGCCCATTCAGGTTATTTCTGAGTAAAACATGTAAAGGATCTGTCAGCACAAGAACACAAATTATCAATACTGAATACTGCATTCCTACATACCTACATAAATTAAGTGAGGGATGTTAATATGAGCACAACATATTAATTATCAATATTTGTAAATTTAGGTACTAAATTTTAGGATAATCAAATATGGTAATAGAAGATTGCTTGCTTGAGACTCAGCATAGATTTGGCTTTGGGATGGTTTAACAAAACTCTTCAGCAGAACTGGTTTTTTAAATACCTCCCTTCAACCGGTAATTTATCTGTATTCACCACTTGCTCTGACTTGTAGTTCCTCTTGATTTGCTCTGTGACTCTATTGGAACATGCTGTTATTGGTATGGCTTAATTTTCTCCGCACATATTTACCATGAAAATATATAAAGCGTGTGAACATGCAGTCATACACACACACACACACAAATACACACAAATAAATTAAGGTGTTCAGAACACAGTTACAAAATAAACATTCTGTTCCCCCCCCCCCCTCGGCAAAGAGGCATTTAATTAAAAAAATTCAGAGGGACCTGTGGGCTGGAAATAGGCAAGGCACAAAGGCACAGTTTTACAAACAGCAATTTTCACCTTTTCCAGCTAAGGGTTGTTAAAACTCTTAGAGAAGCTGGAAGATTCACAGATGCTTCTAGCAACTAACTATTTTATTGAACATATGTTACAGCACATTCTTTGCATGTTAAATTCTGTTATGCCCTTGCACTTGTATCTACTACAAAATTATCTGTATTTGATGGTCAGTGGACAATTCTGTATGTTTGTGTGATGTAGAAATGCATAGGAGGCACAAAAAGTTGCTAAGAAGAGGTGCCTATTTGTCCATAGCACTGTTGGCCAAATTTCTGGATATGTTTTGATTGGTCAAGGGATATAATGCCAGACTTCTGTTGCACCGTGCTCTGTTTGTGGGTCCCTTGTCGACAGCTGGTTGGCCACTGTGTGAACAGAATGCTGGACTAGATGGACCCTTGGTCTGATCCAGCATGGCTCTTTTTATGTTCTTAAACCTTCCTTCTGAAACAAAAGGTAGCAGGGAGCCTTACCTCATCAACATGTTTTGATGGATGATGTTTGGCTGTGTAAAATGCAATGGGTAACTCTCAATGTTTCACAGGTATATAGCTTCCGTGGAACCTGCATGAAAGTCATTTTTCTTGTTTTGTTTTTGGTGAACTTGCTCAGTGGTCTTCCTTGATTTAGGGAGGTTTGTTCTGACAAGGTTTGAGCACCTTTGTTATAAAATTACAGTCGTTCTATAAACACAAATAGTTTGGATGCTTCCAGACAGACGGGTCCTAATGCTATCAATCAAAAGATATAATGCATTCGTTCTATCTTTGCTTCCTTCACAGATTTTCTGCATTAAAAAAATGGAAGAACCAGTGGAGAAAAACAGGAAGGTTACTTTTTTTTCTAAATAAAGCAATATTGCAGTACATCACCATTCACCAGAGCTCTGTCATCATGTAACAACATAGAGATATAGGAGGAGGGGGAAATCCATTTCCATCCCAAACTTGCACATGTATACCATACTTAACTCACCTGGGCCAGATCTACACCAAGCAGAATATAACACTATGAAAGCGGATTGAAAATGGTGTATGGAATATGTCATAGGCCCCAACAGTTGTCAGTGCACTTCAATACTGTTATAAAGCAGTAGTGTAGATCCTGTCCTGGTTTATCTGCTGGCAGAACACAGAGTATAGGAGCAGCTAACCTAGGGCAGGGAGGTTATGAGTGGGTGGGACTGGACTCCTTCTGCCATGTGGCAGGCTGAAGTGATCTGCTTGAGGTGACACCATCGGAGTGGGGAAGGATAGATGAAAGCACAGAACTTGTTATCTGGATTATGCAGAAATACTTTGAAAAGTATCTGCCCTAAGGGCACCATTTAGATTTTGCTTAAGACAACTATATGTCTTGGTTTGGCACTCCAGGCTCAGAGGATGTGCACACATTTTCAGACAAATCTATTGTAATACCTTAGAGACTGAGACAAAATTGCCAAGCCTACTGATGACAAGATGTTGTATTTTAAGTACAACCCCCAGCATAACACTCACTGTAGTTTTCAAGTTCCAAGAACAAAAAAGAACAAATAAAGCACAGTGTTTGAGATGTCTCTCAAGCATCACAGGAATTCCTTATACATCCTAGCACTTGTAAGGACACTAGAGCAACAGAAATGCAACTGCATTTTGGATGCATTGTGTTGCATATTGCAGAAAAAGAAGCCCCCTTTTAGAATTGCTCAATGTTCTCATTTCCATGACAATCAGGAATTGAGTTGTTTTTTCCCCCTTCAAGTTCTCATGTAACTGTTAAAGTTACATCAGCCCTGACCTGGATTTTATCTGGTCATCCTAGGTATAGAGCCCAAAGAGGGAAAGCCAAGGGCTGGATGGGGAGATCCCGCTGGCTGCATCTGGGCCACCAAACAAGATTCCTCACTCCTGCTGTAGATGCAATACCATCCAAATCCAGTATTTCATCAGTCAAATGGGAAGCTGTAGAGCTAAAAATTGATGGCAGCCATATCCTCTTGCTCATTGGAGCTCCTCTGTAAATTAACCAAAATGCTTACATCTGTGTACTTTTTAAAGCTAAAGAGATCAAACTTGGCATGGTGATAGCTCTTAAGGAGGGCTTTAGCCATGCCAGGTTTGAATCAGATCAGTTCATGTCTTGATTTTTAGGAATTTTTAAAATGGAAATTAACTAAAATGCTTACATCTGTGTGTTTACAGATAACGAGCTGAAACTTGGGACCTTGAGAGCACTTAAGTAGAGCTTTTGGCATGCCAAGTTTGAATCAGGTTGGTTCATCCCTTGATTTTTTAGGAATTTTTAATTCCCCCCTTTAAACCCTTTTCCTGATGCTATCTTCCACCTGTTTGCATTTGTGAAGGATCGATTTTCCTTTACTTTGATCATGCGAAGCTGTGCATGTCCATTTCATAAAATTGAAACCCCATTGAACAGAGAGAGACTGACTTCTAAGTAAACACATATAGAACTGACTTTTAAGAGTGTGGTCACTCAGAAGCTTTTTTTTAAAGTCTAAAACAGCAAGCTGGAAAGAAGTGCTCTGCAACCCTATGCTTACTTCTGAGGTCTTCTGTTTACTCAGAAATAAGTCTCTCTCTGTTCAATAAGGTTTACTCAAAGTAAGCATGCATCAGATTTTAGTATGACTTGGATGTAAATGCAGTTCAAATCAATGGGATTTATTCTTGAGTAAGGGAATAGCAGATCTCCATTTTATGAAATGGAGATGCACAGCTTCACATGATCAAAGTAAAGGAAAATTGATCACAAATGCAAACAGCTGGAAGTTCACACTGGTGGACTATCAGGAAAAGGGTTTAAGGGGGGAAATGAAAAAAAATCCTAAAAAAGCAAGGGATGAACAGACCTGATTCAAACTTGGCATGATGAAAGTTCTATTTAAGAGCTCTCAAGGTCCCAAGTTTCAGCTCGTTATCTTTAAAAATGAGGGAGCTGCAGGCACAGAAGGTGGGGTTGGAGCAGTAAAAAGTCCATTCATTCAAATGTTGGACACAGTGTGCTGGAGGAGAACCACTACCCTTCTTTCATCAGCAAGACTCCATTCAAAGGACATGCCCCCAACAAAGGAAAAAGCAAGGGGACAGCACTAAATGGAGGCTTAAGGGCGCATTAAAGTCACTTGGGGAAAATAATCCAAACTTTTCCCGCACCAAAATAATATACAAAACAGAGGAAAAGAGGTGAAATGGGTGCAGGACAGGGACAACGTCATGTGAGTCTCATGCTGCAAAACCAGATACCAGATGTGGAGAGATGAGTTAAACCGCTGGTGTGATGGGGCTCTAAGAAGAGGCTATTCAATCTTTGAGAATTTGGGGGGGGGGGACTGCACAAAAGCCAGCAAACTACCAAACAATTAGTTGTTGGGGGGAAGGGGGAGCCAGGGTGAGGGGTATGGCCTCCTGGGGAACCCTGGATGGCCAGATTGGGACCCTTGAAAGGCCAGATTCAGCCTCGGGGCCTGAAGTTCTACACCTCTGGGCTAGATGGTGAATAAAGGTGCTGGCATAAAGAAACAAACCAAGGTTTATTTCCCTCCCCCACTCCCACTTTTGAAAATATGAAATCCAGCTGTTACCTGGATTTGTCTCCATTAGGTGAAACATACGGGTTCCTTGGTAGGTGAAAAACAGGACAGAGAAACTGGACAGTTTTTATATTAACAAAGCTGGAGATTAATTTTAGGTGGTGAATACATTTTAAAAGTCAATAGAAAGCAACACCTATTCTAGACATTGTGGTTTTGTATTCAGTAAGAGATGAGGGAACTTCACATTAAAAGCCTTTTACCTTATTTCTGCATTAAATATTTTAAAAGGGTTTTCCCCTCAAGGTTTCCCTCTCCTGGCTGTTCTTTTGTCTGCAGTCCCAGTGGCTTAACAAGAAAAAAGGGTGAAATGCTGTGGCCACATCTCAACATTATTGTATAAAAACAGTTATCAGAAAATACCTTAACTGCTGGAGAAATATGAGAAAGGGACATGCTGGAGTCCTGATCATTGAAGAGTTCTGTGTATACTGTCATGTAATATTGAAAAGTAGGACACAGGCATGAAAACTGAATGCAATAAACCATGCCTCTGAAGATAATAATAATATTCTTCTTCAAAAGTCTACATTATTCTTTAGGGATACGAGCTTGCCAACTAATGTTTTAATTAATGAATCCATTAAATTTAAAGAGAAGCACACACTTGTTGAGGCTATTTTAGTTCTGGTTTTTACCAGTGTAAGAAATAAGGTGGCCTTTCCTTCTGAAAATTAATGGAGATTTGTTTGGTATGTTCTCTCATATTTCCTTCAATATCTACAAAATGCACATATAAGATTTATTTAAATAGATTATCAGTAAAATTATTTTATCAAAAGATATCTATGTGGGTTTTCTTTTATCACACCAAACATCTATATTTAGTTATGCATTTTAATGAAGTACCTTCAGTTGTATCACAGTACTGAAACACTTTCTTCTTACTGAACCTTGTACTAGATTGCTGCTAGTCAGTATTTTCATTGCCCCCAGTTCACATGGTCTTTGGCTTGCCCCCAAATGTTCTGCAAACACAAGGTTCATTTATCTCCAGCACTTATGCCTGAGTTTAATATACCTTAACAAAAAGGGTCACTTTTTGTTTTGCAGTCTTTATTCCTCACAATAATCCTGTGAAATAGTTATTATTCCTATCCTGATAAGATGAGATTTAAATCAAGTGCACTAAAACTTTTCTAGACCAGACCACAGTGATTCTAGTTATTCTTTATACCTGGTAAGTCATGTATTAATAAAAAATACCATTTAATGAGGCTTGTACTAGAAGAGTAATGTGAGAACAATTACTTGGTCTTCGTTTTTCATGCTTTAACCATATGAAAAATGTTGACGACGCTTAAAAAAAATTATACAGCCTTTAACTAAGCATATTTCTGTATAATGTTCTTATGATTTAAATATGCTTCCCTAAGCTGCCTCCAAAGGAACAAAGCAGGATTTAGCACTTCAGCCCAATTCTGTGCATATTTATTCAGAAATAAATCCCACTGAGTCCAATAACACATTCTTCCAAGTTGGTGATTATATAACTTTAGCCTAATTGCCACATTGAATTCTTTGTACATGTGAAGCAGTGCCCTTTGA
The DNA here is from genome assembly GCA_029215795.1 of Anniella stebbinsi. Taxonomy (NCBI): domain Eukaryota; kingdom Metazoa; phylum Chordata; class Lepidosauria; order Squamata; family Anniellidae; genus Anniella; species Anniella stebbinsi. The sequence goes on from JARDYH010000003.1 coordinate 221,677,454, forward strand.
CTGGTAGCAGCTCTTTAGAATCTCAAGCAAAGGTCTTTCTTAACCTGGCTACGAGATCCTTTTGAAGTGGAGATTTCAGAGACTGAACTCAGGAGGTATCTGCATGAAAACAGTTTATGTTGAGGTTTTTAAACTGAATTTTTGGCCAGATGTAAAAGTTTAAAATGTTTTAAATATCAACTGTTCTTATGTTTTATGGTTTTAAATTTTGTATATTGACTTTTTAATGTTCAATCTTTTAAAATTTTGTAAACCTCCCAGAGAGCTTCGGCTATGGGGCAGTATATAAATGTAAATAATAATAATAAAATAATAATAATAATAGTGTGCTTTTATCACTGAGCTATGGCCTCTCCTGCAGAAGTCATCAGAGCTTGAGAAGACTGCAGTGTGATCAAACCACATTAGCCAGCCATGCTTGTATTCACCCATTAACTAAAGTGTTTGATTTAAAACAACTTTAATCTCAATAGTGTCAACAAGATGAAATTGCTAAACCCAAATATATCAGTTTATTAGGGTCTGTGGCTAATTGCTAGAGCCACACAATAGTAACATTTCTAAAAGGCCAATACATTATTTTTATTACCAATACACATTATTAGGACTGTATACGATGAAATCTGACAACTGTAGTAAACTACCTGCAACATTCTGAAATGAAAGACTGCAGATTGTCAGACAATGCATTCTAATACACAAGACTACACTGTGAGCTAATTTCACTAAAACAAGTTGTAATCCACAAGGCAGTGTGTTTCTTTTTGGGACTAGGTAACAGCCCTGTCCCATTTTGGCAGAACATGCTGGATACCATACTAGGAGAATAATATTCTCCACTCTTCACTAGCTTGAGACTGGTGACTGTTTCCCCCCAACAAAGGATTACTTTATTCTGCTAAATATCTTATCCCAGAGCAAACCTAAGCATGTTTACTTAGAGGTAAGCTCCACTGAGTTCAACAGGAACTTTTCTCATGTAAGTGTATATAGGTTTGCAACTTTGAATGATTTGAAACTTCACTCAACTGTAAAGTTTCAAACTTTATCCTGGAGGCCTTTTTGCTTAATGTTAGTTTACAACAAGGTAACAAAAAAAAGTAAGGTATTTTATTAAATAATTCAAAACAAGGCTCAAGAAATGGTGCATAAACAAGATTTTTGGTTCTGTAGGATTTGTACACCAGACAATGTTTCATATTTATTTAGCATATATGCTGAGTAATCAAATGGTCCTCTTCAGATGAAATTAATTTCGGTCCTCAAACTGTGCCTTATTTTTTAACAGATATGCTGCTAGGAATTCAATAGGATTTGGTGGTCTGAAAAGAAAAAGAGAAAAGTAACTTCTTATATAGCCATCAGATTAAATGTCATTTGTACGTCTATGTTTCTAATTCTGATAATTTAATTGAGGCAATTTCAGGACTGGAATCTAGAGTGCACAGTATACTTTAAAAGTTGAAGAAAATACACGTAAATCAACTGGGGGGAACCCTTTCTGTCAATGGACACATCCCCTTCCATTTAAGGGCCACAAGCCAGAAAAGGCTTGATTTGGCAGTGAGCAGAGCCACCTCATTTTCTCTTTCTGCCATCTGTCATCATGGGGTTCCCCCCCAACACATCCTCCATTTTTTCCAACTTAATATCTTTCTGTCTATTTCACTCTGCAGGACCTCATCTGGAAGCTTGTTGGTTTCTTTAATCTTTGTGGTGAGAGGAGCTTCTCTACTTCAGCCATCAATCATGGAAACACAGCATGCTGTTGGGAGGGGAAATCTCTCTCCTCTGACAGCTCACTCTGCTTCCATGCTAGCTGCAGAGGAAATGAAGCCCCTCCCTAGGACTCCTTCCTCCACCAGCACAGAAACAATCTATTACTCCTCCACCATTCTGCTGTTTCTATGCTGGACATGCAGAGAAGAAGGGGGCGAGACCAAGGGGAGAGGTTGCAGGTTGGATGAAAAGGTGTTATGGGCCAGATCCAGCCAATGGGCCAGTGTTTCCCCATCACTGTATTACTGGTTAAATTTTAAAACTTAAAAGAATGACAATTTTTAACATCTTTTCATCTGATCTGCTGTCTTATTTTAACTTGGTGAAATGTTAAATTCCTGAGGATACATTAATTCCTTTAACCAAATTTGTCTAGTCAACAATAGGGTGACCATATGAAAAGGAGGACAGGGCTCCTGTGTCTTTTAACAGTTATATAGAGAAGGGGATTTCGGCAGGTGTCATTTGTATGCATGCAGCACCTGGTGAAATTCCCTCTTCATCACCACAATTAATGCTGCAGGAGCCCTGACTTCTTTTGTATCTGGTCACTCTATTATAGCTCCTGCAGCTTTAACTGTTGTGATGAAGAAGGAATTTCACCAGGTGCAGCGTACATACAAATGACACCTGCTGAAATTCCCTTTTCTATAGAACCGTTAAAGATAAAGGAACCCTGTCCTCCTTTTCATATGGTTGTCCTAGTCAACAGCATAAACATTTATTTGTACATCTGCAGCAGTATCTGAGCAAGGGAGAGAGGAACAGACAAAGGAAACATCAGAGCCTGCTCCATTTGGACTGCCCCACCTTCAGAAGATGCAAGGGGAAGCAGGGCCATTCCTGCTGACATTCTACCCTTCCCATCTTTTTTTTTCTTTGTATATCTTGTCTGTCTAGATTGTAAGCCTGGGGACAGGGAGTGTCTTTTATGTGATTGATTGGGAGCTGCTATGGGAGCCTTTTTAGCTGAGAAAAGGGATAAAAATATTATAAAGGTGCAATCTTATGAATATTTAGACAGAAAAAAGTCCTCCAACTCTTAGCATCCCTCCAGCTAGCCATGCTGGGAATTGCAGGACTTTTTATTCCGTCTAAACATGCATAAGATTGCACCCTAAATCAATCAATATCTGACCCTTGCTGGGCATGAAAAATGAGGGGAAAGGGCTTTAATTTATTCACACAGGCATACTTTGTCTATATCAGTCCTCTCCTGCTTCGGGGTGGCAGGGGGGATATAGGAAAGGAAAGGAAACTGCTCTGTACTTCTCTAGACATGCGGATAAAGAGAGGAAAGATTAGTACTGAGGTGAGAATACTTGTCTGCAGGAACCCCCATATTAGCTTACCTTTCCTTTGCAAGCACTGCAAGTCCTTGTAGTAAAATAGGTACAACTGTCTGATCCAGATAGGCACGTGTAGGTAACGACTGAAGATCCACCTTCTGCTTTGATGTTTTCTCTGCATTTGCTTTCTCATTTTCCACTATCCGCTTAAAAATGTAAACATATACTACATGAAATCCAGTGTTTTAGTTGAAAATATGAAATCTTGCATTTCTGAATTACATTATCTAAAAAGTGACTAAAGATCCATGCATTTTATTTTAGTTTGCTTGAGTGAAATAACTGTTTTCTCCAAAAAGCCACACAGAATCCCAAGTATCCAAGTTTACACATTTCAGTAGAGAAGTTTTATCAATGACTGCAACTGAACTCCAAAGAAAGCCATTGTATGGCCTAATTCTATAGACATATAGTAAACAGTTGGGTGTTTTAGCTACATGGGATTCAAAGTTGTATCCACAAAGTATGCACAAACACACAAAAGCATTCCATACAGTAATGCAAATATTAATATATACATTTCATATACAAGGAACCAGTGGTGCAATACTTTGTAAGATCAGGTCCCAATAAGCCACTCTTTTATTCCAAGTCTCTTTGGCTGCAATCCTACGCACGTTTAGACAGAAAAAAGTTCCACAATTCCTAGCATTCTCCAGCCAGCCATTATACCCCTCTTTTTTTCTAAACACGCATAGGACTGCACCCATAGAAAAGCCAAGGCACAGCTCTCTTTCTTAGTACCACTATTTCAACCATGTTTTCAAAATAAATACCAAAGACTGGGTAGCCATACTATGCAAGCTATCAAAACTCATAACCTACGCCTCTCTCATTAAGTTAGCTCCATAACTGAAAAATCCAAAGTTATGCTCTACAGCAGAGTGCCGAGATGTGGCTAAATTTCAACCAACAATAATTAAGGATAATTTTAGTTACCTCTACATTCTCTGTCAGACCATATTCTGAATGAGGATTTTCTGGAACCTGTAAAACACCACACAATTGTAAAATGAAAACAGATGAGTAATTATTTTTAAGAATCAGATGCATTAAAGAAGGTAATGTTGGGTGGTTTGGTTTTTTTTGGCCTTACCTGTGGCTGGCCTTCCATAATCTGTTCCGTGTCCATGATCTGCAGAAGTTACCAAATCTTGGGAGGGGGAGACAACATACACACAAGGTAGTCGATTACACTGCATTAAATGTTAAAAGTCAATAACGCAATATGGTTGGTGGAGTTTTTATGAACACCTCCAAATGTGTTTCTGTATGGGTTCAGATTTTCTTGGCACAGATTTTTCTCACCTATATTTTTCTACAAACCCTACCCCTGGAACATTCCTTAAGAACACATTCAAGTAGCTTAACTTCTAAAAAATACTTTTTCTGCTATTAGATTTACCTGGGAAAAGAGCCAGAAAAACTGCTGCAGGCGGTGATGGAGAAATCAGGATCAACTACTAGGGTGACCATATGAAAAGGAGGACATGGCTTCTGTATCTTTAACAGTTGTATAGAAAAGGGAATTTCAGCAGGTGTCTCCTGCAGCTTTAACTGTTGCGATGAAGAGGGAATTGCAACACGTGCTGCATGCATAGAAATGACACCTGCTGAAATTCCCTTTGCTATACAACTGTTAAAGATACAGACGCCATGTCCTCCTTTCCATATAGACAACCTAAACTACACCCATTGCTGTAAAGGTGATCTATGTACGTTTACACAAAAGCAAGCCCCATTGATCCCAGATAGGCGTACGTGGGACCGCATCTTTGCCTATATGCCCTAAGAAACGTTTGATCCATACTATGCTGCGACCAAGAAGCAAGCCAAACAGTCCGCGTGAAATCTGCCGGCTCGCCTGTCGTGCTTTAAGAAACCTTGCCTATAAACCGACCCTACTACCCAGCGGAAGCGGCGGCCACATTTAGGCACCACAGGAACGGGAAGGCGCGAGAGGACGGCAGCCCAGGCAGGTAAACTGAGCCGCTGAGGTAACAGACGGGCCTGGGACGTCCCCCAGCCTGGGGCTTCCAAGCGGGGGATGGGCGCTCTGCCGCTAGGCTCGACTCACGCCTCGCTCTCTCACCTCCTAAGCGGAGCCTGAGTTCGCAGGCAAAACCAGCAAGAACCGACCCGTCGCGGAGCAACCAGCGAAACAACCGTCGATACGAGTCGTAAACGGGGACGCTGACTGTCGTGCAGCGTTGGGCCGTAAATGAGAGAGAGAAATGTCGCACCTCACCGGCCGGAGTGATTCAGCCGCTAGTGCGCCTGCGTAACAATGGGAGGCTTTCACTTCCCCAAGAGCGGGAGGGGGGAGCTTTGGTGTTAGGGAAGACGGCCTTTCGTGGGCATCCCGGCTTTTTTTCCTCTCACGGATGCTTTTAGCGCTCTAAAATTTAAAGGGGACAGTGTCGCGTAGTCATCCTTAGCAGGGGAATCCCAAAGGAGTCGTGCCCAGCAGAATAGGCCTGGCTTTCATAGGCCTCCTCCACACGAGACGTTTAATGAGCCTTGAAGGCTCATTAAAAAATTTACCTCCACAAGCACGGAGCACAAAACGGGCGTACAGGCGCGTTATCTCCCCGATAATGCGCATTTTCGAACGCGCGTTAAATCGCGAGTTTTATTTTGCTCCGGCCGTTAAAGCGCATTTTCGCGGTGTGAACAAGCGATTATGCGCATTAACTGCTTGTAAAGCGCTTTTTGGACATGAATTAATGCGCTTCGCCGCCTCTCGCCGCCTCCGGTGCAGAGGGATTAGGAGTAAAAGCGCCTCTGCGATAATGCGCATAATCGCGGAACCGGGCGCAAAAGCGCATCCTTGTGGAGGGGGCCACAGTCAACGATAAAAAAAAACCCGGATTCTTAAACCGGCTTGGGCACTTAGAACCGCTTCAATGGGAATTACTGAGCTCTGGTTGGCTTCCTTCAACAGTCCTTTAATTTAGAAGGATTTGAGCCTTGCACTTGATTTGATGATCAAACTGAGTGTCAAAACTAGCTCTGTACAGATCCTGATTTCTTGAAAGATCTATGCAGATCCAACTTTTTCCTTTACAAAGGAAATTGTTTGATCTGGACTGAATTAATGAGTAAAGCATCATATTTAGACATGTTCTGATGTCACTTGTCTTAATTCCGGCAAAATTTTATTTATTTAGGGTGCAATCCTATACACATTTAAACCGAAAAGTGCATACAACTCTCCGCATTTCACAGCTAGTTGGGCTGGCTGAGGAATGCTGGAAGTTACAAGGCTCTTTTTCTGTCTAAACATGCATAGGATTGCACCCTTAATTATTTTATGGATTTATACCAGAGATGGGGAATTTATGCTCCCAGATGTTATTGGACTTCATTTCCCATCAAACCAGCCAATATGGCCAATAGTCGGGGATGATGAAAACTGTGGTCCAACATCGGGGGGGGGGGGGACAGATTCTCTACCCCTGATTTATATCCTGCCCTTCAATCAGATGATTCTATAGGCAGTTTACATACGGGTGTAATAATACAGCCCCAAATCAGCAGCTTTTAGTCCTTTTTTGGCTGATGGACAGGGCCAAAGCGTGCTTCCTTTCCCTTCTGCAATTGGAGCTAAGTGTTCTTTCTAGCTGGGGGGAAGCATAGCTCCCTGCAGCTGCTCCTCAGACTGATGGCTTGGGCCACCCTTCTGTCACTCTATGCTGCTTGCAGTGGGAAGGCCAAATGTTCCCATCTTTGATGGCAGATGAACAGTGACATAATTCCATTGGAGAGAGTAAGCTGCCATTCCCATTTCCTGATGCAACCTCATCTATATTGGGAAATCAGAGAAACATGACTATTGCCCCAGAGAGCACAGTCTCATCCCTTAGCATTTACCAACTGGACAGTTGGAAGAAGATAGGATGCTGGAATGCAACAATCCTGTACATATCTGTTCAAAAGTAAGTCCCATTGTGTTCATTGGGCTGGGGCCAGCCCTACCATTAGGCAACGTAAGGCAACCGCCTCAAGCAGCAGGTACTGGGGAGCAGCTTGGCTGTTCCCCTCTCTTTAAAGACAAGGCTGTGTAAGCTGTTCTGTGTAGGCTGTTCTGCCCCCACCCAAACAAGTCTGTTGCCCTAAGGTATGATGGAGGACATTATCCCATCACCAGTGTGATGTAAGAGTCAACCAATTGGCATTTGTGTAAGGAATGGGGAGTATCTTGTCCTTTGCCTTAGGCAGCAAAATGTCTCAGGCTGAACCCAATTGGGGCTTACTCCCAGGAAAGAGCATATAGGATTGCAGTCTAACTAGCTTATCCTACAGTTGCAAGAAAGCGGTACTCATTGTTCTGGAAGCTGATCAATAATATACAAGTGCGTGTGTACCAATTTGAGTGAAAAAGTGAAGTTTGCCTCCAGTTTTAATTAAGAAAAAATAGTGTCCCACTTAGTAAACGTTGGAGAAACAGAGTCCTAGCCTGGGATCTTCTGTGAGTACTTGTTCCTTCCTATAGTTTGCCCCATAGGATGGAACATCTTTCCTTTTTAACACTGACTGCTCTTTCTTGGCAGCACATTATACAGGCGGACGGGGTGTGGAGTGAAATATTTTACACTGCTTCTCTTCGACATGCTTCTCATTTGTGACATGAAAATTAAACAGGGCATCCTAGGAAGCAGCTTTCATATAAACAACTTACAGCCTCATCCAATACATTATGGCACCCCTGAGTCCACTGAAACCAATAGGTTCAAACATGCCTAATTATGTATAGGATTGCATTCTAAGGATGCAATCCTGTACACATAACTGAGAATATGTTCCATTGAAAACAGAGAGGCTTATAAAACCTTACACGGTTTAGGATCACAATACCTGATGGAATGCCTTTCCCGACATGAACCTACCCGTACACTCCACTCAACATCAAAAGTCCTCCTCTGGGTGCCTACTCCAAGGGAAACTCGGAGGACGGCAACAAGGGAGAGGGCCTTCTCTGTGGTGGCCCCTCAATTATGGAATGATCTCCCCGATGAGGCCTGCCTGGCACCAACACTGTTATCTTTTCGGCGCCAGGTCAAAACTTTTCTTTTCTCCCAGGCATTTTAACAGCTCAAGTTGAGGTTTTGATTGACATTGTGGCCAGGCTTAACAGTTAAAATGTTTTAAAATGTTTTAATGTCAGCTGTTTTATGTTTATGGTTTTAAATTTTGTATATTGTCTTTTTAATGTTCAATCTTTTAATTTGTGTAAACCGCCCAGAGAGCTTCGGCTATGGGGCGGTATATAAGTGTAATAAATAATAATAATAATACATTCAAGTACACACACATAATGACTGCACTCGACATTTCCTATACATTTGATAAGTTGCTTTGTATTTTGTAAGCCATGTTCAAATTCTTTGAAATTATATTGAGAAGAGATGGTGGCATTGTTTGCTGTGATAAGCAGATATAACATTGGAGTACTGAATAAGGCTTCCAGATAGTTCTTGTTTTAAAAGAATGGGTCCTTTGTTCCAAAACATAACAGTGTCATATAGAGATGTTTCTTAATGTCATTCTTAATGATACCCCTTATTTCAAACAACCTTGGTTTTATTTTTATTTTTAATTTGATTTTGAAATGTTGATATGGAGCCAAAATTTCTACTAATGCATATCAATTTTCAGGGATTTGTTAATGTTTTGTTTCAAATCGTTGTTCTAGCAACAATTCATAGTGAATGGGGAGGAGATGCTCTGTTAAAAATACATTTTCAGCTCAAGCGTCTCCTCAAAGCATTTCCAATGCAGTGTATTTATAGTTTCTATGATGTTTACTTCCTGGAAGCAGCTGAGATATAGCAGTCTCTCATATATATATAGCAGTCTCTCATATATGAACAGGGTTATTAATGGATAGATCCTGGCTATATCAAATTTCAGAGGGATGCCCTATGTTAGTCTATAATAGCAAAAACAACATAGAGTTTTTTGGCACCTTGACAATGGAAGGAGCAATTCTATGCCCCCTAAGACATTGTCTGAAGGGCTATAGGATAGTTGGGATTCTTTCCTCTGAGGCTGGAGATAGTGCTCCGACCTTGGAAGGGGGAATCAAAGATACAAAGCCCCTCCTCCAGCCAGCGCAGAAAGAACCACACCAGTAGCCCTTGGAGGTTAAAAAAATGACTTTGGAGAGAGGGAAAAGGGTGGATTCTGGTGGGTGGGGAGGGCAAGAAATTGGATAGGATACGAGCTATCCTGAATCTCTTCCAGCCTCCTTCCCTCCCCCTCTGAAGCACCATTGCTAGATAGGCAAAAAAGCCCACCTAGCGAAAAGCCCAGCAATCGGAGTACAGGCAGTACACCTCCCACTCTGCTGGCTTTATAGGGTGACCAGATAAAATCCAGGTCTGGGCTCATGTAACTTTAACAGTTGTAGAGAAAGGGGAATTTCAGCTAGTGTCATTTGTATGCAATTAGTTCCTGATGAAATTTCCTCTTCATCACAACAGTTAAAGTTGCAGGGGCCCTGCCTTCTTTTGTATATGTTGTATATGGTCACTCTAGTATAGTGCCTGCACCTTTAACTGTTGTGATGAAGAGGGAATTTCACCAGGAACTACTTGCATACAAATGACACTGGCTGAAATTCCCCTTTCTCTACAACTATTAAAGTTACATGAGCCCTGACCTGGATTTTATCTGGTCACCCTAACTTTAGCGCAGCAGGGCATTGGATACATAGGATTGCACCTTAACAGGCATAAACTTTCATAGGTTATAGCTCTCAGATGCAGGCCATGTATCCTCGTTTGATATATATCTATATCTATAGATATCAGTCAAACGGGCATAAAGAAAAAGGAAACTGTGGTGCCAAAACGCCATAAAATGTAGGAGACACCATCTGTTAAGTTTTCTATGCAAAGCTCAAATGTATACCAAATAGGTACAGTGGTCGTTCTCTACAGCAATAATGCTCAATATTGCAGTCTTGCTGGTCTACAGCCTTGTGCACAATTTTCTTGGTGAAAAGTCCAAATTGAACAAATAATAAATGAACAACTCTTCCAAGGAGGAGAAAAATCCCTGGTCTCAATTAAGCCCTAAATCTATGTTTGTTCCTAGAATATGGGAGGACGAAAACCCAAGAAGCCTGATTGTCAGTACAGTCCTAAACATGTTCACTCAGAAGTAAGTTACCTTGACTTCAATGAGATTTAGAATTTTAATATACCACATCAAGCGTCTTTCTAGGCCTGGCGCTCTGATAAGGGACGGAAAGAAATCCTGACCCACATTACGCAATGGCATTCCAATTGACTACATTTTCCAGAATGCAACTCTTTCACAAAAAGGGAGGAGCATTGGCGAGTGGGAGAGAAATGCTGCCTAGCGCTGTCCTTATACTGCCAATCCACGCCTCCGTTAATTGTGTAAAAAGAAGCATTGCTTCATGGGACTGGTAGTTTTCGGGTCGCCTCGCCCTCTTTTCTTACCGCCTGTTGCGTTGACCACGCCCCCTATTGTCGCTTCAGTCATTCGCGCAGGCGCAAATTAACAATAGTGTTCCAGCCGGCGAAAGGCCTTTACGGTGGTCCTTATTCAGCAAGGCTCGCTGCGCCAGGATCCTCGTGTGCGCGCGCGGGCGGGCGGGCGAGCGATTGCGGAGCTGAGCGAAAGGGGCGTAGCCTCTGCTATGGCAGGCCCGCACGGGTGGTTGTTGTCAGTCCCTGGCAGCGGGTTATGGCGACGGTGGTGGTGAATGAATTCTCCAGGAGGGAGAGGGAAGAAAAAGGGCTTAGGCGCCTCCAGCTCCCCGACCCGGGCCGTCGGGGCCTCCCCTTCGCCCTCGTCCGCGGCCGGGCCGGCTCCCTCCGTCCAGCATCACCAGCAGGCGGCGGTGGCTTCTCCTCACAAGCGGAACCTCTATTACTTCTCCTACCCGCTCTTCGCCGTCTTCGCGCTGTTCCGCTTCCTGGCCTTCCAGCTCGGGCTGCTCTTTGCCTGGCTCTGCGAGCGACTCTCCCGCGGCGGGGCGCTCATGGCAGCCGCCAAAGGCCCCGGCAGGGCCGGGGCCGCCGGGGATGATCCGGAGAGGGTGCGAGCCTGTCACAAGCGCGCCTTCGAGTGCATCTCTGCGGCGCTGCGCATCGATGAAGATGAGACCGGTGAGTCTGCGGGAGGCGGACGGCTTCGGGGAGAAGGGCGAAGCAGGACAGCTGGCCGTGTTGCCCGCAGGGGGCGGCGGGATAGCTGGAGAGGACCGGGGAAAGGGGTGTGATATTAGCGAGCAAGATTCGGGGGGGTTAGGTAAAGAAGCCTGAGAGTGGTATCCAATGTTAATTCCGCTTAGACAAGAACATTGAAATGAATGGGACTTAAGTTAGACCAACGTTGGTTGCAACCCTCAGTAACCGTTACCTCACGCATGTCAGCTCATAATGTATTCTCGGTATTCCCGAATTCGTGTTAACCACCTTTTAAACAGTGATGGGTCAAGACCGGAGCTGAAGGAGACGTCCCCATTATTAGCCCCTCACACCTAGCCTCTGTCGCTTAACGCGGATGGGCTACTTCTTCGCTCAAGTCGCTCATTTGTATTCGCAATGCAGGTGGTTGAAGAGCAAAGAGCGGGTTTTCTGTTCCTCCTTTCAGTCAATGTTCTTTTTAATTTGTGTTGGGGTAGTGCGTGCAGGCAGCATTTTCAATCATCTGTTAGTTGGGTATGAGCAAATAGCTTGCTATTATGCAGTACTAGAATGGAGGGGGGGGGGTATAGGAGGGTTTATTTCCCCAGAGATACAAGAGTGGTGGTGGTGCATTCACACTGTAAGCGGAACCAAGTGTTCTATGTGTGAAGGGTGTTGACATGAAGGACTGTGGGCGGAGTCCATTTGAAGGAGGCTTTGCTGTGAATCTTTGTGCTACCCAGTTAGTCTCTTTGTTCTCCAGGTTCAGCTTGTACTTCTGGGGTTTCATCATATAATTCCCCTGGTTTCTTTCTTTATCTACACTATAACGCATGCCAAACTCAAGTTTTTAAGGTGTTACGAGTATTTCCGTGGCTAGTAATGTGGAGGAGGAAAAATAATACCTGTAGAATATGGAGGCAAGCTATCCAGAATGGCTTTTTGTTTGTTACTGTTGGACAGGTATAGTCACTTAAGTAGGAGTTTCTAGTCTTATGAGAGACTGTGTGAACCATGTTCAGAATTACAGGCTGTGACTTGTTCTGCCAATTTACAAAGGAATAATTTCATGTTTGCTAACAGTGATGCTCTGGGCCAAAGGTAAGTCATTGATAGCAACTGCTGTTTAAAATCTGGATTATTTTAAATGTATTCAACCAAAAACAACTCCACAGTGTAAATGTGTTGCAGGGAAGATAAAATTTAATGTTGTTTTTAAAAAATAATAATAATAATCAGATTTTAATTTAAATCATATTTATACGGAGTCAGACCATTGGTTGATTCTAGTCCTATATGGCCTTATACTCTGACTGTCAGTGGTTCTCTAAGCATAGGTCTTTCACAAACTTTACCTGGGACCTTTTACATGTTAATACTCTAGAATCAAACAGTAATTCATTGTTGCTTATTTCTGAATACACATTTTAGCAGCTGGCCCAAGACACCCAATAAGCTTCATGGATGAGTGGGATTTGAACCTGAGTATCCCCAACCCTAGTACAACACTCTAACACAGTGTTCCCCATCTTGATGCCCTCCATATATATTGGATTTAGCTCCCAGGGTTCCTGATTATTTACCCGTGGCAGTTGAAGTCTAAAAGATTTGAAGGGCACAAAGTTGGGGAAGGCTGCTCAGTTATATTTCTTTTATGAAGAATTTTTTTAATGCAGTTTGCTCAGTTCAGTATCTGATTGCTTGGAAGGCATTCTCAGGACTTGCTACTTACCCTGTTTAGTTGTGGTTTTTTCCCTTTACCTTGTGGATTTACTTGCTTTAGCTTTTTGGAGCTATTTGCTTTACAGGTGCTTTTCAATGGTATACCTGATTTAAATTCATGGCCCATAGTGATCTAGCCTTCTATTCCTGTGTGAGGCTGGAACAGGAAGCCTTTGGTCACTTCTGACTTGCATTGTTATTTCTGGGTGCTAATCTCTCAGTGTTTATCTGAACTAATTAAAAAGAAGCCAGATGGATACATTGGCTCCTCATTTTCTCTTAAGTTCTAAATTTTCTTTTTCTATCTAAAAACTTTAATAGTATATGAATGTAGCCAGAAAAGTGTTGTGTGAGAGTGTGATTCCTGAATCTGAGAGTCATCAGTTGTAATGTCACATGAGTAATGAACTTGTTAGATGGTCTTAGGCAACTCACTATCTCTGTCTCAGCTCTTCATCTGCATCTGGGGATACTATGGAGCTCTCTTACAGGCTGCTATGTTGAGATAATGTGTATGAAGCACATGCAGCACTCAAAAGCACCATATAAAAGCAGTATATGTATTTCTTGAAGTGTTGCACGAATATTTTTGTGCAAATATTTTGTCATAATGCTGTTTGGTGAACAAACTTTAATACTGGGGAATTTTTGATTATTATTTTGATCAACTTGAGTGATAGGAAGGTACCTTATGTTGTAAAGGTAGCTGGGAGTGCTCTTTAGATCTTTCAAATTTTGTGTACTGCAGCACAGTTAAGCAGTCACTATTTAGTGTTTGTTGTTATTACTTGCTTTTTCAAAATGAAAAGAATGCAATCAACTTTTTTCTCAGCAGGACAAAAGGAACAAGCAGTTGAATGGTACAGAAAGGGGATTGAAGAACTAGAGAAAGGAATAGCTATACTAGTTACTGGTCAAGGTAAGCTGCTGTGTGGTGTGTGTGAAATTGAGCATAATTTGAAAATTTTGAGTTTAAAAAACAGGAAGGAGTATAATTATATCTATTATAATACTTTTTGGGGGGTAGAATTAAAACAAAAAAGTAAGCTATAATTGCCACATTCTTGGGCTATGTAAAGTTTCCTTAAGATTACTTGCTGTTCACTTTGTGTGTATTTGACAACAGGAGTGCCAACTGATAGGATAAAAGAAATGCTGGCTTCCTCTTACGTCTATACTAATAGTGTGATGTGCAGAAATTATCATGTGAATCTTTCTATAGCATGGAAATAAACTTTATCCCATTCCAGTGCCTACACAGTAAGCTATTGTTAAAGGCACAGCTACAGTGACAGGTTGAAAAGTTAACAAGCCTAGTAGTAATTTGTTTACTTTCTGGTTAATATTTAGCTGTAATTTAAATTATACTGGATTAATTCTGATTCAGGCAGGTAAAAGATTGAATATCTGACTGGTACACTGGGTCTTAAACTGATCCTGATTCTGTTCCTGTTGAATGATGCTGCTTTGCAAAGTGGGGTGGAACAAATTTATGGCTCTGATTGTCTAGGCATCAATCTTAAAGCAGTGTTAGGCCCAGTTTGGACAACCATAAGCCATGATTTAGAATCTAAATGTTCTATCTAAATTTTAGAGTATCATGACTGCAGCATTAGGTTTTAAGAACTATTTGGAATGCTGAAAGGCAGCTGCACTTTATATAGCCTAAAACATTGCAGTCCTAACCACCACAAATACAGTCTATCCATAAGGAAACTTGCTTGTTAATAAAAGTACTCTGGATGTATTGGCCTTCATGCTGGAGTTCAAATAAGTTTCAACATGAACTAAAAGCATGGGAGAAGTAATCTGCAGTGTCCAGGTATACTTTCCCACTATCTCCACCTAGTCTTAATCATGTCTTTTGCATCTTCTTGGCTCTTCAAAAGAGCAGCATGCAGAAGATAAGAAAATGCAGAATGAATAAAAATTCTTCTGGATACTATATTTTTGTGTTTGTGGTTCATTCGTAGTTGAGGATAGTGAGTGTACTCTCTAGCAGTTGTTCTTAGTTGAATACTGATTTTGAACAGATAACATGGATCCAGTGCCAGCTCTGTATTTTTGATGGCCCTTGGGCAAGACATCCCTCAGTGAGTCTTATCTCTCACCTTCATTGTCACTAACTCCTATTGCTCCTCATCTTCTTTTTCATTATTGTTACCATTTGGTTGCTTGACAGGCAAAGATCCAGTTTGCAAGTAGGGAGTGGAATCTATTGCTCCTCCTTTTCACCACCACCATTGTCTGGGCCAGAGTGAAATGCAGATGAACAAGCAAGTTGCAATGGTAAAGAGGGGGAGCAACTCCATGGACCCCTACTTGGGAGCCTGCCCTTGGCAGGTGCCCAACCATACCCACCCTTGATGCTGGCCCTGCATAGATCTCTGTGTTTTGGTTTAGTTATGGTTATGATTATACTGAGTTTTTCTGATGATGGTTCATGTTGGGGGTTTTTTTTGAGGGCAGGGCAGGAATAAAACTTCACTCAGATTTTTGCCTCAGGTTTATTTAGACTCTCTGGTATTAACATTTTTGTCTTTGCTCTTAAAAGCAAGATCAAACCTTCAAATACATGTTTAGGTTTGATGCCAGAAGGCATGGGATTTATACTAAATTAGCAAAACCAATATATTAAAATTGTAATGTAGGTGTGAGGTGTCTAATGATTAACACTCATTAACATTTTACTACAATTTTTAATTAAAGACTTTTGGGGCCAAATATAAGCACTTTGAAGTATCATTGATTTCCACCAGGGAGAATTAAGCACATTCTTTACTGTCTTCATCGAAATCAATAGGATTAAAAGTACTTATCTATACTGGAATCTTGTGATTGGTTTATAAATCTCTAACTTAATATATACATCACTTTTCATAAAAAGCTTTAATGTCATTACAAGTTCCATGTGAGCATTTTGAAATGTTAAGAGGGAGTAGAAAGTATATATAAGGAACAACTACGCATATTGCAAAGAAACAGCTGGTCTGTACATGCTCTCTTATTACTGTGTTCATTGTATCCCTCCCTCATATGTGCAACCATCCTTATAGAGAGAAGAGCATGTGTAGTCTTGTAAAGATAGGTAACCATGCAGAGCATCATAGAATCTTTGTATTACGTCACTCCGTTGTAGATGCATGTAGTTTTAATTTTAATTTTGAAATTTACTTTTAGTTGTTTTGGTAGAGTATAGGACAGAAATTGCTGTTGTAACTGTGCCTGAATATTTAACTTTCTCTTTAAGGGGATCATTATGAACGAGCTCGCCGTCTCCAGTCTAAAATGATGACAAATTTGGCAATGGCCAAGGACCGCTTACAGCTGTTAGGTACTACTTAATATTGTTACTTTAGAAAACTGTCGAAACTATAGTTACGCAATGCATATATTTAAGAATATTTTTTATTAATGATGGAGAAAAAAATTACAAGTTGAGAGCCTTCTGAATTCTTAATGTTTGAAAAGAGGATTTTAACTGCACCGAGCCTGTGGATACACTGACACAGATACAAGAATATTGACAGGGTTTGGCTTTTTTGTAGTTTAAAAGGGATGTGGGAAAAATAGGCTCTAGACTGCAAAAATCAGAAACTAGAAATGTAGAATGACATCGCTGGAGCCCAATCTGCTCTTTGAAAAGACTAAGAGAATTGATATATCTTATATAAATGCACTTAGGGCACAATCATATGCATGTTTAGACTGGAAAAAGTATCACCACCCCCCAGCCACCATGACTGCCTGTGGGATGCTGGGAATTGCATGATGTTTTCTGTCTAAATATGCATATGATTGTGATCTTCAGAGGACCAGCATATGGGGAAAATTTAGCAATGGAATAGGCATAGAAGAGCCTTCAATGGAACTTAAAGCAAAAAAACTACAAACTATAAATCAGATATACTGACAGAAAGTGTTGAACCAGTCTGATTGTTCAGAGTCTTAATTCAAAACTATAGATCTTTCTAAAATACATCTTGAGCTCAGGAATGGGAAGTTTGTTCATAACTGATAGTAGCTTTAGAAGTGTCAAAAGCAAAGATGAACAAAAATAACAATCCTTTAAGCCTAGGGTGGGGAACGACTGTGTCCCCAGAAGCCGGATTGCCCCTGGGGAAGTCCCTTGTGGGCTATATGCTTGCTGTGGGTGGGGTCATGGTACAAAGTGGGTGGGGATACTGCCATCATTCAAGGCATTCAGCCAGTGCCTTGAAGATGTGCTGTCTCCATGCTTCACCCACCCCACACCACCAATTGGAGAGGATGTGGGGCAAGCAAAGGTCTGACTGGGCCTGCTTCTCTGGGTCTAGGTTCAGTTACAGCCAGCTTCACCCGCCCCGTGCCTTTCCACATTGGACACAGGACAGGTGAAGCACTGAACTGCACATTCTTCTCAGAATGCCTTATGGGCCATATTGGGGAGCCTCATGGATCAGAGGTTTCCCACTTCTGCTTTAAATCAACTTGCACTTTGAAAGAAGCAAAATAAAACTAGTTAGCCATTGCTTAACTAATTTATACTATGGTGGATTGAATATAAGCCATCTGCATTGTTCTATGGTGCCATGAAAAACCCTAGCTCTTTCTTACTTTGGTTATGTGTTACGGTTTACACAGTGCAGGCAGAGCTATAGGTGGGCTACTACAGTATGGTTTTGGCTCGGGAATCCTACATTTACTAGGCTGGCGAAAGAGCATAATAGAAAACTTGCATGGGGAAGATGAATTCCTCATATGGTTTGTTCCACTTTTGCGAAGTGTTGATAGTGTCAAGGAGCAGCACATTTCAGGAAACTGACATCACATTTGCAGGGAGTTTAATTAGGACATAGTGATTGCCGGCCCATAACCTTTGTATTGCTGTTTTGTATAGTTTCTACTGAGTTTGGTTGAAGTCCATCAAGTCAAGGTAGTTAAGGCTGAATATAGACTTAAAAATTCGGTGGTGAGGTTTTTGTGAAGCACACTGACTGCATTTGTGATAGACATGAAGTCTTCCCAGACATCGGAGAATCTTTATTTTCCTGTTTCAGGAGAAGTGAAATTTGGACACTGCTGATCAGTCAGTATTGGACCCAGCCTTGATCCTAGAAGAAAGTAAGTTCCTTTGTCTGGCACAGGAGGCAGACAATCCAAAAGGAACTTCCCTTCTTCTAAGAGCAAGGCTATGCCAGAGCTGCTGGGTTGACCTATATGTCAGTCAAGGAGCTTTTCCCCATCCCATCAACCAATTGCAGTGTGCAGAAAGAGGGGGAAAGCCTTAAGCAAAAATACCAAACAAACATTTAATTGAATAATGACGTAAAGTAAAAAAAAAATTACAAAAACAAACACCAGAATATAGTTCTTTTAAGCCTATTGAAGGTCTCTTCAGGAACTGATGGCATGAGCTCCCTAGCCTGGGCTTCCTCACTTTTGTGCTCCCTGAGGGCATACAGGTCTTACGTATTTATTTTATTTAGATAGGTAGATATTTATATCCCATCCTAGTACCTGTGCACCACTTGCAGAGACTGCAATACAATATAAAACTAAACACTCTGGAAAAATAAATACAATACAAACAGAGAAGCAATAAAAATACAGAGGCAGAGACCATGGGTTGGATCTAGCAAAACCCTTCTGCAAATGGGAGATTTTTTTATCCAGTGGAGCTTTACTTCTGGCTGAAGTGGGGAGATGGAAGCAATATTCAACAAATTCCCCTTCCCATGTAGTCCCCTATGTCCTCACAAAATCTGCAAGCAACAGCTCACAAGAAAACAAAGACTGTTTGCTGCTGCCATGAATATAGCAGTGTCTTCTAAGTAAAGAAATGATTTGTATATTTGTGTGTTGTATATGTCTACACTATACGCAGGAATTCTCTAACGTTGTAGATCACCTAATATAGAAAACTTGATGCTACGCATTTGAGTGAGCAAAATAAAAAGTATTTTGCTCATTCCAAAAGAGAAAATATATGTGTTCCATCAAATTTCTAATTTTTCCATTAGAAAATTTGAAAACAAAGTCCTGGGGGTATGTGTGTTTGTGGAAATGAAATAAGCTTTCCCCTTCCTTGGCCATCAAATTTCTAATGCCATTACACTATCCCTTCTAAGTCCTCTCTAAACCCAATTCTTGTGAGAAGCTTTTGGCTTATCCCAATTGAAACAAACCCAGAGTAACATATTCATTCTTTGCTCTCCCTTTCCCTCCCTTTGGTGCCTTCCTCCCATTTCAGACTGGCTTCAGGACAGGATATGGAGTTGAGACTGCTATGGTCACCTTAGTGGATGATCTATGCTTGAGTATTGACAGGGGGAATGTGTCCCTGCTGGTACTTTTGGACCTCTCAGTGGCTTTCAATACCATCGACCATGGTATCCTTCTGGAACGCCTGAGGGGATTGTGACTTGAGGGCACTGTGCTTCAGTGGTTACAGTCCTACCTTTCTGGCAGGTTCCAGATGGTGATGCTTGGGG
Source organism: Anniella stebbinsi (assembly GCA_029215795.1). NCBI lineage: Eukaryota > Metazoa > Chordata > Lepidosauria > Squamata > Anniellidae > Anniella > Anniella stebbinsi. Next base: position 221,696,942 of record JARDYH010000003.1, read on the forward strand.
ATAGTTGCTCCTCAAAGAAGGAGCTGTTGTGTGGCGTACCTCAAGGTGCCATCCTATCCCCATCTGGAGGCATGAGGCGGGGTGCTATCAGTATGCTGATGACACCCAAATATATTTCTCTATGTCTTTGACAACAGCGTCAGCTAAGAATAGTGTGTCTCTTCTGAATGAATGCCTGGCGGTAATGGGCTGGATGACGAAAAACAAATTGAAGCTGAATCCAGATAAGATGGAGGTGCTTACTGTCAAAGGCCCCATGGAGGTGTGTCAACCAGTTCTGGATGGGATTACACTCCCCCTGAAAGGCTGTGTTCGCAGCTTGGGAGTGCTCCTGGATCTGTTGCTCCAAATGACAGCTCAGATTGATGCAACGGCCAGGAGTGCCTACTATCAGCTTCGGCTGATACGCCAGCTGCACCCCTTCCTAGAGTTGGAAGACCTAAAAACGGTAGTGCACGCGCTGGTAGCTTCGAGGCACGACTTCTGCAATATGCTGTACATAAGGCTACCTCTGTGCCTAGTCTGGAAACTTCAACTAGTTCAAAATATGGCAGCCAGGTTGGTCACTGGTACACCTAGGGGTGACCATATTACACCAGCTTTAAAATTGCTCCACTGGCTGCCAGTTAGTTTCCAGGCGAAGTACAAAGTGTTGGTCAGTACCTTTAAAGCCCTACATGGTTTGGGTCCAGGTTACTTGCAGGATCGCCTTCTCCCATACAATCCGCCCCACACGTTCAGGACCTTTGGGAAGAACGTATTACAGTCGGCCAAGACTAGGCTGACATCCGTTACCCAGAGGACCTTCTCTTCTGCCACTCCCAGACTGTGGAACGACCTGCCGGAAGAGATCCGCCAACTTACCAGTCTTCTAGATTTTAAGAGAGCGATAAAGACTGATCTCTTCCAGCAGACCTACCCAGTTGAATTTTAAGACTTTGTTGATTTTAATGTATTAACTTTATATGCTTTTAATCAGTTTTATGTATTTTATATGTATTTTATATTGTTTTTACTGATGTTGTTCCCCGCCTCGATCAGGAGGGAGAGGCGGGTAAGAAATAAATATATTGTTCTTATTCTTATTCTACCAATGTCTTCAATCAGATTGTGTGATCTTCAGGATAGGGACCTATCTTTGCTTGTGTTACTTTGTAAAGTGCCCTTTAGTTGTATGAAGTATATTAATTAATAAAACTATAAGTAGTAGCTAAGATTTTCTTTCTGTAGTAAACTTCTTATGTAACACATGCAGTCTTATGTGGCATTTAAATGTTAGGAAATCAAATCATATATTTTATTTTGGGAAGTCATCTGAAATCAGTCTGTTCTAGCTGGAGAGCAGGTGATAGACCAAGAGGCCTAGTAGTGCCAATCCAAAAAGTTCTAAATCTGTAATTGATCACTTTAAATAATGACATTGCAAGTAATGATTTGTGTTCCCAACATGGTACATTTGGAATTCAGACTTGTATTTCCATTCTAGTTCTCTCAAAGGGTAAATTACTGTTAGGTTTTCCAGCCAGTTAAGTTCTAAAATTGAATAAGTGCGCAATTCTATGTGGATACCTGGCAACCTCCAACTTGGAGGCTGCTGAGTATCCAATGCAAGGCAGGAGGACAGCGGAGGCGATTTTCTTCTCCACGCTCCAGCGCCCTGCATTTCTGCTAGACAATGATTTCGCCCGTCTAGCAACAGCACCTTGGAGGGGGAGGGAAGGAAGTTGGGGCAGGTATAGGATAGGTTCAAGCCAAGTACCCTAGTCTTCTTCCCTCTCTGCCCCCAGTGATGTCACCTTTTTAGCAACTTCGCACTCCGTTTTCCCAAGTGCTGAGAGGTAGCTAGCACAGTTAGCTCCACGCTGGTTATGAGGGGGAGGTGGAATGGAGCCTGGCTCTGAGATCAGAGTCCTGTCTAAGGTGCAGAGGATTGCTCCCTTAGAAGCTATAATACTAGCAAGACTTACCTACTGTGGAGTATGATGTATTGAACTCAGTGGGACTTACTTCCAAGTAAACATGCATTAGATTTGGCTGTAAGACTCAAAATGAAAAATGTTGTGTGTTTCCCACTTACATTTAGGTGTACGTGTTTGGGCTTCATTTTGGTGATTGGAGTAAATTATTGTGGCTCGCCTTAATTTCTAGTAAATCAGTGTTACCCATAATATATAAGTATTATTTGTACATTCTCCAGATTTCCTCGTTTGCTGTTCTCACTCAAGGAAAACAGAGCCAAACTAGGCATGGCATACAATTCAAATGTATCTCCCTCAACGCCCATATGTTTTTGGAGTTCAAGCTCAATCTTGTAGTCAGTTTCTTGGGCAAGTCGCTTGTTCTTTATGACTAGCCAGATCCTCCAGCAGCCATTTTGTGACTAGCCAGATCCCCTGTAGCAGCTGTTTTGTTGTGCTCGTGACTCTTTTTCCTATTTCCAAATGTGCCCATGGGCAAAAAAGGTTGGGGAACCTGGAGGGGCTGCTTAATGCTTCCCCTCTGGCTTTTTGTTGTTGTTGTTGTTGTTGTTGCATAGAATTATAATCCTGCCCCCCCAGCTGTACTGACTAAGCAGGAAAATGGCCGGGGGGGTCATCAAGCAGTCTTCCCCCTCCCCACAACCATACATCCACTCAAACCTGCAATCTCCTGATACTGGTTTTTTGTTTGTTTGTTTAAGAAATACAAGCAACTCACTGTATGTTACATCTAGTTTAGAACTGAGCTTACTAAATGTTGCAAAAATGAGTGATGGATGTAAGTACTTGAAGTTAAGTAAAGCATTATGGTTGTTATAGAACTTCTTTTAACAAACCATGTTTGCTGGTCATTGGCTAGGGTGACCATATGAAAAGGAGGACAGGGCTTCTGTATCTTTAACAGTTGTATAGAAAAGGGAATTTCAGCAGGTGTCATTTGTATGCATGCAGCACCTGATGAAATTCCCTCTTCATCACAATAGTTAAAGCTGCAAGACTCCTGCCCTCTTTTGTTTCTGGTCACGCTAGGCAGGGCTCCTGCAGCTCATTTTAAGACTCTAACATTAAAGAGCTGGCTGAGATCACATGTTTCACCTTTTTGGGGAGTAAGATGCAGTCATTAGATTAGTAAGAGGAGTGTTTTTCCTAATGAACAGAACATTTAAAATCTCTGTTTAGCCTATTCTAGCAAGGGGGTACTTTGTTTGGAATCACTCATGAATGAATACTGAGAATCAAGAGGATTCAAAGCTCTTGAGAATAAAGACAGAAGTTATTTTTTAAAAAATCTGTCTGCCCTTCAGTTCAAAATTTCCAAGCTGTTGAGAGCTTTAAAGGCAAGCACCAGCTTTGAATTGTGCTCATGAATGAATTGGAAGCCAGTGGAGCTCTCTTTAGCACTGGTGAGATGTTCCTGATGTGGTTCTAGTTAATAGCCAAAGCTGGTTCTAGCTAGCTTGTAACCTCCATGGACGGAGGAAGGGCTGTATCCTGTTGATGGAGGATAGGAGTAGTGAGAGAATGAATGACAAAAGAGGCTTGAGAAGCTTAAATTTCAAATACTGTTTAGAAATAATTGGCTACATATTTGGCTGTAAATCTCTTATGCTTTAAGTATCATGGTAGCATATGTGGATGTTTCATGTGCATATGTCTTTTTGAGGTGTGATCTACTACTGCTGAAGGTCAACTTTTTTATTAAAGACAATTAGGTAACAGCGAGTGCAAGAAAGGTGCCTTTATTAAGACATGGAAAGTCATATATATGAGTGGTATGATAACCATCAGTTTCTTTAAACTATGACCATCTTTGTTCAAGATTTTAGGAAGAACTTGAGTAAGAATCTGTATTTTTAGCCTGTATGTTACAAACTGAATTTGTTTTTCATTTAATGCCTTTTTAGTTAAAGATACGTTGCAGTAATCCTTTATGTGGAAGCATATAAGTAGACAATAAAATCAGAAAGGTGACATGACTTGTATGTGCTGAGGAGGAAAGAGGGAGAAAGTCGGGTTGTGTGATGTTAGATTTAACAGTTAATATTTAATTATGTAGCGATATTTATTGCACAGTTAATCTGAGGATGTCAGCCTGTTCAGAAAGTTGTTACTCAGTATCATTTATAAAATTGTCAAGCAGCTTGTAATTAGCTGAGACATTTTGTGTTATGGCATTAGCTGTTTATGGATTAGTAATTATACACAAATATTTGCCAACCAAGGTTAATATAAGATGGTGTTGCAACTTGTACCAATTGGCTACAGACTTGTACCAATTGGTCTCCCATACATACCTCTTTTCTATAGATAATGATCATCATGAGTTTTCATATACTGAAAAATTCCCCACCAGTCTTTCGTTGTTGGTTCTTATTAACTCAGTTATTTACTGCAGTTCACAATTTTTTTTCATAACAATAGTACTTCATTTATTAGATGTACTTGTACTTTCATAGCATTGTGAGCATTAGACATATGTTTTGTAACTTTCTCCATATCAGGTCAACTGATGGCAAAGTCATTTTGGTGTGATTAGTGTACGTAACTTTCATTGGTTCATTTTTTGTTTTTTATTTGTCCTTTTCCCCCCCTCTGTTTGTTGCATAGAGAAGATGCAGGCAGTTAAGCAAATCCCCAAGCTGCAAATGGAAGTCTATAGTGACAGTACTAACCTGGTATGCCGCAATGGACATCTCCAGTCAGGTGGGTTTGGTTTTACCAGCACCTAATTAATTAAGGGGATGTCTGTCAGTATCTAGCTTATAACAGACAAAATATGCAGTGCTAAATTGCCTGCTCCTAATCTATTTTAAAATGTCTTCTATTTAAAGATTTTGTATAAATGCATTCCATCCTCAAAATTGTTTTGACATTGTTCTTGCTAAACTGCTTTCCTTGTACTTTAAAGTTTGCTGCGTTTTAAAATAAAATAATTGCAAAGGCAAGTTGTTAGTTCTAAAATTGCTTTTAAAAGGCAGTTTAGCAGTTTGTAAAAACATGCAACATCAGGAAAAATAAGCTGATAGTTTTCATAGGCTGTTGTAAACTAGAGAATGTAAAGATTATTTGAATTATTTTCTCTGTTAAAAGCAGCCAAGCGCTATTTTGTTTATATGTCCTCTAGAAGAAATTGCTCACTGGTCTTGTTTGTCACAAAGTGCGCTTAGAATGACAGAAGAAGGCTTCACACAAGTAAAAATCAGAGAATTAGTGATTTAGTTAGGAGTGCTATGTTTGAGAAAATCTGTTTAAAGACTATATATGTGGGGAAATTATTGTCACCTAACGTTCTTAAAGTATGCTCTAAATATTAAAGGAAAGCTTAAATCTGTTTAATAATTTGGTTTAGATAACTGCCACAAGTTCCTATTAACTTCATAGTTAATCACTTCAGTCATTTTCGTTCTTTCAGATAAACTATTCAATTACTGTCAAATTTGCACACTATGCTAAAACATAATATGGTTTCTTAATATTTTTGCCCTAGAAATCTGGTGTATTAGATTTTTGTCCTGCCTTTCCTGACAATGCATTATGGATCTAAGTTTAATTTTAAAAAAGCAAACAAATAAACATGTGCTTGTTAAATTTGGGGCAGAAATACCCTCTTTTCACCCTTATCTGTCTCAAAGCTTCATTTGAGAATGGCATGCTGCTTTTAGCTAGTGTGATACAGTTTATTAATTGCTTGAAAGCAAATTAAACAGTGTCTGTACATATTTCTGCAACAGGCATTTTTCTCTATTATGGTAACTGGAATACCATAAAGTATCTCCAGCTAATTTCCTCGACACTGTGTACAGGCAATAATTTCTGTAGAACAGAGGTGGGCAGGCATCAGGCTACTTGGTAAAAGTAAAACAGTAAAAATTACTTCTGTTTTTAATAGAGTTTTTAGATCCACTAAGTGAAACCTGGTGCAAAAAACTTTTAAGACTAAGAATTAAAGAATTCTGAACCCAGGAATTTGTTCTAAGTACTAGAACTGTAAGGAACCACAGTCCTCCCACAGGAAAATCCACTCCTGGTTATCCCAAACTCTTCATTTCAGCAGTATAATATAAGGTGGGGGAAAGGGGGTGGGTCATTTTTGTTGCTAGTATTGTTAAACAATTGAGAGTCTGAAATCCTTGCTAATCTACTGCAAACACCCCATAAATTTACCATTAAATCCAGATCTACCTTCTACTCACCCTTACTATAAGGCAACAGTGTGCGACTTTTCCCATACTACTATAGTCGCATTAACTTTGATCCTGTATTAAATGGCTTTATTTGTGTGTGAGAGGGGGTAACCTCCTAAAGTTGTTGGACTCCATCTAACATAATCCTTGGACATTTGCCATGCCAGTGGGAGTTGGAGTCCCAACAACATCTGGAGGGGGACAGGTTCCCAAGTCTAACTGTATTAGGAGCTTGATGATTGCCTTGTTCCCACTTCCCATTCCATTTGTGCAATCTCACTGCATAAGGAATCACTGTTTGCTCTGTTCTCTTAAGTGCTACTGTTTTCCCTAGTTGTATAGTTCAAATATTTATATATTATAAAGTTGTTATACCACTTAATATATTAAAATGCCTAAGCAGGATTAAGGACATTGATTAGGCTGCATAGCAGTCAGCTCTGGTCTAGTAAATAGCTCATCTGAGAGAAATTTTGAAAGAAAATGTTCTTGAATGTCAGGGCATTGGGGACAGGCAGCTTTGCACAGAAGTTTCCTTTTAGAGGGATCCATTGTCACTTGGCCAGTACAGTAGCAGGTAATTGATTGATTTTCCACTTCTTTTAAAACCAAAAGCCACTTCAGAAACTGTGTGTTACTTTATTTTAAAATGTTTGTTGCCTTTCCACCAATAACATTAAGGTAATGTACATACACACACACACACAGTGTCATCCATGATATCATGGACACAGTCATGATCAGCTATTCTGTAGACTTGCTACAGTCTTGGGTATATTTTAGCTTGTGTGATTATTATTATTATTATTATTATTTATTGCACTTATATACCGCCCCATAGCCGAAGCTCTCTGGGCGGTTTACAAAAATTAAAAAGATTGAGCATTAAAAAGACAATATACAAAATTTAAAACCATAAACATAAAACAGCTGTCATTAAAACACTTTAAAACATTTTAACTGTTAAGCCTGGCCACAATGTCAATCAAAACCTCAACTTGAGCTGTTAAAATGCCTGGGAGAAAAGAAAGGTTTTGATCTGGCGCCGAAAAGATAACAGTGTTGGAGCCAGGCAGGCCTCATCAGGGAGATCATTCCATAATTGAGGGGCCACCACAGAGAAGGCCCTCTCCCTTGTTGCCATCCTCCAAGCTTCCCTTGGAGTAGGCACCTGGAGGAGGACCTTTGATGTTGAGTGTAGTGTACGGGTAGGTTCATGAACTGAGCTGGAACTTTTGTGCTGTAACATATCTGATGAAAGTTCATTACATTTTCTGGGAAGGCAACTTTATAATTTGATTCCATTTAAAGCAAGTTTCTGGTAAATACGCCGAATAAATAATCCTGCTGATTGGGAATCTGCAATATCCTATTGATCAGCCTTCCTCAACCTGGTACCCTACAGATGTGTTGGACTATAACTTCCATCATCCCCACGCAGCATGTTTGGATGGGGAAAGATGGGGAGTTGTAGTCAAACACATTTGAATGGTTCCAGATTGGGGAAGGCTGCTCTTGATTATATCATGGTTGAGGTAGATGTTAAAACATAGGAGGAAAGTGGCCTTTGCTAGTCAGATGTATGGATTGCAGACATATGTAATGATTACTCCTAAAAGTCTTTGCAAAAAGCCCAGTCTGCTCTCTGGTTTACCAGTGAACTAGGGGGAATGAAGTACAATGGAAGACAACTGGAATGCAAGTGGCATAAATGTCAATGTGAATCCAGCCAAACACTGAGAACAGTTTATTATCAAGGCTTGTTTGTGGTAATGATGACAGCCAAGAAGTCCTTTATGCCATCATTGCATCCTTAAGTACTTTCCACCTGAGCTTTACTGAGTGGTTCAGGCCTACTTCAGTTTGGCCCATAGGGTGATATCAGAGAATCCTTGGAAGCCTGTTTTGACATTGCAATGCACATCAAGGATAAAGATGCTCATATCCGCCTTGAGTTGGATTTCAGTAGTTTTGCAGTTCAATCTGTGGATGTATCTAGAGTACCATTGGAAGGGGGCTTACTACAGGCCTGCTTGACCCTTGCTGCTCAGCTTATTTCATCTTATATAAGGCTAGATCCAGGGGGTAATAAATGCCTCTTTTTTAGTGGGAGCAGTCTTGGCTGTTTCGAAGGAGACAGCTATGAGGCTGCTTTTAAAGTAATCCTTCCTGGACCCTAAGGGTTGTAATAATCATCCAGTTCCAAATATCCCTTCCTTGAGCAAAATGTGCCAGTGGATGCTAGCCATGCAATTCCAGTCACTCTTAGTTGAAACCAGTTATCTAGATCCATTCTAATCTGATTTCTGGCCTGATTTGGCTCAAACTGCCTTGATTGCTCATCTGATAGGTGATCTGTTCTTGGAGAAGCACAGTTGGAGTGCAACCCTAAATTCTTCCAGATTTTCAGCCGTCTTTGTTACCTTTAGCCACAGTTTTCTCCTTTTGGATAGGCTGTCTGGGTTGGTAGTTGGGGGCATGGTATTACAGTGGTTCCACTCTTATTTGGTGATCTGATTCCAGAAGACGGTGCTGAGGGCCACTGTGAGATCCCCTGGCATTTATACTGTATTACTTCTTATCACCCATTCTTGTAAAATCTACATGAAGCTGTTGAGTTTGGTTATCCGTGGTTTTGGGAGCTGGGTGCTACCAACATGCAGATAATACTGAACAGTTTCTCCTTTGCACTGGATTTAAGTGAGGTACTTGAAGTATTAAACTGTTACTTAAAATCAAGTAATGGACTGTGTGAAGGCCAACAAACTGAAGCACAATCCTGACAAGGAGGTTCTGTTGAAAGGTGGTTCGTCTAGAAAGGGGTGGTCAACTTGTTCCGGATGGGGTTGCAATCCTACTAAAAGATCAGGTCTATAGTTCGGGTGTACTCATTGATCAGTTTTATGGTATGGGGTGTCTTTCACCACCTGAGACTGATATGCGAGCTGGAAACCCTCCTGGAGAGTGTGCCCACAACTATCCATGCTCTGGCAGCTTCCAGAATAATTATTGCATTGCATTGTTGGTGGGGCTACACTTGAAAAACTGTTGAGAAGCTTTAGTTAGTTCAGAGTATAGCTGCTAAGCTACTAACAGAGACCAATCTTCAGGAACACATGTCGCTAGTACTTAAAGAACTACAATGGCTTCTGGTCTGTCTCCAAGCACAGTTCAAAGCTGTAGATGGCTTGTAACCCAGGTACCTTAGGGGACCATCTTCTCTGACATCAACCTGCCCAGGTATTAATGTCAGTGTATGAGGCTGTGCTCTGGATACCCTCGCCATGTGAGTTGGTGATTGGAGCTGTGGCATCCAGTTTGTGGAATCTTTCTAGGCTGTCCCACATAGTGCCTATAATGCTATCTTTTAGGCAGCAGGCAAAGACCTTTTGATTTTCCAAGGTTTAAAAAATCATTGTGTTCTTTAAAAAAAAACCTTTGGTTTTTTAATGTTTGCTGTTTATTCCCTTAGTGTTGTTCTTATTTCGTCTTCTTTAATGTTTTGTGAACCACCCTGAGAAACTTTAAATTGAAGAGTGGTACAAGTCATTTAAGAAGGGAAAGCAAGACTGACATTCTAAGAGTAAAATAAACGTCTTTATTGCTTCACTATCTCACTGGTAGCTTTTACACTGAAATCAGAAGTGATTAAAATGTGACTAGGTAAAGATAAAGCATACTACATCATATCTTACTTCAGTTCACTTGGGGCCTATAAAATCATTGCATTATCACTCAGGCCCAATAAAATCATTGCATTATCACTCAGGCTCAATAAAATCATTACAAGATGGCATAGGCTGAATTGTTTTTAAGTTCTGAACTTCACGAATATTTTCCATTAAACATTAAACATGCAGCAGTGTAACACAATTCAGATAATGATAAAAATCAATGCAAGTGTTGCTTTTTAAAGCGTAGTGTGCAGTTTTCTTTTAGTGCACATTTTTCAAATGTGAATGCAAGTTTGTGAACTTATGGACATTTTTGGAGAACGTGTTTTCCTGTTCTTATTCTTATTCATGGTTACGAATAAGCAATTTTTGAGTGATTTGTGAACTGAACTGAAATTCTCATACATCCCTAACTATAGCTGAAATTGCATGTTGCATGTTTCCCAGACGTGTATAGTCAGGTGTATGTTATTGGGCTTGGCTGATATTATATCTAGTTGAATTTCTACTTATTACTGTTTGGATGCTACAGAGATCATTGCACATAGCCTGTCTCATACTGTTATGGTGTAGTCACTACACTGTAGTGACTAAGACTAAGTTTTAAAATGAGAACCACCCAGATCAGATCTCACTTCTGTTATGAATTTATTAGGTGGTTTTAGACAAGTATTTCTCTTAAAGGATTGTAATATTTCTGTAGAGCAGTGGTCTTCAACTGGTCCAGACCTGAGACTCACCTTGGACTTGCAAAATGGGACTCACTTTCGCAATTTTACTTTTGAATTATACTTAATAGTCTTAATGCTATGACCCATCTGGATTGATCTCGCAACCCACTTTTGGGTCACGACCCACCATTTGAAGACCACTGCTGTAGAGTATTGAATATTCTAAAGTACTATGTAGTACTGTGTCAAGCAGTGTAGCCTTCCTCAACTTGGTGCCCCCCAGATGTGTTGGACTACAATTCCCATCAATGGCCAACATAACTGGAGGGCATTGGGTGCGGGAAAGCTGTAGTAGCTTAAAGAAGACACAATTTATGCAATAAAATAGTCATGCATATTATGGGGATTAACTAAACACCAGAAAAGTTATTAAGAACAGGATTAGTTATGATAATGCACAGGCTGTATCACCAGTTGTGTTTAACTTCTAGTTGGTAATAAAACAATTAGCACAAGTAATCTTAAAGTTAATGATGGTCCAGCAGTAGTGTTAATTTCTGACCTCTTACAGGAGTATTCTACCAACAGTGCAGGTAGAAAAATTCTACATGACTAGTAAGAAAAATATAAACATACCTAGGTCATAATTGTGAATATGGGGTGACTTGAAGAAATTCTGTAAAGCAGTACATTTGATTAAGATGTAACTTGTTATTTTTAAGCAGCTATATGGAGATTTGCAACTACCTGGTTGTTGCTTTTTTTGAGCATGCGTCTATATTGATATACCTGTTTTTTCTTTTTGTAGAAAGTGGAGCTGTTCCGAAAAAGAAGGATCCATTGACTCACACTAGTAACTCACTTCCTCGTTCAAAATCTGTGGCAAAAACTGGATCTATAGGCCTCTCAGGGCACCAAAGGACACCTAGTTATAGTGGAGTGTCTAATTTTTCTGGACCTAGACAGGGTACGGTTCCTGCAACTTCAGCTCAGAAGGTAAAGTGGAAGTCTCCATGTATAGTGTGCTGCATATTTGTCAGCTTGTCTTTAAAAGAAAAGTTGCCATTCAAAATTGAGGAATTGTGCTTTATAAATGGCAATTGAGATCTTCATATTAAAGCTTAGAAATTTTTAAGATCATTTTTGTAGCTTAGTGGCAGAGCACAAGCTTTGCATGCAAAAGATTTAGGTTTGATCCTCAGCATCCCTAGGCAAGGCTGGAAAATCCTGGAAAATCCTGGAGAGCCATTGTCAGTCTGTGTAGACAATACTGAGCTATATGGACCAGTGGTCTGACTCAGTACAGGGGTAGTTTGTATGTTTATAATTCCAAAATGTCTTCTAGACAAGTGTAGCACTTGTTTGGATTGAGATAATGGGGTTGTATCCAGTGGTGGTCATTCTGATGGAAGGTATCCACCAGCAGACTGAGGAGGGACATAATTTTCAGCAATTCCCTCCTCTCCCTTAGCCTTCCACTCTGCTCTGGAGAACTGGAGAACATTCTGGAGCAAATTCTTTTGGCCGAGGGGGGGAATCACTGAAAATAGAACCCCGCCCTGTTCTGTGGTGGAGGGCTTCTGGCAGTGGAGGGGATTAGTTGTGTTCCGTTCCATGTTCTAGAAATTAGTAGCTAGTGGTGCTTTGCTGATCTGATCTTCTCAGTTACAAAACTGTTCCAAGGATTTAAGCATGGGATTGGGAGTGGCTGCGGTTATGTCCTGGTGCTTGCCTATAGGAACAATAGTACATAGAGTTTTCAGTTGGCCGTTAGCATCTTTCCTGCTGAAAAATCAGAAAAAGGAATCTTGGAATTGTGGTGGATTATCAAAGAAAACATCAATAGTGACCGCATTCTCATGTCACGGTAGCATATTGTGGAGGGACACCTAAGTCTCATTTCTGGTTTCAGTGAACAACTGAAGAATGCTTCATTTTTAGGTTGTTAGTGTGACATCTGAACCCGGACACTCAGGGTTGTTTAGTGGTTAAACAATACAGAATTAACCCAATATTTGTTCTTTGTTTCACTCTGGGGTGTTCAATCGTTAAACCCCCCAGAGAGTTTGGGGTCGGACATTACGCTAACAACCTCTGAATGGGGCATTTGTAGGTTGTTTACTCCACTTGGAAACAGTTTGCACATTTCTCACATGCTCCATGTGTCCCCACAAATTGTGGGTTAATTAACCCATTATTTACCACTCTGACATGTGAACAACCTCATTATGTGGTGATGGTGGAAATGTAAATTCCATACCAGTTATTATTATCAGGAAAGGGATTGCAAATAGCCTGGAAAATAAATGAATGATTATGCTTTCTTAGTGCAAATGCATTTGGTATGCCCTGGTCAACCCATCTTAAAGAATATCAGAGTGAAAAAGGATGCAGAAAAGAGCACCCAAAATGATCAAGGGGTTGGAGTATCTCCTGTCCAAGGAAAGGCTAACATTTTTGTGGCTTTTTAATTTAAAAAACAGTCATGTGGGGGAGTACGGAGAGGATAATAGAGACTTCTACAACAATGCATGGTATGTAGGAAATGGATAGATTTTTCCTCCCCTTCTCATAATACTAGAACTTCCAAGGATTAATTCATAATTATTCCATTGTTTATGGAATTCACTGCCAAATGATGAGATGTTGGCCTCAGGTTTAGTTGGCTTTAAGAGAGGATTAGATAAATTCATGCAGGAAAGGTCTTCTCAATAACCATGATGTCTCTGAAACTGGAGATTCTAGAGGTAATATGCTACTAAATACCAATCGCTGGGAAGAAATGATGGAAGAGGGTTATTGCCTTATGGAATTCTTGAAACATTTTGTGAGCAATACAGTGCTGGACTTGATTGGCCTGTTTGGTCTTAACCAGCAGAGCTGCTCTTAGGATTTGTCAAAATATTTCTGGATAAACAAAGCGTACTCCAAATATTTTCTTGTTTCACCCATCCCAGTAACTATCCTTTTTGAGCCTACTTATAGAGTACAGAGCACGGGCCTGAGCCTTCCTTGTGCTGGGAGGCCATTAAGTTTCCTTTCGGCCTTGCACCTAATGGCTACAAATTCCCCAAACCTAAATTTTCCCACCCTTCCAGGATCGTTTAAGCTATTAGGACTATTAATTCTTCAAGCTTGTTTTTTTAAGGGGTAGTTAATTAGGACTGGGAAGGAGATACTTCCTCCAATACAAATTCACCCCCATTAAAGGACTGCTGACGCACTGAAGTGGGCAGACACCCCTAACAGTATAAGGAAACCTGAAAGAAGAGGAGGAACTGGGTTTGGGAGATGCATGCTGTAAGGCTTACATTCCCAAGGCCAATTTTTGTTCCCTCATTAATCGTATGTTGAAAGGAAAGTTGCTTCCCTTCAGCCTACTGGCTAACTTATGCACTGAGAGCTATTTTAATTTTCAACAAATATTGAAATATTTGAAATAATTGTTTCTTCAGGCAACTCCAAAAAATAATAGAGCCAACAAGCCTTCTACTCCTACAACTGCTGTGCGAAAAAAGAAAGATACGAAGATTTTTAGAAATGTGGATAGTAATCTTGCTAATCTTATTCTCAATGAAATTGTAGACAGGTGAGTAACAAGAGTGGTCAGCTTTAATAAAGATTGAGTAATATTTTGCATTGCCACGTAGGAAAAGCTAAGCATGTATCTCAAAGGACAAATACTGCAAACCACATTAATTTTCTATCTCAGTTTAAAGTAGTATTTAGCTTGGGAGGGCTAGATAAACATGCAGACATATTCCTAGGAAATTGAGCACTTTAATATAAATGTGGATAATTTCATAATTGTAATGGAGTTTCTTAAAGATGAAGGGCATGAAACTAGCCAGCTGCACTGCAAACGACTGAAATGTCTATTGTTGACCTAATTGCTATTCTGTATCTGTTAGTGGGCCATCTGTCAAATTTGATGATATTGCTGGGCAGGAGCTGGCTAAGCAGGCGCTGCAAGAAATTGTTATCCTTCCATCACTTAGACCTGAAGTAAGCAATCTGTTTTTATGTTGCATCTTAGAGGTTTCTGTTATGTGATAAACTGGGGCTATTCCCATGTAACAGCAACAAATTGTGGGTTACTTAATTCACGATTTTTTGTGCCGCATGCCAGGCATGTTCCATTACCTTTTTGGATAGTCAGCTCCTGATTGGCTTGACCTGGGGTTGCTACGTGACATCTGAACCCAGACATTATAGGTTAATCATGGGTTAAACAACCCACAGTTAACCAAACTACTAATTGTTTAACCCACGGTTAATGTATAGTTTCTGGGTTTGGATGTCATGAAGCAATGCCCAATCGGGGGTTGAATATTTAAAATGGTACTGGCACGTGTTCAGTGTCACACATTATGTCCGAACAGGGTTACTTTCTTCTAACTACCGTTTACAGTTTGGGACTTATTTATGTAACCTACGCAACAAAGAATCAAGACTATTTCTAGAGAAAACCTTGTTATTCACATTTATTCCTTACAACTGGTAATTAAAAATCATGATTTTTCCTCTATTATAGACCAAGAGAGTTGTTGGAAACTATGGCTTCCATGGAGAAAAACTGGCAGAGTTGCACATAGCTCTTGTCTCTAAAATATTTGTTTAATTAAAATATTTGTAAACTGTCTTTCATAGGCCTAATATGTTGGCTGTATTTTATATGGTATACTCACTGTTAGCTACCCACATGCTACACATGAGTGCTAAAATGCCCCCACCTCTAATTCTTCTTTATGGATTTGAACAGTGAATATTCTCTGAAAAAGGCATTGAGGTTCCAAAGTATATCAGCCTCATAGGAAATAAAGTGGGGTGCATTAGCTTGCAAAAACCCATGGTTTACACAGAATTTCGCATTCTGATGGATAAAGATCAGTGGAATGCTACAAAGTTAAATCTATACATTTGTGCTAACATAACGGATTGATCCAGATTTAGTCGTAGATAGAGTAGGCCCATTGAAATAAATGGGACTAATTTAAATCACAGCGTGTGCCCTGCATATGTGGGCTATGATTTCCATAATTACCATTCAGGTACAGTTGTCATGTCATCTGAACACAGGCAAAATGGCTTGTTTGAGGGAAAATAACTGTCCAGTAATCAATGGGCTTTTGTAAGGTTATTGAAGGGTTGTTTCCCCCTCCAACAAGCCATGCCATCCGGGTTTGGATGACATAACAAACTGTGCTAGGGCGTGATTATGGAAATTGGAAAAGATAGAGCTGAGAAGGCACTTCTTCCAACGGTTTGAATGCCCTACATTTTAAATCTTTTTGCAATTTCAAAATATCACATTATTTAATGTATGCTGCAAAACTGCCAATCTATATTTTGGGTTGGATCTACAGCCCCTTGCACAAACATCAAATCTGCTTCCCCCAGAGCAAATTGTGTGTGTGGGGGGCACGGTGGAGGAGAAATCCTTTCCACCAGTGCTTTCCTTTCTGGTGACTGAACAGCACTTACGAATCCAAATCCATATCTCTTGCATACTTGCTTTGTGTGATGAAATACTGTTTAATTCAGCTATTCTTTTAGTTGTTTACAGGACTTAGGGCTCCTGCACGTGGATTGTTGTTGTTTGGCCCACCAGGAAACGGAAAGACGATGCTGGTGAGAATCTACTTGGCTCTAGTAGACATGTGGGTAACCTTAACCATTCTCTGTGTGGTCCATGTAGGCCTGAAGAGCATTGTCCATTATTCCCCACAGCCCAGCTGATCAGGCATCAACTATGCACCAAAGAAACAGCGATCTTCATCAGGATGACTATGGGGAAGAGGTTAAAGTCTCTGCCCCTGCTGAGCAATCCTGATCAGGAGAGATTTAAATCTCACTCCCTACCCAGATCCTGTTCCTGAATGTGTATGTGTGTATTCTGGCCCCACCCATCAATGCCCCACCCATTTGTGAGGCATCCCCCACCCCAAAAAGGTCTCCCAGCCTTGCTTTAGCATGTTAATGAAGGGAACTTTTTTTTAGAACAGCATAATATGCTTGGTAGAGGAGCATATTTTTAATGTTGTGCATGTGAAGTGACAACTTCACAATAATTTATGAGGGAAATTAATCTTCTGACTACGTTAGCAGATATGTCAGATTTGTAACAATGGGATGCTATATATTGCTAAATTGTTGATAGAATAGTCAGATTTTTAAAATTTGTTCATCTATTACATTTCTAACCCGCCCAATAACTAATGTTCTTTCAGTGGAATATGAACAGTTTAAAAAATTAAAATGCCATAGAAAATACAATATAAATATTTAAAAGAATAAAATACAATATAATACATATGTACAAAACAAACAGCATAGGAATTGATAAAACAGCCATAATTGTATACTGTATTATTTCTTTCATGATTCAATAAGCATAGTATAAACTCTGTACAATGCCGTAGCTCTAATTTGGCATTTCTTTTACTCAAGGCCAAAGCAGTGGCTGCAGAATCAAATTCAACTTTCTTTAACATAAGTGCTGCAAGTCTAACGTCAAAATATGTAAGTAACAATTTTATGTCCTGGCCTTGCAGGAAACACCAAAGAGCTCTTGATTTCAATGGGAAATCAATCAGGAAGCATAACTAAAGAACTATTTGCACTGGGCTCTACTACACTGGAAATTTTTGCCTACCTTTGTTTCATTAGCTGCTGCTACTGCTAACTTTGCTTCTAGTTTTTTTTACCTTCAAAGCTGCAGCCAAGAGGGGTCTTCGGCTTTGCAGAAAAAGATAGGACAACATTCTGGGCCTTGAAATGGGCATTGCTTGAGCCAAAATGAAAGATCTTGCAATATACATACACATCTAACCTCATCCTGCTTTCTAAGTTGCAATGGGGATAATAGGAATACAGAGAGAGGATCTTTGTATGAAAGCATTGGTTTTGATTAGCTCTACTTCACCAGATTACCCCCTTTTTTTTATTCTGCCAATCATCTGTTTCACCATGACTGAAAATTTACCCATGAAATGAGCATACATGCTGGCCCAATTTGCATGTTGCAGCAACCCATGGTTAACAAACTGGGTTGTTAAAAATGAAGTGGGAGCAAGTGTGATGGTTCCGGGCTTCCCTGTCCACTCCTGCTGCGATAAATAACCCAGTGATGCTCTGTCCCTGAGCTGTTTATTGTGACATCCAAATCTGGATCTATGGGTTGTGGGGGGAGAAAGAATCCACAGTTGGAAACTGCTTCTTAACCATGGATTAACGTTTAGCAAATGTTCAGTGTGATGAAAAGTCCGTAATTATAATTATGTTAAAGAGTCATTATACATATTTTTTAGATTGATAAGAAGGCCAACACTTAATTTCACTGAAACTTTATAACACTCATTGGGCTGTTTGCACAATCAACATAGCCCACCATGGCTTGTTTAAGCCACAGTGAGCTGTGTTTTGTGCCAGGTGGCATTTTACATATTCTACCCTAGAAGGTTAAGCATAACGCATGATCAGTTGTAGGGTTATTCTAGGATCATTTAACCCTCGTATAACAAATGGTGGAATTCAGGTTCAGATGCAATGACAACCTCCAGTTAGGAGTTGACTATGCAGAATGCCAACTGGCACTCAACACAGCTTACCATGACCTAGTTCACATGACCATATTTTGGTCATGCAAACTAGATCATTAAGTCATTGGTTTGGATCCTAAGATAGGTTCTTTTCAGAGAAGGAAAGCTTCCTCTACCCTTCTGTGCCCCACAGTGCCCGATGACACTCAAAAAGTCTCTCTACGATGTTTGCAGCCCCTCTTGAATGTTATGGAATGGGGTTCAGGGTGCTGAAGGCAATATTTGGGAAACTTCCTCTGTCAGCAGCTCCCTTTGCTCCATCCTACCTCATTCAGGAGAACTTGTTGGGGTAGCTTCAGGGAAAGGTAGAGATGGGAAGCTTTTTTTTCCCATGAACTTCTTTAAATTACCTTAAGATCCAAATAATTACATATAGTTTTTTGTGTAAGAAGGCAAAGAGCCTATATTGTGAGCCAAAATCATAGAATGGAATTCACTTTGGATTTGTTCTAACACATGCTTGTAATATGTGAATGAAAAGGATGTGAATCAGCCTAGGTTATACTCTGAAGTAGTTATTTCAACATTCTTTTTTTCAGGTTGGTGAAGGGGAAAAATTAGTGCGTGCTCTTTTTGCAGTAGCCAGAGAACTTCAGCCTTCTATAATTTTTATAGGTAAAACTTCAGTATTTGTTTTTTAAAAAGGCAAGTAGCACAGCAGAAACGAAAAAATGCACACAAGGTATTGCTGTGATTTGGTCACGCTGCATCGTAGGTTATTGTCTACCTTCCTTGATTAGTTCTACAATTTAAAATAAAGTAGCACGTGGCATGTGTTGTATCAAGTTGTTAATTTTTAATTTACTTTTTATTTTATCACTGGGGTATTAAATAACAAGCAAATAAATAAATGTACAGAGAGCCTGGATCATGAAGTTAATTGTAGAAGGAAAGATCTCTTAAGGTAAATTATGTTCTTACCAATTGTTAGTAATTTATTGGACAGCTTTTCAGTAATAGATTTTGGTTAAAATGCACATTATTCTAGTTATCTTTCTACTATAGCAGATGTTACAATTCTGGCACATTTGTTTTTAGATGAAGTGGATAGCCTGTTATGTGAAAGAAGAGAAGGTGAACATGATGCTAGTAGACGTTTAAAAACAGAATTCTTAATAGAGTTTGATGGTGTAAGTATTAGCCTTGATACAATATTAGTGATGGATATCAATGGCAGCTGTTTATTGTGTTTTAAATTCTACACATCACATGTAATGTTTCAGGTTTCTATAACTAGGATGAGGAGAGGCAGATTGCAATCACTCCGGAGTCAAAACTAAATAAATATTTAACAGAATTTACTTTCCTTAAAAAGGTTTAGTGAATAATAACATGAAGAAAACAATTAACCTGAATATGAATCAAATATATTCAACTCCCCTTTCAACCCACAGTTCTCTGTGAAGAGCAGTGTTAGTTTTGCTGGACCAACAACAGTTGTTTATCCGCGTTCTTTAGCCTGGTTGCTTGTCTCTGTCCGTGAGGAATGCACTCTTCATCAAACTGCAGACTCTCTCCTTCACTGCCACTCTGCTGTTTTTTCCACCTTTCTTCCCCTTTTCTCCTCCTTCATTCCCTTTCTGCTGCTTCTTTCTCCTCTTCTCTCCTCCAAACCCACTTCCCTTTTCTTCCCTTACTCCATTACACATGCTTCCCTTTTATTACTGAGTTCCCATCTGGATTAAGAATAGCAAATTCAGAGAAGGAACAGGTAATCCTTTGCTAGGAAAAGCAAAACTGAACTGTTATTTTCTTCTTTCTAGTTTGCTGAACTGCAAATGTTCTCCAAAATGAACTGGCACATTTTGCACACTAAGAAATCACAAAAGCCTGTGAAATTGTTCACATACAAATGTATTGTTCCATACATTTAGTATGGAGTTAAATACAGTATTTGTTTTATAGGCATTTTTACAACTGCAAAGTCAGTGTTGAGCAAAGAAAATTGTACCATTTTATAAAAAGCTTTTTTTGTCAAAATAACTCAATGCAGTGTTACATCCCAGTATCTGTCTCAACATCTAAACTTTGTTTTATGGGGTGGGGGAATAGGTACAGTCTTCAGGAGAAGACCGAATACTTGTAATGGGAGCAACTAACAGGCCCCAGGAGCTTGATGATGCTGTTCTCAGGTACTTAAACCATATGTTATTAACTAGCCATGCATAATGAAGATTTGCATTCAACTGAGTTGCTCTTGAACTCAGTAACGTGAGCAGCCATATGTGGTGGATTTCAATATTTTAGATTAGGGATAGACAATCTGGTACTCACCAGATGTTTGGGGCTATAAGTCTCGTAATGCCTGACCATTGCCCATGCTGGCTGGGGCAGAGGGGAGTTTTTGTAGTCCACAGCAACTGGAGCACACATGGTTGCATAGCCCTGTTTTAGAGAATAATTTAGGCATGCTTAGGCAGGAGAATTATGAGCATTAGGTGGAGGGTAATTGGCAAAAAAAATCCACCTGCCTTCTTTTAGGTGCAGGGAGTGATTTTCCATGAGTAGAACTCTCTTCGTATGATCTTAGGATCCAACCCACAGTGATAAGCAAAAGCTAGATTTCTATACATTTTGACCCTCAAAATCTTTATAGAACCAATTTTTGCTCACTAGCAGTTAAATCTTGGTGGTTGGGAGTCATGCCACTTTATTAGCAATCTACAATTTACTGGGTTAGCTAACAGACTTAATAAAAAAATATTTTCTTTTAAAAAGCATTGGTTTTATTGAATAGAAGTTTGAATTTTCACACACATCAGTTTTGGCCAGAAGCTTTTAAACTGCTTTGATTTTGTTGCAGATATATTTATTTACATTTAAAAGACGAAACTGAATGTTCAATTATTCCTAAACGTTTGTATTGGAAAATCTAGCTATCTTTAGTACCCGCTGACTACAGCAGCTTTTGTGTTCTTACCCAGAAAATTGTGATGTTTGCTCTTACATTTTGGCATGGTGTATAAGAGGTAGTTTTTACCTTACTTTGTTCTCCAAACTACAGCTTCTGTATAATTTTGATGAACTTCCCAGAGAGCTTCGGCTATGGGGTGATATAGAAATATAATAAATGAAATTAAATGTATCAATATCTGTGTTTTTCAGGCGATTCATCAAGCGAGTGTATGTATCTTTACCAAATGAAGAGGTATGTAGTTTGAGAGTGCATATTCACATGGGAGAACGCCTTTCTATAGTTCCTTGTAGGTGTAAATTAGTGGTAGTAAACCATAGATTGAAATCTTTCACATAGCTGCCTCATCCATGGATTCTCATTGTGCACTGTTTATAAAAGGACAGCATAGCCTATTTATAGCATTGAATTCATCTTTTTACTTCAGTCTATTTATTTTTTACACTTCTGAAAATCTCAGCTTTCAATTTAAAATATTACAGTGTGTCTGGAGGAAAAATCTTGATCATGTGCTGCAACACCTGATTACAGTTTACAAAACTAGAGTTCTATGATTAGATGCAAGTGCTAAAACTGCAGAATTCCTTCCTTTAGTTTTCACTTCTTTTTCTCCAACACAACTCTTAGCTTTCTCCTTTGCTTCTCTATTATTATAGTTTTGCCAAAATCTGAAATTTGATGTAACTCTGAACTTTTCTATTAAGATAAGCAAATCAGAGAGACACCAGTTTATTTTACACACTATATTGTGATAGCAGAACGTGTGTGTGTGTTTAAGGTGCTAAGAGTTAGACAATGAAGTAACTCCGGGTTTATTCGCTTATTCATTTAGTTCTTCTTTGGAGGGGATGGACATCCTAAGTTAGGCAGTTTCTTCCATCAGGATCTGGATGCAGGTCTTGCATATTTTGTCTCCACTGGGGGGGGCATCTTGCCCAATTTCTGTTTTGCCTCAGAAATGACAATGTCCCCAAATTAACGTATGTGTGAGAATAAAACGCATTCAGTATGTTTGATCCAAAGAATTATTTTGATCTAGAGAACGAGTTTTCACAGTGCTATGACAGTTATGTAGCAGTATTCATGCTTCTGCTTACGCACAGCCTCATGCAGAAACAGAACACCGTCTTTTGGAGAGTTTCTCTTTTCTTATTAAGTGGGTTTAGCATGTGCTGCTGTATGAGAGAGTGAAAACAACTGTGAGCAGAAGGGCAGCTTTGGGATCCCATCTAATACGTTGAGTTTGCAAGATGAAAGTACATAATTTTCAAACACATTGTGCCTTTGTTTTAAGTTTTTCTATAACTTAAAGAGTTAAGTGAGATTTCTTCTTTGTACTCACAAATAGTGAATGTTGTGCTTTACAGACGCGACTGCTTTTACTAAAAAATCTCTTGAGCAAGCAAGGAAATCCGTTAACCCAAAAAGAGTTGGCACAGCTAGCTAGGTAAGTAACTTTCTAGCTCATTAACTAGCTAGTTTGTGTGTGGTGGTAGTAGCAGCTTTTGCTCGTCAGCAGGGATGCTCAGAATAATTGTTCTTGAATATATGTCACACAAGTTTCACTTTGTGGCTTCTTATATAAACAATATCAATATTTGAGGTATACAGCCCTCATAAACATAACACCACTGACATTTTGATACTAAGGCTAAATGTTAATTAGTAATATTGCTATTAAAGCATTCAGTTTAGTTCTTAACGTAAATTAATATTTTATTTAAACATAGGCTGCTTTTTCTACATACTTAGTAGCTTACAATAAAAAATTGTTTTGAAAACAGAATAAAACGTAAGCTATAAGGCAATTGTCATTGTGAAATTCCTAAAATTAAGTGTGTTTCCTTCTTCTTTTTTACAAAGAATGACAGAGGGATACTCAGGGAGTGATTTAACAGCATTAGCAAAAGATGCGGCATTGGGCCCAATACGGGGTAAGCATGATTAGCTATTGCGAAAAAGGCAATTGTGAAATGAGTAGAAAAACTTGTTCAGCTGTGTTTTCTGCTTCACATGGGCCAGGATTTAAAGAGCTACTTTAGTATGTTGAAGGGCTTAGACGTGCTTTTTTACTTTAAACAGCAAACTCTCTCCTAAACTTCACAAGAGCATGGATGGAGCCTTTTGTTCTCCACACAAAAGTCCATTGCTGCCTGAGGCACATAGAACTAGATGAACACTGTTTAGAATCCTGGACACTATCTACTAACTCTTTAAGTTGACCCATTTTAATAGATCAATCTTGCTGGGAAAGAAAGTGTGCAGACATGACTCTTTGAGGGTTGTCTTTCCCACCACAATCATTTCCCCAACAACCATATAGCAGTCATCTCTGAACACCCTCTTTCCCAGTGTGATCGGGCTACCAGGGGAAGAGGGCAGCAGGGAATTCTCCATGCATGCTCTCATCCCTAAGGGTGGTGATGTATGGGAGGAATTCAGGAATGGGTGGTGCACAGGGCACCCACAGTAGGCCACACAGATGGCCTCTAACAGCTGCATGCAGCCTGCCCACCCCCGCTTTAAGGATAGCCAAAATTATGGTCCTTGGCTCTGTTGATACAGTCAATGTCTTTAATACATATGCGATCCCTAGCTGCCCAGGCAACACCACATGCAGCCCTCTGGGCCCAAAGGGGTGCCCGTCCCTGCCTCACAGTTTTGCAGCTTGATCCCATCTATTAACTTGGAAGTACTCAGAGCTATTGTAATACGTAGTAAATACATTTGATACGTGCAGCGTGTCAATAATTACGGTAAATACAGTGACTGCACCTTTTTTAAAATCAGACTATTCTATGAAGCAGTAGGTTTTATGACTTCTTAGCTCTAAGTTATTCTAGATCAGCCTTTTCCAACCTTGTGCCTTCC
The DNA here is from genome assembly GCA_029215795.1 of Anniella stebbinsi. Lineage (NCBI taxonomy): Eukaryota > Metazoa > Chordata > Lepidosauria > Squamata > Anniellidae > Anniella > Anniella stebbinsi. The sequence goes on from JARDYH010000003.1 coordinate 221,720,836, forward strand.
AGATGAGTTGGACTTCAACTCCCATCATCCTCAGCCATCATGGCTGTGTCATGGCAGGTGGGGCTGATGAATGTTGTAGTCTAGCCCACCTAGGTGGCATCAGGTTGGAGAAGACTGACCTAGCTCCCAAGGTATTTTGGATACTCTGAGCTAGGCTTTTTTTGCGAGTTAGGTTAGTGTTAGTCGTGTCTGCTTGTATTCAAAAGTATTTCCACTAAGTTTTATGTTAATTTTTTTCCTATTAAGCCTTCCAAGAACGGGGGATTTTTTTTATGTTCTCTGTCCCACTAAGATTAGATACAGTTCTGAACCACCAAAAACTTGTAAAGCATATTCCTATTCATAGCCACTGCCTGGACATTTTGGTACAAAGCAGGAACCACAAATACTTGTCACCATGTTAGTCTTACATAATGAAAAACAGCAAATGAGAATTGTGTCCATGCCTTCTCTCAATTAAGTTCCACTGAGTTCCATGCGACTTTCTCCCAGATAACTTTGTATAGGATTGCGGCCTGGTGGGTGCAGCTGATTTTTAAAATATAAAAAGTGAGCATTCAAAATCCTAAGGTGTCAGAGAAAAATCAGGTAAAGTATTGTAGGTTTCAGCTGGTGTTCACCTGCCAGAGTCTGGTGTTCTTCAGGGTAAAGGAGCAAGGGAACCTTGGACATTTAGTTTAAACTAAACAAAATGGCCAGAATCCAAAGAGGTGCATACAGTGTTGTGTATGCAAGATCGCGCAAGGTACTGCAGGCAGAAGGGAAATTGGCTAGCCAGTCATGTGCAGACATACTTTTTATAAACCTTGATGCCTCTTTAGATCTTGGCCAGTAGTATAAATACTTGGTGTTGTATCCAGTTAATCTCTCCTACCAAAGGAACTGCTACTGTCAGGGGGATGAGGAGGGGGTGATTCCTCCTGCCCTGCAGTCCCTTGCGCACTCTCCTTCTGCTCTGGAGGGCTGGGGGATCCTCTGGAGTAGCTTTGGAGGAGCACCGGGGACTGGAGAGGAGAGGAGGAGAAAGTCCTGTTTGAGTGTATTTCTGCTCATGCACCTTTTGGGTTTTGCCCTCTTGTGTACAAATAATTTATTCTAAAACATCTGGCACTGTTCTCCACAAAGTTAAAGTTAGTATCCAAGACTGAAGTGCTAAAGAAACGTGATGAATTTCTGCTTTTAAATACTCAAATTCATTTCTCCCTATCTCATTATTCTACTAGGTATATTAATTTTACTATCTAACTACCTAAAATTATTGCTAGGCTGCCTTTAAGGGTGACGTGCTTGTAGTAATTCTTACATTACCCTTAGTAATTCTTCAGACTGGGACTGAAAATAAAATGGATTGAATCAAACATCATGTGAGTTTGATTTTCAAGTGTAGATGATGATGCTTCAAATAATAAGACTTCTGTTGAGATGTATAGTTCTTTTGAAATTTATTAATAGTGATTTCCTTAATTTACAGAACTAAAACCAGAGCAAGTGAAGAACATGTCTGCTAGTGAGGTATGCTATTTTAGATTTGTTTTGCTACACAAAACAAATAGTGTACTTTCATGTTTTGTTCTCCTTACAAATTTTAGAAAGTAGAATACTATGGCTCAATTCGGACAACACAATAAATAACTGGTGTGGGGGAAACAATCGTCAGTTGTTTTGACTATTGTGTCATCCAAATGCTGCCATAGTCAACTCAGCACTGATCCTCATCCACACCACAGTTGATTATTTATTATCATGTTGTGTGGGGAGTACTCCCTAGGGTTAGGGTTAGTCAACCCACCATTGAATTGAGCCAATCTGTTGTTTTCAGATCTCATAGAAGGGAGAGAAAAGAGCTGTGCTTTTTATAGCTGTTGCACAGGTTCTATAAACAAGCTTACTATACTTTTGGAAATATTTCTACGAGCACAGTGAAGATGTCTAGCTTTTAATACTTGCTGTTGTAACAATTCATCTAATAAAGTGAGTTGTCTGTTTTGTGCTATGCAAGATTTCATAATGAGGATAGCTTAGGATATTTAGCCACCTAATCAATATATTTAAAAACAATGGAGAAATTCAGGAACCCAAATGTATTTGTGTATGAAATCAATTACTTGTGTAGTATTAATAGTCTTCACAACATTTGAATGCTGTCTCAAATACAGGCATGAGTGCAAGTTAAAAAGACACTGAGGATTTTATCAAACAACACTGTTTCTGCACGATTCCTCCACCCAATTGTAGGCAATTCCCCACTCCCACTGCAGACCCACAAGGAACAGTCCACAATGTTTATTAGCTCCCCTCCTCCCTGGAGAGGAGTTTTGGGGGTACAGGAGGCTGCAGGGGAGTAGGGAAAGATTGGTTTCATGGGTTGCTTTCCATTTCCATTTTGTTGGATACAGTCTTCAGTGTTTAAACTAGTCAAATGTTAGTAGAGAGAAGAAATAATTGTGAAGAGCCTGAGGTCCCCTCTACAAGGATTCGCTTTTGCGCCTGTTTAGGCGATTATGCGCATAATCGCAGAAGCGCATTTACGCCTAATCCCTCTGCGCGAGAGGCGGCGAAGCGCATTAACAGATGTCCAAAATGCGCTTTACAAGTCGTTAATGCGCATAAGCGCTTATTCACACAGTCAAAATGCGCTTTAACAGACGGAGCAAAATAAAACTCGTGATTTAACGCGCATTCGATAATGCGCATAATTGGGGAGATAACGCGCCTCTACGCCCGATTTGCGCTCCGTTCTTGTAGAGGTAATTTTTTTAATGCACCTTGAAAGAGCTTTAAATGCCTCTTGTAGAGGCACCCTAAGATTCTTGCTTGACTTTTGTTTACATGTATTAGCACCATCTAGTGGAGTAGAGGCTGTAATACAGAAATAGATTTTTTTATTTTGTTCTGTCTTGTGCTGCTTCCCCCCCCCCCCCACGCTTGTAACTTTTGAAAATGTAGTTGTAATCAATGTTAGTCCTATTTAGAGTAAACCCATTGAAATGAATGGGAATTAATTTAGTTTAACATTGGATATAACCCTTTGAAAGCTAAATATGGGCATTTTTAAAAGTCAGTTTAATGCCTTGGTCAAAAATTCAGTTTGGAGCAGGCTTAGTGTGTAGATGGTTAATCTAAAAAGCTTTCTTTGCTTATAGATGAGGAACATCAGATTGTCAGACTTCACAGAGTCCTTGAAGAAAATAAAGCGCAGTCTCAGCCCTCAGACCCTGGAAGCTTATATTCGCTGGAACAAAGACTTTGGAGACACTACAGTTTGATTTGCACCTTTGTCAAAGGGGGGGATGTTGCCAGCAAGGGACAGTTGATGCAAACTGCTGCTGGAATGCAGCCAGAGTTTACAAGACTTTTCAGATCTCTAAATATCTGCACTAAAAGATGGGACTGATTTAAGGAAAAAAAATGAATAGAAACGTGTTGATGAAGGTCTCATAAATGTTAACATCTGGATTTATGCCCAGGGCACTGTAAGATCGAGCACAATAAGACATGGGGAAGAGCTCTAGCAATTGAATGATGGTAGGAAATGTAATTTATATATTTTGTTGCTGACTGAAATATTCCAGTAGCATTATTAGTTGGGAAAACTGTTTTTTTTTATTTGCTCATTACATTTAATTTTGCTTTGTTTCTCTTAACTGCCAACTGTCAGAGTCTCATTCTCATTTTCTTTACTTATGTATCAGTAAAGTGCCAAATAAAAATATTCCCTATGCATCAGGAAGGGATAACATAGGGAATACCATTAGTTTGAAAAGTCCACAATGCAAAGCAGGTAGCCTGCTGCTTTGTTCTAATGAAACTCTGCAGTCATTTAGAAAGCAATCTTTCACAGAACAGCAGTGTCTAGTACAACGGTCTTTGTCATTTGTTTCCTGCAGTATTTCTCTAATGAATTTATAAAGTTTCTATGGTAGAATAATTGTTCTTATATTGTAGGCTTGCAGACCAAGAAATAAGAGTAAACTGTATTAGCTGTCAAATGAACTGCAGTGTTTCTTTTTTGTGTTAGTTTTGTATTTACAGTGACTGAAAGCCAGACAAGTTTCTACTCTGATAATTTTCTAATCTATGCAGGTGATCATAGCTGTGGTTACTTGTGTAATTGCATTTGACTTTTATATCTTCCATGTGCTTCAGTTTGAAGTGACACAGCTGGCTTTTTAAAAGTACAGTAAACAAACACACTTCCTGTAACTTTTTATTATATGAATGACATGTAAATCTATTGCCTTTTAATATTAAAGGGACAAACATATTTGTCCCTACATGGTTGGAGTTTTGTTTACAAAATGGATAATTTGTTAATATATTCAATTATTGTGGCGAAAATGCCATCAAGAAAATATAAAAAGATTTCCAGTTTTGATCATGTAGCAGTTATAGGGAAGATAACTGTTAAGAGAATAAATGTACACCCTTCACCTCATTTTTTGTAATGTATGCTTTCTAATGCCAAGATTTAATTTGACCTTATTGATGTGAAATAGGACAGCTATAATTCTTTGGAGAATATATTGATCTTTGGAGTTGAAGTATAAAACTACTTACTGACCTTGAACTGACACGTGTCTAGCACTTCTATAGAACGCTTTTATCTACTGCTAGATATCAGTCAAGAGACAATGCCATAAGTGCAAAGCCATGCTAAAGGCACAAATGAAAATTGAAATAGTTCTAAAATCTAGAGTGACTGCTAAAAGCTAACAAGATTTGTAAAGGAATTATGACTAGATTTAAAATGTAATACTGTGTTCTTCTTCGTGGTCTTAGTGCTGAAGCTTCATGGTAAATGAATTGTGATCTACCTGTTTAGGAAGTTTGAAAAAAGTTGCTATTCACATTGAATGCCTTTAATGTTCCCCTCTAGATTTTTTTAAAATTCTAATTCTGTTTGCATTGAAAGTTGAATTTGTATGGCATTGTTTCCATCTTGGGCTAAAATGTGTAATGCATATTAATTATGGACTGTTGATCATATGTGATACATAAGTCACAATTAAAACCTTTCCTTTCCTTTCTCCTTCTATGGCCATGTCTGTGTGTTTGAAGGCAGAAATATTGTGCAGTATCTCCCTCATTCTATTAATTGTAAAGTAGACGCTTTATGGTGGCACAAGTTAATTGCCTACATGAAGAGCTAGTCATTAAATTAAGGATACTTGTCTGCTCTTCATACAGTTTTTACTGTGGCCCACCACTGGTATAGTAAAGATAGAGATTATTTTGTATAATGTGGCTCTAGTTACAGTGTTCTAACTTACTTAAATGTAAGTATTATAGGCTAATATCATGGTTTTAACCCTTGGAAAAAGTGTACTTGTCCAAACCTGCCAGATCATCCTAGCTTGAATTCCCAAATTAGGTTTACCTTGTCCTAGGACATTGAGCTTTTACATTTTGATTTACCTTCCTGATGCAGTTTAATCTTGTGGTGGTGGTGGTGTTCTTCAATAAGGGAAAGTAGTACAAATGCCATTTAAAAGCTCAAACAGTTCAGGCTTTTAAAAATATGGTAATCCTAATTGCTTATTGGTTATAAACTAGGGGCAGAATCCAATGTGGTGCAAATGGACTTCTTCCTCCCTACCCCCAGCATTCTTTTAAAATCTGCTCCAAGCCCTACAGGGTAGAGGAAGAGTCCCCATCCCTGTTCTGCTGACAGAAGCCATTCCATCAGTGGAATGAATCAACTGAATTCCACCCAAAGGCTGAAATTTGCCATAACTTCGCATTCATTGGACTGAGCAATTGCTGCTAAGACCAACTGAATTCTAGATTGTACAGTTTTATGTAGGAAACAGTAAAGGGCTTGTTACTGCCCGAGAAATTGCCCTCTGAAGACAATATCCAGGAAACGTGGAGAATAATGTTCATGCTGTTTGAAGGTTAAATTCGAAATGAGGTTTAGGTATATTAAATACTGAATGGAAACTACTAAACTGACTGGATGAAATGCTTTTGCAGCATGTGTTGGGAAGACTTCAGCCACTTACTTGAATAGAACACAACTCTATATTTTCCTTGTAATCTACTTTATGTCCTTATGTACTCTTTAATAGCTTTGACTATTCTCTGTATTTCAGGTTGTTTCAGGTTGTTTCACAAGAATTCAAAAGGATTTAGTTTGGATTTCATGTGTATTATCCGTTGGTGAGAAAGGGAAGATTATCCCTCTAATCCTAAAGCTTTTTTTAAAGAACATGCAAAGTTCATTTACACAAATTAACTCTAATACTTCCCATATTCAAAAGAGTGCTGAGTGGGACAACTAGTGGTTACATAATGTTGCCTGCTTTTATAGTCCTAATATTGCTCTGTTTTAAGGCAGAGAGGGGCATCATTAATGCAGTTTCTTTGAAAACATAGTTCAGTAATATGATTTGGTTCTTTGTTTTGAGTTGCTTTAGTAAAAAGTAGTTGCTAGATAGTAGTTACTTTCAGACTTGTAACATGCCATCTAATAATTCTCCTGGCCCCAGTTTTCTGACATTTCCCTGGAAGAAAGTATATTTGGTTCCCATTGGGTCTATAGACATGCAGGTATTAGTAGGAACCTGGTAATAATTCTTTCTGCAATCGAAGATAGAAATGGGATTTGTTCATTGGTCAAGCAATGTACATATTTCAATGTCCGTGTGTGACCATTTGAAAGATGGTTCATTAGAGTACTGGAGCCCCAGGCAGTTAATGGGAAACCAGAACAAACTATGAGATGTTTAAGAAATGTATTAAGCTATTTATAGCAAAGATCAGAACAAAGCATTCATATTATAGTTTACACTGACTTTACATCCTGAAAATACTATTAGGCAGCTGTCACTTTTTTTGTCTTTGAGAGCTTTCTTCTAAAGTAGCATCATTTTAAGAAGGCGCTGGATATAAATAGATGTTTTGGATTTAAAATTAAAGGTGCTGCCAAAACTGGAATTTTCTTCATTTTGTCCAAATTTTCAGCTACAGAGAGATTTCTTTGTATTGTTCACTTTGTGAAAACATTCTCAGACATTATTTCACAAACCTTGTTTTTCTTAATGTTAGACATTGCTATTGAGTATCAAGATATGGAATTTTATTGGGAAAACAAAATGTGTAAAAGCATGAAATGTTCATATAGGAGTAGATTGACAAATTTGATTTTCCTTGATTAAATGTTGCAATTTGTTTTCATGTCAAGTTTTATTCTACTACTTGGTCCAGATCCATGCCTTTCAAAACTGTTGCCTATTACCTTTTGCTGTTAACATTTCTCATGTGATATAAGATCATGGAAAGATTTTTGTCAAATGTTTCCATATGGTTTCTCTGAAATGAGACTAAAATTTTAACTCTAATGTAAATTCTAATTAAATAAAATGTGCTGAAACAAGCTTTTTAATTTTTATTACCTCAATTTTGTTAGATTCTAAATAAAAAAATGAAAACAATTTGAGTGACTACTGAATCCTTATCTAAATAATGTAAGCAAGGCAAGCTTTTGTCAGATGTGACATGCACCTGAATTTAAAATCACACTTTTTGTACTTATATCAAATGTTAAATGCAACACTGTCTAAATGATTTTCTAAGTATCCTATCTATCTAGCCACCCAATTTCTCAGACTTTTGCCATAATTATCTTTCCCTCCTGGAACTTGGTTGAGAGCACTGTATTGATACCTAGCCCTATAACAGGGAGCAAGTTACAGTAATTTTAATATGTATATAACACTGTATCTGTAGGTTAATATTGACTGAAAAGTGATATCTTTAAGAGCCCTCAGTATTCAGCCATATCAATATTCTGAAAAATCACCTGGCTATCCTCATTACATTGCATGGTGTTCAGCAGCACGTATATGGAAGTAATAGCCACCTCACTGCACCCTAGCATGTCTCCTTCCATCTAATGCCTCAACTGCCTGTCTATTCCTGCTTATATATTTCATTGCCATCTCAAACTCACTATGGTCAAAACCTGGATGGATGGTTTTAAATCCCAGTGGTATTGCATATTTCCTAAACAATGATGTAGACTATGTGGGTTAATTTATAGCTAAATAGAGCATTTATACTGTTCAGTGTGGCTGCTTTTATATTGCACAATTCTCCTACCTTCCCCTAACAATCCAAAACTACTAATTTCAGATCACATGTCTTTGCCTATTACTACAAGTGAAGGCTAGTTACTGGGTAGAGCATTTTCTGTTCATTATACGAAATGTCCTTGTTCTTAAATAAGCTACCATTCATAACTGGAATCTGAACAAATGGCTAAGTTCAGGTGGTTCAACCATAAACAGTAGTGGTATAAAGATCAATCTGGTGGGCTATACCTAATGGAAGCTCCTAGGACAGGAGTAAGCATTCTAGCCTGTGGGCTCATCTGTCAATATGATTAACTGTCCTGGGCAAACCATAAAATGATGCATGAGAAGTATGGCTGGTCACAAAAGGACAAACCTAAAAAAGCCCCCTGAATACAAGACAGAGGTGGGGGTCTGAGCCCAACATACTGAACTTCTTTAAATCCACAGTTTCATAGCAAGAGAAACCTATTTGATAGAAAGCCAACTCTCTCTCTCCCCCAACTCTACCTCTGCCAACCTATTCATTGCCCCCTATTCTCATTCTCATTCTCTCTCTCTCTCTCTCTCTCACCCACCACACTTATACATCACCCATCTCACACACCCTGGCTTACCACCCCATAGACTCTTGCTAACTCCCGAAAACACACATATACACACACCAACCAACCACAGGCCCCCTATTCTCATTCTCTCTCTCTCTCTCTCGCACACACACACACACACACACCACTTATACATCACCCATCTCACACACCCTGGCTTACCACCCCATAGGCTCTTGCTAACTCCCGAAAACACACATATACACACACCAACCAACCACAGGCCCCCAGCCAGCCATCCTTCATAATTTGAAATAAACATGCAATGCATTCACCCATTTCCTCCTCTACTGTATGTACATGAAAAAATCCTAGCGTTTTTTAGAATCTCTCCAAAATTCCTCTAAACCAGTTCTGTCGTCCTCTGTCTTTTGCATGCACATGGAGTCCCCATTTGGTCAGTCTTACTGAAGGGCAAATTACTTTAGATGCTATCACACATAAGAGTACTCCAATCCCCTTCTTTAAAAAGCCAAGCTGATTGGGGGGGGGGGGAATGGGGGAATTAGAGAAACTGCTCCACATCTGTCCCCAAACCCTTCCATGTGGTTCAAATGTGTTTGTATGCACACATTTGAAAGACTATGGGAGAAAAAGCTGCCAAGGCGTGTGATTTAGTAGGGGGGAAAGGCTTTAGCACCTCTTCCCCTTTTGAGTTAAATCTCCCCTTTTCCAGTAGCTTTGTTTAAAAATACCAACAAAGTGCATCCAACATGTGCATAGGCTTGTAGGTTGATAATATGTGCTATTTATTCAAGAGGGTGAAAACACATAGAATTGCAGTCTCAGAAGCTGAAGTTAAACCTGTTAAGCTCTCTAACTGAAGTTTGACATGATGAGTACTGTGCAGAGGGAGCCAGAATCCAAACTGGATGGGAAAATGGATCCACAGAGGCAGTGCAAAGGATGTTGGAGACAGATGTAGATGCCATCTGGTTAGTTTCCTAGTGCAGCAATCATAAAATGTATCTCTTTACTGCCAGATGACATTTTTACACAGATATGTGCCATTTTTACTAAGCCTTTGGAGGCTAGTCATAACATCTGCTATTCATTATATTGGAATTCTCTAGTAATTGTGCTTTTCTTAGCAACTGTGGGGGGAAACAAATATTGGGTGGCCCAAAAGTAGGTATACAGTTGTTTAGAATGCTGATGGGAGGGGGAGAGAATGTGTGAGTAGAAGATGTGTGGGTGGAGTCAGAATGACAGTTGGGAAGAGTGACAGGTGATGACAGGTGTGGAGAGTGAGGGGAGTAAGGCCCAAAAGTATGTACAGTTGTTTAGTTTTTTAGTTATTTTTTTACTGATATTGTGAATGATGGCAGCGAACTTGAGTCAAGAACAAAGAAAGTGGATTCTAAAGCAGTACTGGCAGACTGAAAATGCGAGCGGGTGCGCACAGCGTGGCAAGAAGCATCTGACACTCCTCCACCAACACATCTGACAATTTATCGTCATAGAGATAAATTTGAAGCAACAGGTGCAGTGGCTAATGCACCAAAATCTGGACGTCCTAGGACGTCTATGACAGGAAAATGAGATGAGAGTCGCTCTGACATTTGTGAATAGTCCGAAAAAGTCCACACGACGTGCTTCTAAGCAGCTATCCATACCTAGAACGTCTTTGCAACGCTTAATACGTAAATTGAAATTGAAGCTGTATTGTCCAAGACTGTTACATGGTCTTCTGGAGGACGACCCAGACCGTCGGTTGCAATTCTGTGAGATGATGCGTAACCAAATCTCTAATGAACTAGACCTTCTTGTTAAGATCATCTGGTCAGATGAGGCTTATTTCAAGTTGTCAGGCCACATGAACAGGCATAACTGTGTGTATTGGGCAGATGAAAATCCTCATTTGACTATCACATCTCAACTGAACCAGCCAGGCATCACAGTGTGGGGTGCACTGTCCAGCGAAGGTGTTGTAGGACCAGTTTTCTTCCATACAACTGTGGATAGTAACAATTACCTAACCATGTAACGCAACGTGGTAGTGCCACAACTCTAACTTTGCCGAACTGCTCTTCCAACAAGATGGGGCACCTCATTATGCTTCTGCAGTAAGGGACTATCTTGACAACACCTTCCTACAGCATTGGATCGGACGACATGGCAGCATTGAATGGCCGCCACTTTCACCCGACTTAACACCAATGGATTTCTTTTTTGGGAGCGTAGTAAAGATTAAGGTTTTTGAGAGGAATCCCCAGACAGTGAACGAATTAAAAGAGTTCATCTCGGAAGCATTTATGGACATTGATGCAGACCGGAATTTATGTCATACTGTGTGTCACAGTGTTCTGAACAGGTTCGAGGAATGTTGCAACGTTGATGGAATACATTTCGAGCACTTACGAGATTAAACAGTGTTAAACAAATGTAAATGTAATAAACAATGTAATAAAATGCAAATAAACTATACTGTATACCTAATGTAATAAAATGCAAATAAATTATACTGTATACCTAATGTAATAAAATGCAAATAAATTATACTGTATACCTACTTTTGGGCTACTTCGTATGTTTGTGGTGCTCTGCCTTAGCTTATACACCATTTTTGAACACCTGTAGGGGGTGGAGCTGGAAAATGAAATGCTTCCTATAATTTCATTTTTATGTCTCATTTTTTATTTTTAGAGGCAGCAATAATGAGCAAAAAAGGTCAATGTTAACCTGTGGAAATCCGAGTAAGGGTTTATAGCACAGCCTTCTCCAACTTGGTGCTCTCCAGATGTGTTGGACTACAACTCCCAAGTTGGGGAAGGCTAGTTTATAGTTAATTTCAGTCTCACTGTTTGGTGCAATAATATTTATTAAGAAAAACTAGCATGGGATAGAGGAATTGTCTTGTTCATTCCCATTTATAGGGGTAGCTGGTTGGAAGTTTAAACATTCATTTCGGGAAAAGGCCTGGGAAGGTTTGACCCATTCCATTCCTTCGTTCAGAATCCATTCCTAAACGGGACCAATTCACCAGCCTTGCTGAAGACCTCCCCCTGAGAAGGCTCCTTCTCCCTCAACTGTCACCACCACAGCCTTTCCAGCAGGCTGAGCCGAAGTAAGAGTGGGGGCAAAGCAAGGCCTTCCCACCAGCCCTGCTGGAAGTCATTTCATCCCCCGTTCCCTCCCTATTCTTTTTTATGTGTTGTGTCTTTTAGATTGTAAGCCTGTTGGCAGCAACTGTCTTATTTATTTGTGAGCCGCTCCGAGAGTCTTTTTTTTGTTGCTGCTGCTGTGGAGCAGGATAGAAATACTATAAAAAAGTAAATAAGCAGCATTCGCAGTTCCCCCATTATTTTCCATGGGCCGTCAGGTAGCTCCCTGCCATAAGTTTTTAGTACATCCCTTTGTGGAAGGGCGCGCAAAAATGACGAAGAGTACGTAGCTCCTTCGACGCTGTGGAAGGGACCATCGGCTGTGTCCCTGCGGTAACGTCACCCGCCTTCCCAGCCTGCTCACAGTTTCCCGTTCCTCACCCGTTCCTACTTTCACGGATAGCGCATGCACATTGCAATCTTCCACACCTGCCATAAAGCTGACAGGAGCGCCGCCTCTTGAGTAGGCCGTGCCGAGCAGGGCTTGGCGTCACTTCCTGCTCTGTTCCGGAATCGACCAATTACACGTCAGCAAATTCGACTCCGGTCTTGTTTCCATGGTGACACGAGGAGCCCGCCTGTTCCGGCCCCTTTGGGGTGCCGCTGGTTCCTCAACATGGTGAGTTGCTTTCTTTTCACTCCAAAGCTGGAGACGGTTAAGGCCTCAGACTCGGCTGGGGCTCGAGTCTGTGCGCACGCGCAGCTAAGGGTTACTTTATAATGTGCCCACTGATGGGTTATAAGGCGAGAGAGAGTCTGAATTGCGTCGTCTCCAAATTCTTGATTGGCTTCAGGACCATCAGTTCTGAAGGGGGGGGGGTATTTCCCCTTCATGGGAGGGAAGGTGGGATGGTGCCTTATACTGAGTTGGTCCATTTAGCCCAGTATTGTCGACACTGACTGGCAGCGGCTGTCCAGGGATTCAGGCAGGATTGTTTCTTAGCCCTGCCTGAAGATACCAGGGATTAAACCTGGGAGCTTCTGCATGTAAAGCAGGTTCTCTTTCACTGAGCTGTGGCTCCTCTCTGAAAGGGAAAGTGTAGTTATTGAGGTTGACATTATTTTTAAAAAGTAGATTTCTGTGCCATATAATAATAACTTCAAGATGAGTAGACATACAGCAATTGAACTCTCTTCTAGAGTGAATCTTTCCCAAAGAGAAAGCATGGTGTAGTGGCTAAGGGGCTGGACTCTGAGTAAGGAGTAGAGTTGTCAACTTCTGAGCCAGACCCTGTTTCTTCAAGAGCGCTTAGAGCTGCAATACTCTAAGCAGGTGGGTTTGTTTAGCTCCATGCCCGTGAAAAGCTTCACATGCTGATTTTAATGTTTGTTGTAAGCCACCCTGGTAATCTGATTGAAAGACAAGGTATCAATCTTACTAGTAATACATTTTTGAACATTAAATCTCTCTTGTGAAGGGACAAGAGGCTTGGAGACGAGGCAATTGTCAATCTTAGTGGGTTCAAACACTTTCTCAGACAGGAAGTTCATGAATACCCCCAAGCAAGTTACTATCTATCAGCTTAATGAACTTCATTGTGGCATAATGAGGATAAAACCACCTAAGAATTGGGGTAGATGTGGCAATACAGTGAGAGGGAGAGCCTCACCTGTTGCATTTCTGCCTGTTATGCAGCTGGTAAAAGCACTGGCATTTGTCCTTAAACAGATAGCAACCCTTGTAACTCCCTTGTGTTCATATATCCCGGATGGAGGGTGCTCAACCTGTTTTGGATGGTGTTGCAGTCCCTTGAAGGAGCAGGTTCGCAGCTTAGAAGCCATCTTTGTCACTTGAGAATCACGTTGCCCCAGTGGCATGGAGTGCCTTCTACCAACTTTGGTTGGTGGCCTAGCTATGCCTCTATCTGGACAGGGATAACCTGGCTTCAGTTATCTGTGCTCTGGTAACCTTCAAATTAGATTACTGCAATGTGGGGCTGCCTCTGAAGTGTGGTGGCTAGATTGATAATAGAGACAAGAAGGTCCAAACATATAGCACTGATTCTGGCCCACTTTGCAATGGCTGGCTGTATGTTTTAAAGCCAGATTCAAGGTGCTGTTTTTTACCTATAAAGTCTTACATGGCTTGGGACCACAATATCTGATGAACTGATTTGTACACTACATTCAGCATCTAAGGCCAACTCCAAGGGAGGATTGGAGAGTGGCAACGAGAGAGGGCCTTCTCGGTAGTGGCCCCCCAATTATGGAATGATAAGAAGAGCCATGCTGGATCACACCAAGGATCCATCTTGTCTAGCACTCTGTTCCCACAGTGGCCAACTAGCTGTTGGCTAGGGACTGACAAGCAGGACATGGTGCAACAGCATTTTCCTACCCATGTTCCCCAGCAATTTGTGTACATAGACTTACTGCATCTGATACTGGAGGTAGCACATAGCCATCAGGACTAGTAGCCATTGGTAGTCTTCTCCAGGAATTTATCCAACCCCCTTTTAAAGCCATCTAAATTGGTGGCCATCACCACATCTTGAGGTAGGGAATTGCATAGTTTAACTATGATCTCTCCTGGCACCAACTTTGCTATCATTGTTATAAAAAACTGCTTAGAAATCAAGTTTATGTTATGGGAATATTATTGAAAAATTGTAAATTCAGTAAAAAATAGTAATTCAGCAGATTAGTATCATTACTTTTTTGTTACAGGGGACAATACACTTGTTTCGCAAATCACAGAAATCTCTACTTGGCAAGTTAACACAGGAATTTAGATCAGTAGCGGCTGATCGAAGGGTGAGACTTTTCTTTTATAGTGAAGAAAAAAAATCAGTTTTATACCATTTCAGAGTAATATCTCTTATATTGCTTATTTAAAAATGATTTGTATAAATATTGGTTTATTGGAATTCTTAATTTAAAGGGGGGAATGCAGACTATTGAATGAAGAGTATATGACATTCCTGAATGACATGTGCCCCCCTCTCGCTCTCTGACCTTCCATCTTATGCTGCAATCCTATGCATATCTACTCAGAAGTAAGTCCAAATTTAGTCCAACAGATTTGCTCCCAGGTCTGTATGTATAGGATTGCAGCCTTAAGTGTTGTTCACTTGCTGGGTTCTCCATCTTGGGCAGCTGGGTCACACAATTAGCTTCTCCTATGCGTGGTCAGCTCCGATCCTTCTTTGGCCACATGCATGGCTGCACTGGTTTGTGTGAACTAGGTGACATTGTAATATATCACTGTATGGCTATATCCTACAATATTTAATGATTGCAGTGGCTGGCAAAAGTGGTGCTGTGGTGGTGGAAATGGATGCTTTTTATTTATTTGTGTACATTAGCTGCATCGTGCTAATGTTCCCATGCAATCTCAGCACAAGAGCTGCTCATGCGTAGGAGAATTAGACTCTGTGAACTTGTTCTGGATTTCTCTTCATGGACCATTACTTGATCTCTTTCAACCTGCTCCACACGCTACCAGTGTCCTTTCCTTACGTTATTGTCAGATCATTTCTTAAAATATGGTTCTGCAAAGCCTTGCTTGAACTATCATAATGTACTCTTTAACTGCTATCTGTTCGATATGTTTTGTCTTCTCCCTTACTTTTTGCACTGTTCGTTTTGCTTAAATTGTGAATTGGATAATAACTTCTGCATGCTGAACATAAACTAGCATAGTGTTTGTACTAATTAATGCTAGTGGGGAGGAGTCTACATATATTTAATAGCCAAAGGAGAAAAGGTGTTGCTTTGCTACAAACAAACCACAGAGCTTTTAGGATTCAATTCTGGCTATTCGATTACCTCTGTTATTTAATTTAAACTGCGCCAGGTCTGGGTTTATTAAATATGCACATGCACATTTGGATATAAAGCAACATTAGGGGGTTATAATTTTTTATACTAAACAGATACACTGTAGAGGGAAGCAAAATCCACTCCTCTCCCAGCTTACCTCGTTGTGCTTTGCTGCTTTCCCCCAGCCTGGCTCCAACACCAGAAGTGAGCCTACAAGGAGAAAAATTAGTGGGACGCATCAAGGTAATAAGGTGGGGGAAGTAGCAGGCTTAGTATAAAAAGTTAACCCCCACCTGCTCATACTTTGTAGCCAAATGGACAATGATGTGTTTCATTTGATAGTTTATTTGTATCCCACATTTCCTTTGAAAAGGAAGCCCAAAGCAACTGATATCAGATAAAAATAAATATAATATTAAACAAAGAACCCAATATAAAAAATTAGGTTACAATAAAAGTGCACACATCTGGTTCAGCCCTAGTGTCTCAACCAGTTAGAGGTATTCTAATGCAGGGATGGGGAACCTTATGGCCCTCCTGAGGTTCCTCAGATGGCCATGCCCCTTTCCCCAACCACTAATCATTTGAGGTTTCCTGTCTTATATGCTGTTTTTTCCCCATTCTGAAAGGTTGAAATGCCTCTCCTAAGGCTTCGTTACTGGCAGTAAGGGCTTTATGCTACAATTCTTTACTATTGTTGGTCTCACCCCTTTTGCCTTTGGCCCTGCACACCTCTGGAACCTACGTAGTTGCAGCAAGTGACAGGGCGTGCTTTACTGTAGCATACTCCTTGTACTCTGTTGTTGAAAGCTTACTCCTAAGAAAGATTGTAAAGGCCTTTCTGTTTCAGAAAGCTTTGGGGTCAGTTGGCTGAGATTTTTGGGATGTTTATGACAATGTTTATGATGCTTGTCTTCATACATTTAATCTTGATTGATTTGAATATGATTTGTGTGATTTTGTACACAAATTGGCCTGCTGTGCGTTCTTCTCCCTGCTTGGCTTGTTTTCCTGGTTTGATAACTGACATTAAGCTGAGTTTCCCCATTTGGACATCACAGGGAACTCTGAATTATCGCAAGCCAGGATCTTTGTGCCAAAGCTGTCATGTGATGGAAAGAGGGGATGGAGGAGCACTTGTGCATGGCTTTATAAACCACCAACCAAATGCAATATCAATACATTTGTCCCAGAGGGTTAAAGTTGATAGTGGCTTCAGTAGTTCATTCAAAATTGTGTGTGTTGCAGAATTGTAAGTGTTACAATAAAGTCAAGCTTTATCAAGTTTTATTTCAATTCTTTTGCTAAGTAATTTAACTGTTGTCATTTACAGTCCTGGAAGATCTTGCTCTTTGGTGCAATAAACGTAGTATGTACTGGTTTCCTACTTATGTGGTGCAGTTCTACGAACAGCATAGGTATGTTTCTGTTCCTACGTTTAAGGACTTCTGAATAGTAAATTGATTATTGTACTAAAATAAAAAGGAGCTATTTTTGGTGTACAACAGAATTTAGACATTTGATATAATAATCAAATGAGTTGTAGATCTGTGAGCATCATATTGTACCCAGTAATGTCTTTCTCTCATATATATTCTCCAAAAGATAGTCTAGATCATCAGAGAATTCCCTCTTGTTCCTCAAGCAGGATTTAATAGAATACTAAGAATAGTTAGAATTAATCCTACAGTGTGTAAATCCTTGCCAAGCCTTCCAGTTGCATGCTTGTCCTGAAAGAATTGGGAATCTGTGATGCTGGTTATTGGTGCAGTATTACGGTACCTGAAGAGGAGTAAATTCCCTAACATTGGAAAAGTGCATAGACAGGCGTTCCAGAATGTGGGTGTTATAGCTGTGACTTGTGAGTGGAGCTGATCATAAATTTTTGAGTTGTATTGCAGGGCTGGGGGAACTCTGGCATGTGGAGGTTCCCCATCTGAGCTGCAGATGCTTGGGAACCCACCCTGTGCTCCATCCCTTTCTCAAGCCACCACCCCTCGGAGGCAAGTGGAGAGAGGAATCCTTGCTGTTATCTTCAATCAGTGATTGGAGATTAACAGTAGTGATTACCCTTAGTGCATTGCTCGCCCTCCCAATTCCTAATTGCTATACCTTCCCCATGTCCTCCCCAATGGGGGAAGGTGTGGGACAGGCAAAACCATCAGGCCAAGGCATGGGGTGGAGGAGCTACTGATGGCACTTTGGCCAGGGATCAAATGATGTCCTGGTGGGGTGGGGTGCATCATGAGGCCACCCCCCTGATGTCATCTTTCTTGCAGAGAGCTGGATTTGGGGAGGTCATCCAGCATCCCCCCATTCTAGAGCCCTCCTTCATTGTTCTGATTACCATTTTTGTTCTTGGTTACGTTTTGGATGAACATGCAGTTCTTGCATGATGTGGTTCTGCAGAGGAATGGTGCAATTATTTAGAAGAAATTTTAAATGTTACATTGTAGCTCAGGGTGAATGAATAATAAAAATATTTTAACACATATTCTACTGCCTTGTTTCTGTCAAGAGGACCCACCAAGGATGGCATGGTGGCTGAGGAGAGAAGAATAACCTTTCCCTCCCTGCATACTGCAATCCTGACAAAACACCCACCCACAACTGGCATGGCAATTAAGCTTTTTGCTCCCATTGGTGTCCATTGCCCAATTGAGGGCAAGAGGTGGGTGCAGGCGAGATAGAAGGGCAGCTGAGGATGAAAGTGGGGAGAGAAAGGGAAACAGAGAGTAAAGGAGAGAGAGAAGTGAGGGGTTGAGAGAGAGCGTGGGTGGATGGATGGAGGGAGGTCAGAGCTGGTTGTGTCATGAGCCCAGGTGAGCTCTCTGTCTCAGGCTGTGGAACAATCATGCACCTGCGCACCACTGCCACTAATCTTTCTTTGCTGCTCACCCACAAGCCTAAGGGCACTGTGTTGCTGCTGCCATTTTGCTGTGGCAGTTTTACCACCGTGGCAGCGTTCCAAGACAGTGGCATCCATCTTCTCAGACCATGGCCCAATGCCTTGCTCTCTGCAGAAGGATGGCTGCATCTTTCCTTGGATAGCAAGTCACTGAGGTGAGATCTGAGAAGGCACTGGACTCAACTGTAAGAGTGCCACTACCTTATGGCGGCGGTGGGAAATGATCTAAAAATGTTTTCTGCAGTACAGCAAAGTGATGGCAGCAGTGCTCTTTTGACTGGGTCTAGTGCCTTCTCAGATCTCACCCACAATGCTTTGTTCTTCGAAGAAGAATTATGTCCATCCTCAGAGCAAGACATCATGAAATAAAATCTAAGATTGCACTAGACTCAGCTTTAGGAACACTGCCTTCGTCACTTTGTGACAGCAGGCAAAACTGTTGCTTAAAGCGATTTTTCCCAGCATAGCCAAGTATTGACATTCCTACAGCTAAATCCAGTGACTTCTTAAATTTTGACTCAGTGTCTTGCAACCCACAGTTTGACAACTTAGCTTGAGATTATAAATGGATTATTTCAAAGCAAATGTGCTTATTATGTAGGAAGTGATACGAAGCCTAATCAAAATTGTACCATTGAAAATGAGCCTTTTTGCAGGCAGAGAAACTTGAAGGTGCTGAGAATGAAGTATAACTTTCTTCTTTCTACAGCTTTAACTGCATATACCTACCTAACAATCTTTGATCTTTTCAGGTATGTTTACCTTTCCTAATTATGAGAAGTTTGTATGGTCTCTTGTCTTCTTATCTCGTTAGCCAAAAATATAGGTTATGGTAGACATCTATTGTATATTCAATAATAAACCCTGCTTATGCTAAGGTATGAGATGTGATAAGCTATCCTGTGCATGTTTAGCCAGAAAAAGTCCCACATCTCCCAGCATTCCCTAGCCAGCCAATTGTAGGACTTTTTTCCTGTCTAAATATACATAGGATTGCACTCTAACAATGCAATCCTATAAATTTCTACTCAGAAATAAATCTTACTGAGTCCAGTGGAGCTTACTTCCAGGTAAGGGAGTATAGGATTGCAGCTTAAACATGTTCTCATTTCATATAAAAACTTTTCATATTGTTTTTCTAGGTCCTATGTGTGTAAAACAGTTCAGATGTTTTCAATAAGACAAAATCTACAGTTTTGTCATGTTGTATGCAGTTAAAATGCTTAATCCCACTAATTGCAAATAAATAGAAATGTTCTACCATTGCATTCTAGAGGTAGTATTACATTTGCACTTGCAGGCTCTGCAGCCTTTCCCCATTTTTGCCCCACAACAGTGGTGGTGTCAGCATTATTGGTGCCATGAGGAGGAGACCCCCTCTTTCCTTAAGCAAAGCCCAACCTAAGTTGGCAGAGACCCTGCAAGTTGCGTTGATGAATAATATTTGTATTGTGTGTTCGACCCTGCTGAAGTCCGTGTAACTGACTGCTTCTCTTCCCTCCGCCTGGACATAATTGTTGTTTGTTTATTTTAGTTGTAAGCTCCCTTGTGTAACTCTTAGAAAGCAAGGTGGTGTATCAAGTTTTAGGCCTACTTAGGGTAGATCTATTGAAATGATTAGATTTTAATGGCGAACTTAAGCCCCATTCATTTTATTAGATATACTCTAAGTATGAGTAATATTGGACGCAGTCCCAGCTATTGAGCTTGCTAAATAAGTGACCGTCGTTTTGCAATCCTGAACGGAGACTCTAACCCTAAATACACTTTCCAAGAAGTAAGCCCTATTGCATGTATAGAATTGCACTGCCAAAGTAACTATGTTATGAACTGCCTATAAGATGGGTTCAAATTACTACTGACCCTTCATCAAAATATTCAAATGAAAGTTGAATTTTGAAACTCAGGACTTCTTTAAACTGATTTTTTAACAGCCAGATTTTTCTTATTTTAATTTCCATTGCTTTTTGTTGTTTGTTTAGCTTAATAACATGCTTAATAAGTTATTGGGTAATGATGAAGAAGCCCAGCCCAGCCTATTCATTTGGGTAAGTTTGGGTAACATGATGATATTTTATGTTTTCTTAAAATGTTGGAAAGATTGCTTTGTTTGTTTGTTTATTTATTGCATTTCTATACCGCCCAATAGCCGAAGCTCTCTTCCCCCTCAAGATTGAAATAAAAATTAATGGATTTTAAAATAAAAATTGGATCAAAGTCTGTTTGTGAATATGTGCAAAATGAGTACAAATCTCTTCAGCCTGATACAAAAAGGCTAGAACTTGCGTATAAATATGGCATTGTATATAAGGTTTAGTTCTCACTTCATTTCTGTATGAGAGATGATTCTAGAGATGAGACCATAATATATGTGGGACTCCTAGCACAGAGATCACCAGCTTGTGGCCCATAGGTCAAATCAAGTTGAATGCAATTTAATCTGGGCCATGGAGACATTACAGCAGGGTCGTAATGGACAGTAGGCAACCTTTTGGGGCCATGGGCACATTTGGCAATTTGAGAAACTGTCCTGTCTCCAGGGAGGAGACCTGTCCTAAAGAATGAGCACAAAGCAGAGGTGGGATTTGAGTCCCAACAGAAACCCATTTCACAGCAATCCAGTTGCCAGTAAGAAAATGTGTTGACATTTTTTACGGAGGAGGGGTAAGGCTCTTTGGTGAGCATCAAGAAAGATGTCCAGGAGCGAATTGGTGCCCGTGGGCCCCGTGTTGCCTACCCCTGTTTTACACAATTGTAATCGATCAATTTACCCTCAGTTTGTCTCCAGGAAAAGAAATGTGTTTTTAATGGTGCAATCCTATGCATGTTTCAACAGAAAAAAGTGCTACAACTCCTAGCATTCCTGAGCCAGCCATGATATTGTATGGAGATCCCTTAATATGTGAATGAACGAGCTATGGCAATTCCACAATAAATTTGACTATAAGCCGTGCACAAATAATTAAAAACTTGTGTAATAAACAAGTTTTTTTTAACTAAAAACAACCACAAAAGCAAATAGAATATTTAATCAATTTAAATCAATTTTTTAAAAACATGCTTACTTGGAAACAAGTCCCTCTGAAATTTGTGGGATTTGCTTTTCCATGCATTTGATTCAAAGATGTTTAATCTCCCCAATTTCAGGTTTGAGAGATTTGAAGTCCTAGCAGTATTTGCTTCCACAGTTCTAGCACAGCTCGGGGCTCTTTTTATACTAAAAGAAAGGTAAGACTCCATTGTGCTTGCACTTAACAACTGGTATATTACTGTACCCTATTTTAGTACAATTTTTCAAGTACTGTAAGAATTGTTTTTAAAGCAGTAGGTCCAAATGGTGGTATGATGTTTTATTGGCTGGGGTAACATGTCGGCAGAATCATTCTCCATCTTGAACCTGGGTCCACAGTCCCTGGGTGCAGATCCGGGGAGAAGATGGCGGTGTAACCAGTAGCTGTTGTTTGGAGCTTCGTTATTATTTTGCACTTCACATTCCTGCTTGCTAAATTAAGCTAAGCCAAGATAAGAAAAGATAAGATAAGTGTAAGCGAATGCATTTGGCTGCAGCTCTGTTTTTCTACTTTTAGTACCTTTTCGGATTGTTTGGGTGATGTTTTCTATTTACAGCAAACCTGTTATAGTTTGTTTGTTTGTTTATTACATATTTATATTGCCCAACAGCCAAGGCTCTCTGGGCAGTTCACAATTAAAACCATAATATACAAAAGTCAATTTAAAACTTTAATTTTTAAAAAAATATCATATAAAACCAGAAAAAGTTATATTCCAGGGAAAGCTTGTCTAAAATAGTTGATGACTCACATTGCGGAATATAAATATGATGTGTGACTAACAGTTTTCTTAATAGCAATATTAACATGTTGACTGTAAAACCATCTCTTGTGTTGTAGTGCTGAACGTTTTCTGGAACAACCAGAAATTCACACGTAAGACCTTTTAATATGCAAAAGTTTTCAATATTATTGGAATAAAGTATCATAAGTAATACAGTGTTAATTTTACGTAGTGCTGTAGTTGGTAGCACAGAACTGTAAAGTTTATGCTAACATGAAATAGCAAAAATCTATTTGAATTTAATCACCCTAAATTGTATCCTTAGTCATAAATTGCCTTGCATAATTAGTTAGTTGAACAAAAAGACTTTAAAGAAAGCTTAGTCCATATTTGCTGCTAGGGATTTAAAGCCTGTATTTATTGTATAGCGAAACCTTAATATATAATGTATAAGACTGTCTTTCATCCGTTTTAGCTATTAAGAAAGGGTGAGCTCTCAGTTAAAGAAATCAGTTATCTGATTGAATGTAGTGAAATGGAATCTGAGTAAGACTGAAAAATCTGGTGAAAAATGGAGGATAATTAAAGAAATGACAAATGTAACTAGTACTTGTACCTGGTAGGAAATTATATTGGTGAATGGTGTATCAAAAACAAGAAGAAGATTAATTCCTTTACTCTTTTTAGGGGTCGATTGTTGGTTGGTACCTTTGTGGCCCTCGCTTTCAACCTGTTTACGATGCTTTCTATTAGGAATAAGCCTTTTACATATGTGTCTGAAGGTATGCAATTAATAGATGTGAAATATCTAGCTAAAACTAGTGAATGTTCATGACTTCATTACTGTTACTTGATAGTCATCCGTTATGTAAGGTTGCCCCCAAACCCTTCCTCTTCCCTCCCTACAGTCCTTTAGTATGCATAGAGGGGTTGGGAGAGGGAGAGAGTATGGAGGAGATAAGAAAGAGCTTGTGTCTTTCCTGCTGTCTCTGACGTTCTGCCCATTGCTCTTCAAATTAGAGTTCTGCTGCTGGGGAAACTCTGTGCCACTGCTTGTTCTGCTTGTCAGAGGGCCTGGGTCACTTAATCCAGGCAAGTGGACTTGCGAACAGGGATGGACAAATAAATTTTTATCTGCTCTTGTGACAGTCTCACACATTTTAAGCCCTAGGTCTGTTTCGTTCACTTTCCTCACATCTACAGATTATTATTTTTTTAAGCTTTCATGAAAATCTGCCTTTATTTTTGTACACGGCTGTCCCTGATATGCACATTTTTGTGCAGTTTTTGAGCTGAGAACTGTATCGTGAATTTCTGAAGGGTAACTGTGTCCTGATCTCTGTGATAATCCAGGAAGTGCAAATTCAATCAGCTCGTTTAAAAATGATGTTCTACTTGTGGATGCCTTTGAATAACGTTTTTTCACATCTAGTTGATGATTTATTTAAGAGACACAGTTTTGACAACTCTATAAATCCAAGTTGATGAGGTGTATTAATGCACATGCCTTTTTCAAAGTGCGTAATTGAAATGTAATTAAAAGGTGCAGTCCTATGCATGTTTAGGCAGAAAAAAGTCTACAACTCCCAGATTCTAAACATGTATAGGATTGTGTCTTTGCTGTTCAGTTTTAGATAGAAAAGGTGGCTCAGTCTTTTGGTCTGGCTATGATCCCTCTAGCTGATCCTTGATTTGCACCAGTGCAAGCTAGTCTTGCATATTGTTCCTACTCAGCTGGTGTTCTAATCCTGCTTTAAAATGTTGAGAGGGAATGGTAAGTGTGCATTCACAATGACTAAGTGGATTGACCTGAAGCAAGCGTGTAACAGCGGTCCTCAACCTGTTTAGGCTGGTAGACACTTTTAGAATTTTGAGAATGCCCTGGGTGCTCTTACAAGAAGGCTGCTATCCTGGGTGCAGGGGATTGGGGGATGGAATTTTGCTCAAAAATGGTTGCCATAGTCATGAAATATCCATGTTCCAAATGCAAACTGGTAAGGCAAAAAGAAAAGACATTTCCCCAAGAACCTAAGTACAAGTACAGAGGTGTGGACTGGGCACCAAAATGCAAAACCTCTCTTCTGAATTCATAGTTTTCTTCTCCAGCAGCCATTTCCCAGAAGGTAACTGATGAGGCTTAGATAAGTGACTTGACCAAGAAACTGAGTACAAGGCAGAGCTTGGGCCTGAGCTCCAGATCCCAAATCACATATTTGCCCCCCCCCCCCATGAAGCACAACAAAATACCTTTTGCAGAATTGAAACTGAAGATGCTCAGCAAAAACAGTCCAACATCACACACCCCAACCCCCTAAGAAGTAGGCAATACACACTTCGCACCAAAATTAAAAATCCAGGTGCATGCACACACACACACACACACTGGAAAACAGACAAAACATACACAGGCAAAGCAGTCCCCTCACTCACTGCCATCTCCTCTTACCCCCCATGCCCCCCAGGGTGCTGCTCCAACTTCCTAACCATCCTTCCAGTATGCTCCTCACCATGCCCCTTTTCTTTTCTGGGAGGCTGGGAAAACGTCAAAATAAAGTGCTGAGCTACAGCCACTTGCCATTTTTGTTTTCTAAGAATGGCTCTGGATCCCATATGGTGCTCAAAGCCATTCTTGGAAATAAAGATGGTGCTCAAGGCCTGAGTGTCTCTTTGCAACATACCAGCCTCCCAATTAAACAATGCTTTTAAATCAAAAAGTATTAATAAAAAAATCACGAGGGGCAGGGAGCCTGGTGGGCACCAAGGGAGATGTCTATGGGCCCAGCGGTGGCCCTAGGCACCCACATTCTGCACCCCAAGTCTATATATTCTTTTGCCTGAAGTCACACCACATGACTTGACATAGATTTGCAGCAATGTTAGGTTTATGCCCATGATGTAATGAGTGTTCTCTTCATGATGACCAGTATTGCTTTTTTATGCAGCTGCAAGTACAAGCTGGCTTCAGGAACATGTTGCTGATCTCAGTAGGAGGTAAGATAGAGAATGATACCATAATTAAATACGCATTTTCTAGGGATCAGAATTCTGGATTTCCTGTTGCAAGCTGGGGTGAGTGTTATGTAGAAGGAGCCGTGGCTGTGACCATGGACTTCGCTGGCAATGCAATTTGGCAAGATATAGGATACCTCTGAACTGCCACCTTCCTCCTCAGACCTTTCACCTGTAAAGTTAATTGCTGAGCAGCAGAGATATTGTGGGCAGTATCCAATGATGCCATGCGCTATTGGGACGTACCACTAGCTACCACTATGGGAAGCTAGTGATCCTGGAAATAAGTGGAAATACTTGCTTTCGGAATGGGGCAGGTCAGAAGGTTGCTTTGCTGACCTGTCCCATTCTAGAAAAGTTAGTTTCCAGGATTGATTTAGGAAGCACTAGTTCCTGTTGCGCTAGCACTTCATCCTGCAGGCAAATCAGAATATGCAGAATGCAATGGAATGCAGTGGCAGTATTGAATATTGTCCATAGTATTCAGAATAAGGATGGGGAACCACCACCTTGTTCACCATCGCCTGCAGGCTTCTTCTGCAGTTCCCACCGTTTTCCTTCCAGGCCTGGCAGGAAGTCCCCATTCTTACCTCACTGATTGGAAATAAGAGTTGGGATTCTTTGCTGAGTGTTGAAGAAAGACAGCCTTTCTTCAGCACAGTTCAGGGCTACCCCCTCTTTTCCCAACCTCTGACTTAAAAGAGAACTGATATATCTTCTGTGTCTTACTGCAATATTCAGTTGTCATGGCCTGTTTTTTTTAGCTTTTAGTAATGTCCTAGCCACCTGACATGTTTGCTAAGCCAGCTGTCCTAGACGTCCGTTTGGTCTCTGGAGAGGCAGATCCTTGGAAAATAAATTAAAAATGCTCAAGAAAAAGCAAACTCAATGCATGTACAGCTTGTTCCTTCTGATGCCAAATCCTCCTAGATCAGCCTTCTCCATCCTGATGCTCTCCAGATGTGCTGGACCACAACTTCCATCATCCCCACCCATCATGTCCATTGAGCACAATAGCTGGGGGTGATGGGAGTTGTACTCAGCACACCTGGAGACTGCCAGGTTGAGGAAGGCTGTCCTGGATTATTTTGAAGTTAGCTGGACAGTTTCTGTTTCTTGGCCTATGTGACAGACAGACAGACAGACAGAACTTGAACCTTACATATTTCCCTTTGTGGCCCTTCTCCGTTACTTTGTTTTTCTGCCATATCTGAATCTTGCATGTATTGTTTAGGAGCTCTGCTCTCCAGCTGCGTGAGTCTAATCTATTGCAATGTCATTTTCTTGCCTTGTTTATTCAAAACCATGTTCTCCCCAAAAGTCTGTCTGTCTGTCTGTCTGTCTGTCTGTCTGTCTGTCTGTCTGTCTGTCTGTCTGTCTGTCTCTCTCTCTCTCTCTCTCTCTCTCTCTCTCTCTCGTGTGTGTGTGTGTGTTTTCCCTTTTGGGGGGCTCCCTACAGGAGGTTCACCAGATAATTTCTGCTTAATGTGGAGAAGACTGCCTTTTTGTCCTGTAATCACAATACAGGACAAATACACAATCACAATACAGTCTGAGAGAAGGGTATTGGATGTTGTTTGTCTCTTGTTTTGACTGATATATCCTCTTTATGAGTGGTTGTACAATCAAGCAATAAGATCAGGCAGTATCTAATCCTGCCTGTCTGTTTATGGTGTCCTCCATCGCTCTTTTCCACGTATGGCCAGCCCCGCCAATTCCATTGCAGAAATGGTCCCCACTGCTTGCACAATGGTGAATTGACGCTTTGGAATACAAGCCCCGAAACAAGTGGGAATGCTATTCTCTGCAAGAGGGCAAGGCGGCAGAGCTCCCTTATGTGAACTCCGCTGACCTGCCCTCTTACAGAAACTAGCATTTCCACTCATTTTGGGTTGCCCCCCAGAAGTGTTAAATCACTGTTGCACCAGTGGTGGGAGCCACTGATGCAAATAAATTGGGTTGAGGGTAAGCTGGGTACTGCCCACAACTAGAACTGAATTTCCTGATTATCCTTGACCCTGGCTGTCATCTCAAAATCTAATATTAATACGTAGAGTCTGATGGCAGTCTGAGTTCTAGTTTCTTGAAAAATAATATGATTATTTGAGGATATTTTGAAGTCACCCTCTCTTGCAGAGGCCCGTTTGTTGAGCATGTGGGAAAGGGCTTTTTCCTGTGTTGTCCCAAAAGTCTGTTACGCACTCCCTTTGGAGTTACGACTGGTACCCTCTCTCTCTGTGTTTAAGAAGGGGGCCCAGATGCATCTGTTTTATTATGTTTGAACTTTTTTTATTAAAGATTCTTCTTGTAAACCACCTTGGTTGGTTACAGAAAGTCCGTATATAAATGCAATAAATAAATAAAGTAACATTATATTTACATATTTATTAATTTATTTTAAGTCTTTATAGGCCTTGCCTTTAGGGCATTGCCCTAATAAGGCAGCGTTCCCAACAAGACACATTAAGATATACCAGAGACATCAGATTATAACTGGCCAAGTGGCATTTTACTGTCTGCAGAGAACTACTGCTCTGTGTGTAAATGTAAGACATACCACTGTACATATGAATGGGCTATATTGTTGTTTATCCTGCTGGTTAGACTACTAATCCATATTATTTATTGCTTTCTTTTAGTGTGTGTGGTATTATTCCTGGGTTGAGCAGTATCTTTCTTCCACGTATGAATCCTTTCATCTTGATTGACCTTGCAGGGGCTTTAGCTCTTTGCATTACATACATGCTCATTGAAATTAAGTAAGTACACTTGGATTTAAGAGTAACATTCATAGATACTCAATATTGAAAAGCAGGTGTACCCTCTCTAATGATACACTGGTTTCTTTCAGTAATTATTTTGCTGTTGATACTGCTTCTGCAGTAGCCATTGCCTTGATGACGTTTGGTACCATGTATCCCATGAGTGTCTACAGTGGAAAGGTATTGCTTCAGGTGAGACAATGAGACAATCTGTTTTTTAATAACATTGTAGAGTTCAGCCTACCTACTGAATTCAACGAAAGAAAAAAAGGCAAAATATATATTCTATGTGATTCAATTAAATATGTAGCATATAATTTCAGTTATAGACAACAGTGCTGAATTTTGATTTTAAATCTATAGCTTTTCTAAAATATTTGCTCACACACTTTGTGAAATGATAAAAAATATTGTTATCGAAAGGTTTTTTTTTAAAAAAAGCAAAGCAGATATGGGAATATCACGAAATACTTGCTGAGAATTTACTTCTTATGAGTAGAGTTCTAGGAGCTGCTTTGCACATTATAAGAAGCTCTACATAAAAGGAGAGCCAGAAGGATATGAGGCTAACCTTCAAAAAGCTGAAATGTTGGCAATGGTAAAAGATCTAAAGGAGGGTGGGTGACATGTGGCCCTTGCCAGTCCCTGTTGCAGCTCCTGCCACCCCCCCACCACACCCCCTGCTGCCACTGAAATTCGCATTAGCAAAAACATTGCTGGTTTGCCCCTACAGAAGCCTAAAATAGCCAAATCTTGCTTGAAAATAAGAGAGATTTGGACACATTAGTCTTCCTTAGCATTTTTTCCCAGGCATCCCACAGAGTGCATCCGGAAGGGCCAAAAGGGCCCCCACCCCCAAAGTTGTTCACCGCTGACCTAAAGAAAAGCTGCCTACTCCTCAGGATCTCTAAAAAGATAAAATGCTTAGGCATGTATTTAATTGCATTTCAAGAAGAAAACAGGATTTCTCTTAGGCTATTGAGTGGAATATCTTCTTATATTGGTTGCTATGGGAGAAGGTTTGCAAGTAAAGTAAATTTGACTGATTCTTCATTCCAGTGATGTGCTTTCGATTATAATTCCAGCAAGTTTTTAAAAATGGTTTAGAAAGTTATAATTTTCTTATGGGCCTTGAAAAATCAAATTGTTAAACAAAATGAAATTAGTCTTCAAAGAAGATGGCTTTGGTTTATCTAGTCTTCAGTTACATCATTAAGTTACTAATATTAAAACTCATTCATATTTACATATTTTATTTTTATGTTTTACTTTTCTATACTGCTCAATATTACTGGATAGAAGGGGATTAGCAGGGTGGAGGAAACTGAAGCAATCCTTGTATTTCCTGTATTGTACTTAGGGGAGCCATCATAAGCTTAGTATTGGTCTATCATTCCTTGAATAGCAGTCTTAGATGGTGAGCATTGTCAGGATTGGAGCCAAAACCCGAATTACAGAGAAACAAGAGACTGGAACCTAGTAGAAGATAACTTCTGTTAGAAGATGAGGATTCACTATGACATTTTGCTGCAGGTCCCGCTTGTTGATCTGCAATTGCCTTAATACATTCTTGGGTATCTATTAGATCACAGTAACTCTCCTAAAGCTTTGTGATATACTTTTCCCCATGGCTGTATGTATAGAAATCGCTAAAAATAGAAGTCTCTGGA
This sequence comes from Anniella stebbinsi, assembly GCA_029215795.1. Classification (NCBI taxonomy): domain Eukaryota; kingdom Metazoa; phylum Chordata; class Lepidosauria; order Squamata; family Anniellidae; genus Anniella; species Anniella stebbinsi. The sequence goes on from JARDYH010000003.1 coordinate 221,750,526, forward strand.
CCAGTTCACAATGGGGCAGTGGTATCAAAGACGTTATTAGGAAAACTAACGTAACATCTTTAAAACACAAAAGAATGGGACTCATTCTATTCACTTTGGTACATTTTTATTCAATATATCAACAAGTATGTTGTTCATAAACTGCCACCCACTCAGTTCTTCTTTTGGAAAAACTTACTTGGCTAATATGTCTATCTTTTCACTCCCACTGAGAGGATGTTAAACAGTTAGCCGACTGATTCCCTGTTACTTTGAGTGCTCATATTTCAACAGTACTCTAACCGCTGAGTAACACAATTGTTTTTTTAGTTGCTGTTGAATAATAAAACATTTAAAAAGCTATGACAGACAAAACTGCTTTTTAACATAACTGTAATGGTATTTTATTTTTCCAGACAACGCCACCCCATGTGATTGGACAGCTAGATAAACTTATAAGAGAGGTAAATTAGCATAAAATGTTACATTTTTACACAATGGCCAGAACTAGCCCCACCACAGTACATGCATGGAGGAGGAGGTAGTATTTCCTTAGGGCAGAAGCGCCTCTCATTTCATGGCATGCTGCTCCAAAGTGCCCCCTGGTGTTGGTAGAGGGTGTGATGTGAACACTTGACAGCAGGGAGCCAAGAAGCATGAGTGGAATTAAACCTATGTGCACTTTGGATCTCACACTTAAATAAAAATAGCATGGCTAAAGGGGAGAATGAAAACCTGTTTCCTTTTACATGTATATATTATATACATAGAATATAATATATCCTCTATTTATGTTTCTCACGCTGATCCTGCTTGAAATTTTGTTGAACAAATGCATGTTTCAATGGAGCAACAAAATAATAGGACAGTTGGAATATTTCTCAAACAATTAGTTAAACCTTTCAGATTTTCAGACTGCAGTTGATTGGATGCAGTTCAACCCTGATCTTAAGCATGTTTACTTTGGAAGGCCCGTTGATTTCAAGGAGGCTTAAGTCCAAGCTTGTGGGTTTTTTTATAACCCACTTAGGATTCTATTATTAAGCTATCAGAAATATTTCGTCTTTTAAAGATGATAATATGGATCATTGTTTGTCTTGAACTAGGTTTCTACTTTGGATGGTGTTTTAGAAGTTCGAAACGAACACTTCTGGACATTAGGGTTTGGCTCTCTGGTATGTATTTTTCCCCCATAATGATTTTTTTCTTGAAAAACAAAGTATCAATCAATATTTTTGTAACATAGCTCAACTAATAAAATCCAATCGTTTCTCATATAGATAAAGGTTACATTATGCAGTAAGTTCTTTTAAACGTTTGTCTGTCTTTGTCTGTCACACTCACACAGCAACCAGTCCATAAGCTTTGCCTGAAAGGGACTGATGAGTTTATTGAGTTTATTCTTCATTTGCTTTCTAGGCTGGATCAGTACATGTGAGGATTCGAAGAGATGCCAATGAACAAATGGTACTTGCACATGTGACCAATCGGTTGTATACATTAGTGTCTACTTTGACTGTTCAGATTTTCAAAGATGACTGGATCAGGCCTACCTTGGCCACTGGACCTATCACAAACAATATGCTGAATCTTTCAGATCATCACATCATTCCAATGCCACCTCTAAAGGCTGCAGAAAATTCTAACCCTGCTACTTCTACTCCAGCTAAACCAAGCAGCCCACCTCCTGAATTCTCTTTTAATACACCTGGCAAAAACATGAACCCAGTCATTCTCCTGAATACTCAGACAAGGCCCTATGGACTAGGCTTCAACCGTGGGACTGTACCTTACAACAGTGTCTTCACTCCAGGGGTTGGAGTATTGGGAATGGGAGCAACCCAAGGATTCAGGACTGGCTCAATAAATGCCCCCCACAGATATGGAACTGGCACTCGAGGTCAGTCCAGACCCTAATAAAGTATTTCCCATATTTATTGTTTGAATTTATTTTTTCACCTATTTTATTGCTCACTTTTCTACAAGACCATTCAAATTTTCTAGGTAACTGGGATCAAATATTCCAATAATCATGAAAATGTGTGTTCATGGTTTTATTTTAATCTTTGATGTGGTTATTGCTCTCTAACTGTAAAGCTGTAGCTTTACAAGCAGTGAACTTATTCGTATTTTGATTGCTTCTTTCATAAGTGATTACAGCATAATATGTGAATGGGGCTCCCGAAAATAACATTTGCAAAGGAGTGAGATTCTGTATCCTTTTCTTAACCTGATGATTATTAAAAGAGTATTATCTATTAACAAAGTTTTTCATTATTTTTCTAAAACTTTGGTGCCTAAAGTCACATTTTCCTTAGTGGAAAAAGTGTATCATATAAAAATGACACCTTGGAGGGCTAACAAACTATTCTTCCTTACTTCTGGAAATGTGATTCTGCTTGCAAGCAAGGTGCATACTCCTGCACCATATTTCCTTGCAAAATCACCACATATTTTGCTGCCACTGTGGCAAATTCAGGAGTAGAGGGCTGCAGAAACAGCCACGGGGCGGGGGGGGGGGGGGGGCTGCATGTGGCCCACAGGCCAGGTGTTTCCTGCTAAATCTGTAGCAGACTTACAAAATTGCACTGTTAGATGAAATTAGTGAAATAATACCACATAGATGTGAATTATGTATTTTTAAAGGATAGAAAAATACAACTTGAAAATGTGTCCATTCAAAATTCAGAGTGAGTCTATATATTCAGTGGTATTGAGTTTAAGCTACTACCTCTCTCTGATTCACCTTCAAGCTTGAAGTCCATTGATGAATAATTGCCTAAAGCAAGAGTACAAAACTCTGTTTAGCCTGAAGCGTTGAATTCCATTGGTGGGACCAAACGTCCTAAACGTATCAGTATACTTTAGCTTAAAGCTCTTGCTGCCAGTAACTAAGCTTTAGGAGAGGCTCTCAACCTTTCAAAATGGGACTGCAGAAATGTTCGGGGACTACCAAATGATTGGGGAAGGGGGCATGGCCATTTGGGGAACCCTGGGCAGGCCAGAAGGATATGGCTCCCAGGCCTAAATAAATAACTGCTGGAATGACCCCTCGCAAGATAAATGATTGTCAGTTACACCATCAGGGCAATTTAAACAATGACATTATCCTTTAATGTCAGGGCAATTTAAATGATGACTAACATCCTATGACAAGCTGGGGGCCATCATTTCTCCACCTTGTTCATAGTTGTAAACCAGGCACAGGAGTTCCTGTTTCTATTTTCTTTGCTCGCACCCCCAACTATGCTACAAGCTATGACAAAGGCAATGAAAATGTATACTGCAAATGCAGTTCATGAGATTTAGCTAGACCACAGAACATTAGAAGAAATAAGCCACAAGGGGGAGTTTGCAGCACCTATCTTTTAGTAACTCAAGTGAATTTGCATACAAAGTGTGCTCAAAATTCTCACCCCTGGATTGTTAAGGAAATAGCACTCTTTTGGTATTTTGGAACATGGCTATAGCCAAATTATTATACGCAATTATATTCAGTGGTGTGGTTTGCACATAATGACAATTCCTGGGTTGTTTAACCCAGGAATTATCAGGGCTGAGCAGCAGTGAGCAAGTGCATTGCCTTTTGCACGCTCATCACTTCCACTTTTAATCGACAACTCAGAAACGCCTTGTTCTTGGGTTATTGTGACAACACTGAACTCTGGGTTCTTTAACCCCCCAATTTCCTATTATTTGTTGCTGGGTTAATTCTAGGTTAATGATTGGCTTCAAGAATTTCTGGGTTGAACAACCCAGGAATAGTTGTTACGTGCAAAATGGGCCTGTATTTCATAATGAAGCTCAGATGGTGGGAAGGCCAAACTAAGACTTTCCATTTATTTCTTCTTAAATAAAAAATGATGAAGTTTTCATTTTGATAGAACTCTGTGTGTGTGTGTGTGTGTATATCTATATCTATATCTATATCTAGATATATAGATATATCTCCCAGTGGTAACAATGACATAATTAGCTTTAGATCGGGGTGGGCAACTTGTGGTCCTCCAGATTTCTTGGACTATGACTGCCATAAACCTTAGCCAGTATAGCCAATGATGAGGGATGATGGGAGTTGCAGCCCAAAAACATCTTTAGAATTATCTTGTATGTGTGTTGGAAGAGATACATTTAAAACTTTCTATAGTACTATTAAATCTGAAGGGCTTAATTCTGTTTCAGTATTCATCTATGGCAAGAATTAAAAGGATTTTATTCCTATAATATCCAAAAGCCTTTTCTTGGAAACATCCAAAGAGGGACAGTGGTAGTATTTAAAACAGGGCAGCAACTAGGTGGGTACCAGAAGTGTGTTATCACAGGTTGAGATATTCCAGCACAAACACTTGTAGAATTTTGTTCAGGTTGTCAATGGTGGGCTTGTCAAGATTTTCTTCATTGTCCCCCATAGTATGCCACACCCGAGGGAAAGGAGATGGTATCAAGTGCAGGATTGGAACCCCTGGTAGGAAGGGAGAACAAAAATGTTGTGATTATTAACCTTCTGGAGATTATTGTTTTTCTGGACAGTGTTTTATGGGATATAGATTGATAGCTCTGTGGTGTCACATTATAGTTGCATGACAATTTAGTTCAAACGCGTTCAACCATTTTTGACCCTGAAGAGCTACAGTAGGGGGGTTGGTTCTGAGAGAGGGCAGAATGTCTGAGGAGAGAAAAGGAGAAAGGAATTGTATAGGAAGGTTCTGAGGAAACAGAAGGGAGGGAGAGACAGAGACTAAGAGAGCTCCTAAGGAGGCAGAGAAAAGCCCAGGAAAGAGGGAGCAGCAGCAGCATTCTGACCCCCACCCCAGTTGCCAGGCAGTAGATGCTGCTTATCAATTACTGTAGACCAGAAATGAAGTGTGGCAATAAGTACACCATCTAGTTTGGCCCTATTTCATACACATTTCCTTTTATATTTCTTCAGTGGATATTGCATTAGCTGACGCTAGTATAAAGAAAACTCTTGCTTATCTTATGTTGCCACTCAGGGCCCAGAAATTCCTCCCCTCCCTCCGCTGCCAGCTGTAAGCTCATTGGCATGAGGAAAAACACTTGAGGCTAAATTGTAGATCACACTTATTTCCCCTATATCTCTGTACCCTTGCACCGCCTGAGTTGCTGGCCCTGTGGCCCAGGCATTTCTCTATAACAGTGTGCTTGTGCAGTTAAATTAGGACTTTGAGAAAGAAAGAGAAAATGTCTGTGCTTGCCTATGTGACATGCTTTCTCAAGTACCACCAGTCCCAGAGTTCTTTATGCAGAGGCAGCTCATAGGAGGGACAAAGCACCATAATAATCAGGGGCACTCATCCCAGGGATAGTGGGAGACCCAAAATATATTTTACAGACCCAAAATATATGTGAGTAAATGTCTAGTGTACATATGCATGAATATAATACTGCCATGTCTGCTATCAACACAAATCATGAGATTGTATGGATGGGATCATGGTCTGGGGTGGGAGAAGGGCTATGTTGCAAGTTTGTACTGGGCCTCTACAAAAATCATGCTTGGGCCCTGTTGCCACTAGCAAGATGCCTTGCAGTACAGATGTCAATCAATTTAGACAAATGGTTGAATGATAGTTAAATAATCACTGGCTTATATGGCCAATTACTTGATTTCCATTTAAATAGTTTAAATTACCAAACTTTAATATAAGCATATCGTTGAGAAGGAAGCATGAGGTAACTTAATTGTAAGATAACTTACAAGTCAATACACGCAAGGTACCATAACACCACAGAATTTTGTGGCATCTTAACAATTTGTTGTGGCACAAATATGCATCTGATGCATTTAATGGGTGCCTAAGTGGGTAGGTAGGTATATCCTGAGTACAGAGAAAATAATTGCCCCCATCCCAAGTGGGCCTCAAAAGTGCAAGAAATAGTAGCTGGTATGTGTCATGGTATTATGCAGAACACAAATGTGTAGAATCCAAACAGTGTTGATGTGACACATTCATGATTAACATCTGCTAATGATGAATAAAGATAGAAATATCAATAGTGTAAAACCCATGAAGAAGGATAAACTATTTCTGTAACTGAGCTAGGAATTTCCAGGATCTGTGAGGCCAATGTAACAGGCCCTCTTTGGATGATCGTAATAATTAAGATTAAGATTAAGCTAGGTGTACAAATAATTAAGACTACCATTGTCAGTTGGTCAGGAATGGATCACACTCATGTTGAGTAGACCTTCCTCATTTGATTGGATTATGTATTTATGCTCAGCCTCACATTGTGACACATCTAGTAGTATCTTTTACATTGCCTGATCGTTTGACCTCCCCTGTATAAAACAACAACAGGAAGAAACTCCCTTTTCTCTTAATTCAGGGTGTATGTATCTACTGACTTAAGCAACTGCTTCATGCATCAGATGAAGTAGGTTTTGGCCCACAGAAGCTTATGCCACAATAAATCTGTGAGCCTTTCAAGTATGACCGCTCTTCTGGAATTTGTCAAAAAGATACCACTTGTGTGGCCAAAGGAAAGCAATTTGTCTATTGGCTGTTGACACTAGAAAGTTACTCCATCCTTCATACTCCACACTTGTTAGGGGAAATGGTACACTCTCACAGCTGAAAGACAGTAGATTTCTCAAAAGCAGCCTGCTATCTTTCCCTTTCTTACTACCTCTGCCTCTACTGTTCCCATCTGGATCAGCATAGCAAGGGATGGAGGACAGACTTATCAAGCTGGAACATTTATATAAAAGTAATAAGTTATGTTTCAAGTTTTCAAAACCAGGAGCCTGAAGTTAGGCAGCTGAGGTTTAATTCACATTGTCAAGAGACCATACCAACCATTTTGTTTTGCAGTTCCAGCTTACAGTAGTTTCCTGCTCGTACAACTTATTTGCCAACTTTTATACCCCACTGCCAGCTCACACTGAAGTTGTCTGTGATGCCATACAAAACTGGAAACTTCTACCTGGGGTGTATAACTCATCTGACCTGCCATGGTTGAACGAAAAGGTTGCCACTTAAGCCCAGCAGCCATGTCAACTAGCCCTAAATAGATATATTGATTCATGGAGAATCCTGTGATGTTTGAAAAATTTAGCACCCTTCTTTCATTGTTTAGAGCGTGGATTAATTTGTACTATGTGAGGGACAAATGCAATTTCCAAGCATGCATGTTGCTCACTTGCTAGAAGTAATCTATTTTCTTGTGTGCTAGCCAAAAACCATTTAAATAAGGGCTTTCATACCTCTTCTTAAAAATGGGACATGGTCGTCCTCAGCTGGTAGTCCTTGGAAGTCTCTCCGGAAATACTGCCTTTCAAAAGGGTGATTCTTTAGCAAACCCAAACCATGAAGATTTTTTTCTGCAATTGTTTAAAAAATAAACAACAAAAACAATAGCTAAGCAGTGAATGGCAATAGAATCACTCTTTTAAAAAGATCTATACCTGATTAAAACAACAACAAGACAGAAAATAGGTTTTCCCACAGTTTCTCACAATAAGGTGGTATTATTAATATAATCCCATTTGCTGTTATTGTTATTTACCACATCCCAGAAAATGACCTCAAATTGCTCTTCTTGCTGGGAATATTTTTAAATGCTGAATCTGGTTAGCTGCTATGTTAGCATGTCACAATTTGGTCACTCACATAGTTCTTTATCTTAAAGAGCAGTGAACAGTATGCTTTGATTGAAAAAGAAAAAGAAAACATTTATGTAACTAGTTACAATCCCATTCTTTAATGAAATAAGGAAAGATTTTTCTTTTAAGAGTTTTCCCCCAAAGGGGAAAAAATGACGGGCACACCCAGAGTTGTAACGTAAAATTCTAAGAGTATTTTGTCAAGAATAACTCCAGTACATAAAACTAAAAGAGCTGTAGAGTTTCTACTATATGGAACTGACTGTGTGTGTGTTTTAATATGCTTTGCAGAATTTGTCCTTACCAATTGCTTCAAGTCTCCCAAGCCATCGAGCTGTGTTCAGAAAATAATTGGGAAAGGTTGGATTCCGGGCACCAATTAAATCCAGTAACACAAAAAGGTCCTATGAGAAATTGGTAAGCAAATAAGCCTTGTCACTTTCAGAGCCTTGTCACTGATTTTAGATAGTCACTACAATGTATGTCAGCAATCACAGTCAAATTTTATGAATGGCCCACTTGTTGAACACCCACTGGTGAAAAGTGACAATCTCATTGAGGCTGCAATCCTATACAGTACATACTTACCTGGAAGGAAGTCCCACTGTCTTCAGTGAGGCTTACTTCTGAGTAAGCTCAACAGTGTATAGGATTAGACTATCAACTTTCAGCAGTATATCTCTAAACTTTTGGATAATCACCAGATTCATCTGAACTTGACAACATCCACATGTGAATGACAACCATCACCAAATTTCAACATTAAAAAAAACAAATATAGCATGGTTACTGAAAGAATTAGTTAAAGTGACAGGATGATCTAATTTCTTTCTCTTGACTATTCTCACTGAGAATTTCTTATTTTGATGGCTAGAATTAATATTGGTGATTTTAGTTTTCTTTATTAAATCAATTTGAAAAAAAAATTACGATAGGGGTCGTCTTGATGAGGGGAAAACCCCGGGGTGGCTCCGCAGTGGCATTAGGTCATTTATATGACCCAGAAGCCATTGCGGAGCCATCCAAGGGCTTTCCCCCCCAATGATCCGAAATAAAAAAGTTGGGGACTTACCCTGACGTTTTTGTCTTGCAGCGAGGCAACAACGGCATCTGCTATCTGTCGCATCGGAAGCATGTCCGGGCAGATGGCGGACCCTGATTGGCTGCCATCTGCCTGGACAGGGGAGTGGGGAGTGGGCCAGCGAGCCAAATGGCTGCTTCAGTGCCTCCGCTCTTCTCCAGAGTGGGGAGAAGCCCCTGAAAAAAGGTTAAAAAACAAACAAAAAAAAACTGGAGGGACGAGATGAGGTGTGGGTGGCCCAGTCTATGGGTGGCGGTGCATGGGCCAGCTGAATGGCTGCCTCTGTGCTTCTCCGGCCATTCCTCCTCGCATGCAAATCCTGTGCTCACTCCTCAAGTAGGGACAACCCGAAGGAGCACAAATGCAGGGTTTGGGGGGCTTGAGGCACCAATGCGCCCTTGTCAAGACACCCCGCTTGAGAAATACCTAATTCTGTGCTAGAGACCATATGTGTAAGAGACCCCCTGTGTAATCGGAGCTATTCAGATTTGTAGATTAAGTTGCTGTGGACAGCTGCTCATGCAGGACCAAATGGCTGCTTACTGGCAGACCAAAGAAGGGCATGATTTCTGGTATTAATTTCCATGGGAGAGTTGAGTACATACTTGTCATCCATTAGAATCAACACAGCTTCAGAGTGCTTACCTTTGGCTGGATGTTGCCAAAGTCCTACATAACGTTAAAGAAAGAAAGAAAGTCTATATACCTTTCAGCCATCTAACAATTGTGACACAGTTTTGTGCCTTTGCCCATCTTGTCTCCTGAGCACTGGCTTTTTCTAGTATTACTTCAAAGCAATTCAGACAGTTGTACCAATGACAAATCACACCAATTTTCACATGACATTTTTCACATCTGTTACCTAGATCCATGTTTTTTAAACCACCCCCTTTCCCCTCCATCTCTACAGAACCCTAGCTTACAATGCCCTGGATCTGGTTTGTATAAGTGGCACCCGGCGGATGCGGTGTTGTTGCCATTAGTTGGGCCAAGTGCCGAGAACCATAGAGTGAATCCGAAGGGGTCCATCGAACAAAGGCTTCTTCGCCATCAAAGAAGATGAGCTGCAGGGAGAGATCTGGCCTGCCACCTGAGCTGATCATCTGTGGAATAAAAGGGGAACCAAAAAGATGGGTCAGTCCCCATGCTGAAGTCCACATAGTGAAGGCTGATAGCGCCAATGTCAGTGGGGCTGAGAATTGGCTCTGGGTTTCAGTCAGAACCAGTCAGAACTCTAAAGGAACTATCCAAGATGCACCCTGGATAGCTCCTTTAGAGTTCTGACTGAAACCCAGAGCGGGTTCACCGCCCCACTAACATCAGAGCCACCAGCCTCCAGTGGGTCCACAGTTAATGCAGAAACAGCTGGAGAGATAACATACCTGCAAATGATGAAGCTGTTTGTCTAGGGAACGTGCCAGTTCTAGCATCATAGAGCAAGGCACAGCTGAGTCAGTGGCGCCAACAAACACTTTGCCGTCCAACCGGGGTGGAAAGTATTTTGAATCGTAATGACAAGCGAGCACCAAATGGCGCTTTGCAAGGGGATTGAGGGTGCTGATGATATTTGAAAAGGTGCGGTATCCATAAGGAGTGTGGCTCTGAAACGTATCTTCTTCAACAACCCAGCCAGCCTGCAGCCCTTGCAAACGGTGCTTGATATGCTGAAACGTATAAAAGAGATTAAAATTGTTTATTTCAAAGCAAGGCCATGCAAATCAACTCTGCAGGAACTAATGCCCTGAAAGAGTTTACCATTCTGCATGGGATATTTTAACTTTCAAATAATACCCATTTAAAGTTTTCCTAATAACAATTCATTTTCTTTAGGAATTTATTTCAGGCAAGCACACGCCCTGCTGGATTATGAAGTAGGTGGGTGCTCTGCTTCAGACTGGATTGCTCTTTAGGAGGAATCAAATTTTGGAGTGAGAAGCTGCACACCAGTGGTGCAGTTAGGTAATTTTAGTTTGTGGATTTAATGGTCTTACATCCACTCCCTTTGGATGGTAATCTGCATTGCTTACTTCAAAATGTGGTAAGCCAGCCCTGCTATGCTTGGGGGCCCTCATGCTCATTCTGCTGTCAGGACAGGACTTCTGCCCAAAGTCCTGCCCTGAAAGCATCTCTTCTGTACACCTGAACATCTTTCCCCTATGAAGCCAAGCTTAATAGGGGAGTGACTCTTTCAAGACACCTCCACCATTGTCTTGGAAACTCTGTCCCTCCCCACCACCAGGGAGAAATTGAAGCAAGACCAAAGGTATCTGTGTGCATGGGCCAGTCCAGGGATTTTGCTAGGAACTTAAAATATTTGGGAGGCAGGCTGGTAGGATGTAAATCTGTGTAAAATACACACACACACACACACACACACGATTTAAATTTCATAGAAGGCAAAGCCAGCCAATTTGTTTCTCATCCAAATCATTTCAAATATATTCTTCAATTAATTTGCACCCTGTCCCAGATCATCCGAAATCAGGAAGTAGTTCCTCTTCAATTGCATCATCAATTTGCAATGCTATGGAAAAAAAAGTGCAAAGAAGAGAGTGGCTGGTATATTTTTCATGAGTGCTCTGTCTCTGTGTCTCTCTGTTTCACTCACACATCCTAAATATGGCAACTTTTGCACCAAAATCAAGCCAAGGGTGAATCAGAGAGTCACTCCAATTTATTTCCCAATTCTTTTCCAAATCTTGCTCCCAAATTTATGCAGTTCCTTTTCAATGAATTATGCCATTCATCAAGAAGTGCTACCTCCAGATATTAAATTCAAAGTACAATCAATTCATACACATTGCCATTGGGTGTGTACGTCAAAATGCTGGATGGAGGCTGTGAGAGCAAGGGCCGGAGGCAAAAGAGGACAAGGAGGGAAAGACGCAGGCTTGGGGTTGAGATCAGAAAGAGGGAAAGGTTGGAGGACTTTGCGGGAGCCTGGGAAAAGAAAGGGGAAGAGGAGGCCGAGGCAGGGAGCAGGTGGAAGGATGGTTTTCCCTCTCCCTACTCTGCAGTTTCTGAGGTTGTTCCTCCAGGTTGTGGGGTTTTAGGACTTCGCCTCCAAACCCCAATACATGCACATAGACACAAGTGGAGAAAACAAGGAAACCTCACATTATGCCCCAATCCTCTATGCGGCTAAAAGGATATGGCCAGCTCTGGAGAAGTGTGTACATGCATGGATGCATCTACAGTGTTTTCTCACACTTTCCTCATGTTCCTAATTGGAAAAGGCATGCAAGTAGTTAAAAGTGGGAGGGAGGGAGAGCGAGAGCGAGAGAGAGAGAGCGAAACTTTCTTCAGACTGCAAATCCAGCTGGAAATTAAAGGCAATGAGGTTCTGGACCCCAGCTGCTGTCACTTAATGATATTTAATTGTCCCCCATTGAGGGTATACCTTTGGATGTTTCCTTAGCAATATGTCTTCTCTGCTTTAGAATTGATCCCTGTTGCACATTTAATGTTATTGGGTTCAAGGTCTAAAAGGCTCTTCAGTGTCTTATGTAACATGTTGATACTTGTCAATATGAAACATGCTGTCCAAAGTGAAAATGATGTGACTACAGACTAGTCAGTTAATTCAGAAAGATGCAAACTGTATCTTCTGTGAAATCAAATCAATGGACAGGAAATCCATGATTCAATGTTTATGAGAATGAAATCATGCAAGACACAATTAAATATCAGAAGGCCACTGGCAACGAAGACAAAAAACCCAATAAATACACATCAAGTCTAAAGTTGAGAGAAAGAGCATCATCTCTGAAACTAAGCAGGTCAAGGCTCAAACAGTTTTTGGATGAGAGGTCAGCTTGTGCACCTCTCAGAGATTATTGTAGGAATACAATGTAAATATAACAAACATATAGCAAATCGGCAATAATATAGGGGAGGAGGACACCAAGAACTCCATGCAATGGGTCACATATTCAGGAATGGAGACTGATCCATGGAGATAGGTTATCAGTGTTATCTACAACAAGCTGTTGGCACCACAAGAGATCTTCCCATGCAGGTCAGGAGACAATTTGGTAAGCCTTTGTCAATGTTCTTGAAACTGACAAGGAAGCATTTAATATTCTTTCTAGGAAGTTTTGACTTTCAGATATTGTTCTTCTGCCATAGCAGTACAGATTCTTGCCCGAACATGCCCAATGATTGCTGTGCCAGAGATGTCACTGTTATGCTCTTTGTTTAAGCTATCTTCCAGTAAATCTCCAAGGAAACAAGAGCACTAGTTGCAATAGATGCCCTTTGAAACAGGCACAGGCACACACACACACACACACACTTCAATAATTGCAGATCATCAGCCTTACTTCTAAATTCCAGCTGAACTAAGATAGATCACCATTACTTTAAAACTTTTCCAGTCTATCAAGCTTTAGCATGATAAATGCTCAGTGGTTACATACTTGTGGCTATATTTTGTCACAAGGGGATACCATTCTTCTTCTGGCTTAATGCATCAATCGCTAGTGGCTATTATCTATGATGTTATGACTGATGATGACATAATTGCAATCTCAACTCCAAAAACTTTAACCAAGTAATTAAAAAAACCCAGCTTGTATTTCTTCTGTGGCATGTGCTTGTTGCAATATGTTAATTCAGTGTTCCCTCTCCCAACTGAACGGTCCTGTCATTTTAGGAAGCTTTTATTTCAACATTCATATTTGTTGCTAGCTGTGTACAGCTTGCCATGCTAGCACAGTGCAGGAGCAGTCGCACAACACTGGCTTTTTGAGGGGCATTACGGCTTTATCACCTCTGCAGCAAGACTATTCCTGTCCAATTCATTACATGGGAATTCGAGATCATGTCACTGGTGCTAGATCAGAAATAGTATGATTACAGTGTTAAGAATATTGTTTTGGATCTGACACTGGCTGGCTGCCAGTGGAATGGAAACTGCTGGCAGAATAGACTCTGTGGACTTCACAGTTCTCTGTGAAGTCCACCTCCTCACACCAAATCTGGTCTGGCAGATTTGGGTTGTGTTTGGGTTGCAGCGTGGAGGGAACTAAGGGGAACTCCACTCACATGACATTGATTTAACCCCCTGTTTGATCAGTGCCTTGGAGAGTCCTTGCACTGCTGTGAATGCAGAGAGAGGTTATGGTTGAAAGTGGAGATGCCATCTATCAAGGCATCTTGTGGAGGAGTTTACTGAGAAGCAGTGTGGACCAGGGTGGCTCAAACTGGGAGACAAATGGTGCGAGGAGACCAAGAAAGAGTCAGAACAGGAAGGTTAATTGCAGGTATTAGCATGGACTGTATTTTGAACCTGTTCAGCCTTACCTGACGTACAGCATAACTTCCAGGTGACCCTGGGTATCTCTCGATCAGTATCGGTTGCAGGTCATTTTGCCACATTTGATTGATATCTGTGTGCACAGCAACTTGCTGGATGCTAGATGCATTTAAAATGGTTGGGTGGTAAGTATACTGTGGAAAGAAACAAAGGCAAGATGATGATAAGAAGTTACCATAAGAAGTTTAACTATAAATATATTTATTCATCTTAAAATACCTATTACCTATTTTTCTGTTAAAATCAACATCCAACATACTTTGTCTTAGCTCATGAAGACATTCCAATCAGACCATGCAAATGTGTAAATATAAGCAAATTCAGGCTGCAGTACTGCAGGCAATCAACCCAAATGTGATCTGTCTTCACGCCCTCCATACCCACGTGGGAGCTGCTTCCCCATGACATGACTCACTTGGCTGCAACATGTGTGTATCAGAGCCATATATGTGTGGGGCTCCCCCCAGCACGTCACCATGCTATTGGGAGGAATGGCAACAACTGGATAGGAAAGACCCACTCAACTTGCCCCCCATCCCCATTCTGGTATTCACACGTATTCCACAGTCACATAGGATTGCACCACAGGAAGTGACTCCTTACATCTAAAGTCGTGCGTGAAGGGATTTGTGATATTACAGCTCTGGGCAGAGCCAACCAATTCAACATAGGGCATTTGCTACACATGAAGTGTTTAGCACAAGTTTCAAATTGCCACAAAAGTCAATATAAAAGCACCTACCAAGGACTGCTGGTTCATTTCTTTTGGTTATTTTCAAATGCCTGGTATGCACAATATGGCAATCTTATTTTTATTAGAAGTTGTTATTTAATCCTTTCAGTTAATAAACTTCTTCCAGTGACCACTTGCATGAACCCCAGTCCATTCTGTCAACAGAAATGACTAGAAGCCATGAAAGTCAAAACTGGTGGTAAGGGGGGGGGGGGGGACTTCCGGTATGCAGTAAACAGATTGGGATTGTATCTCCTCCCGTGGGAAAAAATAATGGTCCCAAGAGACATAATAGTAAGATTTGCCAGTTTTTACAAAAAAGAAAAATTGATGCAAACCATCAGACGTGCTGGGCAATTGATGTTCCAATCTTCACAGATACAGATCTACAATGATCTTTGTTTTCAAACAATCCAAAGGAGGAAGAGTGTGAAGCTGTGTACAACTACCCTGCGGAAGAATTCAATTGTTTATAGCTGGGGATATCCAGTATTCCTGAGATTTATGTACAAGGGGAAACAACATAGAATAACATCATGTGAGCAAGGAATGGATCTGCTGCGGAGTCTGGACCTGATGGAGAAAGAACAAGAAAGAGAAGAAGAAGGGGCAGCAGGAGGAAGCAGTTTGTGACTGAGAAATGGATTAAAGAGGGATAATAAGAAGAGCAAAGGGAGGGGGAATTCTGTTTTGGTTCCATGTCGGATGTCTGCCGTCCCCCCCCCCCCGAAGGGTCCTAAGAAGAGGAAGAGAGGAGCCACTGGCCGGGGAAACCCGGGGTTGAAGGGGGGGAAATGGGGGTTATATGTGGGGGGAAGGGGGAGGGAAGGGGGTAATTGTGACACATTAGGAGACCTACAGAAAAAATTAAAAATGGAGATATGGAAAATAAAGTAAGATTGATAACTTTAAATGTTAATGGGTTGGGTAGTGTTATTAAAAGAAGGAGGATTGAAGGGTTGTTGAATAAAAGGAAAGCTGATATAATATTTTTACAAGAAACACATCAAAAAGAAGACGGTAGAAATGATTAATAAAGGGCTATGGTATAAGGCTCAAAAGAAAGGAGGTTTAGGACTTCCAAATATTAAGTATTACTATATTGCTAATCAGTTAAGATATGTTATAAACTGTATTTTAGGGGAGGAAGATCTGGAGTGGTTGGAAACGCAAGCTGGGGAAATAGACTATAAATTGAAAAATATTTTTTTAAAAAAAATTCAAAAGAGAGATTTAAAGGGACTGGACAACCCTTTGTTGAGAAATATAGCGGAGATCTGGGAGAAATTTAGGGGGAAGTTGATACCAGGAGATTCACCACTTGCCCCAGTGGTAGTAGTGGAGAATTTCCCAAGGGTATTAAAAGTGGAGATAGAAGCGAAATTGAAAGATCAGGAAATAATTAAGTTAAGGAAGTGGATGGAAAATATGAAGGATAATGACCAAATTAAAGAGATATTAATAGGTCAAAAGTTAGTATGGTTTAAATGTATACAATTAGGGAAATGGACTCAGGAATGGAAACTGCAAAATAAAGAATGTAGAAATAATACAAGATTTGAAGATTTAATTGAGTCAAAAGGAAGGAAAGAAGAAAAGAAAACTAAGAAAGGATTGACTAGTGAGATATATAAATTATTGATAGAGGAGGAAATTCAAGATTCACTTAAAGCAATAAAAAAGGTTTGGGAAGATGATGTAAAGGGAGAAATTAAGGAATATAACTGGGAGAGGTTGTGGAATGCAAGAATGTTAAAATTGTTATCGATCAGAATTAAGGAGAATTTTTATAAGATACTGTGGAGATGGTATCTAACACCTGTTAGATTTCACCAGATAGATAAAAAAATATCTAAAAATTGTTGGAGGGGATGCCAGGAGGTTGGAACCTATTTTCATATGTGGTGGAGCTGTGAATATGTACAAAAATTTTGGGAGAGGGTTTTTAAAGAAATAAGTGAAATAATTGGAAGTAAAGTGGAATTAAACCCAAAGCTTGCTCTACTAGCAATATGGGATAGAGGGGAAGAGGATAAAAATAAGAGAGAATTGGTAAACAACCTCCTGACACCTGTTAGATTAATGATTGCAAAAAATTGGAAAGGACAAGGAAGCTATACAATAGAAGAATGGTATAAAGAAGTATGGGATATGGCTTTGAATGATATGCTGACTTGTAAAATGAAGTTAAAGAGGGGAATGTCCAGTAAAAACGACTTTGAGGAAATATGGAGTCCCCTTTTGGAACATGTATTAAGATCGGGGAAGGGACAAAGACCTTCAAAAGAGTCGATAAATTTCTGGATAGATGAAGAATGATTAAGAAGAGGTCTCATGGGGCGGGGGTGCACGGGGGGGATTGTTGAGGATTATGTATGTATATATGTTGTTATTATGTTGAAATTAATAAAAATTATTTCAAAAAAAAAAGAAAGAAATGAACTTAAAATGAGGAATTTGGGTGTATATGAGAAAGCATATGGGACTTCTAAAGCAAGAGGTGTTGTGATAATAATCTCTAATAAATGTGCACTTAATGTGGTCAAAGTGGTAAAGGATGTGGGGGGAAGATTTATTATTTTACACTGTTTCTTGGGGGATGAAAAATATGTATTGGTTAATGTATATGCTCCAAATGAAAAGCAAATGGATTTTTATGATAAAGTGTTTAGTAATATGGGGAATGTAGAGAATGCAAATATTGTAATGGCTGGAGATTTCAATATGGTGATGGATAAAATGAAAGATAAAGATACTATAAAAGCTATCGGGAAAACGGGATTAGCAAAAGTAATGGAGCAAAAAGAATTAAAGGATGTTTGGAGAATAGTAAAAGGGGAAGAAATAAATATATACTTTTTATTCATCAAAATACAAGAGTTTCTCCAGGATTGATTATATATTTGTTTCAAAGAATTTGCTTTCTAAGATTATGGATTGTGAAATAGATGTAATTAAGGTTTCAGATCACGCATTAATGAGCATGGATATTAAAATAAAGAAAGATTATAGGGAAGCAAAAAGGTGGAGATTAGATACTAAAATTTTAAGTTATAAAAATATTGTGGAAAAATGAAAAAGGAAATTAAGACTATATGGGAAATAAATGAAACGGGTAAACTCGCAGGGGATAGTTTGGGACACGATGAAAGCAGTAGTGAGAGGAATATGTATTAGAGAATCGTGTAAATTAAAAAGACAATAAGATGCACACAGTAAAAAGATCGAAGAGGAGATTAAGGAATTAGAGGAACAATTTAGAACTAATAAGGATATGCATATATATGCCCAACTCCAAGCAAAAAAGAAAGAACTTGAGGGGAAGGACATAGAGAGAGTTAAAAAAGAACTAATATATTTGAAAAGGATTTTTTTTGAATATAGCAACAGAAATTCTAAAATGCTAGCAAGGTCCACGCAATCAAAGAAGGAAAAAATATAATAGGGACAATTAAAGATAAAACGGGGAAAAACTGTAATTTAATGAAGGGTAAATTAAAATTTTTTGAAGATTTTTATCAGGAATTGTATACATCAGAAGCGGGCCCACAAACAAGAATACAGGAATATATAGAGAAAAATTGGACGATAAGATTACAAGATAAGGATAGGGATTATATGGAAGCATTAGTGACGGGAAAAGAAATAGAGGGAATTATTGACAAATTGAAAGGAGGGAAATCTCCAGGAGTTGATGGGTTGGGGCTGGAATATTATAAGATATTTAAAGAACTTCTACTACCAAAAATGGAAAAATTGTATAACAATATAATAAAGCGAGAGAAGACCCCGCCATCGTGGGAACATTAGTTGATAATATTAATCCCGAAACCAGATAAGGACTTAACGGACCCAGCATCATATAGACCTATTTCTTTAATTAATCAAGATTCTAAAACATTTACAGCAATCATGGCAACAAGATTAAACACCTTTATAAATAAGTATATAAAAAAGGATCAATGTGGATTTATTCCAGAGAGGCAAATGCCAAATTTAATAGGGAGGGTATTGAATATAATAAATACTATTAAAAGAAGGAATTTAAAAGCAGGGCTGATAGCTTTGGATATTTTTAAAGCCTTTGATTGCATGGAATGGCCGGCGTTAAAAACTGTTATAAAGATATTTAGTTTTGGAGAAAGGTTCATGAGAGTGATTAATCAGCTTTATGCAAACAATAAGGCGGAGGTAATGGTAAATGATGGTTTAACACAACAAATTACCTTAGCCTGAGGCACAAGACAAGGGTGTCCTCTCTCCCCAATATTATTTGCAATTGTTATAGAAATATTGGCAAAAGTTATTAGGGAGGACAAGAGATTGAAAGGAACAGGAGGGGAGGATAAAATAAAAATTAATATGTTTGCGGATGACACTTTATTGACACTA
The DNA here is from genome assembly GCA_029215795.1 of Anniella stebbinsi. Taxonomy (NCBI): domain Eukaryota; kingdom Metazoa; phylum Chordata; class Lepidosauria; order Squamata; family Anniellidae; genus Anniella; species Anniella stebbinsi. The sequence goes on from JARDYH010000003.1 coordinate 221,769,655, forward strand.
GAAAATCCGGGGGGAAGTATAGAAGAAATAAAACAACATTTGAGAGAATTTGGAGAGATTACAGGGTTACAGGTAAATTGGGGGAAATCAGAAATGATGTTATTTAATTATGATAAAGTAGAAAGGGATGAGTGTAGTTTAAAATTAGATCTGAAGGTTAAAAATATAGTGCGCTATTTAGGAGTTTATATTACGAAAGATTTAGAAAGGTTAGAGGAAATAAATTTTAGTAGTTAAAAAAAACAGATAATGAAGAAGTTAGAGGCTTATAGGAAATTAAAGCATTCATGGTTTGGTAGAATGGCGGTTATTAAAATGATTATTATTTTGTTTAGAATGTTACCAATTAAAATAACAGAAGTAGAATTAAGAAGTTGGCAAAGTATGATAAATAATTATTGTAACGGAGATAGAAAACCAAGAATTAATAAAACAAAATGGTATAAGATTCAAAGGAAAGGAGGGTTGGGACTCCCGAATATAAAGATGTATTATATAGCTAACCAATTAAGATACGTTATAAATAGTATAGTAGGGAAAGAGGATTTAGAATGGTTAAAGACGCAGACAGGAGAAATAGAGTTAGAGTTACAAAATATTTTTTTTAGTAAAATACAAAAGAATCAACTGAAGGATATGGAAAATCCCATCCTAACGAATATCATAGAAATTTGGGGAAGGTATAAAAAGAAACTAATACCAGGAATTTCTCCTCTAACCCCAGTTGTTTTATTGGAAAACTTCCCAGGTAATTTGAGAAGAGAATTGGAAGGGCTACTGAGGGGGAAAAAAAATTAAAGTGAAAGACTGGTTAATGAGACTGGTTAATAAAAAGCAAATAGAAGAAGTTCTAAGAGGGCAAAAAAAATTATGATTCAAGTGTTTACAATTGGAACAATGGACACAACAATGGAAAAAGAAAAATAAGGATTGTAGAAAGGAAACAAGATTTGAAAAGCTAATTGAGTCAAGAGAGAAGGAGGGGGAAAATAAAAGTAAAAAAGGTATAATAAGTGAAATATATAATATATTGTTAGAGGAGGGTGAGTCACAAGAAATTTTGAAAACAATCTGGGAAGAAGATTTAAAAATTCAAATCACTGGGGATAGATGGGGGAAGATATGGGAACTAAGAACTTTAAAGTTGTTATTAATAAGGATAAAAGAAAATCATTACAAAATAATCTCGAGATGGTATCTCACTCCTGTAAGATTACATCAGATAGATAAGAAAATGTCAAAGCTATGCTGGAGGGGTTGTCAGGAAGTGGGGACTTATTACCATATGTGGTGGACATGTGAGTATGTACAAAAATTTTGGAAAAGAGTTTTCAAAGAAATAAGTGAAATATTGGGTAAGAATGTGGAAGCAAGTCCAAATATAGCTTTATTGGGGATGTTTGATGAAGAATATGGGAATAATAATATAAGAGAATTGATAAACAACCTCCTGACACCGGCTAGATTAATGATAGCTAAAAGTTGAAAAATACAAGGGAATTATAGAAGAATGGTACAAAGGAGTGTGGGATATTGCAATTAATAATAGATTAACATGTAAAATGAAAGTTGGGATGGGACTATCCAAAAAGAATGATTTTGAAAGCATTTGGGATTATTTATAGAATATGTTTTAGTAAAGGGGAGAGGATGTACACCTTCAAAAGAATCACTGCAATTTTGGAAAAATGTATAATATAACAGAGCAATGAAGGTCTCAAGGGTTGGGGAGCACAGGGAGGATGTGGAGGGTTTGTTTATGCATTGTGTTTATTTTATATATTATATGTTGAAAATTTAAAAAAATTATATTAAAAAAAGACTGGTGGTAAGATGTGTTCCATGCGTCTGTTCCAAGTGTTAGCTTTCTTGCTTATGTGTTAGTAGCCTAGCCAATTTGTAGCATACAGTAGCCCTGTGTGTAAGAGCTAAAAGTGTGTAGGGGGTGGAGGTGTCCTCAAACATCGTCATATATGCACAATGTTCTAAAGAGGATCCTGTGCCCAGGCCAGGGAAGGCACACCCCTGTTCCTCTACACCAGGGGTGCAGAACCACAAGCCAAGGAACTAAATGCAACCTTCTAGGGCTCTCTAGATGGCTACACAACCTTCCTTTGCCTCCCTCCCCCAACCATTGATTGTTTGTTGGCTTCCAGACTTTTGTGCCAATTCCTCCCATTCTAAAAGGTCTCCCTAAGGCTTAGTTACTGGCACTACTAAGAGTTTTAAGCTAAAATATGCAGACAGTTTGGTCACAGCCCCTTTTGCCTTTGGCCCCACCCACCTCTGGATCTCAGCCCATGCCCGACATGCTTCTAGCCCTCATGCATTAAGGATTGAATGTGAACTTGGCTTGCGAGTCCCTTGGTTTGAAGAGATGTACCAGTGACTGAACTTCTGATTATTTTTTTTAGTGATTGAGAAGCCTTGGACATTTATGCATACCAAATTTCAGTGCTCTGTCTCTTGAGGAAGTGTTCCAACAATTTCAGTATCCACATTCATTCAAGAGTCCTGAGTCTTTCTCATATATGAGGCAGGTGGGAAGGTAAATAGCTTGGGAGAGAAGTCTTCAAGCTGGACAGAAAGATTACTCTAAATCTTACTGGGGGTGTTCGGATGATCACGGGGGAGGGGGAAGAAGCCATCATGGCTTCCCGCTCACTCCTGTATGTGCCACACACGTGCCTGTCATTTACATAATTACCTGCTTTGCAGCGCAGGTTGGCAGGGTTATTATGTAAATGATGGGCACCCACATGGCACGCATAGGGGCAGGGGAAGAAGTCACAATGGGTTCTTTTCCCCTTGTGATTGTCCAAACCCAGCCACTGTCTGGAGTTCCATGTTATCTTGATATTCCTAGTTCCTTAATTTTTAGTGTGCTCAGTTTACTATTAGTCCTAAATTATAGGTTTCTTGAATTATGAATCATGGGGAGCATATTTGTAATTTTTTCTTACTGGCCATAAGTCAATGTATATTGGCCAGCAGGGCTTTCTCAACCAAATTGAGATTAGCATGCCTGTGGCAACAATAACAACAACAACCACCTCCCAAAAGTGAAACAAAAAGAGCATACTTAGCATGGAAATCAATAAATTACACAAAAGACAACAATCGCCCTGAGAAAAGAAACAAGTGTTTACTGATGACAGTCACTGCCATTATAAAATGATATGGAGAGTTACTATATAATCATGATTTTGCTGAAGTTATCATCTTTGGAAATACAACACACCACATGTAATTTAGAATGGAATTACTAGGGAAGATAACTGATTAAAGCACTGAAGTTGACTCATAAGGGTCAAATGCAGTTGTCTGACTCCCTCTTCTTATGGTGTGTCTGTGTGTGGGTCTGTGTGTTTTGCAAAAAGGAGCTATTTAGTGGAGAGTACAGGGTCAGAAAATGCCTAATATTTCTTCTCCTAGCCATTTGTCCACTTAAAATTGCCCCATCCCACAATCTGTTTCCCCACCTGCAGGCAAAAATAGATACACGGAGAAGCAAATGGCGTCCCTCACCCACCTGGTGCATAGTTCCTGAAGCAAGCCAAATTATTTTGACACATAAGGCAGAAAATTCCACAAGCACCTCTTCTCATCCCTATCAGTAAAATACAGTAACAACAATGGAAGTAAATAACAATTTTCTGCCCTTACAGGACACCCCTCATCTGCTCCCTGAGGTGGCCACCTCACTTCACCTAACAGGAGGGCTGGCCCTGGCTCTGTATTGTTTCCCCAACAGGTGGGAAAAGGAGGTTGGGGTGGAAAATAGCTAGCAAGGAAAATATTAAGCAATTCCTTCTCATTGGCTGTTTTGCTGGTTTCCACTAAGGGTGTCATCAGACAAGCATTTTATGTCACACTCATTGCTGGGCACTCACGGATTTTCACGGGTCCCTCTCACAATGTCATCTGCGTCCCGTGCACCTCCTGCCCCTTCTAGTCTTCTTCACACGAAAACGCCCACCCCACCCCATTAAGTCCGACATTTTTTGAGATGGAACTTGCCGCTATCTCCTGCTGTGTGCAGGAGAAGCAGCGCATTCAAAATGGGCCACTGAATGGGCCACGTGCACATTGTTTACTTCCTCTTTCAAAAGAGGAAGTAATGAGGGACAAACACACAGGCGGAGAAGCAACGGTAAGGAAACACAATTTTCCTCTGTGTAATGACACTCTAGAGCAGTTGAGCATCTTTTTGTTTAAAACACATCCACCACCACCAAAGTTTCACAAGCAAGAACAGTGATTATTTTTATAGCATTCTATAATTCTCTAGCATTCCGGAAAAAGATAGGAGGAAATGTAACAAATGTTTACTTTAGGAAGGATGAGTGGAGGTCTAGGAAAATAGAGAGGTTTTCTTTTAATATTGTTTCTAGTTGACTTTGTCCCAAGCCCCTGTGAAGGATGGCCATGTGCTCTAATTTACAGAGGATAGGCCTGTATTTGAAGGGTTGTCCAGTCCAAGATCAGTTTAAAGATAAAGGGCCATAAGAATGGTGGCCAGGGGCCTTAAAGTTGCCTAGCAACAGCAGCTGGACAGGAGGCTGAATAGGCTCACAAGGCATCTGGTCACAGTCTTCTCCACTCTGTGGTGAGATGCATTGCCTTTCTATTTAAATTAGTGGGCTGGATCCTTTTCCAGACCAAGTTAGTTGAACTTAGGTTCCATTGGAATCAATGGCTCAATGAAATCAATGGTTCATTGAAATAAATGGATTTAGGTCCAGCTAACATCCAGTGCAATCTTGCTCATGTCTATTGAGGAGTAAGCTGGGGGCGTACTCCTAGGTAAGTGTAGATTGAACTACAGTCTTAATCTGGATCCATAGTCATTATTTTTAAATTTGTATCTCAACTTCTAAATTAAGGTATGTATATCCTCTTTTTTGGTGATGCATTTCCTCTTGGCAAGATGCAAGCGGCCAGCACCAACAGACATCTGTAACTTCCTTCTGCATCCCATTAAGAGTTTCCTTATCTAGTCGCCATGGCACTCTTATCAGAGTACTTTCTAATGTAGGCCAGAGGCTAATTATGCATTACAACTGATCCTTATAACAGAGCCTCAATCCCTATTATTTCCCCCTCAAAAGCTTAAAGAGGGAATTTAGAGCAAAAAAGTGGGGTGGATGTGGGGGAGGGAACCCTTCCTGGCCTGTAGCTTTGCCACTCAAAATCCTTCCTTTCTGCTCCCCATCTCACACTGCCTCACAGGGTTCAAATGTGTTTTCACAAATGCAAACACACATCTGAAAGCCCATGAAAGAGGTGGTGGTGGATTTGGAGCAGATAAAAAGCAGGCAGCAAAAATTAAGACCCCTGCCCCCAAGTTGCTATTCCTTTTTAAAAAATGGGCATCAGATCCCTGTTATTTGCAATGTTAGCATGTTATGTGCAGTTACTCCTTTAGCTCCTCACATAGAAACTCTGTAGGTTTTCTTAAATGGCGCTTAGAAGCATATTATGGTGTGTCATATGCAAATAAATGACTGGACTTCGAACCCAAATATCATGTTTATTTGCCTTAAGATGAATTTTTGCTGTTCTGAGAATAAATTTTGCCTTCAAAATGTCCCCCCCCTCCAGATCTACAAAGGACATCATTTTACATAAACCCTGGCTGATGTCTGTGGGCCCCAGCAAGTACTTTAAAGTTTAACACAATATGGTGCAGCCTGTGTTGTACATAAATTACATGTTGTAAACCGCTTCAGCTATTGGGAGGTATAGAAATGTAAGAACTAATAAATAACTAAGTGTTAGTATTGGGAAATGAAATGCTCCCTGAAAATGGAGGTCACATCTAGAGCAGAACAAGCAAACAGAGCAGCTATTAATGTTGGCCACAATTATTACCGATTTCAAAATGAAGCAATTGCAAAAGCACCGTATTAGGAAACCCCTTGTGAAAAGGAGAAAATCCGTATTTAGGCTTGGGTTCCGATGCTGTAATGAGTAGCTTACGAGTGCTACTTTGCTTGCAGTGGCCATCATCAACACAGGTAATCATACATGGGACAATAGAAACTAGGAGGGGAGAAAATAATAAACTTAAAGCCTAATGACACAACTGGCATAGTAAAGCTGTGCTCCTCCTGTCATCTTTTATACACATTTCCCCATTGCCTTCACATGAATTTGAATTGCACCCAAGAGGCCAGATAGCTCAGGTTCTCTGGGCCCAATTTGCATTTTCTTTATAGCAGCATAAAGAGCACTCATCAGGCAATTATTAAATGGGTAGCAGCACTCTGCTGTAATGCAGAAGTGTGCAGACTTCAAGCTTGCAGGATCTACTTTTTTACTTTAACTCCAAGATCCATAGTGGAGTCAGTGGCTGAATTCGGACAACACGATAGTCAATGGTGGGGTTATAATCAACTTTACAGTTGTTAATCTAGGGGGTACTCCCCACACAACATGGTAATAAATAATCAACTGTGGTGTGGATTAGGATCAGCGCTGAGTTGACTATGGCAGCATTCGGATGACACAATAGTCAAAACAACTGACGATTGTTCCCCCCACCCCCAGTTGCTTATTGTGTCGTCCAAATTCAGCCAGTTTCAAAATTGGGTCGGGTAGAATTGAAGGAAAGATCATCCACTCAGAATTAAGGAAGTGTGCCTTTTTGTGCAGAGTACTTTCACTCAAACACCCAGTTCTGGTTTTCTTCATTTTAGAAGCTTAATTTAGGATGGGAATGGAGCCTTGTTGTTAGTGTTAAGCAACTGGAAGTCAGAAACTCTTGCTGATCTAGTGGAAATCATCCAGAGATCCTTTTGCCTACATCTGTTGTAATGTACTGCATTGATACAATTTAATAATACAGTACATAATGGGTAAAGCTAGCATTTTGTATGAAGTTTCAAAACACACTCTCTAATCTCCCACTACATGCTACACAGTGGCAGGATCTACACTGCTGTTTTAAAGCGCTTTAAAGTGCTTTATAACAGTAGTGACAACTGTTGGGGCCCAGGACACACTCCAAAACAGTTGTCATTACTGTTATAAAGTGCTTTAAAGCAGCAGTGTAGATCCGCCCAGTGGTTCTCGCAAAAACCCAAAGTGGTGCACTTTAATAGTGCATCTCTGCACTTGCAGAAATGGCTGAGGCATCCTGTCTTGCAACATGATCTCTAAGTTCATAGTAGCTCATTGTGGCTTTTGGAAATCCAGTAAGTGTTATCCATTAGCGAACAACTTCAGTCCATAGGCAAAAGAAGTGCGGGTTGTAGGATAAATGACTGCCTTCGAAAATAACAACTTTAATATACAGAAAAATGAAACTGAACCCATAGAAAGTGGGATATCAAATTGTTTATAACAACCCCACAACTAGTTATAAAACCAGATGCCAATTTGGATTGTGAGAATATTAGGAATGCCTCCCTATCTTACTTTGAGCTTCATAGGACACACTTTACAGCCTGAGAGAAAGTGACTGCCCCAAAGTCACCCAGTGAGCTTCATGGATGGGTGGGGATTTAAACCCCCAACTATGGCTTCTCTTGGACAGGGATACCTTGACCACAGTGGTACAGGAGCAAGTAACCTCAAGACTGGATTACTGCAATGCACTCTACTTGGGTCTGTCCTTAAGGCTGCTCCGGAAGCTGAAGCTAGTGCAGAACACAGCAGCTCGGCTATTGTCGGGAGCTGCCCCTTTTCAGCATACAACTCCTTTGCTGTAGGAACTGCACTGTCTGCCTATTCACTATCAGACCAGGTTTAAGGTTTTGGTACTAGTGTACAAAGCCCCAAACAACTTGGGACCAGGATACCTGAGAGAGCACCCTCTCCCTTACCACCCTGCCTAGTCACTGAGATTGTCAGATGGCATTTTCCTGGCGATTCCACGTGGCCTGAATGGAGTCCACCAAAGAAGATCTTTCAGTATGGTGGCCCCCTTTCTTTGGAACTCTCTGCTCCTGGACATCAGGCAGGCGCCAATACTGTGTTGCTTCTGGTGCCTCCTGAAAATAGTTCTATTCAGGGAAGCATTCCTTAACTGGCAGCCATGGTTTTATTGGCATTCTGTTTTTTAAAAAGTGTAATTTTAATAGAGTGTTTTAATCTTTTTCTATTTTTGGTGTTTTATGCCCAAAATCTATTTGGGATATGGAGCACTATACAATTTTTGTAAATCAATCAATCAATCAATCAATCAATCACCCACTCTGATTCTCTAATAATGGCACTGGCCCCCATGGTTCAAAATGCTATGTCAGCCATGCAGAGATGTAAGGGAGGGTGCCTCTACAAGAGCGATTTAAAGCTCTTTCAAGTCACATTAAAAAAAATTACCTCTACAAGAGCAGAGCGCAAATCGGTGGTTGAAGTGCTTTATCTGTCCGATTATGCGCATTATCGAATGCATGTTAAATAGCGAGTTTTAATTCTCCGCAGTAGTTAAAGTGCATTATGACCATGTAAACGAGCGATTCTCCGCATTTCAACCACTTTAAAGCGTGTTTCATACTGCCGGTTATGCGCTTCACCACATGTCGTTTATAGGATTTAGGCGTAAAAGTGCTTGTGAGAAGATGCGCATAATCGGACAACCAGGCGCCAAACCGAATTCTTGTAGAGGGGGCCTAAAACAGTGTAGAATATCTTCATAGGTTGTCAACCCATCAGTCCATGGCAACATTCAACATCATACAAGTGGATGCCTCCTCACACAATAGGACTTCCTCTCCCTTGCTTCCCCCCTGCTCCCCCCAAATCTATTCTGGAGGGTCCCCCACCCCTCTGGAGCAGACTTGAGAGCACAGAGGGCTGCAGGATGGAGGGGGAATCCATTCTGCCAATGACGTCTATTTCACTGGCTGACAAACATGTTTGGATTTTACCTTATCTCACATGTTGAGATCCTTGGGTGAGGATCTGCTGCTAGCTCCACCACCATCTGAAGCATAGGGAATGCGAGGGCCTTTCCTGGTTTTGGAACTCACTGCTCTGAGAGTTTCATCAGGGTCCTTCCTTGTTCCTGATTTGGCATTTAATCTGAGTAATGACTGAAATCCCTTGGCTCTTTGATTTGTTTTCTTCTGATTGCTGCTGCTGATTTTTTATTGATTGTTCTATTGATTGTGATGCTTTACGTTACTGGATAATGGTGCTCTTTTAATGTAATAGTATTATATTTATGTGTATTGCGAACCACCTTAAAATGGCCCTTGTGGACAAAAAAGCAAAATCAAAATATTTTAGGAAGCCCCTGAACTCGGAGGCTTCTGATTATCTAATGTAGGGTGGGAGGAATGGTGGAGGTGTTGTTCACCTCCCCATCCTCCCATCCTACATTTTTTGCTAGATAGGCTTTTTTGCTTGTCTAGCAACAGTGCTTTGGAGGGGAAGGGAAGGAGGCTGGAGACGCTGCAGAACAGCTTGTATCCTGGGCTCTCCAGTCTTCTTTCCCTGCCCACTGAAATACCCCCTTTTCCCCCTCTCTGAGGTTTCTTTTCTGACTCAGACGCCAGCAAGCACGGTTCTTCCCATGGCAGCTACAAGGGGGTGGAGGAGGGGCAGATCTCTGACTCCCCTTCCACCTTGGAGGGAGGAATCTCTAGTATCCTATGGCTCCTCAGACAATATCTAGGAGCCATAAGATTCTTCTCTTAATAAATAAGTATGCTGGGTGGTCTGTCTGTTGGCTCATTGTATGGCCATATAGTAGTTAAATCATAGAACATAAATTATTTTGAGGGTAGATACACTGATGATATATGAAACCACCACATCAGAATTTCCACATCGGAATTTATCTTACATCATAACCAACCATGCAATTCTTATACATACTGTGAAGAAATGCCTTTTAGATAATGGTTATTGTTACCTAATGTTTACTTTGTGTGGTCTCTGTGAGGCAATAATGTATCTGAGCAGGCTTGAGGCTTTATTTTGTTATTATATCAAAATACTGTGTAGTTGTTGTTGAGTAACATCTTGAAGGGAAAAAGAGGTACAATAGGTTTGAATATTGTTAGATGGGGTCTGGATCAGGTATATTCACTTCTGATTGGCTGGGGATTTTAGCTAGTTGGAAGAGAGTGGTTGGGAAATCACAGTTAAAGTATGACAGTTAACAGAAGAGTCAGTGGTTGCGTTCGGACAACATAATAGTCAATGGTGGGTTAATAGTCAACTCCATGGTTGATTATTGAGGGGGTACTCCCCAAACAACATGATTATAATCAACCGTTTTGTGGACTATGGCCAGCGTTGAGTTGACTATTAGTCAACAGTGTGTTTGATTGACACTCCCCCTCCCCCCTCAGTTCTCCCACTGGTATCCCACCAGCCATTGGAGTTCTGCTGGCTGAACTAGAGCAGCAGTTGCTGCTTTGGTTGTTCTTGCCAAAGAACTGCACAGTTGTCAAAAACCGCACAACACGATAACCAATAGTTGTTCAAATAATCAATTCTGCACAGCATTGGTTATTTGCATTGGTTATTTTGGCCAAATAACCAACCGTGGTGGTGTGAAAAAGTTCTGACAGACCTGAATATTAAAGTTGTTATTTTTGAGGACAATCTGTGGTAGTCTAGGAGAGAGAAAAGGTCTGCTGGCTGGTGCATAGTGTTTTAAAAGCTCTAGGAGAAAGCTGAAGAGAAACTGAATAGCTAAGGCTTGGATATTAAGCTATTCTATCTCTGTGGGATAATCATTCATGGCTGGTTCAGATGAGGAATAGGGAGTAGGTGGCTGTTTCATGCCAAGAGGCTGCCTTAAGATCTTGCCAGATGGAGGTTATATAAGCAGGCAGTAAAAACTCAGATAAAATATCCAAGCAGCAAGCTTTGGTGTCAGAGGAAGACTTCCCAGAAGATGGACCTAGTAGTAAAGCTTTTTGACTAGGGTGCAGGTTTAGGGAATTTGGCTGAGGTAAAAGAAGTCCTTACAAGTTTGTAACAGCAATAGTGTCTCTTGAGTCCTAAAGAATTGTCACTAAGCAGTCTTTTGAAAGCTCCTAAATAAATATTAGTAATCCCTTATGTACAAAATATCCCTTTAATAAATTACTTGTTTAATAGTACATCTTGTCTCTAAAGTTGGTGCACAACTCATGCCTAAGGCTGCCTCTACAAGAGAGGTTTAAAGCTCTTTCAAGGCGCTTAAAATTTTTTACCTCTACAAGAACGGAGCGCAAATCAGGCGTAGAGGCACGTTATCTCTCCGATTATGCGCATTATCGAATGCGCGTTAAATCGCGAGTTTTATTTTGCTCCGTCCGTTAAAGCGCATTTTGACTGTGTGAATAAGCGCTTATGCACATTAACTACTTGTAAGGCGCATTTTGGACATCTGTTAACGCGCTTCGCCGCCTCTCTCCACCTCTCGTGCAGAGGGATTAGGCGTAAATGCGCTTCTGCGATTATGCGCATAATCGCCTAACCAGGCACAAAAGCGAATCCTTGTAGAGGGGACCTGTATCTCTTATATCAGCTTTAGAAAGTGTTATAGTATTGTAACAGAACTGGTGGCAGCAGAAAGGGATCAGCTTGTGGAACTCTGAGTTATAGTGGAAGAGAGTTCTTTAGGCCCAGAAATATAAGCATTTTATCTAAATAAGAAACCCCATTGCCCAGTGAAGGAGCAGTTCCCCCATAGATGGTGGCAGTGCTGGAGAGAAGATCTTCCCCAATATACACCATCTTGTGAGTAAAGCCAATTGAACTAATTGGGACTTACTTCTGGGTAAAACATACACAGGATTGAGCTGTTACATTTGCTTTGCAGAATACCCTAGTAGTACTCTGTGTTATTTTTATTTGGTATACAGGGTTCCCATGTTGTCTCCCACCCAGGCAGTGACCAGGCCATACCTGCTTAGCTTCAGCAAGGGTGCTGTATTACCTGCCCTGTTTTTACTCACTATCAGCCCATCTCTAATGTGCACTTTCTTTCTCTGGTACTCCGCTTTGTCCCAAGAGAATTGGGCTGTGTGGGAGGCACTTCTCTATACCCCGATCACACTACTGGATCACCTATTTTTAAAATATGCAACCAACCAACCAGATCACCTATTTTTTCAGTTATGCATACCCCATTCTGGGCGAGCCACATGTAGAAATGCACATAATAATAGAGCAATGTTAAAACACATAATAGTAGAACAACCCAGAGATGCCAGTCCCTCCCATTTGCCTTATTATTGCCGTTAAAATGCACATTCATGCCAACATTTGCTCATAAGGGAAGGAGAAAGGACCACCAGAGACTACTTGAAATCCTTCATTCCCCAAACCCCATGATTGACAGGCTCATGACCTCTTCCCCATGCCAATTTCCCTCCTGGCTCTCATTCCCCTGCCATTCACAAATCCCCTCTCTGCTCAAATTGCACCCCAAAGAGTGAGGGAAATACAACACCAGCAAGCAGAGGAAGACGGCCACCTACCTTTTCCTGAGTCCAGTCTGCTCTGCCTTCTCTGCCATTCACTCGTGGAGGGAGAGAGGCGATCGCCAGGGAGAGTGCCCAGGCCAGGCACAGAGATGCTGCTGCTGCTGCACCCTGGCTCCCTCTGCCTTCCCCAGCCATGCCGCTCCAGAAGCGCTTGCTCCTATCTATGTGGCAACAGAAGGCTGCCAGTTCTCGTGCTGAGCAGGATCTCTGTGTAGACGAGATGAGGCAGCTTCAGGGGCACTAGGCTGGAAGAGGAGGGAAAGGGGGCTGCGCCGGAGGAGCCTTCGGGTTGAGAGTGGCTGGAGGAGCAGGGTGCGCAGTGGGGCTGCCTGTGATTCATTCAGCAGCCTCTGCTTAATTAGCTTATTTTGCTTCTTCACAGGCTTCCTGCCTTTCTGAATAAAATGGAGAGAGAGATGTTTGTTCACATATCCACTCAATATCCAGCTTCTCCTCCTATCATTTCCTCAGGGATGTGACTTTTGGCACCACATCAACAGCATCAGGAGGACAGCACATGACTAATTCCTCAACCTTGTGCAGCAGCCACAGCAGGATGGGCTCTTCTCTTCTATATTTCCTTTTGTCTCTCTTCCGCCCCTGCCTCCGCCCCTGCCTCCCCCCCCCCCCCCCCCGCAAGTTGTGGCAGTATTGTTTTACAGAGGCTGGTGTTTTTCACTAGCAAATGAGCAGCGAGGTGCACTTTGGGACTTTTTAAAAAAAAATCCTGGAGGGAATCAAAGCACATTATTTCTTTTAATAGGATAGCATTCCAGGGTGATGATTCCCAATAGCTAGCATAAATTTACAGACCATTTTGGGGGGGGGGGGGGGGATAGGCCACTTACTTGAATTTCCTAAAGAAATCTTGTGAGTCTAACTTAGCTCCTGTATTTAAAAAAAATCTTGACATTATTGATAACATCAAGCTTCTTGCAAGAGCCTTGATAATACACCAATCTAAGGCTGCAAATTCTGGGCACACTTAACCTGGCAGTAAATCTCGCTGAACGTACTGGGTCTTACTTCCAGTGCACAGGACTGCATTGTGTTAGTAGGCTGCTTGACACCGTCCATGATACTGGCAGCCATAAGCATGGCACCTTTAAGGAACTTTAGCTTGAGTCAAGGAGATAACTTTTGACATGAACAAAGGAGATTATTTAGCAGTTTGTGTGCAAGGCTAGATCTGGTATAAACAAATCAATTGAAGTTGTATATATGCAAAAAGCTTCAAGGCAGCAATTATAGGAAACCAGCCCTGAAGTGAATCTCTGCATTGTTGCTAGGTTTTATTCTGGTTGTACTTTTATACTATGGTTTTAAGCTTTTATATTTTATATTGTGTGGTTATTTGTTTTTTATGGCTGTATTTTGTGGCTTTAATTTTTGTGAACTGACCAGAGAGCTTCTGCTATTGGGTGGTATAGAAATATAATAAATTAATGAATACTTCAAATACTTGAAAGGTTGTCACACAGAAGAGGGCCAGGATCTCTTCTTGATCAACCCAGAATGCAGGACACAGAATAATGGGCTCGAGTTACAGGAAGCCAGATTCCGGCTGGACATCAGGAAATACTTCCTGACTGTTAGAGCAGTATGACAATGGAACCAATTACCTAGGGAGGTCGTGGGCTCTCCCACCCTACAGGCATTCCAGAGGCAGCTGGACAGTCATCTGTCAGGTATGCTTTAAGGTGGATTCCTGCACTGAGCAGGGGGTTGGACTCAATGGCCTTATAGGCCCCTTCCAACTCTACTATTCTATGATTCTATGAATGAAGAAATCTTCCTCTCGATTAGACTTCGGGGTGTAAGGAAGGGAAGTCGTCTAGTTTGTAAAGGTTTGCATTCTTAGGACACAGCTTCATAGGATGGGTCACTATTTCCAAGAATCATCCACTTTTGTGTTTGTTGATTGGTCTGATAGAGAGTGATCAACCCCATTGTTTCCAGCTGAGAACAGTCATTCTCAGTACTTGAGAATCTTCCTGCAACTTCTGTGCTTTTTGTCATGATAGCCATGATGTCAAAGGTTTTGTGCAAAATGTCTAAAAACCCTGCTTTTTGTTGCACTTAGTGTGCCAGCTTGTGATCAGTTCCAGCCATAGCCTGACAAACCAGTAGGTTTTGTCTCCTCACTACTGGATGTTTTGGACTCTTGGCCAAACCACATTTTTGGCAGGAGCTTCAACCGATCTGTCTCAGAGACAGAAAAACCCTGGAGTCCCATCACCCTTGGACAAGCCCAGAAAGAATGGCCTAAATGGTGCCGGGAACTGTGGTTCTGTCCAGTGGAGGCTGGTGTGAACCATCTTGAAAAGCACCTTTAGAGTTCTGACTGGTTCTGACTGAAACCAAGAGCAGATTCACCATCCCACTGACATTGGAGCCACCAGCCTCCACTGATTCAGTCTCTCCTCCACTGCTTCTTATTTTGCCCAGATTACGTCTAGTCTGGCAGCTCAGGTCCTCCCCTCGCCACAGGAGAAGGTCTGCAGAAGCCCTTTTAAAATGGACGCATTTTCCTTCTACAGGGCCCTATCTTCAACTTCAGGAATGGGGCAGATAAATTCAGGGAGGGGTATCTTTCAACCCCTATTCTGTTTTCAGGAATTGCTTCAAGACATTGTAGCATCCCACCCTACACCCACTTTTCTATGGTGTGTGTGTGCTAACTTGGTCTATGCATAGAATTTGGTTGGAGCCTTAGCTGCCTTGTGTAACTGTCCCTGAAAGGATTGTAGCGGGCCTCCTGGTTACTTACTTGTGTTCATTCTCCATTCCTACATCAGTTGGTCAAGTCTTGTTATTGTCACTGTGTATCAGGACTAACCCAAGCACACTGCCTCTTGTTAGGACAACCTCTCTTAAGCTTTTTCCTTCTCCCCACTCTTTAATGCTGACCCCAAATCTTTCCTTTCCCTTTCCCAAGAATGTTAGGGACTCCGATATACTTAACCCCCACCTCTTTGACCTCTCACACTGACAGGCCCATCCTAGATCAGTATGGACTGTCAGTGCATGTCCACGACCTGGTTTGAGTTCAGGGACCCTTGGATTCAACCTCTAAGAGAACTAAGCTAATTCCCCAACTCTTTTGAAATGCAAGCTGGGTGTTTCCCTTCTGAGCAGTTCAATCCACTTTAAGTGGGGAAATCAGAGCAAGCAAAAAGAAGAAACCAAGGCTACCTCCACAAGGGCGCTTTAATGCTCTTTGAAGGCTCATTATAAATTTTACCTTCACACCAGCGGAGCGCAAAACGGGCGCAGAGGCACGTTATCTCCCGGATTATGCGCATTATCGAATGTGCGTTAAATAGCGACTTTTATTTTGCTCCGGCCGTTAAAGCGCATTTTCGCCGTGTGAACAAGCGATTATGCGCATTAACTACATGTAAAGCGCTTTTTGGACATCAATTAATGTGCTTCGCCGCCTCTCGCCGCCTCCCGTGCAGAGGGATTAGGAGTAAATGCGCCTCCGCGATAATGCGCATAATCCCCGAACCGGGCGCAAAAGCGCATCCTTGTGGAGGGGGCCCAAGGTGCCTGCAGGGGAAGTAGTTCTGATTCAACATCCTGTTGTGAATTTGGCTGCCTTGATCACTACTGCCAGACACCTGATGGAAGAACATTAATGTTTCGTAAGGTCTGTGGATGTTTTCTTTAATGGGTAATTCACTTGCAGGGGTAGGATCTGAGACCAGTTTTCTCAGTAATTCAATAACTCACCTTTTCTCAGTAACCCACTGCTAGTGTAACAGGGAGCTAGTGGTTCCTAAAGCAATTGGAAATGAGTGGAAATGCTCATTTCTGGAATGGAGGATGTCAGCAGCACTCATAGAAGGGAGCTCCACTGTTCTCTCCTGATCTGGAACTGAACATTTCCACTTATTTCTAGGGTTGCTTTAGGAAGTGTTAAATCTCCGTTGCACTAGTGGTGGGACCCGCTGGCACAACAGAAGGGTACTGCTCTATAATTGTTTTAATCGTTTAACTGACATCAACCTCAAGTAACAATAGGATTCCAGTAATATTCTTTTACCTTTTGGTTACTCTGTCTTATGGAAAACATGAGGGAGACCTTTTCTCCCATTTTTAGGGCCTGACAGGACAACGAAGGATAGGGATGGGCAACGTGGGGCCCTCTGTATGTTGTGGGAGAACAACTGCCATCTGCTCTGGCCATCACACAGCCAATGGTGACGGATGATGGGAGTTGCAGTCCAACAACATCTAAAAGGCCACAAGTTGCCCACCCCGATATAGAGCAATGATCAATGCTTTCTGCATTCTGATTGATCAATGCTTTCTGCATTCAGGTGACCTCTCACCCCACAACTAGATATGATGTGGAAGATCATGGTCAAGGATCTCCTGTGGATTTCTAAAATAATAGCAACAGTTTCAGAGCATTCCAATTTGTATTGGAACAATGGAGCTGGGGGAAGATGGGTAAACCTTTCTCCCTGCATTGTTTTCCCATATTAAGCCATCGTTCCCAAGCTTCAATTTGCCCTGCAGAACAAAACAAAACATACCAGTCAGGTACCATATCATTTAGGAATTGTGCTAGTATGATAGGCCAGCTCACTGGCCCTTCTTTATATAAATACAGACCCCCCCCCAAAAAAAAATCTTTGTGCAATCCAAATTTTCCAGTGAGTGTTTTTGCTTCAGATTCAGATAGTACATCTGGGGGCTGTCTTGACAACAATGCATTGGCGCTGCAAGCCCCCCAAAGCCCCGCTTGCAATCCTGTGAGGTTGTCCCCACACTAAGGAGCAAGCACAGGGGTTGCGTCCAAGGAGGAGGAGCCACTGCTTCCCCATGCACCGCCACCCTGTGCACCGTGGCTCAACTGCGCACCACCGCATGAGCTCCGCTGTGTGTCTGCACAGACTTCCACTTTTTAAAACCTTTTTCTTTTTTTACTTTGGCTTTCCTTGCCAAGCGTTTCACACCAGAGAAGCATGGAGGCATTCCAGTGGCTATTCAATTCACTGGCCTGCCCCCACCCCTGTCCAGGATGGCAACCAATCAGGGGTTGCCATCTGCCCAGCCACTCTGCCAGTGCAAGTGGTGATATGGGGCAGATGTGCCATCATCGCCTCACACCGGAGAAAAAAGTCAGGGTAAGTCCCCGACTTTTTTATTTTGGAGCTTTGGGGGAAAGCCCTGGGATGGCTCTGCAATGCTTCTGCATCGTATAAACAACATAGCACCACTGTAGATCCACCTCAGGGCTTTCCCCAAGTATAGACCCCCCCCCCCCCCAGCTGTATTCCAAGTTCCTGCTCTGGGTCCCAACCTCCTCTTCCTACATACAGTCTGACCCTGCAACATATTTTAAGACTTTTGGGATCTGATCCTGCGAAAACTTGCTTCCAGGCAGATTGTACCCAGCCAAAAAATGATAAATCTTGGGCTGAATCCAGAGTTCTCATGAGCAGAACTCCACTTATGGAATGCTCCTGCTGAAGGAAGGAGGGGGAGATGATTTTTTAGAATTCCTCCTTCTCCCTGAAGCCCCTTAAAAAGTTTCCTTGGAGGGTTGGGGACCTTCTGGAACAATGTGAGAACTGGCATTGGCTACAGGGGAAGGGAGAGGTAACCAGAAATAATCGCCCTCCTCCCTTTCTCCAGCAGGAGCATCCATTGGATCTCAGTCCTGTGGGCAAACAGAATGATCTTTTCCAAGGTCGTAAATCATGTGGTGTTCCTCCATGGATAGGGGATGTTGTGCACACTTGTGCCCCACATGTACAGGGCAACAAGAATGGTTATGGATGGGATGGAGCTAGCACACTCATCCCCTCCCCACTTCACATGTACACAGAAGCAGGTCAATCTAAAACATGTACAAAATAAGGAAAGATGAAAAGTCTGAGAAGTCTAAATAATACAGAATCCAAATACACTTAGGCATGTATTTAAATTGTATTAATTTTACCAAAGAATGAGACTTCCTCAAGAAATTATCTGTGATCAGTTATATGGGGTGGAAAATTTCCCAGAAAGCTTTCCAGTGCTTATTTTTCCATGGAAATTTTTGCATTTCATAAATTCATTAGTAAAAATAAATGTATGTCAATTGCAAATACAATTATTTAGGCAAGTGTGGCAGTTTCAAAGTTGTAATTAATGTTTCTCATGTGATCATTCCCTACGTACATATATGTCATTGAAATACATACGTGTCTCAGAATGAAATCAAATGAAAAAACAGTGAGAGTGAAACCAAAAATACTTCAGCAAACTCTATTGAAATAGATGAGTGGTTGGCAGCATATCATATACATTTTCACACTGCTTTGGAAACTCATAAGGTTCTGCACTTACAGGGCAGATCTGCTAGGATTGTGCCCTATGTGTGCTTTAATTTCTCCGCTCAAATATTTCAGGTCAAATCCTTGTAGTGAACTGAGTCAAAACATTAACATTGGGTAGTTTCTTAGATTTGTTCTTTACTAAATACAATATAATAAACATGCTAAATTAGGAACATTATCAGATGGGGGGGAAATTACAGTTTCCTACTTTCGCTCCTCTGCCCCTGCTCCTGACCCACAATACTTCCTCTTTCTTCCAGGAGAAGAAAGAGGAAGTAAACAAAGACCACACTGCTCATTCAGGGGCCATTTGTATTGCACTGCTTTTCCTACACTGAGCAGGAAACAGCTGCACGTTCTGTTCCCCCCAAGTTGGATTTTGGGGGTTCTGTTTTGTGACAGAAAGAAGGCAAGAAGAGCTGGAGGTGTGCAGGAGGCAGACGGTGTCATCTGAAGGGTGCATGAAAAACCGTGAGTGGGCAGAACGGAGCATGTGATAAAACACTCGTCTGATGAACTCCGTGATCTCTCTAGGGCAGGGGTGGGTAACTTGTGACCCTCCATATATTTTGACCTATGGCTCCCATGAGCTTTGGCCAGCATAGCCAATGGTGAGGGATGATGAGAGTTGAAGGTCAAAAGATCTAGAGGGCCACAGAACATTTTCTGATGCTTTGTAATAAAGTAGGGACATAGGGTGTTTCTCTCTCTCTCTCTCTCTCTATCTCTCTCTCTTTTTACGCTGTTATGTATTATCTGGTCTTAATTAGTTGTTCATCGTGGTTTTAACTATATTTGTCAAATTGTTTTTTGTACCATGGGTGCCTTAGAAGGGGGTAAATTGTATCTACAGCTGTGGGATATCTCTTTAAAGTTTCCTTCTCTCTCTACTTTAGGGTGACCAGATAAAATCCAGGTCAGGGCTCATGTAACTTTAACAGTTGTAGAGCAAAGGGAATTTCAACAGGTGTCATTTGTATGCAATTAGTTCCTGGTGAAATTCCCTCTTCATCACAACTGTTGAAGTAGCAGGGGCCCTGCCTTCTTTTGTATAAGGTCACTCTAGTATAGTGCCTGCACCTTTAAGTGTTGTGATGAAGAGGGAATTTCACCAGGAACTAATTGCATACAAATGACACCGGCTGAAATTCCCTTTTCTCTACAACTGTTAAAGTTACATGAGCCCTGACCTGGATTTTATCTGGTCAGCCTACTCTACTTTGAAAATACAGTTGGTATTAATGATTATTACTAGGCTGACTGGCCATATAAACTGAGCTTCCTTTAAGACTCCTTATCCTATGGCTTTTTGTTACATGGTATGCTACAATTGAGGCTTGACTGGAATTGAAATGTTTTATTGGTAGTAGTCTTTACTTGTTTATCAATATGTGTGTACAATGTCATAATTGGAATTTTTATTATGAATTTCAGTGTGTATACTGATCATTTTACTTAAGAAAGATATAAAGCAGTCAGCCCTGTTTAATAAAATTCTCATGTGCATACAAGTCTAGGTAGGTGTAAAGATTATGTGTTCTATATACAAAAAATCTCTTCCCTTTATCTTTCTAAGGCACTAATGAATACTGTTTGTATTTCCATGTCTTTATATGCCAGATGTTTAGCTACTGAAGAAGACTTTCTGATTGAAATGCATATGGGCACTTGAAAGAAAGCACTATTTTAGTATTTCATTGGATATAAAATTTGGAACCACAAGTGTTCCTATGTAAAAAATACTGTTATTTTAATTTATTTGTTTTGTATTGTATTAAATTTTGTACATCTTATTGCCCTTAACTTTGTTTTTATTGTTAGCTTGTATTCTGTTAAGGATAGAACCTTTTTGTGTGTGTGTTCCCATGAGCTCTAGCTAGCGAGCTAATGATGAGGGATGATGACAGCTGAAGGTCAAAAGATCTAGAGGGCTATAGAACATTTTCTCATGTTACTCAAAAATGTTCCTATGCAAATTAACCTATGCATATTAACCTAATTTGTATTGGGGAACTTTATCATGAAAAAATTCCAGAAAATTTGCAAATTCAATTTTTTTTGGAAAAGCCACATTAACTGTCTGTGATATGATAAAAGGTAGATTGGAAAATTTGTTATTCTTTATAATAGGTATAAGCCACTAAAATAAATCTGAACTGTAAGGGAAGTATCTTAATTATTTTGAGTAGGGATTCAAAATAGAAAAGAAAGAAAAAAACATTATTATTTCCAATGGTTTTCTTAGAATAGTGCCATACCACACATTCATTTTTAAAATGCCTTAGTCAATTATTGATCAAGATAATGTTACAGTGCCACCTGATGGCTACTGGAAAAAAAAACTTTGACAAGTGTTTTATATAAAATGCGAAAATATTTATTAGGACAATTTCCAGAAGGTTACCAGGTTATTCTTCTTATAGCAAAAACAACAGAATCTTGCGGCATCTTTAAAATGATCTCATTTACTCTGGTGTAAGTTTTCGTGGACACTGTCTACTTCATCAGATGCAACTGATGAATTGGACAATGTCCATGAAAGCTTATGCCAAAATAAAATTTTAGTTTTCAAGATGTTACAAGATGCATTGTTTATTAGACCAACTTAAACATCAACTAATATGTGCAAGCGTTCAAGATTTCCAAATCTTTTCATCAAGCAAGGTCTTACAAAAAGCAAGTTGGGGGAAGGGGAATAGGAGTTGGGGGAAATGACTGACTTGATATTGAAGTCTGCACTGTCAGAGTCTTAAGACGAAATGGGGGAGGAGAGAGTTGCAGGAATTAAAATTAGGCTTTATGAGGTGATATGATGATTTCAGGTTGCACTTGGGACTGTCCCTATGACTGCTAGTAACAAGAAACGAGTAACGGTTGATTCCCTATTTTGATAAGATAAAGTCGAACCCTTATTCGGAACTGTCTCCATCCTTAGCTGAAACACACAGCTTCCTTGACAGATGGGAAAACAGACGTGGAGAGAACTAGACAGTTGTTATATTAGCAAGGTTGGAGATAATTTTAGATCGGGGTGTGCAACCTGTGGTTCAGATCTCTGGCAACTGGCAAGAGCAATCTGTCCCTTCAATGGCAGCCCACTGCATGCGAAGGAAAAAGAACAGAGAAAAGGAGACGCCAGAAAGAGAAAAGAGCTGACCCAGGGCTTGTCTATATGCCCTGTTTAGCTTGTTCTGGCTGCACAGTGGCACTGCATTGTTTATATGATGCAGCCCCCAACTTGCAGCCACATCGGGTGTCTCCCCCAAAACTGTGCTTTTTCACAGTGTTGATTTACCATTATTTTTAAAGTTGCTCCAAGGTCACCACGTTCTTTCCTCCATCTATGAGTGGTGACCTAGGTCCAGGTTGAGCCAGTGGGTGTTCCTGGAAACAGATCGAAACCCTGGATAGATCTGAGTAAGCAAGAGGAGGCACGGCAGCAAGCAGGGGGTGGGCTCGATGAGCTGAATGACTGCCGGTGCTGCGGCTTTTCCGGCTGGATAGCCCACACTCCGTCCTGCTATGGGATTTATCATTCCCACCCTGCAGCTGCGATGCTATGGGGTTTTGTGGGAACCAAGCAACAAAGCATCGTTGTAAAGACATCGCCTCCAATCACTTTTGGCTGCTGGCATGTAGCTCTGCAAGAGTACCCATGAGGAAATGCAGCCCTTGACAGAAAAAAGGTTGTCCAGCCTGTTTTAGATGGTTTACAAAGTTAAAAAGTCAGGGGAAGCCAAATTGGGTAGTTTGACCAAGTAGTTTGAAGGGATGAACCTTCAACGAAGAAAGTCCAAGGGTCAGGTGTATAAAATATTCTTCCTCCAGTGTAAGATTTTGCTATTGAATGGCATAATTTGGTATTCCCCACATCACACAAAAAGCAGAGGTCTAATTAAATTTATTCTCAGTTACAAACTGCATCTTAGTTCAGTCACTGTTGAATATTCTGTTATCCTTCTCTGTAGGTGTAGCCAAGGCTACAGAAAGGTCATGAGTGGTTCCATCACACCAGACTATCATATGTAACATTGCGGAAGATTCCAAGTCAGATGTTCCACAAAAGAATGGTGTGGCAGGAGCAGTCCCGCCTTTCTGGTCTGGGCAATGTTACCGGCTGTGCACCCCAAGATCATATCTGGATGACTAGTGCTTCTAGAAATGAGTTGCTCTATGTCAAGATCAGAACTGCCCTGACATCAGTGAGGGAGGAAGGCAGGCAACTCTCGTGGGTGTAATCCTACTGTCATCAGGTCAGCTGCCTGAGGGAAGAACATACTGGAAGGAGCAACCCTGCTCTCCTGGCCAGGACACTATCTGATCTGTTCCCAAATTTGTTCTTCAGTGGGAGGAATAGGTACTTCCAGGTGAAGGAGTGTGCTCTTTTGTTCCTGGGTGAAGATCTACATGTGAAAACCCACCCCAGCTGAGATTGAAAGCAACTTGATAGCGAAAGATAATTGATACCACTCTTTACTACTGGCCACTGTGTGAACAGAGTGCTGGACTAGATGGACCCTTGGTGTGATCCAGCATGGCATTTCTTACATTCTTACCATGTAAACCACTTTGAGAGCTTTTTGCTGGAAAATGGCATAGAAAGAAAGGAGGAAAGAAAGAAAGGCATATGTGCAGTTCTAAACGACACGTTTGCAGCATAGTCCTCTGCATGTCTATTCAAAAAAAAGTCCCATAGAGTGCAATGAGACTTGCTCCTATGTAAGAACATATAAGACTGCAGCCTCAGGGTACAAAATAGATGAGGTATCTAAAATTAAGTGACATGATACAGCTAAAGGCCTGACCTCCCATTATGTAGAGTGAGGCAGCTGCCTCATGCAGCTGATTTTGGATGTCATGAAAGGGGAGCATATTTTTAGTTATTTTGGGTGCAATCCTATGCATGTTTAGACCGTAAAAGTCTTACAACCCCTCTCATGTTCCAGCCAGCATGGAATGCTAGGAATTGTAGGCTCTTTTTTCCATCTAGACATGCATGGGATTATGCCTTTAATGTATTATTGTTGTAAAGGGAGAGCGGGATTGTGGGGTTTTCTGTCTCAAGTGCCAAAACAATTTGGCTGGCTTTGGATATCATGGCTATGCACCTTGATGTCTTGGGCCAACCTTGATAAGTGTTTCTACATCCCATTGATGTCAACGAAAGAGTTAAGCATATGCAGGGACAGTTTCCCAATTAAAATCAACAGGATCTAAAAGTATTTTACAAAGACTATTTTTTGCAAATATGTTTCTTACACCATGTCATTGAATTACATGGTGGGAAGTCATAATTTATTAACTTCCTTCTTTTTTCTATGAACTGAGACTATGCAGAGAGAACCTTTCAGTTTCAAGTAGACAAGAGTTCTACAGGAAACCTCAAACCACTCCAGTGTCTTATCAGGAAGTGATAATATATTTTGCCACAAGCAAATATAATAGAAAAGAGATTCTAGTTTTAGAAAACAAAATATTGTACTAGACTGGATACCAAAAGATGCATTGATGAAATATATATTTTTATTTATAGTGTCTCAGATCCCAAGATAAATTAACTTAAGGAAGCGCATGGAAAGAAAGTTTCCTGTCCTCCTTCCCCCACCCCCTGCAACCATCTGTGATCCCTTAAAAGCCTCTCTTGGAGGGGGACCACTCCTGAACAATGTGGGATAGAGTGCCAGAGACCACTGGGGAGCAGCAGATCACCCCAAATTAGGCTTGGGCCTTAACATAAGTTTGCGATACTTAAGGAAGTTCACAGAAAGAAAGTTTCCTGTACCCCATCCCATGTTGTTTGCGAGAGCCCCTCCCACCCCTCTGGATAAGAGGGCTGGCCTACCCATGAAGCAGGGTGAGGCACCTGCAGCAGAGGGCATAACAGGAGAAGCAGCAAATTGCACTACCAGCACTACCTCTTCCCCGCAGCTCCAGTGTGGGTGCTCTAGAAATCCCCACCAGCTACTCTCCCACTATGGCATTTGTCACAGCAAGAGAGCGGCCAGTGGGGCTCTCTGGAGCAGTTGCTCCCCCCTCTGCTTCCCTTGGTTAGAGCTGCACAGCCAGAAGTGGCTGCAGGGCTCGCATCTGGGTCTTGCAAGAGGGTTGAGTTCTCACAAGTGCCAGGTGGCTGCTGCTTCCAACTGCGCAGCTCTCCACAGAGCTGATGCAATAGCATCAAAGTGGACAGGGGAAGAGGGGTGTGACGTGCCGGCAAGGGGCACAATGTGATAGTGGCAGCAGGGGAAGGGGCACAATGTGACACCGCATGTTCTTTCCTGCTTCAGGTGGCAAGAGAGCTCACACTGGGGCTGGTTGCAAATAACTAGTGGGTGAAGGAGGGGACCTGAAATTTCCATTCTGTGAACTTCCTTTAACTTAGGATCTATTTCCCCACCCCAGGACAGATTTCTGTATTTATCTCCCACACCCCACCCTTGATTCCACGTTTCACCTTCTCCTCAAAGGCTTTTAATACACTCAAGCAAATAATATATTTAATAATATCACATCTATGGTCAAGAGTCTAGTAATGGTCCTAGCTATTTTGTTCTGTTATGGCTTGCTCATGCATTCATTCATTTAAATGTATTAGGCTGTAATCCTGTACCCATTTACCAGCCAGTAAGTTCAATAGGAATTACTTTTGAGCAGAAATGGATAGGATTGCACTGACATTAGCTTTCCTGCAAAGCTACATTGAGAGCTGCACACAACAGGTGTGATTGTAATTGCACACTAAATAAAAACAATATAATCAAAACAGATCCAAATCAATATTACTTAGGATCTTGCATACGGGGACAAGCACTGTGGGATTCTAATGGGAAATAGTAATATGGGTGCTTTCAGACAGAGCGCTCCTAGAGCTACCAATTAGAGGGCCTTGCGTAGCTATTTTGTCTTTTCTTCCTTAACAGATTTTCTGCAGTAAGAAAGAACTAGTGAGAAAACATGGTTGGTTATATGTTGTCACTTGGAGCCCTGGTAAAATTCCATGAAAGAGGCAGGGTGACGACAGGCTAAAAGTCTCATCTGGAAGCACTCTATATTAAGTGCTATGTGGACCTGTACTTTCACTTCCAGCTGATTGAGGAAGAACAATCCCACAGGAACACCAAAGGGCTCTAGTGTAAGAGCAACCTCAGACCTATTTCATACTTAGCAACCAATGAACACATCTAACACTAGCGAATGGAGCAAAGTCTGGCATGGTTGTCAAGTGGGGGGGGGGTAAAAGAACCCTCAGTCAGGCCCTACCATTAGGCAGACTTAGGCAATTGCTTCAGGCAGCAGATACTGGGGTGGGTGCAGCGCAGTAGCAACCCCCCCCCCCCCAGCCATTCCCCTCTGTAGGAGAACAGACTTTATGTGTCACATGGTCTGTCTTGCATCCTTTAAGCTAGCCTGCTGTGTTCAGGTGTGGCGGAGGACACTGTCCCATTAGCAGTATTGAAGTAAAACCAATTGTCAGTCCAGTTCATTTTTATATTTTCCCTTTGCCTGGAGCAGCAAAAAGTTTGGGATTGGTCCTGCCCTTAACTTTGTCTCAAGTGATTGAGATTCATAATACGGGGGAAAGCATCAAAGAGGTGGGAGCCATGTTAGGGGCTAAACTAAGGGCACAATCCCATTGGGATTTGTCAGCCTGTGAACACGGAGCCTGATGGGCAACCTATGCAGGGCGCGAGGAGAGCGGAGGCATTTTTGCTAGACAGGCTCCCCGTCCACAGAACTACCCTTTTCCCCTCTTCTCTGAAGTTATTTTTGCAATCATAATAGAATTGATTTCGACTGGGATTTCAGTAAAACCAGCAATCTCTCTGAATGTGGCATCATGGCAGTTTCTAAAAATATTAATTTCGTAAATTTAAAAAAAGTTTGGGAAGAGAGAAGGGAATCACAGAGGGGAAAAAACAAGCTCTATCAGAAAATCGTGAACTGGCAAAGATCATGAATGCATAAAAAATAGAATACATTAGCAACCCACAATTCACTTAAGTGCAAAGCATGCAAATAGAATGTGCAACAACTTAGAAATGCAAATGGAATACAGAATAGCATGCAAATCATATACGAACAGCACTGCCAAACTTTTAGCCCAAGGTTTCCTGCCGCACCCCCCTCAACCTGTCACACTAAATAGTAGGCACAGATTGCCAGTTGCATGGAATTTAATCAATGGGTTCAAAGTAGTCCAGATTCCCATTTTTATTGTCTAGCCCAATACACTCTCCTTCAACTTGCGCAAACTCTCCAGAGTTTCAGGCAAAGGTATTTCCCAGTCCTGTTCACTGAGATCCTTTTAACTGGAAATGCCAGGTGATGAACCTGGAGTCTCCTGCATACCAGCACTGCTCTATTACTGACCAATGGATCGTCCAATAACTCACCAGCAGGTCATCAATAGGGTGGAAAATTGATACCTGTTGAGCTAATAATATGGAACTCGGAATCCATAATCTAACAGATGAGGGCTGCCTCTACAAGAGGCATTTAAAGCTCTTTCAACGCGCATTAAAAATTTTACCTCTACAAGAACGGAGCGCAAATCGGGCGTAGAGGTGCGTTTTCTCTCCGATTATGCGCATTATTGAATGCGCGTTAAATAGCGAGTTTTATTTTGTTCCGGCCATTAAAGCGCATTTTGACTATGTGAACAAGCGATTCTCCGCATTAACTACTTGTAAAGCGCATTTGAAACAACCGGTAAGGTCACCAGTTGAGTGCTCAATTACCTCCTGCATACAAGCATTTACGATAAAGCGCTTGAGCGATTATGTGCATAATTGGCTAACCAGGCATCAAACGGAATCCATCTAGAGGGGTCGAGGTCTCCATTTGTGCAGAATTTAAAACCGACCTGATATAAATTGCCACAGATAGAGCAAGTTCAAAAGTGCTGGAAATTGACACATTTGTACTTTTTAATTTTAGGCTGCAGTTTGGCATATCATATATTTCTTTCAAATTCTGGGGGAAACTACTGATGTACTTTATTCAGTCTTGTCAACAAGCTCAGCTTTTCATTGGTTTGGTGAAATTCTGAGCAGTGGTATAAAATGTATGTTTTTCTGGCCATGAAAGCCCATGGCAGCAGCTGTGCACATGCTTAATTTGACTCTGAAGCTAGAATGCTGCCCAGGATTGAATTCCACTATTTCTGTCACCATTCTTATAGTGGGGGAGGAGTAGCAGGGAATTGTCCATTGAGATAAAAATGAGGCAGTTTTGAAGGCTGAGAGAATCACTCTCACTGATTGATAGATCACAATGAACAGAAGGAGAAAAAGGGAGGGAACTATGCTGGAATCCTGTACAGGCTTACTCAGAGGGGCTATCTTCAAGGCGCCGCGTTGCCTCTGCTTACCTACTAAACCCTGCAGTTTCGCTGCTGCAGGGTGGTGGCGGGTAAACTTGATGGTAGGAGGCAACATGGCCTTTCCAGCGGCCATCCGGCTTGCCGGGCTCATCCCCTGCCCAGCTTCCGGTGACCAATCAAGGGCCGTCATCTGTCCCAGAACGCCCCCAGCTCGACACCAGGAATGAGGTAACCATGGCAGAAAGGCCATGGTGACCTCGCTTTGAAGAAAAAGGTCAGGGTAAATCCCTGACTTTGTAGTGTGGAGCTTCATGTAGAATAGGGTGACCAGATTTTGGAAACAAAATCCAGGTCCAAAATGGCCGCTCAAAGGGGGCATGCGGCACCCACGAGATTGTGTTGGGACTTCAAGTCCCATCATCCCCAGCAACATGCCCAAACCGCCCCAGTTAGACTACAACCCCCATCATCCTTCGAGATGATGGTATCTGGAGCCCTACACCATCTTTTAGAGTGGGGCATCAGGCTGCCCAAGGAGCAAAAAGCTTCCACCACAGCGCGCGTGCGCTCGCTCCCCCTCCTGCCTTCCTCCAGGCCGAGCTGAGCAGTTTCTAGTCCTGCGCGGTCGCGCTGGCCTAGAGGAAGCCCTGGATCGCCCGGGGGAGGGGCTGGAGGAAGTGTGCCAAGGAGGGGCGCCTGTCTGCCTCACCCGCCCAGGGGGAAGTTTCCTTGGCACTGCCCCAAGCGCGCCGGCTCCAGGGCTGGTTTGAGGGGGATGATGATGGGACACCTGAGCTGGGCGCCCTCACTTCCTCCTGTGAGGCAACATGGAGCAGCAGCAGCGGCGCGAGCGAGTGAGTGACATGAGCCCAGGTGGGTGTCGCCCGCGAGGGACTTGGTGCAGAGGTGCTTTGAACAGGGAGGAGGGGGAGCGAGCGAGCGAGCGCTGTGGTGGAAGCTTTTTGCTCCTTGGGCAGCCTGATGCCCAGCTCTAAAAGATGGTGTAGGGCTCCAGATTGAGCCGACTGTTTCCTTGGAGGTTTGCCCCTGGGGCCCGGTTGGCCTGGATCGCCCCAGTTTTCCCAGTTAGGACCGGGAAACCCCTGGCGATCTGGTCACCCTAATTAAAAGCCCCACAGTGGCTGCAAATCAGGGCTATGTTGTATAACTGGTGCAGTGCTGATTCATAGCCATTGCGGGGCTTAGAAGAACATATAGACAGCCCCAGTGGTAAGTGTGCATTCTTGTCTATTTCCCAGTGAGAATACTTCTTCTATAAGGCCTTTCCTATGGCAGGCAACACCTTCTGCCACACCCATTCAGTACCACTGCCACTGGAACCTTATTTATTTATTTATTTATTTATTTATTTTATTTATTTCATTTCTAACCCGCCTCTCCATCTAGATCGAGGCGGGGAACAACACTAAATATAAATATAAAAACAATAAAATAGATAAACCATTAAAACAGATAAAAACAAATACATTATTAAAAACACCTTTACCTCAGGTCCAATGCACTTAATCCTCAAGCTATGAAGACACACTGGCCTTTTACTCTGACAACAGAGTAGTTATTTTTATTATTATTGACTTATGAAGTTGAACAGTAAGGCCCTTTCTACACCTAAGGGTGTAGAGGGAGAGAGCGGGCGATCCCAGACTTACCTGCTTCCAGGATCATCCTCCAGGATACAAACAAATGGTGGGCGCCATTTTTTTTAAAGCTACAGAGAGTAGCGGGAGCGCAGCAGAAAAGGTAGGGAATTGCTCCCCCCCCCCATGGGCACAGAGCCACCCTGCACGGCTCTGTGCCCATTTCACATCCTGGGATGGTGGGAAAACCGGGATATCCCTGGTTTTCCCGCTATCCCAGGGTTTCCCCTAATATCTCTCTCTCTCTCTCTCTCTCTCTCTCTCTCTCTCTCTCTCCCCATCCCTATCTCTTTACAAACCCTATCTCCCTCTTCCCACAAGCCCTGTCTGCTCTCCACACATGCAGCACTTCACCCCACCACACTCACTCAGCCAATTACCTCACATATGCAAATACACCATGCATCCTGTCATTCATCTCACTCTTACTCTAGATATACTCACCATAAAACACAGTCATAACAGAAACCCACAGATGTAACCACAAATTCATAACATATGTACATATAGTGTCACAGCAAGCTATTCTGAACATACAAGGACATATCATTCATTTGTACACAATCACTCAGTTAATGACTTGTTTGTGGTTTTGTGTGTATATGTTTCAGAATATTGTGATAATACATTTCCTTTTTAAAAACCAGGGAAATTTAATGATAATAAACCCTACTGGCATAAGATGAGAGTTAAGTTTATTGCACATTGAGCTCCATCAGACGAACATTTTATTGCACACTCATTACTGGGCACTCACAGATTTTCATGGGTCCCTCTCATGATGTTTTCTGCCTCCCATGCACCTCTCGCCCCTTCTTGCCTTCTTCGCACCACAAAAAACCACCCCAGTGAGTCTGACTTAAAATAAAGACAGATGTTGCTGCTATCTCCTGCTGTGTCCGAGAAGCACCACAATAAAAAATGTCCACTGAATGGGTCACGTGCACATTGTTTACTTCCTCTTTCAAGAGAGGAAGTAATGAGGGACAAACGTGTGGGCGGAGAAGTGATGGTAAGCAAATGCGATTTCCCTGTGTGATGATGCTCATTGACCTCCATCACACCTAATTCCCCCCCAGTTTGCCTCCATGTTTTTTTACCTCTGATGCAGAAGTGCATCAAGCTTATGATCCCTTTCACCTGAAGAACTGCTCTTTCTCTCCTTTACTCGTTTGCTCTTCCACTCCACTCCACTCCACTCCACCCCACCCCTTCTCTTTCTCCCTCCAGTCAGGTCCTGGCAGATGTGTACTTCAACCAAACTGCCTTTCTCCCAGGCAAAAATGGAACGACCCTTTAGTCTGGATCTTTGGGGGCATTGAGGGAGTACAATCCTGTCTCTGCAGAGATTCAGGCATTGTATGATGTTTAAAAAAATGCTTTCGAGCCTGGGATGCAAGGGTTTTGGTTTTATATTGAGGCTTGGAGTCAGCTGCTGGGAGAGATCGCTTTTCCCTGCCAGGGAAAAGTACCCAGTTCCTTTAAAACTACACGGAGAATTAGGGCATGGTTATGCTGACCATATGAAAAGGAGGACAGGGCTCATATAACTTTAACAGTTGTAGAGAAAAGGGAATTTCAACAGGTGTCATTTGTATGCAATTAGTTCCTGGTGAAATTCCCTCTTCATCACAACAGTTAAAGTTGCAGGGGCCCTGCCTTTTTTTGTATATGGTGACTCTAGTATAGTGCCTGCACCTTTAACTGTTGTGATGAAGAGGGAATTTCACCAGGAACTAATTGCATACAAAGACACCTGTTGAAATTCCCTTTTCTCTACAACTGTTAAAGTTACAGGAGTTCTGTCCTCCTTTTCATATGGTCAGCCTAGGCATGGTAAAAGCACTTAGGGAAAATAATCCAGACTTTTAGCATTCTAGGAAAACACAGAAAAGGCTGGGGAAGAGGCGGGGTGTCAGCAGGACAGGCATGGCATCATGGCTGCCTCTACAAGAGGCATTTAAAGCTCTTTCAAGGCGCATTAAAAAAATTACCTCTACAAGAACGGAGCGCAAATCGGGCGTAGAGGCGCGCTATCCCTCCGATTATGCGCATTATCGAATGTGCATTAAACAGCGAGTTTTATTTTGCTCCGCCCGTTAAAGCGCATTTTGACTATGTGAACAAGTGCTTATGCGCATTAACTACTTGTAAAGTGCATTTTGGTCATCCGTTAATGCGCTTCGCCGCCTCTCGCCGCCTCTCGTGCAGAGGTATTGGGCGTAAATGCGCTTCCGCAATTATGCGCATAATCGCCTAACCAGGCGCAAAAGCAAATCCTTGTAGAGGGGACCCATGTGAATACCATGTTGCAAATCCGCACCCCACGCCTGGAGAGAATGCACTAAATCACTGATGTGATGGAGCTCATTGTCTCAAGCTCCACAATGCCAGGAAATTGGAAGCTAAGGCTGATGCCTTAACAGATGTGCCCAGTGATCACAAACTGTTTTTGTTTACAAGCAACACATAGGCATGGGTCACCTCACAGAATGATTCCTCTAGCAATATAGTAAGGCTCAGATGCTTCATAAGGCAATATATGGCCAGTGGGTAATCATTTCTGGTCCCAGGGACTCCACTCTTCCCATCTGGATTTGGGCCTGAAAGACCTAGCAAAACTGTGGGTGAATGGTAGGTAAATTGTAAGAAAGCACAATTTGTGACACTGGATAGCATCATTACTGATGAATACGGGTGGCTGCTAAGGCATCAGGCTTAGCTTCCAGTTTCCTGGTTTTGTGGAGCTTGAGCCAACATGAGATAGCCTGAAATCTGGTTTTAATCTGGCAGGTGCTTTTTTTAAATTTTATCATTTTGTTATTGTCTTTGGCTAAAGAAAACAGTTTTTGAATGATTTAAATTAGCTTGCTTACACCATAAATTAGTTTGGATTCAGTGTCCCAAAACACAGGATTTCAGTAATATTGTAGAGTGTAATCACATGCAGGAGCCCTGCATTTACATGGCTATGTGTGCAACTATATATAGATGATCAAATCAAAAGCTGCATTGAGATTTAATAGTCAAAACAAAATGACTCCTCTGCTTTAAAAATGTAGAATCATAGAAGGGCCTAACAAAAGCTTCCCAAACGGATGTTGGTGTTATTTTACAGGCTATTAATAATGATTTTACCTAATCTACCCTCTGTTCTAATCTATGAAAAAGCAGCTAGTATGGCTAAGCCTCAAGGCAACAAATTAAAGAAGCATTGAATCTATTGGATGTTACATAGCTTAGCTTTGTAAAGAAGCTTAATTGTTGCCCAAAAATGGTTCCGGTTATATCCAATAGCCATCTGTTATTGCTCATAAACTGATACATATTTGAAGGGCTGAAAAAGATTATCTGTATACAAGAGAGCTTGCTTCACTTAAAGTGAATACAGCTCTGTCTTTAAAACTGTTTATACAACCGACCCTCAATGATGTTCAGAAAGGTGGTGTGTGGGAGCTCCACTCGATGAAACAATGATTGCTCTGAACTATCTAGCACAACACTTCAGCAGCAACAAGAACATCTATTCATTGTAGATCCATCATAAATAATCCTAGGAGGTATTAACTTTTCAAATGTGCAAAGCAATATGCCTCTACAAATTTTATTTAAAACATATCAAAATTTCAACAGCTCAGTGATACATTCTAAGCAGTAAGCACATCATCTGGCTGTACATTTGCAAATAGCTTTGTAACATTTTAAGAAGGGAGACAGAGAAGGGAAAGGATTTTTCTTTTTTAGGAATCATTTTTTTAAATTAAAAAAATGTTCTTACTACATTGCAAAAAATGAAATAAAATAAAATATTTTATTTATTTATTTTATTACATTTGTATACCGCCCCATAGCCAAAGCTCTCTGGGCGGTTTACATAAGATTAAAACAATTAAAAACAATATACTAAAATTAAAACAGCAAAAACATACAATATACACATAATATACACATACATTTAAAACCACTGTAATAACTTTAAAAAGCTATAAACCTAAAAACAAAACAAACCCAGGCTCATCAGATATTGCTTAATGCCTGAGAGAAGAGGAAAGTCTTGATCTGGCGCTGAAAAGATAACAATGTTGGCGCCAGGCGGGCCTCGTCAGGGAGATCGTTCCACAATTGGGGGGCCACCACAGAGAAGGCCCTCTCCCTTGTTGGTGACCTCCGAGCTTCCCTCGGAGTAGGCACTCGGAGGAGGGCCTTAGATGTTGAACGTAGTGTTCGGGTAGGTTCATGTCGAGAAAGGCGTTCCGTCAGGTATTGTGGTCCCAAGCTGTGTAAGGCTTTATAGGTTAAAACCAGCACCTTGAATAGGTCTTGGAAACATACAGGCAGCCAATGCAAGGGGGCAGAGTAGGTCTTATATGCTCGAACTGTCTGGTCCCAGTTATCAATCTGGCCACTGCATTTTGTACAAGCTGCAGCTTCCGAACCACCTTCAAAGGCAGCCCCACGTAGAGTGCATTGCAGTAATCTAACTTGGAGGTTACCAGAGCATGGACAACTGAAGCCAGGTTATCCCTGTCCAGATATGAGTGTAGCTGGGCCACCAACCGAAGTTGGTAGAAGGCATTCCATGCTACTGAGGCCACCTGAGCCTCAAGTGACAGAGATGGTTCTAGGAGAACCCCCAAGCTACGAACCCGCTCCTTCAAGGGGAGTGCAACCCTATCCAGAACAGGTTGAACACCCTCCATCCGGTCAGCGGAACCACCCACTAACAGCGTCTCAGTCTTGTCTGGATTGAGTTTCAGTTTATTAGCCCTCAACCAGTCCATTGTCGCAGCCAGGCACTGGTTCAGCACATCCACAGCCTCACCTGATGAAGATGAAAAGGAGAAATAGAGCTGCATGTCATCAGCGTACTGATGACAACGCACTCCAAAACTCCGGATGACTGCACTCAGCGGTTTCATGTAGATGTTGAACAGCATGGGAGACAAGACTGACCCCTGTGGAACCCCATACTGGAAAATCCACGGGGCCGAGCAATGTTCCCCAAGTACCACCTTCTGGAGCCGACCCGCCAAGTAGGAGCGGAACC
Organism: Anniella stebbinsi; assembly: GCA_029215795.1. Lineage (NCBI taxonomy): Eukaryota > Metazoa > Chordata > Lepidosauria > Squamata > Anniellidae > Anniella > Anniella stebbinsi. The sequence goes on from JARDYH010000003.1 coordinate 221,804,454, forward strand.
ACTGCAATGCAGTGCCTTCCATTCCCAACTCAGCCAGTCGTCCCAGAAGGATACCATGGTCGATGGTATCGAAAGCCACTGAGAGATCAAGGAGAATCAACAGAGTCACACTCCCCCTGTCTTTCTCCTGACATAGGTCATCATACAGGGCGACCAAGGCTGTTTCCGTACCAAAGCCAGGCCTGAAACTCGACTGAAATGGATCCAGAGAATCGGTCTCATCCAAGAGTGCCTGGAGCTGGCTCGCAAGGTCCTGCTCCAGGACCTTGCCCAGGAATGGAACATTTGCTACTGGCCTGTAGTTATTAAGATTTTCAGGGTCCAAGGAAGATTTCTTTAGGAGTGGTCTCACTGCCCCCTCTTTTAGGAGGCCTGGGACCACTCCCTCTTGCAAAGAGACATTCATCACTTCCCTGGCTCAGCCAGTTGTTCCATCCCTGCTAGCTTTTATTAGCCAAGAGGGGCAAGGATCCAATATGGAGGTGGTTGCATGAACCTGTCCAAGCACCTTGTCAACATCCTCGAGCTGTACCAACTGAAACTCTTCCAAAAAAACAGGACAAGCCTTTATTACAAAATTAGCTTACGGTGCAATCCTATGCATGTCTACTCAGAAATAAAACTCATTATTTTCAGTGGAACTTACTCCCAGGTACCTGTGTATAGGATTGCAGCTAAGGGCACAATCCTATGCATGTTTATAAAGTAAAATGTGCTACAACTCCCAGCATGTCCCAGCCACCTATGACTTTTTTCTGTCAAACATGCATAGGATTGCGCCCTAAATGAGAAGAAAAATTAGATTGCACAAGAACATTAACTCAAGTTATTGGTTGCTTCACCCCAACTAACCATAACCACCACTTCTTTCATTTATCTTCGATATCCTTTGTTTTTCAAATTTTGCTATAAAGTTTATCCTATGAAGAAGAAATTTTACAGGTCAAATAATATTGCAAAGTTTTCCTGTTTTCTTCTCTGTGCTGCTACACTGTAAGAGTTAATAATACCAACAAATTTACAATGTGCAGTGTAGACCATGGTAATGTCTAATGTTTTTAATTAGCCCTTTAAAACTTTCTGGAGGTTCTTGCCCCCAAACCACTGTTTCTCACTTATTTTTTTCCTAAATCAGGTCATTCTGCTTTTTGCCACCTCTTTTCATCTCTCTCTTGAACTGGTGGGCAATTTACAAAATGTTGGAAAGTATTCCTGACCTTTCCACTGCACCATTTGCTTATGTTTGCTAAGCCGGGGTTTGTCTTTTTGTTGTTGTAAATCTGGTGAAAGAAGCACCACCTCAAATCCCAAAGGGGAAAGGGGATCTTCTTATCCTGAAAATGTTCCTTTTGAGCCTCTTCATCCTTCAGATGCTTTGAGATGGACTGGGTTCACACAACACCTCAAGCCTTGAACGATCTCGGAATTAGGGAAAAAGAAAAGAGAAAGGAAGATTTTTGTTGTTGCCTTCTGTTTCTTGGTATGCCAAAAACCATAACAATTTTTACCATGGATGTTTTGAATAATTAAGTTTAACATACTTATGATGAAAATAGTATAGGGTTGTAGTTCAGCAGTGGAACAGACGTGGGTGTTTTTCTTCTTTCCCCTGCAGCTCCCTAGAGGGCTAGGGGACCCTCTGGAGCAAATTTGGAGGATGCCATGGGGAGGAGAGGAATGGGGGAGTGTTATCATATGAGCAGAGATTTGTTTGTGTGACACTGGATGGAGTTCTGAGATTTTAGGGTAGTTTGCTTATGGGGAAAGACAGTGAAACATATAGAAACCGATCCCATGTCTGAGTCCTTCTCATCAACAAACAATTTCTTCCTTTGGTGTGCACATAGACATTTCATAAAACCTGTGTTTGAACAAACATATATTGATTTAATAAGCTGAGAAATGAATAAGCAGCCCCTTCTTTCTCTCTTCTTGGTATGCCATAATAATTAAACCTGGAAGTTTTCAATTAACCATAGTTTCCCATTTTGCTCAAACTATGCCCAGGAAACAGAAGAAGTCAGTATCTTGAACCAAAATTTAAAGTTGATTTAAAACCTTGACTTGTTCCAAATCTGGTGATTATACTTTCCATGTTAACTGAAAACTTCCTTATTGTGACACTTCAAGAAGAGGCAGCATGAGGATGGAATGCAGAAGCAAAAGATTTGCACATATCTCAGCTTACTGGGCTGAGATATGATTGTCCTCCAGACAGGCCAATATATCACGAGTGGTCTGTTTGCTCAGTGTGACGGATTAGTGTGGTTTGTGTCTCACCTCTGGAAAACTACCCCTGTTTTCAGGTTAAAAAACCAACCTATTTCTCACTTACCCAACCTGTCACTTCTTAATGCTAACTGACATGATAAATATCTGGACAAAATGTTCCAGAGCAAAGTCTAAGACTTCACTGATAATCACCAGTTCAATCTAGGAAAAGATGGATTGAAGAAACATAGCTCAGAGGTTTTAAAAAAACAATAGTCCTTTATGTGCTTATGGTGGTCTAGTGTGCACTTCTAGTGAGCCTGTGAGATCATTATGTATGTAATAGAATACATTAAGGCAATTATATTAAATACAGTGGTAGTAAATGGTTAAGGGAGGAGAAAAGCATTTTTAAGTAACTGATGGGTTTTGCTAGGTTTGCACATACATCATATCCCCAAGACTTTTGACAGTCATGACACCATTATTCAGGACCAATTATCTAACAGCCACCCACAGTATCCATGAAGGAAGAATTAGCCCCCTCTGAAGAGTGGTGTTCTTGATTGACAGATCTCACCATGACATGGAGAATTCACAAAACATTCAAATGTTAGCAAAGTTTCCCACTTCCCCTCTCCTTGAACTTTATTTGGGGTCAGGGCTATCCAATTTATTTATTTATTTCCATTTATATACCGCCCCATAGCCGAAGCTCTCTGGGCGGTTTACAAAAATTAAAAACATTGAACAATTAAAACACCAATATACAAAATTTAAAAGCATAAAGCATAAAAACAAGTTAAAATTACAATATCCTTCTGGGTCAAAGGCATTTTGTGACCTGAACCAAAGGCCAAGATATTTCTCCCACCCCAGTCCCCAATTTTATGGACTGGCAGTTGAATCTTATTTCAACCCTAAGAACAGGACAACATCCTCCACCACAGCCAGGGGTAGCAGGTTAGCTTAGGCCAGGGATAAGCAACTTGCCATTATGCTGGGAGTTGTAGGCCAAAAACCTGGAGGGTCACCCCTGGCTTAGGAGATGCAGGGAAGGCCATCTGGCACACACAGGTCTTTTCTCCTATACCTTCCTGCCACTCCCTATCTCCTAGCATCTGCTGCCTGAGGCAGTTGCCTTACTCTGCCTAACAGGCCTTAACGTGGAGTACAGTTTGTAGCAGGGCCCGTTATTGTGGCTATAAAGAGTTCCACTACAAGTTATGCAGGCAGCAGATGCATAACCTTTCTGGGGTTTTGGTGCCTACTGAAAATAAACCTTTTCCAACAATATTCTCAGGAAGGTAACCTTATACTCTGTATTAAAACTTGTTTATGTACATCACTTAGAAATTCCTGTAATGTAAGCAATTCATGAAAATTGTTAAATGGATAGAAATAAAATAAACAGGGAAGGCAAGGAAACAAAAGTTCAATAGAAAAAATTGTTATGTTTTTGAATAATAACATGCATGACAAGAGGCAATCTTACGATTTATTGGGAACATTAGAAGGAGGAAAGAGTATGTAAAGCTAGAAGGCAATACAAATAATTCTCACTTGACTGGGAGAACAAGGTGGATGACCATACAGTGGAAATATGCATAAGATCTGACGTGAGATTGTATTATTAATATATTTAAAAAGGGAGACGGTGCAGCAACCTTTGGAGAATGCTGATTGGCAAATGCGTTCGGTGTCTAGGATCGGAAGAGAAGGTGATGATCAAATGCAATTGGAATTTGGGCCATGAACTGGCGGAGCTCCACTTTCTGGCTTCTTTCACTGCCGAGCTTCCCAAGCAGTGTCAGCATAACCTGACTTACGGGGTGGCGTGGTAAAGAGACTTTGCCAAACGACCAAGATGTGATTACCGCTTAACAATAACCCCTCATCAAAAGTTTTAGATAAAATTAAGACTCCGCGAGATCCCTTCAGTCCAATTTTTACTTCCCCATCCGCGCTGCTTCGTTAAAAGAATAATAATAAATCCCTATTTCTGCTTTTGACTACTGCCTCTCCTACCCATTATCTCATTCCCCCTGCTTCCCTTTCTCGCTACATTGCTTTTCTCCACCAGTCCTCTTTTTCTCTGCCTTTCCCGCCCCCACCCCCCCGCGCCGTGGGCTCCCTTGCGCTAGCGGTTCAGAACATCAACCGCCACAGGCACTAGAAGTAACGGAAACTCTTGTCCGGCGCCGTGGCGCCTGCACCATCCCAACCTCTCCGCCTCGCTCCCGCACAGGCCTGCCGGTTGCTGTAGTTCTTTCGGCCGTTCGTCTGGGGTGGGAGGAGGGGGAGGAAAAACTTCACTTCCCGGCATGCGTCGCGGCCCTCCTGTCCCATCTCGGGCGGCTGAGGCTTCTCTCACTGTGTGTAGCTGTGTGTGCTCGAAGTGGGAGCGGCGATAATGAGATGCGTGTGAAACCGCCCAGTCCCGAGAGGAGACGGAGTTGCTTCGAGCCTCAAGTGAGTGGTGGGGCGTCCTGGAGGTGGGGGAGGTGAGGAGAAATGGCAGCGCGGGGCGACGGGGAGAAGTTCCTTCAGTCCCGCAGGAGGCGGCAACGCCGCCTTTCCCGGGGTACCGGGGGAGGGGAGAAACGGAGCCCTAACAACAGGCGCGAGGTGAGTCCGAGGTCTTTTCCTCCTCCCGCGCTGGGGCGGGGGCTGCCCCCCTGTCCAGATGTAATCAAGAAGGGGGTGGCCGGGGCGTCCAGATGTGGAGGGGCGGGCGGGGGAGCGACTCTCTGAGGCCACATCATCCCTGCCCCCCCCTCCAGCTGTGAGGGATGCTTCCACACAGAGTTTACCGCTTCACCTTCTGGTGCTTGAAACCGACTCCCGTCCCGAGTAAATGCCCGCTCACCCTGGCCAGTCGGGACCCGAGAAGGGAAATGAGCCCCGTGTTATGTTTTTCTTTGCCCGCTGCCCCTCCATGCAGGAAAAAGGACTTTCTTAGCTCGAACCTGTCCTTCAAATAGCCTTTTGACCCAAAAGTTGCAACGCGTGTTCAAAGGTCTGGCCCTGGGAAAACTCCCCCCTTCCCCCGGCCTGAGCGTCTCAGCCTAGCAACCTGTTGGGCCGCAAGAGAATGAAGTCCAGAAGTCAAGGCCTCCATCATTTCTAAAGGTGCTGGATGCTTTCCTTGTGATCCACGCATCGCTTAAGCGCTTTTGATCAAGTTGTGTGTTACTGATTTCAGTGGAACTACAATAGTAAATGGAGTTTAAGTGGCTTGTTGAACGGCAAGCTTAATCTTTAGTGGGAAGAGTGTAATTAAGAGTCTGCTTAATGAAGCACGTTGGTGATCTGACGGTAATCTCATAATAAGGCAGTGGTGTTTTGTTAGGCTTAAGGCTGTGGTAATGTATGGTTGGGAAGTAATAGAGGTGTGAATGGAGAATAAACTGAGTCAGTTTAGGTGGAAAGTTTCCCATTTTGTCTGACGCCCCCAAACCACATGAGGATTATGCTGTTTCCCATGGTGATTGGTGATTGCTGATAGCATGGCTTTACCAGAGGCTAATGGGGGCAGTGATGTAGTCTGGTGAAAAGGGTAGCCGTGCATTGCAAGCTGTCCCCCCCTTCAACTTTATTTCTCAGCCAGCCCCTTGAAACCTTTTTTCCTCTAATCTTTTATTTAAAGTTCAATATATGCACAGCATTTTATTAAGAAGTATGTTCCCCTTTGGATACATTGCATCTGTGGTGATTAGGCTGCAGTGTATTAGATTCTACAGAGTATAGGAGGATGTCAGTGTTTCAGGTAGCTCTATAAGGCTAAGGCTGTGGCTACAATCCTTGGCATGCTTACTGGAAGTGAGTTCCACTAAATTCCAGTTTCCTTCCAGATACACATGCACTCTGTTGAGCTGTACAATCCTCTTGTCAATTGGGCACTTGTCAATTGGGCACCTCTTTACTGTGTAACCTCTTCCCCTATATCTGATGTTGGGCTGCAGCACAAAATTGATGGTGTGGTAAGGACGCTTTGTGAATCCAGCTTTAGTCTGAACATTAGGAAGAGCTTCCAAACACCTTGAATGCCTCATGGCTGGTGATTGCCAGGACCTGCCCCTCTCCTTGCTGCATTGGCTTCTGTATGGCCAAATAAGTTCCTTGCCATTCTTTCCTGTCCTGGGTGCCTTGGCCGCACAGCGGCATGGAAGCCTCCCTTCCCTGTAAAGAAGGTGGCAACAAGCTTGTCACTTTAGCCACTGTGCTGCTGAGGTACTCCAGAAGCCAAACAGCCACCAACCTTCTTTCCCAGCCTGGAGCTGGGAAAAGGAATAGCATGCAACTGCAAGGATTATATTAGTTTGCCCACCTCTCTGCTCCAAGATTGGGAGGACGTTTGGGGTTTGCCATGTTCGTGAGGGCATGAGCATGGGGAGTGAACATGTGGAAGCCTGCTTGTGATTCTTGAAATTGATCTAGGCAAAATGCTTCACTGGCAAGGTAGTGAAATAGATAAGGATTTGAATTGGTTACAAAGCCTGATTACATAAGGGCTTTGACAGCTTCTGTTTTAGAAACTGATTATTTGAAATTCAGCATTTGGTATCAGTGATTTTTTGAGGGAGTTACGAAAGATGGCTACAAAATGATATTTCACAAGTTAATAATGCCTTTTAGTCCTGGATGAGTCAGTTTGGGTCAGAATTCTGAGCACTGGGTTGTTTAGGAGCTAAACAAACCAGCAATTAACTCATGGTTTGTTACCGGATTCAGTGTGGGCTTGTTTAGCCCCTAAACAACTAAGTGTCTAAACAACTAAGTGTTCCATGTTCGACATCATACTCATACAAACAGGTCAATTGTAGGTTGTTTACAGAAAGTGCTGCTCATGCAAGGCAAATCGTGGGTTAATTAACCCACAATTTGCTGTTATGTGCAAAGTGGTCCATTGTATTAGAAGGCAAACAGACATATGATTTCCTTATTGTTGCAGGAACACTGAAATAGTATAAAACAGTGATGCTTAAATATTCTTTAGACCCATCATTAGTAGCTTTTGAGGGGAATTCTATCATAGGTTAACTGAAATTGCAATAGAGGCTGATATGGGGAGTGTGACACAAGAAGCGGAACGTAGAGGAATTGTGGGAATGATGAGTGTTTTCTAAACAAAGACAAATTTCCATTGCTGGTGTAACTTTGGGCATATATTAATACATGGCGTCTTTGTTCACCATCTTGATTCCCTTTGCATTTAGGAGGCAGAAGGAAGAAGAGAAAGCATGTGTGTCTAGGGCAGAGATCATGTGCTGGATAGTGTATTGTGGGGAGAGCTAAATTCTATTTTCCTCCTTAAAACTGCATCCTGATCATGTATAAACACTGTAGTAGAAACATGGGAAACTCGCACACATACATACTAATGCTAATGTAAAACATCAGGATTGTTGAATAAAGATTTCAGTACTCAAATTAGCGTTATTCTAGAACAGCCATCCCCAACATGGTGGTCTCCAGATGTTTTGGACAACAACTCCCAGCATTCCTGACCATTGGCCATGCTAGTTGGGGCTGAAGGGTTTTAAAGTCTAGAATATCTGGAGAATACCAGGTTGGGGAAGGCTGGTTTAGAAGAATAAATATAACTTTTACAAATGAAAACAAAACTGTTTTACTTTATAAATGCTTTAGAGGGGATATATTTAAACAAAAAGCTGGATAGTTAGTTTTCCAGTTGGGAAAGTTTTGTGGGTGAGTCCTTGCATAGTATAAAAAATGCCAACATATTGCAGTTTTTAAAGACTCGGGTGAGTTGGATCCAGATTTATTCATACTCAATGAAATCAATGGGACATCACTTAGTCATGCTTAACTTAAGGCCCATTGATTTCAATGGATCTCCTCTAAGTAAGAGCACATCTGGATTCCAGCCTCCCAGTTTTTTGTCTGGAGGTCTTATTTTTAGTGTAATGTTTCTGCCCAATGTTTACCTACTTTGCATCTCTGTATTCTGGACAAGTGCCTATATGGTAGAATTGTCTCCTGATGTTATGAATTTTTGAACAGAACTATTTTTAGGGTCTCTTCACACCTGCAATATCTTTCTAGACAAGTTCTGTTATCAGTGTGTCAGATATCATTTTTCTTCTGCTGTTAGGCAGCAGTTTTGCCAAGGAACCATAAGCATCATATGCATATGAAGCTGCTTTATAGTAGGTCAGAGTATTTGTCCTTCTAGTCCAGAAATGTCTACTTACTTTTAGTAGCTCTCCAGGTTCTTAGCCAGAGGTCTTTCACATCACCTGCTACCTGATCTTAAATGGAGAAGCCACAGATTGAACTGTGGACCTTCGTCATACAAAACTGGTACCACCGATAAAATAATAAAGTGAAGTTTCTTTCATCTAATAAAATAACAGCAGAATAGATTGTAACATGAGGATTTGTGAATCCAGTATTGTTTCTGCTTTTACTAGACTGATTATGATGTTATGTAACATTCGTAGTATATGTGAAATAATGGTTTTTTTCTTCCACTAGGCAATACATAACAGTTCAAAATGCTGCAGACTACCACTGTGAATCCAGCGCTTCTGTTCACTGTACTTGTATTTGTAGAAATTTTGTTCCTTCCTTTCGTAAGATGAACATCTTCCAAAGATGAAAACCCGGAGACCATTGAGAGTAACCTTATTTTCTCATCTCTGTTAAATGCAACAAGAACTTCTAGAAACGGAATAGATTCATCCAAGACAGTATTTGTAATCCGGGACATTATCCATTTTTTGAAACTTATAATTTATGCGTATTGGCATAAATTATAACTGCATGCATGTTTTTTAATTTTTCAGTGCAATACATCGAAGTCTGGCATTTGATACGTCTGCCACTGCCTCCCCTCAAATCAAGTCTAAAGTTGTCTTGAAAGTAATGAAATGAAGAGCTTGTGTGAAAAAAAAATGTCTATTCCTGTTTCTGAAGAGAACAATTTCATAATGATGTAAGCCTCTCCCAACATCTGGATGTGGTGCTAAAGGCAAAGCATTTTTAATCAGCTGATGTGAAGCTGTGCAAAGAGGACCTTTCATTAAAATAACTTCTGGCCAAAATAATCTTAAACCTCATCATGCACAGAATGAAAAAGAAAATGAAGATGACTTATATAGAAGGACATTTTCTTGAATTATAAAAGGGAAACGTGAAATTACACTTGCAACATTGCAAGGTAAAGGAGAAAAAAATCACATTTATTGACAATTGGACAGGTTTTGACGGATTTAAATCAACTCAGATGTCATCAAACGAATCTTCTCCTCCATCCTTGCAGAAGTTTTCCCCATCTGTCTCCCATGCTGCTGCTCCACCTACCCCTTCTTTATCTTCAAGTCCTCAGTCTGGGCTCTCAGGCCGGCTGTCCAATGGCAGCTTCAGCACACAAAGTCTCACCAACTCCAGGGGCTCTGTACATGGAATCTCCTTCCTATTGCAGATTGGTCTCACTCGCGAGACTGTTACAATTGAGGCTCAAGATATCTCCCTTTCTGTTGTCAAAGACGTAGTATGCTCTGTAGTTTATCAAAAGGTACAGTACAACACAGAATGTTACCGATTTTAATTATCTTATTACTATCATCTGACTTCCTATTGAGGCATTTGCTTCAGTGCTTAATGAACACATGGGGTGGGGAAAAGCGAGAATAAGCATGCTAGCTCCATCTTCCCTCAGATGCTATCCTCGTTACCCTTGACATGTTTTGGGTGAACCTCTGCAGCAGGGAGTCTTTTGTATCGATGTAGACTCCCCCAAGATTTAGTATCCTGGAAAATCAGAGTTCTAAATTGCATGGGAAGCATCCTTGCTGCTGAAATTCACCCTAAGCATGTAAAAGGTGATGAGAATAGTAAAGGGGGAGGGGGAACAATGGAATTAATATGCTTGACCTTGCTCTTTCCCCTTCTCTTCTTCCCCTCTTCATTAAAACCTGAAATGAATGCCTGAACAAGAAATGTCCAAATGGGAGTCAACAGTGCAATCTTATACATGTCTACTGAGAAGAAAGTCTCATTGAGTTTCATAGGGGCTTACTTCCGGGATTTCAGCTTAAATATTGCTCTGAATCGAGAATATAGTGCTCAACCGAATTACTTATTGAATTGATTGTAGTATTATCACTTATGAAGAGGAACTACTGACATTCTTGGCTCTTTCAGCATGATAGTACGAATATATCTTTGAATGTTACTGGCAAATTTTTACACTGTTCAGTACGTGCATGGTATGATCTTCTTTAGAAACATTTATTATATTGGTATCTTGGCCTTTCCAAAGGCCTCAGAGTTGTGTGTTAGCATCACAGTAGGCCTCATTGACAGAGAAGGCCTGTTCACATTTCGGATATCTCTCCCCCAACACCTCTACCTCAGTTGTACCTGCAGAGAGATTAGAAGAGATGCTCTTTTGGCCATCCCTCCAGTTTCTATGGGGAGAAGTGAATCTCTGAATCAGGAAGTCCTGTATTCTCCCTATGGATAAAGGAGCAGGAAAGGGGTCCATAATCCCAAGGTCCACTGTCAACCTGGGTAAAATCTTAGGAGGGAAACTTCAACTTGAGAGGTTGGTGGTGACTTGCCCAAGGCTACAGAGGAAAGTTCATAGCCAAGTAAGTATTGTGAGTTTTCCACATCTGAACTTGCTACTCTCACATCTGAATTACATTAACTTTGTTGGGTGCTGTTTTTCTCAGTAGTAAGAGTTTATCAGGCATGGCAGTTCCATAGGACTGGGGAATAAAAATTCATCATAATATTCAGTGTTCTTTCCAGATTTTTGAAGGCCCTTTGACACGGCACCCTCAGTTGTCTCCCTCCCTCAGTAGCCTGGTTGTGTTGTGTGGCATTTTTGTGTGCTGCTGGGCTTGTTGTGCCATGCAAACTTAGTTGTAAGGGGTTGTTTGAGGTTTAGACAACACCCCAATAACCCTAAAACAAGCCATGGGATATTTCAGGTTCGCCTAATTCACAAACAACCCCTGCCGCCCAGGTTTGTATCATGGCAAGTGAGGCGTACATGGGAGCCATGCAAAAAGTGGCGCCCGGCATAACACAACATTCCCCATGGGTAAATTAACCCACAGTGGGCTGTTGTGTCATGAGAACCATGTCAGTGTGTCTATCTACTCACCAACATTGTTACCAATGGCTGTTACTCTTCCTCAACCCTTTTCTCATCATTGCTTCCACTTGCTTGCTTGAGAGGCAGAGGCCCCCTCCACAAGGATGTGCTTTTGCGCCCGGTTCGGCGATTATGCGCATTATCGCAGAGGCGCATTTACTCCTAATCCCTCTGCACGGGAGGCGCCGAGAGGCGGCGAAGCGCATTAATTGATGTCCAAAAAGCGCTTTACAAGAAGTTAATGCGCATAATCGCTTGTTCACACGGCAAAAATGCGCTTTAACGGCCGGAGCAAAATAAAAGTCGCTATTTAACGCGCATTCGATAATGCGCATAATCCGGGAGATAACGCGCCTCTACGCCCGTTTTGCGCTCCGCTGGTGTGGAGGTAAAATTTATAATGAGCCTTCAAAGAGCATTAAACCTCTCTTGTGGAGGTAGCCAGAGATTGAGGGAGCAAGTAGACAGTGGCATTTACTGCTTCTCCTTCTCACTGCCACCATTGTCTGGTCAAAGTGAGAGGCTGGTGAATAGGCAGGTTGCAATGAGAAAAAGGAGGAGCAAATTCAGGGGCTCCTTTTCAGTTGGCCACTGCTGGAGTATGTACTGTTAGCAGGTGCCTTACCTGCCTACCCTTGATGCTGGCCCTGATAAGACTCTTGTGCTTTTGTTCCACTACATATTGGCATTGAGAGGCTTGGTCTTTCTTTCTGTTACTAGTGAGTTTGTCTTGTTTATTACAGAGTATATAGTGGGCTCACCAAAAATCCAGCATGCCCTGTGAAAAGGGTCCAATATACATTGATATGGGTTTGAGTAGTTGGTGGCAGGATTTGACTTGAATTCCCAAGAAGTGATCTCAAGATAAGGAAATCCAATACTTTCTTCCATGATTAAAAAATGATCAGACCCAGCTTTTAAAAATGTAGTGAGGCAACATGAGAAATAAATTGAAATAGTGTATTGTCAGGTTGTTGTAATTTTCTAGTTCTATACCTTTCTAAATCGTTTTCTTTGTGTGTAGTCTTGTTAAATCTGGCATTCAGTCATCTTGTTTTCATGGAGGATTTTATACTAATAATAATAATAATAATAATAATAATAATAAATTGATAACCCGCCTCTCCCTCCGGATCGAGGCGAGGAACAACAATAAATATAAAATACAAAGACCACAAAATAGATGAGATATTAAAAACAAATAAAAACCAGTACATCATTAAAAACATCTTAAAATTCAACTGGATAGGCCTGTCAGAAGAGAGCAGTCTTCATGGCTCTCTTAAATTCGTGGTTTCCAGTGACACTGGATTTTAAGAAATACAGTTCATTTGTTACACCCCCACCCCCACCGGCAAATCACACCTCTGACATATAATCGTTTCTATTTTGTTAGTTTGTAGCTTGCATAACCATTTGTGTAGTTCACTTCCATACTTGGGCAACATGCTTAACTTTGTTAGGGAGAAATCTTAGCATTTGTATTTCAGTTTAATGATTCATGCTTTCTCTTTTGAATTCATTTCTCATGTATTTGTGTGTGTGTGTGTGTGTGTGTGTGTGTGTGTGTCTGGTGTGTTCTAACACTTTATCTACTTCCTGATTTTCTTGACTCCAGCTTTGTCACACCTTTTTTCTTTTGTTCAGTCTTTTAAGTTTGTGTCTTCCTGTCTATTCTTGGCAACCTCCACATGAATGAGTACTCAGCTAAAGTTCAGAAGCATATCATATAGGGAGCCAATTGTACTGTAAAATTACTAGAACTTCAGATTCTGATCTTGTCCTCTCCAGTTGGCTTTAGTACAGCTGCATGTGAACGAATATTCTAATTATGCCAGCAGCAGCTGCAGAATGAACACATGTCCTGTGCAGGCACCAGACTTCTGATCAGGAAATAGGGAGGGGGGTGTTTGCTTGTGGTGGATTTCTTTTTCATAAGTACTCCTGCAGCTGGTGCACAGGTGGCAGTATAACTCCAAGAGCCTAGGCATATCTCGTAAGTGAATCTGATTCTTGGCCAGGTTTGTTAGACACCTCTATAAGTCTTAGCACACAGATCAAACTCAGATTGTAGGCATGTATACCTATTATATAAATGTTGTCCAGCATAAAAGCATGTTTTCAGTGTTTTTAATCTTTGTAATCCAGAGAGCTTCGGCTATGGGGCAATATAATTAATTATTATTATTATTATTATTATTATTCTCTGCTAATTAGGAGCTGGTAGCAATCCTGAGGAGATATTTTAACATTATAGAATTCTATCAGTGCCGTTCCACAGGAGGCAGAGGTTTTCTCTGTAGAACTGATTGCTTTATCAACTTTATAGCAAGTTAGGGCTAAAAATGGATGTTAACCTCTCCATACTCAAGAGTGTGCAATTGGTGCAAGGTAACCCAGTGAGTTTCACAGCTGAGTCCAGGTTTCACTGATCCAAGTAGGATCTGTCTACCAGATTACACTATCCCTCTTCATGCATAGAGGGCAGTCCCACACAAGATTGATGCCATGCCACTACTCCTTCTCCTACCCCTGAGATCATGTGGTCTAGCTAGATACCTGAAGAGGAACCCATAAGTGTAAGCAGCTGCTCACATTTAGGGATTATTGTTCAGATATTAGTGGTTACACTTGTCCTATCTGTGAATGCCCTTCGCTTGGGTAATGTGTGAAGAGGGCTATGGACTCTTCTTTCTAATAAGTTCTGGTAGCACTTTATGTCTTTAGTCTTCCTTTTTATAAGCACCTCAAAAAGTTTTTCTAGGGATATTGTAAAAAAAAAAGAAGTTAAATTGACAAAGGTATTTTAAAATTCATAATTTCAGACTGTTAACTTTGGGGGTCACCTGTTCTTGAGTGAGTTTAGATTCTTATTTGGCCATTTCATTATCTGTGTAACCTGTATAACTACATAGTAGTACTGGTTTTGGAATGGATAGTATTCCAAAAGAGATTAGGTGGATGAGTTCTAATGCAACATTTTCCTTCATTGTGGATGTCTTTGGAATTTATTTTTGTAGAATATATGTGGAAAAGGTTAGGTTGAGAAAAAAAAGAATAGTTTTTAAAAGACATGACTTTTTCTACTTAATTTAAAAATACTCAGAAAAGAAAAGACATGTATCTCAATGTAGATTTTCCTATTCAGTGTACAGAAATAATTCCAAAAGTAGTATTGTGTCTGAATGATGTTGCAAGAAAACAAAAGTTCTTAAAGCAGTCTTGAGGGAAAAAGTCAGAAAATGATCCTCAGCTACATATTTGTTTATTACAGGGTAGTAGTTCAAACATGGACAAGATGTGTTACCCATAAAGTATATGAAGGAAAATTACGAACAGTGTGTCTTGTATAAACAGGCATTTTTTGTAAGATGTGCCACTTAGGAGTCTGCTTTTATAACGTTTCAATTAACTTGAACTCTCTTGACTGAAAGTACTTTTGCAGGTCCTTCTCTCTTTAGGAGTGAAGTAATCTACTCATTATTACTGTAATGTGATTTTGAGGTGTTTCGGTACAGTAGAATACTATAAATTGCAGCTGTTCTTGTTTTAGCAAGCCCAAAATGGAGGCATTTTGATAACAATTCCAGAGATAAGTTAATGGGTTGGTTTGCATGTAATGGTGGCAAATCGTGGATTAATTAACGTGCTCCTTCTCTTATACTGTTGCCTCAGTAAGAGCATAGCTATTCTTTTGGCATGTCCTTTGCTTCTGCATTTCAGTCTGTGACCAGTACAGCTGTCTGTCTACAATATTCAAATGTATCCTATTTTCCCCATCCTTTTCTCTTACTTTTGCTTGCCTGCATTTCTTGCTCTCTCTTGGGACCAGATTCCCTTGATCCTCACTTATGAAAGGTGAAAACTATAGTAATGAATTAGAGTGGTCCAATATTCTCTACTCACTTTAATTTGACCCTATTCATGGATGGTGATAATTTTTCTAATATCTTAGGTTTTTGGAATAGACAATTGGAAATTCTACTTTTCTTGCTAGTAATCTGTTATTTCAAGATGAAACTTAAAATGTACAGAGACACATTTTTTTAAAAAAATCTGTAAGTTGGCCATTTTCCACCCCACCCTCTGAATATTGAATCAGTAATCACAGTTCAGTTAGATCAAAAGTATTTTTTTTCCCTAAAAGTTACTGTTCTTTACATTACTCATCTTCCCCATATTTGCCTTTCATTTTTCATTACAGTTCCACTTTTCTATTATCCAAACGAATGTCTCCCACGCTGTTTCCTGTAATGGTTCATCTTCTCTTTTCTGGCATCCCTTAAAGTGTTCTTCTCCATTATCTTCTCTTTTGCCCAATCTTATGTGCTCTAATTTCTTTGAACTGCCAGCACTCATCTGATTCTGCATTCTTCTGGTTTGCAGCCAGCCTCTCACTGATGATTCAGCTTCATCCCTTGCATTGTTACAGAAAATTTTTGGCTTCTCCTGTTAACCTTAATTGACTTCCTCCAAAAGTTCATCTGCATCTAATACACCTTTTTTATCTCCGTTAATTATTCCTCATTGCACTGTCTTCTATGCTAGTAACCTTTTTCTTAAAGTATGATGCAGTGCTATGTGGCTTTCACTGTTTTGCCTTTTCTCTCACTTTAATCTTAGACTAATTTCACATGTGCTGCTTAAAGCACTTTTGAGTCTCTCTCCTGCTGTTGGTGTACATATGTGAAAAATGGGAATGCAATTTTGAATCCACTTGTATCAAGTTTTAAAATTGATGGCCATGCAGGAAGGTGGATTTACAATTTAATTTTAGCTTTCCAGTGCGTTTTGTTTTGCATATGAACAGATGCGTTTTATGTAAAATGCAGTTTTAGTTCTAAATGGTAGAGAGAGCAAGAGATGTACACTTTCCCCACATTTTAGTCTCTTCTTCCTGTAGGGAAGTGTCCTTTTGGTCATGCACTATCTGGAATGAATGGCATGTCTCTGTTACCTGTTCTGTGCTGCTTCCCCATGATTGTGGGAATCTGCTGTGCAACCATTTCCATCAAAGTTCTCCTCTTCCTCTGGTTTCTGGTGAAATTGACAAGGTTTAGGGTGGGTCGTGTTAATTTCAACACTCTGTGTTTTTCTTTAAAAAGGTATGTATACACCAGCATTGATAGGCATATAGGTGCCCCTTTGAAGGACCTCCATTCACAACAAAATCCATTCACTGATGAAACTTACAAAGCTTTCCTCAATTTTGTCAGTTTCATCAGAGGCCAGAAAGGAAAAGGTGGTAGGCGGTGATGGTTACGGACTGTCAAGATAGCTGCCAGACATATGATTACATTGGAAAGGCTCGTCTGGCAAAGGCTCCTCTGCAGATGGATACTTCGTGCTCACAAGGTTAATCGATTTTTTGTGGCATATTAACAGTTCTTTTGTGAATACAGAATTTGGGAATCACTGATGTAGACAGCAAGACTTGTTTCAAATGCTACTGTTCTCTTCAGATAAAAAGCAGTCCAGTCAGGCATCTTACTATTTTACACACACACACACACACACACACACACACACACCATTGAGCACTGGGGGTTAGGAGCATTGCACTGATGTTGTGAAAACAAGTCTATTGTATAGACTTTACATAGCCTAAGAACTAACCCTATTTACTGAGCCTGCTGAAAGTCCTTCATAACTTAGAAGGTTGCAAGCCCTGAATCAACAGAGAATGGGACAGCAGAAGAATTGACATTTTGGTGTCCCTTATTTTTTGGGACCCACACAATGACAGCTTGTGATTGCCTCATCCTCTCAGATTTCAATTAAAAGCAATGTTTTTCAGTTATTTTAAAAGTGCTTTCTCTTCCTCTACAGACATCACTCTTTTTGACCTATTTCACCGCATCAAAGTTGTTTCTATGTGAGCTGTTTCTGCTTATGTCTGAGTACAACTTCCCTATCCTTTTAGCTGTGTCTTTGATGCTGCCTTCCATTGTTGTCTGTCTTTTTGATCATAATGTGTTCTATGCCATCTGCAAAGAATACATTTCAGACCTGACCTATCTCTCCTTCATCTTGTCTCATGAATGTTAATCCCTTCTTTTCTTAAGCAATCATCCAAGAGTTGTGGCTTCCTTTATGTATATGAAGCATTACTAGATGACTACAGTTAAAATGAAATGTTGATGAAACTGTATAGATTTGTATATCCTGAGAACTAACCTATTTATTATGCCTGTTGGGAGTCCGGCTGTGGAATGAGCTCCCCAGAGAGGTTCGCCTGGCGCCTACTTTGTACTCTTTTCGTCGCCAGGTGAAGACCTTTTTATTCTCCCAGTATTTTAACAGTTAAATTAACTCAATTTTAATCCTTGCTGTTTTAAATTTGTATTTTAATCTGTATTAATTCCTGCTGCTGGTTTTATTCTGGTTTTATTCTGGTTGTGTTTTTAGATTGTATGTTATTTGTTGTTTTTGGATTGTGGCTTGTTTTATATTTTTAAAATGATTTTATGGTTTTAATTTTTGTGAACCGCCCAGAGAGCTTCGGCTATAGGGCGGTATAAAAATGCAATAAATAAATAAATATTTTAAAAGTTGTAGTGCAAGTATTTAGGTGGAAAATCATTTTAAAAGCATAGTGCAACTTACCAGAAGTGTTATGCTTGTTTTGAGACTTGCATTTTAAGCAAGAATAATGTTCTTTTGAAAGCTGAGCTAGGCATTTAACTTTTATGCTACCCCAGGCAGCAGTGAATTGCCATAAAATACTTTTAGTACAATGTACTGATTTCCATAAGGAATTAAAAAACTTTTTTTAATGGAAAAGCATGTTCCTCTTATTGGGCCAGTTTGCATGTAACACTAAGGCACCGTGGGTAAATTAACCGTGAGGCTTCATGCTGCACACCAGCTGCTGTTTTGAATATGCATTTAAACGTGTGGGTTGGACCCATGGTTTGTTCTAGGGTTATCCGAGAGTTGTTTAAGCCTCACATAAACAATGCTGCCCAGGCTCACATGACATGACAAACCACATTTGGCACCCGCTGCAGCTTGCATATTCAAACTGGCAGTTGACATGTGCCGCCAAGCCCCTGCAGGTCAATTGACCTATGGTGGTTTAGTGTTAAGTGCGAACTGACTCATTGTTTTAGCTGCTGCATTCAGTCAAAACCATTTGTAGAACTGTTTCCCCCTGAAAACAGTGCAGTTGAACAAACTGTGGTGAGTGTGGGTCCACAGCGACATCAGTACTCAGATTCGTACATATCATAAAGAATCAAAAGGGGATATGCGTGGAACTTCTCATAGTTTCCTCAATAATGGCATGGATTTTTATATACTTATTAGAATCCATGCCATTATTGAAGAAGCATAGCTGGCAGGGAAAGGTTGGGAAATGTAGAACTTTTTTTCTGTGTACACATGCATAGGATTGTGCTTTTAGGGCAGTATCCTACCATGTCAAACCACTAACACAATTTATGTTGCACTAGTATAAGGGACCTCTAGCACAATGGCAATTGCATTAGTTGACATTACAAGATTCCTTGAGAATCCTGTTGCACCAGCTAACGCAATTGGTATCATGCTAGAAGTTCCTTATGCTATTGCAACAACTTAAATTAGTGGATTGACACAATAGGATACTGCCCTTATAGGTTAAGGTTTGTATACATTCGGGAAGGAAAAGGAAAATCAGAGGAAGTACAATAATTGCAGGTTATGTCTTTTTAACCCTGAAAATTATTTTATCAAATATTAAGCATTGCTTCTGCCATGTTGAAATTCAAGGTACTTCATTTTGGGATATTGTACTTGCCTAAAATTGGCTCCTTGTTTATACATTTTATTTGGTAATTGGTTCCTGATAAAGTAAATGAAGTGTTAGGACCATTATAATACATACATCCACATGCACACACAATGTTGCATGAAAGTGAAGAAATGACATGGACTATGTATAGAATCTTATCTAGTGTTCTGTTTAAACATTCTGATGTTTAAAGCATTGCCTACTTAAACTGTAGACCACAAGAGCTCAGACACAACTAATTTCAGTTGTGGTGTGACTCTCATTAACATTTCACCAGTGAAAACTTTGGCATGGCTTAATGCAGAAAAAGGGTGTTCAAAGGTGGTTTCCTGTATTTAGAAATAATTCTTGTATTTAGAAAATATGTTTCTCAGAAATAGTGAGCTAACCTGGAATACATATTTTTCAAATTAATATAATGCCATGGAACAAAATTGTCAAAAACGGAGACATCAGTAAGCGGCTGGAGTAGCTATCGGTTGTGTATATTTGGAAATTCGGTGTGGTTGTGCTTTTAAACAAGGCCGTGCTTTTCTGTGATAATTTAATTTATTATTGTTTGGTGCACTGCACCAAGCTCTTTTTTATTTCATATTCTAGTTTTCTACAGCATTTATACTGAACTCAGTGATTGAAAAGATGTAGATTATTTATTTTGTGTCGTTATCATGAAGGTAAACTAAAAAGTTACATTTAGGGTGCAATCCTATGCATGTTTAGATAGAAAAAAATCCTACATCTCCTAACATGCCTCTACCAGCATGCCTCAAAGTCAGTGTTCAAGGGAGCTGGAAACTCTTTCAGACAGCTCTGTTGCTTATCCGAAAACATTGTTCAAGATGCTGAGTCTCACTGAATGAACAATGCCTTTCTAATTGGGAAATGTGTAGGTCTTCCAGAGCTACTCTTAGGGTGCTCTCCTATTTCACGATGGGTAGTATATCTGCCTGTTAGGTTCCTTAGTCCTATTGGAATGGGCTCTCTCCAGTCTGAGTAAGTGGGGTTATGACATTACAGGTACAGTTGCATCCAAACACCTTGGGGTCAGGAGCAGGGAGAAACTCTGTCTCCTAATGAAGATGTTGGCCACTGCCAATGTAAACAATAGCAGGTTTGCTATTCTTTGCTATACTGAAATCAGAATGTGGAGTTTCCTATAAACATGAGTGACTTGCAAATGCATTGAGAAAGAGAGAGGGCGAGAGAGAAAGAGTGTATTGCTGAAACAGCCAACGATTTCTAATTTAGACATTGGCTTATTGAGTTAATACATGAAGTGTGAATCATCCATGTCTGTAACAATCCTGGGTATTCCTGTTTGTGTAAACAAGCCTGAAATCTACTGTATGTCTGATTTGAAACAGGGCATTTCAGGTCCACTTGGCTATGCTAACACTCTGCATGCAAAGGTTAATTGTCTTGCTGAAAGGCCTACTTTAAACTAAAAATTAGCCCTTTGTAGTTTACTCATCAATAAAGCTCTATCAGTGGTTTTCTCACAGAGAAGGCAAGGACATTATTGGAACTAGTATCTTCTTTCTCCCCAAATACCATGTAAATTTGCTGGGGGCTTGTATAAGAAAGGAGCAAAACTACCAGTTCTACTGCTTCAGTTGCAGGTCCAGTCAAAAAGTGATCCCTCAACCCCTTGCTCTTAGGAAACACCTGTGGACCGTTACAGTGGGAATTACAGCTGGTGAACAAAGACAAAGAGTAGATGCATTCCAGAGTCAGAAGGTGGGAAGAAATAGTACTGAACAGGAGGGAATACGCAAAGCAGAGAGTGCAGATTCATTGGAAGAGCTGAGATCAAAGAATGACTGTGGCCTAGTTCTCACAGAGGTGATAAACCTGTGCCTGTGCTATATTACTTGAGATGGCAGGTCTTATGTCATTCAGTGTTCCTCCATACAAAAAAATGGTCTGATCACAGAAAGCTAGATGTCAGGGAGGAGAGTCCTAGTTTTCTACATGCAGGAATATATTGGGGGAGGGGGTTGTATGAAGCCATATTCAATCATGTGAACCCTGTCTGCTGCTTGGAGTAGTAAAGCCGAGACACAATTTTATCACCACAGTAAGAACTAGGCCTTTGTCACATAGTGGAACTGTTGCATAGCTCAGTTGTCTGGCTCCTGTAACCAGTATTGGGTGTAACATAGGAAGAGTGTGTGTCCTATGCATAAATAACCAAAGGGTTGGATCCAGATTTAGTCATACTTTGACTAGGCCTAGACTTGAGTTAGTAATGACTAAATCTGTATCCAGTCCTATATCTGCAAAATAAGAAAGCTTTGTATGCCAATTGAGGCCTGCTATTACAGAGGGAAGAAGGGGAACTGCTTAGTAACCTAAGCAGGCTTATTGATTGTGATTTGTTCATCTGATATTGGCCAAAGTGATAGATATTTGTATAGCTTGAGCCAAATAAGAACATAAGCAGAGCCCTGTAGGATCAGATCAAAGGCCTATGTAGTTCCCACCGTGGCCAAACAAATGTCTGTACAAACCTTGCAAACTGAATATGAGGGTAATAGCTCTCTCCCCAGTGTTCCCCAGTGACTGGGCTTGCTGCCTTTGATCCTGGAGGTGGCATATAGCCATGATGACTAGTAGTCTTTGACAGTTTATTCTCTATGCATTTGTCTAATTACCTTTTAAAGGCTTCTAAGTTGTAGTTATTACCACATCTTGATGTAAGAACAAATCTTTTCATGTGGAGGGTGGTTACTATGAGCTTTTTCATAGCAGCTTTTTATTTTCTTCTATCAAAACTCAGTCAATTGAAGGCAGATCACTGAAGACATGTCTACATTAAATCCCTTACTTAGGGTTGGTATCCTGAATCAACAGCCTTTGATTACATATATTGGGAATTGGAAAGTGCCTTAGAGGTGGACACCACCTCAGTATCTTGAATGTCTCATCTTTCTGGCTATGGTGGTCCATACTCTGATAACTTCCAGCTTGGATTACTGTAATGTGTTATACATGGGGCTGCCCTTGAAGATTGTTTGGAAATTGCAACTAGAGCAGAGTTCTGACTGGTCTGTCTAGGAGGAGCCATATTGCACCTATCCTGGAGGGATTACATTGCCTATTTGTTTTGAAGCCTAATTCAAGATGCTGGGGCTTAACTTAAGCCCAAATATCTGATAGAGCACCTCTTCCTACACCAACTTCCCTGTGCATTAAGATCATCAGATGTGATCCTTATATGAGCTTCATCTGTAGGAGAAGCACATTTTGCATCTGTGAAGGAGACAGCTTTTTGGTGAATTGTGCCCCAAAGGGGATAAGATTAATGCCAACATTGTATTCTTTTCAGCCCCAGGTCACAATAGTTTTATTTGCCTGAGCATGGTTTTAGCTAGTTGAGAGTTTTTTGTCTGTTGCCTCTCAAACTTAGTTGTTTAAATTCTGTATGGCTATTAGGATTTTTTATGTAGACTGCCCTGGGACTTGTATCTGGATGAAGGCACAGTTTTAGAAAAATGTAAAATGAATGAAAATAAATATTTTTTATTTCATCCAAGGGTATGCAAAGTCCTCCAGACTGTTCCTGTTGATTGGAACTGAGAATAGGACTGAAGTAGAGCTCCCAGATCTCTTGGCGCAGAGTCACCCTGCTATTTGCCTTATAATCCCATTCCTCTTTACTCTTCCTTATCTTTTCAATTTATTATTTTTCTCTAACACTCCTCTTTCCCCAGTGGTAGTAGGTAGGGAACCCTTAAGGCTGTCTCTGTCAATGTAGTAATTCCCTTCCCTCCTCACACTCTCTAGAGTTGTCCCTCCAGTACAAAAAAAGCACTTTGAACTCTCTCCTTAGCTAAAGGAACATTGAGAAGAAACTAGTAACATCAAGGTGAGTTGGTAGTAAGCTTGCACACTCAAGAACTTTCCTTCTGTAGCTGCTGCCATCTTAGTGGCTTCCCTTGATTAAGCTGCATTCTTCCAAATTGGAATGACGCAACAATTCAAGGGTGAGGGTATCGTTTGAATGGAGGGCAGCCCCTAGCCTCAGAAATATATTGGTGTGCCTGGATGTTGGTACTCATTATCCCTCATTGTTCCTTTGCTGCTGTTTTGAATCTTCGCATAACTCCCACCACCACAGTAAGAACAATTGAGCCATGAGAGGCATAATTTGTGAACAGCAACATTCCCTCCCATTAACTGTGTGAAAGCACCACGAACAACGTTCATCTCAGGACAAATAGCAGCCCTGATGCTGTTCCGTCCTCCCTGTGGTGGCAAAGTTTTCTCATTTTTAAAATATGCCTGTTAATAGGAACACAAAATATACTTCCATAACTGAAAGATAGGTTTAGTGTGTGTGTGTATGTGTGTGTGTGTGTGAGAGAGAGAGAGAGAGAGAGGGGGGGGGGAAGGGGGAAGGGGGGGGGAGAGAGACCATTCCCAAATGTACACAGCTGTATGGAAAAATGGTGGGTATGGGACTAAAATGTGCTTCAGAGCTGTGGTAACAAGCAATTTATAAGCAGTTTGAACTGCAGTTGTAAATTCACCTTCCTGATATTGTAAAAATATTTTAAAAACTGATTCAAGTCCATTTAAAATGCACTTCTGACTTTCACAGATGCATATCAACAGCAAGAGAGGGACCCCAAATACACTTTACATCAGTCTCTGCCTTGAATTAACCAATTGATCTTGGTTAATTTACTAGGGATTGAAGTAGATTCCATAAATTTTGTTCTAAGATAAATGTTCAGGAACTGTGGCTCAGCAGTTGTTGCTGAGGCCCCATTTTCCCTCCATAATATGTACAATTTATTTCACTAGTAGAGCAAATGGATTAAAACATTAAACTGATAGTAGTTCACATGTTGTATACCCTGGAGGGCTGGAAAAATCTCAGTGGCATAAAATGTTGGTGTTGTTGGCAATGATTTTGAAATACAGTACTGAACAGAGAATTGGAATTGGAAAAGTGTGTCATCTACTAGGTCAGAAGGTAAATTTTATGTTCTTTGTTCAGAAATCTTGCGTTTAAAAAGAATGCCAGAGTGCAAAAGATTCAGAGAAAATAGCTAAGAAACAAAAGCACTTTCTTGAATGGTATGTAGAATTGATACTCTTTTACAATTTTACTTATCTCCGAGACATTTTCACACTGTATACAAAAGATCCCGTTCAGAGGTTTTCAGGCCGTGAACCTGGAATTCATTGCACATAATGCACAAGCTTTTTAAACATGATTATAAAAGTATTAGACTAGGATAGGGTGGTGAGCAACAAGAAGTTGGGTTGCTTTAGTAAAAAGCAGAGTCCAAAAATAAGATACCCATTGTTTTCTTGTTCAGAAGGGGTGTGGAAGAACATTGGCACATAGATTTCAGGACAATGTAGAGCTAGGAAAGTATTATATTCTTGCACCAAGAAGTAGGATTTGTCTCCTTGGGTCCAGCTTCTGATCACTCAGAGAGTTATAAATGGATCACAAAACTTTGAAGCAAAATCTGTCCCATTGTGTCCATTTTCATGCTTTTTCAACAGAAATACTTTTCTTAGCGAAGGGACAGGCTATTTTGTCCATTTACTGTCTCAACCCATTTGACCAATGTCTCTAGTCCTTGTAATATCAGTGTAGTAGCTAAAGTTTCATCAGCAAGCACTGACCCTTCAAATGTGTTCTGAATCTAATATGACATTTGAACTGATCAATGTCTGATATAGTGTATATTTTGATTCCTTGCATTTTATTTTTCCTCACTGAAACAAAGATCCTTATGTTAATGATTGTACATGCAAAATAATTTGCTTTTGGTACATCTGGAAGAGGTGTCATTAATGGTCGTTTACACATATAAGTCCCCTGTATTATCCAAAAGAATATATATGTTTAGTTCATATATATTTCAGTTCATCAGCCTGGTTTCTAACTAACTTCTTCTGACCTTTTGAGAGAACAGAAACTTTAAACATATTGCAGAGATACTGAATCCCACAACCTTGTGATGCATCCTTTTTATGTGGACTTTTTTTGGGGTGGGTGGGGTCGGTGGAACAGCTGGCTAGGCTAAATATGAAACATTACATGAGTTATGTGCTGGAAAAGATAACAAATAGATGCTGAGTTTGCAATAAGGGCACCACATACAGATTTGTTTAATGCTGTAGAATTCATTACAGATACCTCTACATCGGGGATAAGTAACCTTTTTGGGTCCATGGGCACATTTTATGTTTTGAGATGTGTCTGTGAGCACTACCAAAAATCGCTGTTGGGGTGGGTGGGTGCACCTCCCCCTCACTATTTCCTTCCTCCTTTTCTTTCTTGTTCATGACCCTCTTCTACTTCTCCCCCTGCCACTTGCTGTTTCTTCCTTCTCCTTCCCTCACTATTTCCTTCTCCTTCCCCCTAACTTTTGGCATGCTCAGCTTATCTCTCACTCTGCAGTAGTGCAGCAGGAGGGAAGAAAAGGCCACAGGGGCGGAGGAAGGAAGGAAAGGCTGTAGCAGTGCGCTTGGCAGCACCAACAGGATTAGGGGGAGGAAAGGTAGCATGCGCATGGTGGCGACAAACAGGGAGGGAGGAAGGAAAGGCCCTGGGAGTCCAGTGGGGTCTAATGGGCACATTTGGAACCCTAGAAGGTACCAGTGTGCCTGCGGACACTGTGTTGTCAACTCCTGCTCTACTTCAATTCCTTGGTGGGGTGGTGGTGGTGAGGAGGAGATAAAGTCATACATGTAAAGAACTACAAATACTGCACTAGGAGCAGTCCGTATCCCCTTTTTACTCTACGCCTTCCTTACCCACCTGGTTTTTCCGTTCTGTTGTTTAGTTTTCTCCTTTTTTCTTTTTGGTTCCTCACGTGGGTAAGAAGGTAACCTGCCATCCCGCTTTTCTGCCCCCTCCCCCAGTTAGCATAACTGATCACTTTATTTAGTGTATTATGGACAGATGCTTTCTCCAATAATGAGTTTAGATCTGCAAGGTGTGACTCCATCAGTACAATGCAGTCTTTTGAAACCATATTTGTACAAAAGAAGAAAATAACTGACGTGTAACTGCCAGATCTGATAAATGTTACTAGGAGCTTGCAAAGTGGTCAGTGGTATGTGCATTTTTGTGTATGTAAACTTCTGATGATGCAAAGGTGAAGCATTTTAATAGTGAATGCGAAAGCAAATAGACTTTCTAAGAAATCAGATTTGTGTTAGTGATCTTTATCCAATGAAGTGGTAGAGTGTGCAATCCTCAAATTTGGAAGATATTACAATGAATCTTCTAGTGTTATTTGAAAACTTTTATTTCATTGACCAAAACAGAACAAGTTATAGGCATGCAGGAAGTTCGTGGGAAGAACAGGCCATATAAGTGGTGCCTTGCTAGCAAAGTCAGCATTTTGAGATTGAGTACTACAAGTTACTGTTGTATGACTTAGAGCAGTTTTTTATTGTTGGTGAATGCTTATTTAACTCTTTGCAATATATGTTATTGTCCAAATCCTACTTCATAGATTTATTTAGAGGCA
This sequence comes from Anniella stebbinsi, assembly GCA_029215795.1. Lineage (NCBI taxonomy): Eukaryota > Metazoa > Chordata > Lepidosauria > Squamata > Anniellidae > Anniella > Anniella stebbinsi. The sequence goes on from JARDYH010000003.1 coordinate 221,831,077, forward strand.
GCTGTGGTGAGTTGATGCTAGAGCAAAGCACTTTCTAAGCCAAAATATGCTTACTTAAGACCAAAAAAGAAAAAGTGGAGATGAGGACATTTTTGAGAAGTTGTCCTTACTGAAATAACTAAATTATTAATAATAAAAGAGGGTGTGTGTCTATGGGTGAGTTTGCACGATCACAGGGGTAAAAGAAGCTGTTGTGGCTTCTCCATCCATCCTTCTGCATGTCGTGTGCATGCTCGTTATTTACATAATTACCTGCACTGCAGAATGGGTTGACATGTCATCTAAACGCAGCGCACAGCGGGGATGGCTTCGTACCCACCCTACAAGCCCTACTGCACATTTTGAGAAGGTGGTGCAATGCTATCCCTGCTGTGCTTCACGCTGGGTTTCAAGGACACAACAACCCATGTGTAGCATGGTTAATTATGTAAACAACTAGCATGCTGGGAGAAGCATGGTGGCTTCTTTTCCCCTTGCGATCATGCGAATCCAGTCTGTCTGTCCATCACCATCATAGGTCCAAGACTATGAAACCTAGATGCCTGAAACTTGGCATGCATACTAAAGAGACCATTTGTTGAAGCCTGCAGTACATTTTAAGTGACTAGGGACAGACTACCCTAACCAGTTTGAAGCCAGTGGAGATTAGTAGGCCAAGGGACACAATTATATGTCTGTGCCCCCTGCCAGCTGTTGTGGGGCAGTTTATTTATTTATTGCATTTCTATACTGCCCAATAGCTGAAGCTCTCGTCAGTTTACAAAAATTAAAACCATAAAAACCATTCAAAATATAAAACGACATAAAAACATAATTTAAAATACAGTATAAAAGCACAACCAGGATAAAAACTGAGCAGCCATAAAGAAATTAATATGGATTTAAAATACAAATTTAAACAGCAAGGGCACTGAAATGGACAGACCCCTCCCTTAAGAGATTACAGGAGCGTACCTAGTAGGACTTGTGCTTAAAGATGCGTGGTTTCACTAAGGTGAGGGTCCTGCTCTCTGACCATTGTGTAGGATGGCTTGAAAGCTTCACTGAATCAAACTAAGGGTTATTTAGTAAGCCAAGGAACAGAGTTATATGCTTGCTCCCTCTCGCCTGCTGTCGAGCAACCTCCCCCTTCAGGAGAATGGAGTGTACCAAGGCAGGGGTCATGTCTAGAAGTGCCAGCATTCATTGAGACAGGGTGGGCACAATGTGTCCAGCTGTGATAGCTGTGTAAGTTTACTTGCAGACTTCACCTTATCAGTGTAAGGGCTATTCCCACCTGTGCAAAGCTGGGTCTGTTTGTTAGTAAATAAACAGTCCCATTTGACCACTGCAATACACTGCAACCAAAACTATTAAGAACCAGTTCCAGACATCAAGTGATAAACCTCAGGAACACTTTGCTGTGAATGGTGAACAGATGAAGGATCTTGACTCTAAGGTGGAGCTCAGCCACATCCCTGGGAAATGTTACAGCATGTTTCAGTTATTGTGTGAATTAAAAAGTTAAGTCCTGGGCAAAATTTATATAACTTATATTATGGGCAAAGGATGGTGATTCATTTATATTTTTTCTGTTCAATTCAGATTTGGGAGGTATGAGAAAATTAATGGACAGTGCAATATGATTCAAATTAAAGTGTCATTTATTAAGATGTTGTTATACAGGCAATTGTTCTACGAACAGGAACTAGTTAGCAGTTGGGGCAGTGAGAAGGGAAATGCAAATGAGAGAAGCTCTGGATGTTGCCTTTTGGTATGAATCCTGACAGGTTGTTGGAATTTGTGTTGCTCAACCTGTCTGGTGAAAACATGGTTGCACCTGTGGTGGCCATTTTGCTTGGGCACCATCATGATATAGGCTGACCAGATAAAATCCAGGTCAGGGCTCCTGTAACTTTAACAGTTGTAGAGAAAAGGGAATTTCAGCCAGTCTCATTTGTATGCAGTTAGTTCCTGGTGAGATTCCCTCTTCATCACAACAGTTAAAGTTGCAGGCACTATACTAGAGTGACCAGATACAAAAGAAGGCAGGGCCCCTGGAACTTTAACTGTTGTGATGAAGAGGGAATTTCATCAGGAGCTAATTGCATACAAATGACACTGGCTGAAATTCCCTTTTCTCTACAACTGTTAAAGTTACAGGAGCCCTGATCTGGATTTTATCTGGTCACCCTATCATGATATTACATCAAAAGTAATTCGTAATGTCCATTCAAAAGTCCCTTTTAGTGACATCAGCATGTGGCAGGGTGGATTGATTTAAATCAACAAGGAAAAAGGTTGATTTAAATCAGGTTTCCCTTTGAACCTTTTACATTTATTTCCTGAACATTGGTGTAAATTTAACCACTAAATCATGTTGGTTTACAGCGAAATAGATTATTATTTACAGTTTCATTCTTACAAGTGGGCTTTGCATCTGTTTGGCTCACTATATATGTTTTGCATGCTTTCCTTTTTTACCTACAGAGGGAGTGTCTTTAAAATATTCCTATATAGGGTCTCTTTTGTGATCAGTACCCATGATAGTTTGAGGATAACAGCACTGTCCTATACATGTTGACTTCGAAATAGGTTCCATTGTGTTCAATAGGGCTTACTCCAGAGAAAGCCAACAGGGTGTCTTTTGTAAAGCAGGAAGGGTCAGACTTTTTCTGGCGTTTATGCATCTCATAGTCCAGGTCTGAACATTTCAATGTATTAACCATGTTCAGGCATTTGCTTGAACACGTGAGGGCTTGAATTGGGTAAAAGGATGAGTACAACTTCCTTTCAGACCTTGCTGATTCAACAAGGCAAAATCTGAACTGAGGAAGGTGGGGCCAGCACACCCAGAGATGGAAGGTGGGGCCAATGTGCATGGTCCTGTTCTTCTACCCACTTTAAGCCTTCACATCGTCAGGTGAATAGGGCTATAATCATACACCTTTATCTGATTTCTGGCTGCTTATCTATATAATACAAAAATGCAGAGCCAGGACTGGCCCCTAGACAACAGCTTCTCAAGATGCTTAGCTTTTGGCTAACATTGTATGTGTGTGTGTTTCGTCAAAATCCAAATGTGCCAGTACAAATATAGTATACTTGTTCTATCCAATGCTTGTTCTGTTTGACAATATACCTTGTGGGTTTACATACCAACAGTGGTAAGTGTCAAACCATCTGCTATCTCATCTGAAGAGGAGCAATGGTATCTGTTTGTTCAGGGGTTTTATTATATATATATAATATAGTACACAGCTCTGTGGTTTGTGTAACCTGTAATTAGGTTTGAAATGGAGAAAACAAATTTCAATTTGCTGTTTTAAAACCAGAAACTAGAAAGGTATGTTGTTGAAATGGAGATCCCCTCTGAAACTAATGCATTTAAAATAATGGTGTATTTGAAGAAACACTTGCACTCAAGCTTTTTGTAGTTATAATAAGTAAGAATACCACATGTTTATGAGAGTAGTAGATTACATGTTATAATTTGGCCTCTGCCTTTTTATTGCAGTTCCCAGAGTGTGGTTTTTTTGGCATGTATGACAAAATTCTCCTGTTCCGTCATGACCTGAACTCAGAAAATATTTTACAGCGGATTACATCGGCTGAAGAGATACGTGAAGGTGACCTTGTTGAGGTTGTTCTGTCAGGTAAGGATATTATATTTTCAGTGATGAACTCTTATTGACTACACAAGGGGTCTGATACTTAAAATCATGATATTGCCAGTGCTATGAAGTAATTGAAACTTATAAGCTGCTATATAAATATTTATGGAAGGTTTCTTGGCACAAAGTTGATGAAATAACATCTTGTTCAACCACAGATTCAAGTATCAAAATTCCTGATTTCTTATATAATACATTGTATCATCTTAATTTATCTTATTGTTATGGGATTAGTAAATTCTCTGTTCTGTAATAGCAGTTGTTATATTTTAAACAGTACAAACTTCTACATGTGACTCATATTCAAACACATTGTGTAAAAGTCTTTGCATACAGAAGTGTTTCACAATACACGTGTCATAGCATTTGAGCATAGCCATTAGAGTTTCTGCACGGACACAAAGTGTCTGTCTGCTGCAGCTGTCAGTATTTTAAAGAAAAATGTTTCAACCAGTACTTGAAAATTATTGCAGGAGAAGAATAGAATTTATTTCTTTTTCATCACTTTTTTTTAAAGCGTTGGCTACAGTTGAAGACTTCCAGATTCGTCCTCACATGCTTTACGTGCATTCTTATAAGGCCCCCACTTTTTGTGACTATTGTGGAGAGATGCTTTGGGGCTTGGTACGGCAAGGGTTGAAATGTGAAGGTAAGTTGTTATTATTATTATTATTATTATTATTTATTACATTTATATACCTCCCCATAGCCAAAGCTCTCTGGGTGGTTTACAAAAATTAAAAGATTAAACATTAAAAAGTCAATATACAAAATTTAAAACCATAAAACATAAAACAGCTGATATTTTAAACATTTAAAACTTTTTAAGCCTGGCCACAAAGTCAGTTAAAACCTCAGTTTAAGCTGGGTGGTGGTGGTTGATCAGTAATGGTGAGTCTTACGGACAACATGTGTCCAGAGGTCAGTATACACTTACAGATATACAATGTACATCTTCTATATTATATATATATATATATATATATACATACATACATACACACACACACACACACACACACACACGCATAGAGCAAGGCAGGTTTTTATTTTTGGGTTTTGGAAAAATCTTATGAAATTAACAATCACCTCCACTTCCACCCCCACCTGACATGACGGGTTTCTCTTGTGGCAAATAAAATGTTTATTTAGGGGGATGCTGAGACACAAAATAGCCCAATCCTAAAGCTTTGGGGGGCATCCTAGAAGATTTAGAGTGTGCAAAATGCAATTTCAGTGCAACATCAGAAGCTATGGGTACCTCTTCATGGCATATTTGGGCGCCTTTACTTCGTTCTGACGGCATTTTGTACACATGAGTGGGGTGCAGATCAGATGTGTTTGCGACTTATAGTCTCTGTTAACGCGCGTTTCCAAGGTGTCGATTAAACGCGACTTTTAATATTTATCCGATGTTCAATCACATTTTGGTCGTGTAACCCTCCACTGCCCTTTCAGATTAATGCTAATCATAGGCATAGTTTGGTGGGCAGGGCTTGTGATGTCATGAGTGAATGCCTGCCCCTTCTCTGGCTACCAAGTTGTGGACAAGATGGGAGGGGATTGACCCAATGCTTGCTTTGTCATTTCCTGTCTCTTCCCTCCTACTTTCTTCTTCTTCTTCCCTTGACTGAACCATTCAGTAATGGCTGACCTTAAGTTACCAGTACTTAAAGTAAAGTTTCTTTTAAATCCCCACTGGAATCTTTCTTTCGTCGAGGCGTGCGGCTACTTATATGGAGCTGGTTCTACAGGAAGCAAGGGGGTTGGAATAAGGATGTGCGTTGCTCATTTTGAGTATAATTTGAGGTCTGCTAAAGCTACCCTTCCCTCCCCCACACCCTTGCAGGAGTAAAGGCTTGAAAAAAGAAGGGAAAGTGGCGCAGGATCGGGGATTGCGCTTCGTATCTACTCCTGTTACCTCCCCCCCTTCTGTCATTGCTTTACTGGGAAGGTGTGTGTGTGTGTTATTGTGTGTGTGTGTATATCGCACCAAAATGACCATTTAGTACTGAGAACACACTGTAATATCTTTATTCTAGAAATGGTTACATGTGGGCACAAGCCCATTGCAAAGCATGGGCGGAGTAAGGGAGGAATGGGGGGCGGACGCTCTGTGGGTGGGTGCTTGCCATGGCCGTCCAGAACATAGAAAAATATTGCTTTTATGGTTTTACATGTGGCCAAAATCCCATTGAAAACTTTGGCCGGAGCAATCTGAAAGGCACAGCTCAAGTGGGGAAAACACAGGGATTGGGCGGAACGCACTGAACAAACGCAACGTCTGAGCTGACTCGCCCACGTTGTGGTGTCTCCTGCCGGGCAGTTCATTCAAATGGCACTGGCGGTTGCCGGAGTGGAACTGGAGAGCATGCATGCCACAGTATACGCTCCAGTTTCCTCATTCTGTGCAGAAGGCGATGCAATTGGAAGATTATCAAGCGGACTGAGTGTGGGGAGGGGGGAAGAGAGGATATCAGTGCCATCCATTTTTTTCTTGTGCCCTGCGTTCATTCCCCCCCCCCCCCCAATTTACCAGTCACCCACCTCTACGACGCATAGACCAGGTTATGGCATGGCTGAGGTTGCAGTCTAGCCCGCTCCGCGTTGGGCATTCCAGAACCATTGCTAGCTGGCATCTTGGGGTCCGGAGACTGGCAGAATAATGGGAAGTTTGTATGGAACTGGGACATCAGTGCAAAATGCAACATTGTAACGGAAAGGCAACACAACAATTTGCCCTTGAAGCAGCACATTTCCAGGGCACAGAAGATAAGGGGCAGCTGCCGCAGGCATCGTGAGGTGGGAGTGTACAGCGGCGAATTCTTGGCGGGAGGAGTAGGGGGCAGACACTCCGCGGGCGGGTTCTCACCAGGGCCATCCAGTACCTGGAAAAATGTTGCTTTTATGGTTTTACAATAGGTCCCAAAGCCAATGTTGCCCTGCTAAAAGCTGTAATTGTAGGAACATCCAATGTTTAGAAATCGTACCCACATGCGAAGTCACACGCGATTGGACAGGCAACGGCGAGAAAGTCAGGTGGGCGGGGTTAATATACGGCGGGAAAGTCCGGGGGAGGTATCATCAGGAGACAGGGCGGTGCTTTCGTCAGTTTTTCCACATTAACCATACACCCCTGAACCGAATCTGCAGCGAAACTCCGCATATAATTGTAAAGTGCATTTTATGATGCCCGTAATTCGCCTTAACGGCGCTCTTCTAGCGCTATTAGACGTAAATACGAATATAGGAAAAAGTGCATATTATCATAAACAGGCGCCAAAGAGACGTTGTGTAGACCCCCCTAGGACATGATTTATTTATTTTATTTATTTATTTATTACATTTGTATACCGCCCCATAGCCGAAGCTCTCTGGGCGGTTTACATAGGATTAAAAACAATTAAAAACAATATACAAAAATTAAAACAGCAAAAACATACAACATACACACAATCTGTACATTTAAAAACCACTTCAACACTTCAAAACAAAACAAAACAAACCCAGGCTCCTCAGATATTGCCAAATGCCTGAGAGAAGAGGAAAGTCTTGACCTGGCGCCGAAAAGATAACAATGTTGGCGCCAGGCGGGCCTCGTCGGGGAGATCGTTCCACAATTGGGGAGCCACCACAGAGAAGGCCCTCTCTCTTGTTGCCGACCTCCGAGCTTCCCTCGGAGGAGGCACTCGGAGGAGGGCCTTAGATGTTGAACGTAGTGTTCGGGTAGGTTCATGTCGGGAAAGGCGTTCCATCAGGTATTGTGGTCCCAAGCCGTGTAAGGCTTTATAGGTTAAAACCAGCACCTTGAACCGGGCTCGGAAACATACAGGCAGCCAATGCAAACGGGCCAGAGTAGGTCTTATATGTTCGAACCTACTGGTTCCAGTTATCAATCTGGCCGCTGCATTTTGCACAAGCTGCAGCTTCCGAACCACCTTCAAAGGCAGCCCCACGTAGAGTGCATTGCAGTAATCTAACTTGGAGGTTACCAGAGCATGGACAACTGAAGCCAGGTTATCCCTGTCCAGATAGGGACGTAGCTGGGCCACCAACCGAAGTTGGTAGAAGGCACTCCGTGCCACTGAGGCCACCTGCGCCTCAAGTGACAGAGATGGTTCTAGGAGAACCCCCAAGCTACGAACCCGCTCCTTCAAGGGGAGTGCAACCCCATCCAGAACAGGTTGAACACCCTCCATCCAGTCAGCGGAACCACCCACCAACAGCGTCTCAGTCTTGTCTGGATTGAGTTTCAGTTTATTAGCCCTCATCCAGTCCATTGTCGCAGCCAGGCACTGGTTCAGCACATCCACAGCCTCACCTGATGAAGATGAAAAGGAGAAATAGAGCTGCGTGTCATCAGCGTACTGATGACAACGCACTCCAAAACTCCGGATGACTGCACTCAACGGTTTCATGTAGATATTGAACAGCATGGGGGACAAAACTGACCCCTGCGGAACCCCATACTGGAGAATCCACGGGGCCGAGCAATGTTCCCCAAGCACCACCTTCTGGAGCCGACCCACCAAGTAGGAGCGGAACCACTGTAATGCAGTGCCTCCCACTCCCAACTCAGCCAGTCGTCCCAGAAGGATACCATGGTCGATGGTATCGAAAGCCGCTGAGAGATCAAGGAGAATCAACAGAGTCACACTCCCCCTGTCTTTCTCCCGACATAGGTAATCATACAGGGCGACCAAGGCTGTTTCCGTACCAAAACCAGGCCTGAAACCCGACTGAAATGGATCCAGATAATCAGTCTCATCCAAGAGTGCCTGGAGCTGGCTCGCAACCACCCGCTCCAGGACCTTGCCCAGGAATGGAACATTTGCTACTGGCCTGTAGTTATTAAGATTTTCAGGGTCCAGGGAAGATTTCTTTAGGAGTGGTCTCACTGCCGCCTCTTTCAGGAGGCCTGGGACCACTCCCTCTTGCAAAGAGGCATTAATCACTTCCCTGGCACAGCCAGTTGTTCCATCCCTGCTAGCTTTTATTAGCCAAGAGGGGCAAGGATCCAATATGGAAGTGGTTGCACGAACCTGTCCAAGCACCTTGTCAACATCCTCGAGCTGCACCAACTGAAACTCATCCAAGAAAACAGGACAAGCCTGTGCTCTGGATACATGCTCTTACCAGTGTTTTGGGCTGAAGTGTTAATAAGTTGAAGGTTTCTTTTGCTTGCCTAGGCTTTTTATAGCTTTTGAAGAAAGTTCCAAATGGCGATCCCTTTCCATATTGTGGCCTTTATTCAGTCGGCTGCAGGATCTTCCCTAGTTGTCCTGTCAACAGGCTGTTATCCAGGTATTAGTAACCCAACACGTCTTACTCGCTGGCTTCTGCTCAACTCCTGGGGTTCTAGCAGAGCCAGGAGTACATTGTTTAGATAGTCTGCCAGGGGAAAGGGAGCTGAGGAAGATCAGCAGCAACTTGAATTGCATAACACCCTGTTTTCAGGCTTTAGTCAGGGTGAAGCAGGGTCAGAAAAGCAAGTATTGAAGCCAAAAAATGTCCATGCATTGCAGAGACCTGCTGTTTATTACATGACCACTGCAGTGTTATAGGTGATGATTAAAAATTAAACTGTTGAAGTTAGCTTTGCCGTATTTGAGGTTTGATCCATATTTTTTAAAAAATATCACCCTAAGCAATCACTCTTAATTGTATTTCATTCTGTAGTATCATTTGTAACAAGTTGTTTATCTTTTCTCCTCCCTGTTTCAAATGCTAATTTCATTAGGGTGTGGATTGAACTACCATAAGCGATGTGCCTTCAAGATCCCAAACAACTGCAGTGGAGTAAGAAAGAGGCGTTTATCTAACGTGTCTTTGCCAGGATCTTCACTTTCAGTCCCAAGATCAGTACAATCGGAATACACAGTCACTACCACGGAAGAGGTATTTTATGCCCACTTGAAGGGGAAAAAATGGTGTCAAATCAAATTGGATAAACTACTGCTACGAATCAAAGCACAACACCTGAATTCTTGCATTCCTGAATATTTGGGGCTCCGGAGTTTTTTATCTTTATTTAGACTTAATTTGAGCTGGGGTTAACCAGCTCAAACAGTCTTATACCTGGTTTTCATTCTCAGAAATTTGCCCTGAAAATTTGTTGGTTTGTTTGTAAAACAAATCACTTTCCTATAAAATGTATCCAAAGGTGATGTTTAAAAATATTAAACAAAGCAGTAGTTTAAACTTACCACAGTGAACTTACCACAGCACGACAGAAAGCCTTTTTAGTATGGCAATTGATGCTTTGATCATTTTATGTATATGATGCAAGACTCTCTTTGGTAATTCACTATAGGTAAAATCTAGTGTTTTGCAAGTGGAAAGCAAGCTTGCATAGTAAGCCTTCTCTTCTGCTCCTTCCCACTGCAGCCTCCTGTGTCTCCCACAAGCTTCTCCAGAGGGTCAGGGGAACCTACAAAACATTGTGAACTGGGTGCTGCAGTAGGAGAGGGGAAATTGCCAAAATTGGGAGCCTTGCGCAAGTGGTGCCAGATTCCCCCACCCAGTTTTGGGTGATTTCTTCTCTCCCATAACAGCATTCTGGAGAAGGAGAAGGTAAAGATCTATTATGCAAGCTTGTCTTCTGCTTGCTCAATGTTGGATTTCACCCACAATATCTTTCCCATTTCTCTCAGCCCCCTCTAAAGTACTGAAATGTGTGAGTTTGCATATTTATTTTGGCCTTTTCTTGGTAGCTTTTGTATATTTACAATTAAAATAAATAAATCATTTACCATTATGGGTTGGATCCAGATTTAATCACCCTTGGGGTTGACCCATTGAAATCAATGGAATTTGACAAGTTAAGTCAAATTCTATTGATTTCAATGGATTTACTGGAAGTGTGACTAAATTTGACTCAAACTCTAAGTAATCAAGGTTAGACATAAGACTTAATAAGAAAGTGCTACATATCTATTCTGTAAAATTAGAATTTAACAACACCCTGAATGTAAAAGGTTAAGTGGACAGTTCTGCAATGTCTTGGTGCACATGGTTCTGTTCATTTGTGCAGGTGTTACAGTAGTATGAAACAGCTAAACTTATCTCCAAAACAACATGAAGGACTTTTGGATTAGAGGGCGTGACTTAAATCAGGCTTGAACGCTCACATCTCTCATTTCAGGAATTACGCGTCGCCTGGTGGCCACTGTATATGGACATTAACATGTGTCAGCAAGCCTTAGCTAAAACAGGGCATGAGCTTATCAAATGTAATGGTGGATGTGTTCAGAAGAGTGGAGAAGGTCCTCTGGCAAATGCTGAAAGTTCTTGCCTTCAGCTCATATGGACATTGATGTAGCAATATACTGGCTTCGGTGTTACATAGCACTCATCAGGCATAATTTCTCCAGCCTTAAATAGAAATAGTGTTTGATTTCTTAGAGATCTAATTTGCGATAGTCTGTTGCTGAAAAGGATTTAGGAGCTAGGAAAGGTAGGAGGCTAGGAAAAGAGGTCTGGAGAATGAAGACTGCATTATACTTGTATTATCTCTTTTCTGAATTGTGTGTATGATTTTCTTTCAGCGTTGTCATCCAGAGCCCAGTAAGAGGATTCCTTCTTGGAGTGGGCGTCCAATATGGATGGAAAAGATGGTTCTCTGTCGGGTGAAGGTTCCACATACCTTTGCTGTTCATTCTTACACTCGACCCACCATATGTCAGTACTGCAAACGACTGCTCAAGGGCCTCTTTCGCCAAGGAATGCAGTGTAAAGGTAGGAGTTCCATTTTTTCATTGCAAGGTTAATCCCTACAATTAAGGCTTTGAATACACTCAACCATCAAAGCAAAGCTTGAATGAATATTGTTTCAAAAAGTAGCATTGCAAACTTTGAAATATTCCACTGGCTGAGGTTGTTTGTGTCCCTTTTTTAAACTTACATACTACTTTTTTTTCTGCATATCTGGAGAAACTCCTATCTTGCCTGTATGCAGAAACTCCTAATGTCCACTTCTTCCCTCTCCTGCACAAACTCATCTCTTCCCTTGTCAGCATAATCTTTGTGTAGCATTATTATCTGGATTGATGCAAACCATGGTTAGGGAACAAGTTACAAAGACTCTGTTCAGACGACATGTTGGCTAAGCATTTTGAGCTAAACGTTATGGCTTAGCATGTCGTGTGAACCATGACTTAGTGTATCGTGTGAACCATTCTTAACCATGGTGGCTACATAACCACAGTTTAAGCAAACTCACTAACCATTTGCTGCAAAAGGCTTAGCAGCCTAAGCATGGCTTAGTGTGTCATCTGAACAGGCCCAAATCCTGATTAAAACTAACCCTGTTTAGTGACATTGTAGAGGTAACACCGTACCTTGTCTAATGCTGACAAGGAGGCAGGAGGAGGGTGAGAGATTGGCAATGCTAGTTTTATGTTGAGGGTTGGTCTTAAGGTAGCTTCTCAAGAGTGCTAGTACTCCCATCACTCCCATTAATAACTTGGAGTTGAGAAGAGGAAGGAATATGCAGTGGTGGTCTCACGGCATATGTTTTTGTAAGAACATTGCAATTGTGCTTCCTGAACACTTCAAAAATATATCCTGAAAATAAATACTTTTGTTATGTAATGGATGCTTCATAGGAGTTCTTCTCAAAATTATGGAAACATAAGTATTTTTTCTCATTTTAGATTGTAAATTTAACTGTCACAAACGTTGTGCCTCTAAAGTACCTAAAGATTGTCTTGGAGAAGTAGTGTTCAATGGAGGTAAGAGCAAACATGTTTTGAAATGGTAAAGGGGCTATGTAACAATTTCAATCTTTAGTTTTATCCTCTGCTGAGCTCTGAAATATTGGTATACATTGCTGCCTCATTTTTACATCATATTGTAAGCTCACCTGAAAAGTATTTGAAGGGTGGAGTAAGTTTCTGTATTTTGCAAATTTCATTATGAAGTAGTTAAGAACTAAAAGATATGTCTGAAAGCGCTCCCTATCTTTGCTAAAATGAAATAGTAACATCTTGTCCTGCACAGCACAGTTGATAGGAGTATTCTTCCTAATTCTTCCAGTGGAAATGTCCTATCTGTTTTTGTTCTTGAGCTGGTCAGCCATTTTAGAGAGGTATTAGACTTTGTTGCTGAAAAGATGCGGAAAGAAAATTTCCACAGGTCTGTATTCTCTTTCTACTACTGTAGCCTTTCCCAACCTGGTGTCCTCCACACATGTTGGACTACAGATCCCATCATCCTCAGCCAGCATCAGCCATACTGCTGGGGAATAATGGGGTTTGTAGTTCAACACAACTGGAGGGCACCAGGTTGGGAAAAGCTGTATTAGTATAACTTTAATTCAGTGGTGTTGAACTCAAATAAGCTGAAGGACCAACTTCCTTATCCAACTGATGTTGTACTGTGGGGAATAGACACAGATTTGCAGGGGGGAAAGTTACCTTTTGATTTGACACTAAATAATCAATTTCACTTTAGCAAGACACTATTTTTTGTGTATGTGAATAGAAGTTTTGGCAGCTTTTACCTTTTCGTAAATATTTAAGCTTTGTCATAATACATTATTCTGTCAATTTATAAGCCACCCTTCAGTAACAGAACTCTCAGGGTGATTTGTAATTTTATGGTATACACGTGTATGTTTCACTGTATGTTGGGGTTTCCAGGGTAGCTATGAAACAGGGATGACATGCTGTCCCTCTGACTTCACTAACCAATGGCAAAAGTTTGATGCTGGGCTCTTCTAATGCCCACCATTTGCTCTCTTATGGAATTGTCTTCTTAGCCCTGACGTTGGTTTAGTCATTTGTGTTGCATGTGGAACAGATGCTGCCTTATGTTTGACACCTCTGTTTTAATTGCTAACATCGGTTAGGAGTGTCCTTTGTAAACCATTAGACATTTTCTGATTTGTTCTGTGTAGAAATCACTAGTAGAATCTTTTTTAAAGCCAATTGAATGAAGTGGTGGAGAGCTTAGCTGTTTGTGTAGCTTTGTTCCTGTTGCTCACTGAAGAGATAGGATTGTTTCTGTGTTTGTGTGTGTGTGTGTGTGGGAGAGAGAGAGAGAGAGAGAGAGAGAGAGAGAGGGAAAGTGAGAGTGTTGTGGCTGCCTGTCCTTCACTACTCTGATTTGTTTGGGGCTGCGGGAAATTAGATTCAATTTGCATTAGTAATGAACCAGGTGTAAAGGGAGTTCTGTTCTCGGATCCCCATCCTGTCCACACCCTTTCCTGAAAAGACCTGGTCATGATGTTCTTGCATCAGAGGATAGGGAGTCAGCTGGCACAGGAGGTGGAAGAACTATGTGTATGCCAACTTTCCACTGATGGAGAATTGCCCTGTGTCAGGAAGTACCTACATAGCATGTAGTAGTCTTATCAAAACAAAAAAGCTTAGCCCAAATGTTTCTGCTGTTCTCCTGTCTTGAATGTGTTTGGCTTAATTTCTGTAATTCTGCTATATATGAACAGGGGGTGCAACAGATTCTTAACTAATGTTAGTAATTTGATATCTTTCCTGATTAGATTTTTTGACTGTAACAGTATGGTAAAAGTTTGTACCATTGGCCTGAAATGAATAATGATGTCCTGTTTTGTTTTCTTTGTGTTTGTTTTTTAATAAGAACCGGCTAGTCCAGGTCAAGATATTGATATGCCAATGGAGGTTGACAGCAGTGAAATGAATAGCGATGGTGGTAGGAGTTTGGATGATGTGGAAGAACCCTCTCCTCCAGAAGACAAAATGTTTTTTATGGATCCAGCAGATCTCGATGGAGACAAAGATGAAGAGGCTGTCAAAACCATCAGGTTTGTGAAATTAAGAGACTGCAGTGAGGACACACATGGTGCATCCATGTCTACGAAGCCCCACATTATAGGCATTTTTCTGTTGAATCCGAAATGAAAGTTGTTCACTTTTTCATTGACGTGGTTTTACAAGATATGCTTTTCCACCCTTGAGCAGAAGTGAAAACAGCTCAATTAACAGAACTGATAAATGCAGAAGTATGTAGGCATTAACCTTTCAGAAGTTGAGTCCCTATGAGAGTCAACATGGAAATAAATTACATTATTGAAGAATGGTTTGCTATGCAGACTAGTTGATGGAAAATGCTATGCTGACCTAGATTTATAGGACTACTTTATTCTCCTGACCTTAGGCCAAACTCATTCCAATCCTAATGCAGGTCAATTGATTAAATGGAGTTGCATAAGGAATTTAGCACCTTTTGTTTATGCTTGGAAGTAAAGCTACAGGAAATAAAGCAAAGGAAGCAAATTTGGCATATTGAATGTCACTTCTAAAAGGCTAACTTGTATTTTTTCTTGTATGCATACAAGGGTGAATTAAAAAGAGGAAAGCTGGCATAGTTTATGGGATAGAGCACTGGACCTGGGTTGATTTTCAGCCTTGGACTCATTATGTGGCCTTAAGAATGGAATCTCTCAGGCTCAGTTCCATACTGTAAAATGGAAATAATAAACATAAGTTTTCACAGGGACATTGTGAAGATGAAAAGAATGATTATAAGACACTGTGTTCAGTAAAAGTTCTACCTGTCTACTTAAGATAAGTCCATTGTGTCCTTCAAATCAGTCCATTGTGTCCTTCAAATCTTCTCCATAATAGGCAGGGTTTGGACCAAACAAATGGGAATGTAAGAGTGTAAGGCCCTCCTTGGGCACCATCTTTTTTTACTCTAGGTCTGTCCTCTCCTCCTATGGATGTAGGAGTGGAAGTGCTGCTGAGCTCCTATCCTACTGGACACCATGCAGGATTGGTCCTTAGAGTATCTGTCTTGCCCTGCAAAGGAGAGATGAGCACAGGAGGATTGCTTTCATTTTAAGCTTGGGCTTTCATCTTCTCTTCCTGTTTTCTAGTGGAAAGAGTGCTGAGTTGTTTATCTTATGGTCTGGTTCAGACACTTCTGCATTTAGTAACTGAGTTGTGGAAGTTTATGAGCTTCAGGTATACTAATCCTAATTCAGGATACATTTTTGATCTATTTATTTATTTATTGCATTTTTATACTGCCCAAATAGCCGAAGGTCTCTGGGCGGTTTACAAAAATTAAAACCATAAAAACCATTCAAAATATAAAACAACAGTATAAAAATACAATATAAGAACACAAGCAGGATAAAACCAAGCATCAATGCAAAATTAATACCAATTTAAAATACAGATTTAAAACAGCAAAGTTAAAAATTAAACTGATAAACTGTTAAAATACTGAGAAAATAAAAAGGTCTTCACCTGGTGTCTAAAAGAGTATAATGTAGGTGCCAGGTGAACCTCTCTAGGGAGCTCATTCCACAGTGGGATGCCACAGCAGAGAAGGCCCTCCTCCTGGTAGCCACCTGCCTCACTTCCTTTGGCAGGGGCTCATGGAGAAGGATCCCCAAGGATGATCTTAGTGTCCAGGCAGGTACATATGGGAGGAGGCATTGCATAATCTACGAACCCTACATTGGGCCAAAAACTTTTATCCCAGCCTAGTATATTTAGCCTTTCTCTTTCATTATGTACATGAGCGTGAAAATATGAGGAGCTTTGTGGTCATGAGAGATGCAGCTGGCCAAAATGCACAAGCGCCCTAAGAGGTTGTTTGGAGCAGCACTCATGCTCCAGCATGGAATGGCTGGCAAAAGTAGATGCAGTGCATTATCAGAATATGTACTAGAACATGGCTTGGGCACTACTAGCACCTGCTACACAAGAGGTGACAGGTGTGCCCCAGCATCTTCTATCACATTGCAAAGGAGCGTATCTCAGACTCTGCACTGTGAGCCCTGAGTGTGGTAAAATGACTTTGCCTGATCCTGGGGTGGATGGGTGATTAAAAAAGCTCCTCGCATCTGAACGCTCACTGCAGATGTGACCTACATTACAATGGTTTTACTTAGAAGATGGTTGTTGAGGTAGAATTTACTGGCAGGAAGGCACTCTCCCCTTTAAATTTGTCTTGAATTATAGCCCTGCTCTTGAGTGTGACAAAATATGTATGATTAAAGCTGTGCAATTCTTTTTTCATCAGCCCATCGACAAGCAATAATATTCCATTAATGAGGGTTGTGCAATCAGTCAAGCACACAAAGAGAAAAAGCAGTACAATGGTGAAGGAAGGATGGATGGTTCATTACACTAGCAGAGACAACCTGGTCAGTCATCTCAAGTTCTTTACTTTTCAGTTTACTACTTTAAATTTTAAACTAAGCATTCTGCAAACTCCCAAGAAGGGCAATGATCCAGCAAAGTAGCTCTGTGTAAGCAGGACTTCTTCACTGCCAACTATGACAGGAAACAAGATTCCTGTGTGTGCTGAGTTGTCTGCCATTGCAACCAACAGAAGCCCTGTGTGCATGCTTGGTTCAGGATTATAGCCATTACAGAAGTGCTTTAAAATAAGATAGTAACATGCCTGTTAAATCAAGTAGGAGACTTGAGAAGTGACAAGCAGCAAGATTGCCCCATCCCCCCACAATTCCCTCACTCCCTGCTCTAGGGCCTGATCTTGTCCTTCTCTCTTTTTCCAGTATTGATTGCAGTAGCAGTTTGAATGAATGGCTGTGGGGCAAAGAGTTGGAGGAAAGGCTCTCTCCTCTTCTTGACACTTCAGGCTGGCCCTAGGTTATGGAAGGTTCTCCCTTATCCCTGTCCAAGGGAAGTCTCCTGTGTCAGTTCTGTTGCAGCCTCTGAGGAGCAGCTGAAAAGTGGGGCCAGAGTTTTGCCTCCCCACTCTGACCTCTACCTGCTCTGTTTGATCCCCTTGAGTCACATAGCAACCCTCTTATACCACATAGCGGGCTTTTTCAAAGTGTTGGGACCATGATGGTAGTACCTACTGACCTGGGATATGAGGTAGGGTTAGCTCCTTGTGCCAAAAATGGGCACAGCAGGTACTGGCAAACTGATCCAGATCCTATGCTTTGCTGTGTAGGATTGAGCGTTAGACATCTAGAAGTATGCAGTATTTAACAGTACAGTGGCTAGGGAGACCTCAAAGATGTAAATCCAAACAGAAGTAAATGCCATTGAATCTTCCAGGACCAATACAAGTAGAGGGTGCCAGCAATCATGTCTTAATACGAAACCCTTCTATATTTGTTGCAGAGAAAAAGACATTACTGGAGACTGGATAGCAAATGTCTTACGCTATTTCAGAATGAATCTGGGACAAAGTATTACAAGGTAAATGATGATACAAATCTCATTGCTTACCAATGCTAGCTTCCATTTAATTTCATCTCTAGTTGGATCCCTTCATTTGCTGCTTTTTCTTCTGAATGAAACTCTGTAGTTTTTTTTAATCTGTTGAAAATGGAATATCATAGGTATGTTTAGAATGAGATGAACTTTTGCTGAAGCTGCACTGTGTCTCCAGTGTATAGTTTTTCTATTTGTTTGTTTGTGCACTACAATACCCAGCCATATATGGATATTTTCTGCCCCTTGAAACCAGACTTAGGAAATGTTTGAGGGGAAGAAATAACAGAAGTAGAATACTGTCTGGAGAGAGTGTCTGAGTGTCTGCTGTCTGTGCCTGCCTGCGTATAAAGAGGACTTAAAGGGCCAATATTAGTCCTGGCCTGTGATATAGTTCAAAAGGTAGCTGGAAATAAGGAGGATTGTAAAGCATTTGAAATGCTATACAAATGGAAATATGCCTCCCACACCTGTTTGTAGAGTAGGTTTGGAGAGGTTCTCCTATTTTGGATACAGCACAATGATTCAGAAAATTAAGTTGGATTCTTAGCTTGCCAACAGTGGTACTGCGGCAAAAGATGGCTGCAGGGGATAATACAGCACCAGAGATGAAAGGTGATTCCATCCTGTACCACAGGGTGCAAAACCTCATTCAGCCTGAGGACCAAATTCTGTTTTGGAGAAGCTTCCAGGAGCTGCATTCCTGGGGGTGGGGGGCAAAAGCAAAAGAGGAGGGGACAAAATACCCCCCCAGCATAAAGCTTTTCCTGCCAGTACTAAGCCTTAGGAGAGGCATTTCAACCATTTAGAATGGGAAAAACTGCGCAAAGCTGGGAAGTCATCAAACTATTGGTGGTTGGAGGAAAGAGGTGGGGCCTGGGGAAGGGGGCGTGGCCATCTAGGGAACCCTGAAGGGCCAGATTGGGAGCTAGGATGCTGGGTTTGGCCCCCAGGCCTGAAGTTTTGCACCTCTGCCATAACCCAAGGGAGGGCAGTTTTGGGGGAGGCCATAGCTATATTCCATTGTGGGAAAGTGGTTGGGAACCGCATACTCGCATTGGGTGGAGACACCCCTTTTCTTTCTTCCCCTTTTCTCCACCTCTCCCCCATTCAATCACTATAATCTTTCATGCATTTATATTCTCTCTCTCTCTCTCTGTCACTCACAAGCACTTGTGCACACAGCTCTCCTCCATCTCTCCCCTTCATCCATTCATTTTCTTGCATCTACTGTCTCACAGATGCAGGAGCTCCCACTGTTGCTCCCCTCCTCCCACAAGCTAGCCAGTCTGCCCGCCTGGTCTGCTCTTTACTTTTTTCCAAAACTCAGTCCTCCGCAAGAATAGAAGCACCAAAAGGACACAGCAGCCCAACTATACAGTGTGCCAGAGTGGATGCTTTACCTGGTGCTCTCTGTGGTCAGCCTTCTGAATGTGGCTGCCAGATGATGCTCTGGCATTCACACTCAAGAGGGCTGACTTTATGGCATGCCAGCTCATTAGAGGCTCCAAAGGGCCTATCTGCAACATTGGCAAGCCCTGGGAGGATGCGAACAACAGCTGCAGCTTGGACACTGCAAAATCAGTGGTGGTGGGAACTTGGACAGTGAGTGTGGCATCCAAAGGGCCACATGAGAGAACCCTGGGGGCAGTAAGTAGTCCACAGCTGGGCCATATGTGTCATAATTTGAAATGGAAATTCTAGTTGGTCTTCAACAAAACCCAAACTTTATTGGTGGTTTTTTTAAATGAAGTATTTGTGGAATGCTTGGGAGCATAAGAGGACCTGTACCATCCAATGCTATTCAGACGTTCCTAGTTGAGTGCAGTAGTGCTTACATTTTCTCACTACTGGGATTTTGCCTGGCACAGGTTGTTGTTTCACCTCCTCCCCCTCCCCCTCCTCCTCCTCCTCCTCCTCCTCCTCTTTTTTGGTTTTAACACTTTGTGTTCTCTTTAGGAGATTCCGCTTTCCGAAATCCTCCAGGTGACTCAACCGCGGGATTTCTCTAATGTGGTGCAGGGCAGCAACCCTCACTGCTTTGAAATAATAACTGACACAATGGTGTACTTTGTTGGTGAGAACAACGGCAGCAACCACCACAACCCCGTTTTAGCTGCTACTGGAGTTGGACTGGACGTAGCACAGAGCTGGGAGAAAGCTATTCGTCAAGCTTTGATGCCGGTTACACCTCAGGCTAGCATTTGCACTGCTGCAGGCCAAGGGAAAGATCATAGTAAGTAACTGCTGAGCAACTGGCCCTGGTTCAACAAAGTTTTGTATTTTGTGTAGCTGCAAATGCCTGACAGTATTGGGGCCCTCTTTCCTAGTATGTATTCACTTTGAGTGATATTATCTCATGTCTAGCAGTTCTTTTGACTTACAACATGAACAGCAAATTCTTAGTTACCCTTTCCTGTTACCCATTCTGTTATCTTCATATTTGGCTTATGCCATTCAATAGTAAGTTCCATTCTTGAAAACTCAAATCTAAAAGTTCCTTGGTGCTTTTCATGCACCTGATGCTCTTCATAAGTGAAAATTGTATGATCATCTCTACTCCCAAAATGTGTACTTCAACGAGTGATCGTTGTTGCAAAAATCTCCTGCTAGGCATTGCTTTCTTCAGTAATATCTAATAAGGTTTTGTTTTAAGTGTATCCCAGGGGCACAATTGCTTAAGCCTGCAACATTTGATATAGCTGGCTTCATCTTAAAATTAAACCCTCAACTGCTACACGCAGTGGCATTAATACATTAGTGTGGCCCCCCGGGGATCATGGATTCCTGGTGTGCTAATTGTACACATGTAATAGCTAAAGGCTTAATTTCAATGTGAAGCTGGGTGGCACGTCATTCAAGTAAGCGATGTTAGTACTCTTCCACCTTATGTTTATTTCTATTCTGCTTTTCCAAACGATGGTCAAAGCGGCTCATAAGGAGAGCAAACAAATGAATATATAAATAAAACAAAAGTATATATAAACATAATATATCAAACACATTCCATAATATAGCCACATTACAATTAAAATTTCCCTAAATATACAAAAAATAAAAAAGAGGGTTATCGAATGAGTGACAGACCCTCCAAATTGCTGAGCGGCTCGCTCACTGATGCCTGCAACCCATGAAGTAACCCATCATGGGTTCAACAACCCCCTACAACAAGCCATGGGTTGTTAGGATGACTTGTTGTCCACGCACAAGCCACCTTGTGGAAATCAGTCTTTCCCATTCACAAGATGACAACCCACTGTGGCTTGTCAGCCATGATGGATTGTCATGGTATGTGAACCCAGTCATAACCTTTGGCTAAAGTGCTGTGAAGTCATGAAGTGTTTATATCAGGGGTAGGCAATTATTATTTTTAGGGCAGTGAACACATTTTACATTTTGAAATATGTCTGCAAGCACCACGAAAAATTGCAGTCTGGGTTTGGTGGCTGGGTGGGTTCCTCTCTTCCACCTCCTCCCCAGCTGCCCCCCACTCCACTTGCAATTTCTACCTTCTTTGTGATATTCGTGTACTATGTAGAGACTGATGAGAAAAGGAGGGCTTGAAAGAAGGGGGGACGTGGTGGAAACCTGGAGTGGGCTTCTTTTTGTGGAGGGACTCTGGGTTTAGCCCTAGTATTAAAAACAGATTCTTGGATTGAGCCCTTACACACTGTAGCCCTGGGCTGGGGGAGAAGAATGGAGAAGTTGGCCAGGGCAGAGAATGTGGAGAAAATCATGTTTGAGAAGCGATTAGAAAATTATAGAAACAGGGAATGGATGCTGGCTGAGAAGGCTGGGTTCTCTGATTGCACATCAATAAAGGAGGCAATGGCAGTGCTTAATTTCCCAAAAAAACAGTGCTGGACCTCCAGCCTGTGTGATAGTCATGTCACACGAGCTGTAAAAGTGCATCTTTAATTGCAGGAAGGTGGATAAGATATAGGTGTTCAGTAGGAGGAAAGTGTACTCCCCACATACCTAGTGGTACTATTTCTCATATATTGCAGAACTTGGGCCTGGAACTGAAAATAGATTCCCAGGTTGAGAATTTGGCACAAATGCAGATCACCATATTTTCTGTGTTTGGGGCTGATTTTTTTGTTTATTTGTTTCTGGTTTTTGTACATTGGAAATCCAGTTTTGTACATTGGTGTCTGCAAGTCTCTTAGTTCCTGAGCAGCACGAACCTAAGGAGAGCATGTGGCTTCAAGACAAGAGGGACATAAAACAAGAAGTTGATGGCCAGTGAGAGAATGTTGCTGGAGGAAAATGTTCCACACCATCTCAGGAGGGGAGGAGTTTGGTGGTGTTGGCATCAATGCAAGGGAAATGTTGCAGGTTGCGGGTTAGGGGACCTCCAACAAGCAGCTGGGAACTGAATTGGGGCTGAATTTTAAATATTGACTGGAAGTTGTCTGCTAAACTTGGTTGCTTGGCCATTTGTCTTTTACCGTAATATTGCCTTCACAGTTAAAACATGTATATTTTCTCATTGCAGAAGAATTGTCTGTCAGTATTTCTGTTTCAAATTCCCAGATCCAAGAAAATGTGGTGAGTCATAAAGTATAAATACTATTGTAACTGGATTGTTGTCAGTTGTCCACTGATGGTTATTTTATATCAAAATAATGAAAGATACATTAAATGCTGAAGAACTCTTTGTTCTTCTTTGTGGTCTCTGTGCATCACACATATGGGCTCGCGCCATCGCCGAGCTTCGGGAAACTTCTTTAGCTAGCTTAGATTTTAGGCGGGAACCCCTCCCCCCACCATCCTCCCGCGCATGCTCCGGGTTCCCGCTTACCTCAGTTCTTCTTCGACCGCTTCGCTGATCGCCTCGCAGGAGACTTCGTCCGATATGTTCGTATCTGTTTTGTGAAGAACAAGTTAGTTGTTAATAGTTAGCTTAGTTAGTTGTTCCTTGTTAGTATTTTACAAAAAAAAAAAATTTTTTTTAAAAATTCTAGATTGTTAGATTAGTTAGTGGACTGTTCGGCTGCACCAGCTTATGGCACAGACTGCTCTTTTCAAACATTGTTCTCGGTATCGGGCTAAATTGGCCCTCACCGATGGACATTCCTTGTGTTTGTGCTGTCTCGGTGAGGCCCACATCGTTGAGGCGTATACTCACTGCATGAGATTTTCCCGCCATACGAGACGCAACAGAGCGGACCGTTTACGCAGCTTACTTTGGAGTAAGGCTCTCTCCGCTGTTGATAGACCGTGTTTGCCACCGATGGAGTCGGCCCCGTCTACCTCTGGGGAGCATGGGCCTTTGCCCATAAGCTGCTCGAGCCCAGCAACTCCTGACTCGCCCTTGTTGGGGGTCGCAGTACAGGCTTCAACTTCGCCGTCTACGCCTCCCTCTCCACTGGCTACAATTCTAAAAAGGCCGAAAACCAAAGTTCCAGTAAAGTCTTTAAAGACCGGGAAAACCTCTAAGAAGACTAAGAAACCTACGGTACCGTCGTTGATACCGACATCGAAAAAGCCTTCCTCGGTACTGTCCTTGATGCCGTCCTCGGCATCGACAGGGCACCCATTGACCACGCAGAAGTCTTCCTCAGTACTGACCTCATTATCGCTACCGAGGCACCAGCCACGGCCATCTGGCCATTTCTCTTCTCCGACGCAGGCTACCGCTCAGCATTCGACTTCGACACCGAGTTCTCCTTTGTTCGTGAACCGTTCTCCCTCGGCATCGCCTCAATCACAAGGCTCCGTGTTGCCACCGACTTCGGCGATATCACCGCCTTTGCGCCCAGCTTCTTCGATGCCATCGCCAGTACCGACTGAACTTACATCTGACGTGGAGCTCCTAGACACACTTCCTCTTGATACTGAGCCTCCGTTACCGGTACGACGACCTCTCGATCTCGAGTCCCCGATACCAGTGAGACGGTCTCGTTCGCAGCGCTCTTCGGTTTCGGTTGCTGCTTCTACTTATCGTTCTCGATCACAATCTCGATTGCGTACCCGGGATTGGGACCGCTTTTCAGAGCACTCTCACCAGTTGTCGCATGGAGGGAATCGCTACCGGTTCGACCCCTATACTGGGCAATGTTTGGATAGGGCTCCCTCGGCGGCGCCCCCAGTCCCACCGTGTCGAACGGCATCGCTCACTTCTTCTCATCGACGCCAATTGTCTGCTCCTCATCATCCGTTGGTACCGTCTCATCGTTCTGACCCTCCGATACCGGGTCGCCATCGTGAGCCATCTACGCAATCAATGGATGGCTACGCTTCCGATTTATTGTTATTATATTCTTAGATATTTTATTCTCCAGCGATCTTGGATCGCGTTGAGGGGGATCGCACAGCCATTAAGGCCCCTTTTCAAAATGTGTTAAGTGCGTCAGCAAGCTTCCCCAGCTGACAGACTTTTCTCTGTTTAATTTGTTTTGGGAGAGGCTCAGGTCATCGAAACCTGTCGCTACTGTATTATTATTATTATTATTATTATTATTATTATTTATTACATTTATATACCACCCCATAGCCGAAGCTCTCTGGGTGGTTTACAAAATTTAGAACCATAAACATAAGACAGCTGACATTTAAAACATTTTAAACTGTTAAGCCTGGCTACAAATTCAGTTAAAACCTCAACTTAAGCTGTTGAAATGCCTGGGAGAAAAGTTTTGACCTGGCGCTGAAAAGATAACCTTGTTGGCGCCAGGTCTGTGGATAAAAGCTCTAGAAGCCATGGTTTCTTCCAGACAATCGTTACACTTATGGCACAGGCTCCTCGATCTACTGGAGACATGGCCACTTCATGCCTCATCCGATCTTCCAACATTTGGACGCTCCCTAGCTGTATCTACAGCAAGAGGGATATCTAAGAAGGCTGGAACCTTCTGGGGCTGATCGCATGGACCGATTCTACGGAGGAGAGCCCCTCTGCGTCCTCGGACCCTGACTCTGACCAAGGGTCATTCCGATCTTCCAACATTTGGACGCTCCCCAAGCTGTATCTACAGCAAGAGGGATATCTAAGAAGGCAGGAGCCTTCTGGGGCTGGTCGCATGGAGCAATTCTATGGAGGAGAGCAACTCTGCGTCCTCGGACCCTGACTCTATTATGAAGGGTCATTCCGATCTTCCAACATTTGGACACTCCCCAGGCTGTATCTACAGTAAGAGGGATATCTAAGAAGGCAGGAGCGATTCTACAGAGGAAAGCCCCTCTGTGTCCTCAGACCCTGACTCTGACCATGGGTCATTCCGATCGTCCAATGTTTGGACGCTCCCTAGCTGTCTCTACAGTGAAAGGGATATCTAAGAAGGCCAGGTTACATAGGACTTCTGGGGACTGATCGCTTGGAGCAATTCTATGGATGAGAGCCCCTCAGTATCTTCGGACCCCCACCCTAACCATAGGTCATTCCGATCTTCCAACATGTGGATACGCTCTACTAGTGTTTCTACAGCTAGAGAGAGACCAGGTTTCAACTCCTCTGCAGCTGTTAGCCCCCCCCGGATACCAAGGGTGGCCCCTTTGGCGGCGATGACTTAACTGGCTCATTCGGTACAGACGTCTAACATGCAGCTTGAAGTAGACATCTCTCCACCAAGTTAATTAGTACAGCCATTACAAGCTATCTGCCAATTACAGAGCTGCTCCCTAGAGCTGCTACAATTGGAGTGCTATGATTTCAACAGAGAGAGTTTTTATGCCTGTGATGTCTAGGGGCATCATTCTCAGGTCCCTGTAAAAAAAAAAAAGAAAAGAAAAGAGGGACAGAACTTCAACTGGGTTGCCTCCCCCGAGAATGGCATACCAGTACAGAGATTGGCATCAGTTATGAGAGGGACACCTCTTGCAATGGACCTGTAACTCCTGTACCAGGCATCGATACCAACTTCTATATTGGTACATATGCCTTTCTCGATACTGAGCAGCTCCATCGGTATCGCGATTGCAACTGGAGGAAGTTTTTTCGCAACTCTCTCTAGCTCTACCGAGATCACTGTCATTGTGACCTGTCCACAGGGCTCAACCATTGACTCATGATACCGTCGTGAATGCGTCAGTACGTCCACCTAGCTCTTCTCCTTCCCAGCCCCACTCTGTGGGGTGTCAAAAAGTTCAGCTTGGAAAAGATGGGTTTAATCATAGAACTAAATCTGATTCCCTTCAATCCTTAGAGAGCTTTCAGTCGGACTCAACATTGCTCTCTTCTGCATCGCCTGTTGATGGGGTAGCTGTACAGAGTGGAGCCTCCTTTGGAAGACCTATACCATTCTCTGATTTAATATTTGGTCCACTCCTTTACAGATCTCTTCAACCTGTTCTGGATTTGAGACGGCTCCATACGTACATCAGAACCACAAAAAGCCCTGTCCCAGAGTATTTACAAAATGTATGGCACTGGTCCTTCCGTTCATTTGCCTTCAAGGGGTAGAAATCTATCCATATTTAGACAACTGGCTTCTGGTGGCATCCTCGAAGGAAATGCTATCGAAGGCAGGGTGACTACTCAATTTATTGAGCTCTTTGGGCCTCATAGTGAACACAGAATCCAGACTCACCCTGGATCTAACAACCCTACATCGGTGTACTTGCACAGACTATTTGCTACGAGGCATGCATTTTCCTACTTCCTCCCCCATCTCAAGTCCTCATACAAACACTTTCCTGTTCAACTGGGAATGTCTTTGCAGCCCTCATTTTTCCTCTCATTCCCTCATTTTTCCTCTCATTCCATGAGTACTGTGGTATGATAATATTAATATTGTGTAGTCCACACAGTCTCCATCATAGTCATCCCTTGGTGGCCGAGACAGGTGTGGCTCACTCTACTTCTGAAGATATCAGCCAATGGCGACCAATCGGGTTACCATCAGCTCCGCTGCTGCTCTGAAGATAAAAAAGTCATGGTAAGTACCCGACTTTTAAAACCCGGAGCTTCAGGGATTTGCTCCTGGATGGCTTCGGGATGCCAGCTGCATCATATAGATGACCTGCTGCCACTCTGGATACACCTCGACCGGGGGCAAAACTCTCGTCAAGATGTACCCAGACTGTAATTCCTAAATGGGCAATCTTTTGTCTTACAGTGCCTGAGTGGATAGAAGAAAATGAATCTGGGGAAGCCTGACCCTGACACAACAGGAGAGTGGCTTTTGTCTTGCAAGGAGATCTGCTGGGCAGCTGATGAGGAAGCAGGATGTGCTTGGATGTAATTTAGACTGCCTCCAAACACATAAGAATACAGACAACTGGAGACTGACTGAGGAATCTGTCAGTCAAGCTGTGAGCTTACTGATGTTACTTGGTTGGGCATTGCCCCTTTTGGGAAATCCCGGTGGGGGATATTGGCCCCCCCCATAGTTTACGCCCCTGCATATGCTCAGACCCATGGCATTGGGTATCCCAATACCGTAACTATTTTAGACATGAGGTTGATTCCATTTTTTCATCCAGCCTGTAGCCTGGCAACGAAGAAGTCATATACTGCACAATGGGATTTTTTTTCTAAATACATGGATCTTCAGGGCCTCAAGCCCCATTCAGCCTCCTTAACGATGTCTTTACACTTTACACCCCCTATACACTATAGGGCTAAAATAGTTGTCAATATGCGGGTATTTGACTGCTTTACCTGTTTTTGCACCAACTCCGTTGTTAGGGGGTTGCTCTGGGCATTACGAATCTGGCTCCTCTAATTAAGAGTTTCATTCTGGCATGGAGTTTCTCTGTCATGCCACAATCTCTGACATTGAAACCAGTTAAACCAATGGCACCTTCAGATATCACATTAATTTTCTTAGAAAGTTGTTTTCTGATGGCTATATCAACACTATGCAGATCGAGTGAATTAGCTGCCTCAGTATTGATTCACCCTACCTGGGCTTCCACACAGGGCTAGAACTGACAAATTTAATAAGACGCAAGAGTTGTAATGACTCGCGGAGTGGATTGTACATGCTATTAAACTGCCCTACGAGTTGCGGGCTTGCAACTCGTTGGTCCGGTAACAGCTAAGTCGATGCGCTGTGCATCGAAGTCCGTATCTTTAGCAGGGGATTGTCGATCCTGGACTTATGTAAGGCAGCTATTTGGTATAAGTCCTTTAACTTCATTACATGCTACCACTTGATTGTTTGTACCAGGACAAATTGCAATTTGGGGCAAGCAATTTCATTGTCTTGTGAGGGAACATTGATCTACACCTACTCTCCACCAGGAATTTAGCTTGTTAATCGCCCATATGTGTGATGCACAGAGACCACGAAGAAGAAATGCAGGTTGCTTACCTGTAACCGTAGTTCTTCGAGTGGTCGTCTGTGCATTCACACAACCCACCCACCGTCCCCGCTTTGGTGTCGATGCAAATGTACTGTCGATACCGAGCGGTTTCTCTCCTAGTTATGGGGACAGCAAGTTGGTCTCTTGGAACTGAGGAGAAAGGCGGGAACACGGAGTCAGTAGACAGTGGGGGAGGGGTTCCCGCCAAAAACGTTTGCCTTAGCTATAGAAGTTTCCGAGACAGGCTCCACGCAGGCGCAGAGCCCATATGTGTGAATGCACAGATGACCACTTGAAGAACTATGGTTACAGGTAAGCAACCTGCATTTCCTATTAGCTAACCTAGCTTATTTGAAGTGATCATTTTTATTGGTTTGAAAAAATTGTAAAGGGTAAAGTCCCCTCACTTTTTAGTAATGAGGCATTGAGAATGAGAAAGTTTGTAAATGATACTGTTAGTGTGTGTGTATGTCCCCGTGTCCCCTGGTATGAACAAATTGAATTAAATGAAATAGATGCCAGTAGCCAAATTTTGAAGCTATAATTTAAAGCTGTCAGTATTTATTGAATCTTTGGATGTGAATGAAGTTTTTTTTAATCTATTCTTTCTGGGGCTGGCTTCTCTTTATTTTGTAATTATTTACTTATTACATTTTTATACTGCCCATTAGCTGAAGCTCTCTGGGTGGTTTATAAAACGAAGCTTAAAACCATAAAATATAATAACATAGTAAAACATAATAGAAAGCAACCCCCTCCAGAACAGGTTGAATATCACTCATCTAAGCTGAATAACCATTCACTAACAGTACTCTTGTCTTATCTGGATTGAGCTTCTGTATATTGGTCCTTATCCAGTCCATTACTGCACCAAGTGAGAGCCACTGCCTCACATTGATTTGATGAAAGGGAAAGAAAGTGCTGCATGTCATCCACACATTGGAGACACTTTAGCCCATATCTCCAGATAACCTCCTTCAACAGTTTCATGTAGATGTTGAACAGCGTGGGGATAAAATAACCATGTGGTACCCCATAGCATAACTGCCAAGGAACAGAGCAATAATCACCCAGCACCACCTTCTGGAATTAGCCATACAAATAGGAGCAGAACTATTGCTGTGCAGTACCTCCAATTCCCAGCCCAGATAGCCTATCCAGAAGGATACCATGGTTGATGGTATCGAAAGTTGCTGAGAGGTCCAAGAGAATCAATAGAGTTGCACTTGCCTTGTCCCTCTCTCTTTTTAATTATCATTTCACTGGAGCATGAATGCCATTGTTCCTGATACATAACATGTGCTAAAGAAACAAAGAGCCATGGTTCTTGATGGGAACAGAGAGGTTTTATAGGCTGCTACTTATGTAGACTGACCTTAGCATGCAAGCATGCCTTCATGCTGACTAGAAGGCTGATTTTTCTTCTATCAGGATGCAGCTGGAGACACTTTTTTGGAATACACATTGCAGTGGAGATTGTTAGGGATTGTTGTTTTGAGTGAAGAGCATGTCACTTGTGTGTGCTGTCTCCATCTCACTCTTAGTATGTCAAGCATGTCACTGTACATGGTAAATAGCAGAAGAAGAGTTTAAGGGTTCTTCCAGGTGGGAATGGACAGAAATCTTTAAAACACTTGTCACAACTTTTTTCTTCCCTCTTTTTAGTGTATATGTAGTGCAATTTTTAATGTTCTAGTTTCTACCTCTGTTATCATCCATCTGTAATTTAACCTAATGTTTCCTTTCCCCTGGCTACTCCCTCCCCATCTCCAGGATATCAGTTCGGTATATCAGATCTTTGCTGATGAGGTGCTTGGCTCTGGTCAGTTTGGAATTGTGTATGGAGGTAAGCTTGAATAAACATGGTTGCAAGTGCAGACTTGTGAAGAGATATTCGCCTTTTATGCAATGTTCTTTTTGTGAAAGGCTGAGATATAAAACGAACTTTACACTTTGTTATAAAATGATATGTGATTGCGGAAATAATGAGAGATACAGAACAATAAAAGGAGCTGAGACCAATACTGAGAGTTGTAGCTTAGTGGTAGAGCACTTGCTTTGCATGCCAAATGTCCCAGATTCAATCTCGGGCATCTCTAGGTCAGACTGGAAAGATTCCTGTCTGAGATCCTGGAGACCTGCTACTGGTCAACGGAGACAATGCTAAGTTAGATGGACCAACTTCCTAAACCTGAGATTGTATAAAATATTTTTCCTGATTTGCTTTTTTCAGTTTCGAGTCCAAACTGATCTCAGCAGCCATCAGGGCTAGAAAGATTTCTCAGAATCCTAACGGACGGATTCCTCAGCTTGGATAATCTTGCTTCATGCTGTTTCTTTTCCTGGTTTAAGACACAGCAGCCGCTGTCTGTCTTATGCAGCCTTTTACCAAGTTTACCAATTTTCATTCCTATTTAGTTGGCTCTCCTGCTACCTTGTGGAAATTAAGCAATGTTGCTGTTAGGTTGCCTTTTACTTTAATGAAAATGAATCCTAATTTTTTATATTCAAATCTTTAAGGCAGGTACTCTTTCACCTTACAACTTTCTTCCAGAGCAGTTTTTGTACCCTGACTTGTTACAGAACCACCATACTGAATAAGGAACTCCAGGTGAGGTCTAGCTAGGCCTCTAGTGGTGTATTTTCCTTGTAGTATTTCCTTAATATTCTCTGTACCCCTTGATGTATATATTGCGCACACCTCAAATAGACTGGTTAGCTGTTTATTTGAACAGGTGTATCTTCTATTCTTAGATGTCCATTTCCTTTAATGAATGTGTTAGAGTATCAGGGTTGAATATCAAGATTCTTGTACATTTTATTCCACAAACCATTTTAACTGAGGATGAGTGTGTTAGCAGCTAGAGTTGTACTGTAGGCAGAATCTGGATTTTCTAGTCTTAGCTCTTTTATTAACTCACTGGACAACTATGGACAGATACCTGTTGGCCAAAGTTTCTCATCTGTAGGAGATGAATAATAAAAATGACTGGCTGAGAATGTGATTAGACACAAGACTCTTTGCACATTGAACCTATTATTGAAATTATACACTATAAAGGTCTCACGTGGAGCAACCTCTGAAAAATTCTGTTTCCTTTTGAATTGATATAAAGTAAAGAATACATCTGAAGATAATTAAGTTGCCTCAGACTTCAATGTATAAGAATGGAATTACATTTCCTGATTTTGTTGTTTGAATTTTTGTACCCATATTTTATTTTTTATTAACGTTTATATACTGTCTTATTTTCTAAAAAAGTCATCAATGCAATGCCCAGCAATTTTAAGACAATAAAACATTAAAATGATAAAAATAAGAACATTAAAAAGAGTAAAACTTTGTAAGAATTACATAATTTAAAAGGCCAAATTAAAGAGAAGCCTTCATACCCTTTCTAAAAGTAAAGAGAATGGAGGCCAATTGTGGTTCTTGAGGGGAGGTCAATACCAGTTTGGGAGCGATGCAGAAGAAAGACCTTTTACATGTGACCAACAAATGGGTTTCTGCGTGTACTGGTGCTTCAAAAGGGCCTCTCCTGCAAATTTTAATGTCCAGGCAGGTTCATAGCATGATAGGCAGTCCCTTAGATAGCCATCCTAAGTTGTTTAGGGTTTTAAAGGTTAACACCAACACTCTGAATTGAGTTCAGAAAGCAAAAGGTGTAATATGGTCCTGATACCATATAGCTGCCATATTTTTCACCAATTGTAGCTTCTGGATGATCTTCAAACGGTAGCCCCATGTAGAGCACATTGCAATAAACATGATGTAATCATGACTTGGGGGCTAACTTGACGGCACCACATTGGCACTGCATTCCCCCTAAACCTTGTGGTTTCTTTCCTGTGGGGTTGCGCTTAGTAATCCCCATGCCAAAGAGGGAGTGTGAGGTTTCCAGCTGTCATCCGGGTACTGGAGCCACCCCCCGTCTTCTTCTTGGCTATTGGCGACCAATCGCCGGTCGCCATCTTCCCAGAATGCCCCCCCCCATCGACCACCGAGTGAGATCAGTGGCGGAAGAGCTGGGGTGACCTCGCTCCCACCGAAAACACTGGGGTAATTCCGCAACTTTTAAACTGCGCAGCTTTGTGGAAAAGCTCTGTGGTGGTTGTGAATCTGCAGCTGCATCATGTAACTGACGCAGCACGCATTCACAGCCACAGCAGGGCTTTGAGCACATATAGATAGCCATGGATGACTGTTGCCAAGTATTAGTAAACTGTAATATGACGAGACAGGTGTAATTTATCTTTGAGTAAATTTGTACCTTCTGACTTTTGGTAGACTGAGAAAGGCTCCCCACATCCTCTTCTCATCTTGGACATGCAAGGCATGTAGTGTTAAGATTAGATTAGACCTTAAGCTGCTTGGACAACAATAATTGTCTTAGCAGAACAAGTTGTGGCGAGTATTTTGATATGATACAATCTTTAGCACAGTGCAGATCTCTGTTGGGATTGTGATTTGGAATGCGCAGCTCAACCCATCCACATCTTCACCTGATATTCATGCACTGGACTTCATTTTTGCATAGCAGCCTGCACGCTTCAACAGATGTAGGACGTATCCATGAAATCTGTACATCTTGATTTTGCTGTACACAGATATATGGCTAGAGCCTACCATGTTGGGCTCCAAGTGTGTAAGCCCCCATGCAAATGTGAAGCTCAACATACAAATTTCAGGTGGGGTGGAAGCAAGCTAGCATGATCCCAATCAGCTCCCATGCGAACAGATTAAACATTTGTACAGGGGTAATCTTTTTTTTCTTGGTCTCAGTGTTATGATACATGTTATTTCCAACCCTTGCCTTTATGTGCCAAAGGTTAGCTTTGAATTCTCTCCTTTTAGGTAGGCTGGAGATGCTTAGTTTTCTTTTCTTTTTTTTTCTTTTTTGTGTTTGTGTAGGAAAACATAGGAAGACTGGAAGGGATGTGGCAATTAAAGTCATTGATAAAATGCGATTCCCTACAAAACAGGAAAGTCAGCTGCGCAATGAAGTGGCCATTTTGCAGGTACAATGAGGATGATTTGAATCTCTTACATTACATCAAAGAAATCAATTTATTATTGCATGGTTGTGAGTAGACTGAGCAATCAGAGTCTCAAATTATAGTCTGTGACTTTTTTATTTTTATTTGAAAGAAAAGTCTAGATTATCAGAGTGTCTACATGATCACTGCTGATATGGCGAGGTGCAATTTCTTGGTACTCTTTTTTACATTTGTATATTTAATACTCCTGTTAAGTAACCTTTTGAACTGCACAGGAAAACTATAAAAAGAGCCATTGCATATATTGTTTGTCTATAAATATTGCTAGGGATTTCTTGAGTTATTTCAAAACAATAAACCATAGCTAGTATCCAGACAAAACAGGGCCTATCTGTAGTAGATATTCCCTGACATGTAGTACATAATGTGTGTTGTTCATGTCAACATTAAATATTTTCCTAGAATTTGCACCACCCTGGGATTGTAAACCTGGAATGTATGTTTGAAACTCCAGAAAGGGTTTTTGTTGTGATGGAAAAACTTCATGGAGATATGTTGGAGATGATTCTCTCCAGTGAGAAAAGCCGGCTTCCAGAAAGAATCACCAAGTTCATGGTCACCCAGGTGGGTCTTCTATTTGTAATTACTGGTATATTCCTATTCTCTGCTGCCTTCTGTTTATATGAAAGAAGCATTTCCCACGTTATTGTGAAGGGGCAGTCTTTCATTTTGCAAACTTTAGTAAAATATGTGTTTCTAAAGGCATTTGAACTGATTTGAGCAGCATGTATATACTGCATATTTGAAGCTGTTGCTTAATATAATTAATTACTTCAGTATGTGAAAAATAATATTAAGAATCTCTGAAAAGTGAATCTTTTGTAAAGGAAAAAAAACAATGCATGAAGTGGCCATAAGTAGGGATATGAGCCTGGATTATCTAATATTCCATTCACTGCATACTCATTGGGAACTGGTAAGAGATTGAGATTTCTCTTCATTTCAACTACAAAGAAGCACCTCCTACAAATCACAGTTGAATAATGACTCTGACTCATAACTGGTTGAATAATGACTCAGACTCTTGTGAAGTTGGGTTAGTGTTTCCTCTTCTCTTCTCTCTCTCTCTCTCCCCCCCCCCCCCAGACTTTAAAAGAGGGGAGGGGCAGGACTTTGGAAAGCCTTCATGTGAAGACTTTGCATTTGGTTTTAGGAAAATCCCGGACTACATTATAACATCTTGCACATACTTAAGTGATTCTGAAAATACTTTTTTTCTTTTCCTTTTGTTAGATACTTGTTGCTTTGAGGAATTTACACTTCAAGAATATAGTGCACTGTGATTTAAAACCTGAAAACGTACTCTTAGCATCAGCAGAGCCATTTCCTCAGGTGAGTAAGGAACGAAGCAGTAACTCTGATGACTGATAAGGTTTTCATTAACTCTGTATTCTTGTATTTTTTATTATGCCATTTTGAAACTTCCAGTATTTGTAGGCACCTGAATTAACTGTTGGCCAGAACTATTTCTTACGATTTATCTACTGGCTGCATTGGGATGTTACATGAAACCATAGCATTAAAGATGTATGAGACTATAGATTAATGTTATGAGAATACGCCAGTTTTCCCCATTGCTTTAGTGTGTCATCCAAACCCGAAACTGTGATTAATCTTAGCCACAGTTAGTGAAAACAAGCCCTCTTCACATACACAATGGTTTAAAGTTGGCTTGTTTTCACTTTCCATACTTAAGATTAATCATAGTTTGTCAGAATTCAGATAAAATGTTAAGCTTCATGTGGTTTAGCATTACGTTCGAACCAGCCCACTGTAACTTGTCAGGCCACTTGGTATTAATGAGTAATGCCGACTGCATAATGCTGTCACTGTAGAGATTTTTTTGTAAAATAGTTCACTCAACTCCCTACAACCCGCCTGAACTTAAAGAAAAAATGCCAGCCTTCACAGTTTTGTGTCTTTTAGACATTGGTGTTTCAATGTTAAATGCATGATAATTTAATCAAAGAGTGTTTGTTTTACAGGTGAAACTGTGTGATTTTGGCTTTGCACGCATTATTGGTGAGAAGTCTTTCAGGAGGTCTGTGGTGGGAACCCCAGCTTATCTTGCCCCGGAGGTGCTTAGGAGTAAGGGCTACAATAGATCCCTGGATATGTGGTCAGTTGGAGTCATCATCTACGTGAGCCTTAGTGGTACATTTCCATTTAATGAGGATGAAGATATAAATGACCAGATCCAAAATGCAGCATTTATGTATCCACCAAATCCCTGGAAGGAAATATCTAGTGAAGGTAAATTTAATCAGGAGGCTTGGGTTATAATATCTTGGTCCATAATATTTTCTGGGTAGTAATATTCTATATCCTGGAAAATAAGGCATAACATTTATGATGTATGGAACCCTCAAGTGATAAAGTGTGTTAGCAGGAGACAGATGCTGTTATGCAGGAGTCACAGGACAGCATTCTATGTGCATTCTATGTGCTAGTGCAACAGGAAGGTAGTGGATCCTTACAAAGAACAGGTCAGGTCAGGTCAGCAGAATTCGCAGAAGGAAGCTCCACTGACCTATACTGATCTGGAAACGAGCATTTCCACTTGTTTCCAGGTTTGTTTAAGGATCCACTAGCTTCCTGTTGTGTTAGCATTAGCATTAATGCATCTCTCAGGGAGGGGAGTTTCCCATCATGTTTAAAAGAAGCGGTAGTACGGCCGCTTCTAAAAAAGCCCTCCCTGGATCCCCTGGACTTTAATAACTATAGGCCAGTATCAAATCTTCCATTTTTGGACAAGGTGATCGAGAGGGCGGTTGCCTTCCAACTGCAAGCAGTTTTGGATGATACAGATTTTCTAGACCCATTTCAAACTGGCTTCAGAGCAGGCTATGGAGTTGAGACTGCTATGGTCGCCTTAGTGGATGATCTACGCTTAAGTATTGACAGGGGGAGTGTGTCCCTGTTGGTACTCCTGGACCTCTCAGCGGCTTTCGATACCATCGACCATGGTATCCTTCTGGAACGCCTGAGGGAATTGGGACTTGGGGGCACTGTGCTTTAGTGGTTCCGGTCCTACCTCTCGGGCAGGTTCCAGATGGTGATGCTTTGGGATAGTTGCTCTTCAAAGAAAGAGCAGCTATGTGGTGTACCACAAGGTGCCATCCTATCCCCAATGCTGTTTAACATCTACATGAAACCGCTGGGAGAGATCATCCGAAGGCATGGGGCGGGGTGCTATCAATACGCTGATGACACCCAAATATATTTCTCTATGCCTTTGACAACAGCGTCAACTAAGGATAGTGTGTCTCCTCTGAATGAATGCTTGGAGGCGGTAATGGGCTGGATGAGGAAAAACAAACTGAGGCTGAATCCAGACAAGACGGAAGTGCTTACTGTGAAGGGCCACAACCTGGGGTTGGAGGTGTGTCAACCCGTTCTAGATGGGGTTACACTCCCCATGAAAGGCTGTGTTCGCAGCTTGGGGGTGCTCCTGGATCCGTCGCTCCAAATGACAGCTCAGATAGATGCGACTGCCAGGAGTGCCTACTATCAGCTTCGGCTGATACGCCAGCTGCGCCCCTTCCTAGAGTTGGAAGACCTAAAATCAGTAGTGCACGCGCTGGTAACTTCGAGGCTCGACTTCTGCAATGAGCTGCACATAGGGCTACCTCTGTGCCTAGTCCGGAAACTTCAACTAGTTCAAAATATGGCAGCCAGGTTGGTCACCGGTACATCTAGGGGTGACCACATTACACCAGTTTTAAAATCTCTTCACTGGCTGCCAGTCAGTTTCCGGGCGAAGTACAAAGTGTTGGTTATTACCTTTAAAGCCCTACATGGTTTGGGTCCAGGTTACCTATGGGATTGCCTTCTCCCATACAATCCGCCCCGCACGCTCAGGTCCTCTGGGAAGAATTTACTACAGTCAACAAGAACTAGACTGACAACCGTTACCCAGAGGACCTTCTCTTCTGCCGCTCCCAGATTGTGGAATGACCTGCCGGGAGAGATTTGCCAACTCACTAGTCTTCAGGAATTTAAAAGATCTATAAAGACTGATCTCTTCCGGCAGGCCTACCCAGATGAATTTTAAAGTGTTTTATTGGTGTTTTATTGGTATTTTAATGATGTATTGGTTTTATGTGCTTTTAATCAGTTTTGTATTTTGTGTTTAATGCTGTTCCCCGCCTCGATCCGTTGGGAGAGGCGGGTAATAAATAAATATATTATTATTATTATTATTATTATTATTATTATTATTATCACAATCAGCAAGAGAGCAGTGGCAGTATAGGATAGTTCCCATTGGTAATCAATGTAATTAAGCAGATGAATGGCTTTTATTCTTAAATTGGAAGCCTCCTATTTCATGTATAGGGCCTGGTTTGGAGGTTAGTGGGCTCCTGGGACTGTGGTACTGTAAAGCAGTCTATTCAGGGCTTTCCCAGCTGTAGAAAGGGAGAGAGACCTTGTGTACTGATAAAGCCCCAATGGCCATAGTCAGCCTTAGGAGCCCATGTGAAAGCATATCTCTCCATCACAGGATTTTTCAGTTGGTGCAATACACCATTCCTAAACACTTCTTGACACACTTCCCTTAACCCACGTCCTATTCCAAAATGCTTCTTAACACACATCCCAATTTGTTTTGTTTGCTCTAGAGTTACAGAGTACTTGGTAGTGCCTGTAGGCTGGCGTTCCCCAGAAGAGGAACATTACTTGTGTTTCAAGTATGTTTATGTAATGTTTTAGCTATCAGTGCTGGTGTGTATTGAATTATCAATTTGGAACTCATTATTTAGGCTAACTGCATACCTTGCAGCAAATACAAATTTTCAGGCATAGGAAACTAGTCTGAAGGGAATAACTAAAAACAGTTTTAATGGTAGGTATCAACTTGTATTAAAAGGATCCAAATTTAGGAAACAGACTGTTCATATGCATGTTTACTCAGAAGTAAATTCTGCTGAGTTCAAATGCAGTCCAAGTTCATTAAAATCATTGAAAATCTTACTGTTGATGTTAAGGTGGGATGGATTGCACACTTACTGTCTGTCTACACATTATTTTAGCTTTCCTTTGCCGCTTGAATACATTGTTTCCTAAGTTACTGCCCTAGTCCTAAACCATTGTTTTCTGTCAGAATCATTATTATGGGGGATAGGAAGGAATGAAATACTTACTTTCATTACTATTTCTCTTGCTTCCTCCTCCAGCTATTGATTTAATAAACAATTTGCTTCAAGTGAAGATGAGAAAACGTTACAGTGTTGACAAATCTCTTAGTCACCCTTGGTTACAGGTACAATTAATTTATACTGGTTTTACTGTGTTATATGTTACCCAAGCCAATTACATGAATCATAATCTGACTGAAATAATTGAGATCTCTTTTATAATTTGAGATGTTGAGAACTTTTTATACAGTGCTACTGTTTGATTCAATTTGAAGAGAACTGTCTAACATTAGAGAGTCTTTCCTACCTCTTTTTTTCAGGACATGAAATGAGGCCTTTTAATTTGGGCTAGGTGAGCCAATGAGAAATATGCATTGGATCATTTGAGATGCTGTTATGCATTCTTATATGCTATGCCTGCCCAGACACTTGGGATAGAATGGGTTAAACCAGAAACTGCCTACCTGTTCTCAACTTCTTTGTTGCTCTGAATTTTTTCTTTAATCTTCTGTTTGAATCCAGTTCACTAAACCTGTGTGATTCTCTCTCTCTAGCTCATCCCATATATCTTAGAACTCTGCATCTAATACCAGTTGCATTTTAGGAAGGGCTGTTTTACCATGCCTTACAGCTGTTACTGATTTAGGATGCAACAAGGTCTTCCATCCTTAATTTTGACAAGATAAAGTGTCTGGCTTCATAATGGATGCACTGCTTGTAAAGGAGGATCAGTGGATAGAAGGGAGGAGTTTTTAAAAACCCATCTGTTGTTTTTCCGCTACAACCCTTCCAGACCATTCCTGCCCTCTTGGTTTTGGAGCTTAACAGAGAGTATGAGGACAGTGGACATTATAGCCATGGTGGTCTGTTACTGTAATCTTTGCCTATTTCATTTGGCTGGGATAGCCTGTGTATCTCAAGGTGGAAAGGCTTTGGCTTCCCTTATTGTTGAGGCATGAAGGTGTTGGATAGGACACAGTGGAATTTTTGCAACCATTATGAGTTTCAGACTACTCTGCTCAGTCCTGCTGTTGTGATATTGGCCTCTTTCTCCCCATTTTAGGGATGACATTCTGCCTGTGAGGTAGGCAGTCAGAACTGTAGCATACAAGCAAACTCTTACATTGGGGAATGTTAAGTACACAGAACAGTGGTAGTGGCAGGGTTGGGTTGCAGGCAGCAAACTTTCCCCATCCTCAGAGCTTAATCCTGCTAGAAAACATATGGTGTTTTTACAGGCAAAACATTTCTCCATTAAGTTTATTTGTTTTATTATTGTTTTTCTGAAATCACATCTAAACTTTTCCGCTTTCAGGATTATCAAACTTGGCTTGACCTTCGGGAGTTTGAAACTCGCATTGGAGAGCGTTACATTACCCATGAGAGTGATGATGCTCGCTGGGAAGAACATGCGGAGGAACACAACCTTGTATATCCTAAACATTTCATTATGGCCCCCAATCCAGATGATATGGAGGAAGACCCATAATCATTCTCCAGGGAAAGGCACTTAAATTAAGTCAATACTGATATTTTGTTGAAGTAAGTGTTACCCTCTGTTCTTCAGGTGATTCAGTCTGCAAAGCAATGAAGGATCCTACATCAGTTTGTGGACGGACTAGATGATCTGGAAAGTAATTCCATCTCTAGTTTTTGCAACTATGAATGTGATCCGGCACTGGGTTAAAAGCCATGAAGTATTTGCGTAACATTGCCTTACTGGTACATCACAGTGATGTTACTGACAGATGAAGTGCACAGAGACTTGATGTTTGTGAATTTTCCAAGTTTTTTGTAGTTTACATAATAACAAAACAATTTTAATGGTTTTCTAGTTCCTACCTATTAAGCCATAGAATACTATTTTCTGATATTTAGATACATCTACTAGGAAGCTGTAAAGAAAACTGAAGTATATACCATGACACAGATAGAAAAATGCTTGATTTTAAAACCCATACAAAACACTGGTAGAATATTTATTTAGCAGGCATGATTGGGAAAAACGATAAAAGTGAAGGGAGCCCATAACGTTGACTGTTAGGACCTACAGCTTAATTGCAGCAGTCTCTTGATACATGGAAAGCCATACTAGTAAAAGTACTACACTATTCTCCTGAATCTAGACATTCTGTGTTTTCGCCCTTTCAGTTGTATTATGAGAGCAATAAACATGGTGGGTTAGTACAGTGTGGCAGATGTTAATGTGACTTTGTTTTGTATAAAGGGCTTTGTGCCTTCATTTGTCTGAGGGCCAGGATTCAAAGATGTGATTTGCATGCTACTAGAAGAAAATGCTCCACTTGTTGTCACACCAGTTGTCTTTGCTAGACATAAGCTGCTGTTTAGTTTAAAAAACAACTTGTCTTTTCTGCAATGGGAATTGCTGTACCTAACATAATAAATTGAAGCTCCAACTGTATATACAGCTTTCTTCCATGCACATATCACATCTTTGTCCAGCCAAGTAGAGTGCATGCCTAAGATCTTGGGTAGTTTAGCTTTCCACTGTGAAAGAACTATTTGTAGTGGGAAGTTTATAGTAGTAGATATGTTAGATACCCTTGTGGAAAAAAAATGCCTCTTTGTTGTTCACTTTTGGTTTGAGAGCATGACCTGTCTGCAGCAATTTGGCCTAAAAGAAGCTTTCAATTTTAGAAAGAATATGATTAAGGGTTCAACTTTACTTAATTTTCAATTAATTCAAGGAACTTTAGAGGAGGCCCCAGTGCAATTTCCCCACATGACTTTCCAGTTTTTTGTTGTTGAGGAAAGGCATTTGTTTCTTCTCTTCCCTTTTGCTTCTTTTAAACCTTGGAGGCTACCACAATCACTAGCAGCTTTTCTACTGCTACTAATGACTTGGGGGTGGGTGGGGGGTATGGTATAAACCTTTGCCTCCCACTTACTGGTTTTGCATCACTTGAAAGATCCTACTGGCAAAGTGGGAAAGGGCAAACTGGATTTAATGCTTTCCTTCAGGCCACTCCCCACCCTTTCCCTATTGGTAGATCTCTAGAACAAAGGCAGCTGCATCAACAGTAGCTAGGGGTAAGGAAGGGATGGGAAGAGAGTCTGCCTCCATTCCTTCTCCTTATCCCATAGATCCATTTGAATGGCATTCAGCTTGATGCAGTTGTCTTCCACTTAAATGATCTACTGGAAGAGAAGGGATGAGATGGGAAGTAGCTTGGAGGAAAGGCTAAAGCTTGACTTCCCCCTTTCCTTCTCTCCTACCAGAGGGTCTGCTTATGAGTAAATGCCTCTTGTGAGATACACACAGTTCTCAATTACAGATGAGGACATGCAGATTGGCAATCACTATTTAGTCTAGAGGGTATGAGCAATATTATATCTTATTGATTAAAAATTATTAACATGACCAATTAATTTAAAAAACAATGAATAAACAAACACAAATGAGCCCAAGTCATTATTTATTCCATAACTACAGTATTAGTTATTTGTTGTTGGCTAAACAGTCTGTCACAGGTCCTGTCAGTTCTGTTGCTTTGCATCTGTTTTTCTTATTTCTTTCTGGTGTCTTGACTATTTGCTTTTCTTTCTCCTCCTCCAGATCTGCCATCAGCATGTTCACTCCTCCAATTGTCACCAACTAACTTATTTATCCCTTTGGTCTTTCCCTACACTCTATTGGTCTTTCCCTACACTCCATGCCCTTTCTTCACTTGTCCTGCATGCTATAATGTCACAGGATAGTAGGCATTACCTTTGCTCACAAGTGTTTTTGTGACTCTGTGAATTACAACCTTGTAAAGAGCAGGTCAGGAATAAAGCAGAAGGGATATCTTGAAAATGCACTGCGTTTTCCCCAATAAGGAATGGTCCAGTGCATACATAGCTTCAGTTGGGTTAGATCAATTCTTCTGAATTCTGTAGTCCAGATTTCTAACCAAACACCACATGAGAAGTAATAGAAGCAGCACTTCATTCCAGGAATAAAGCTTTAGGTACATAACCTAAAGTTTCATGCTTACTGTTAAATCATAATAGTTTGAAGAAGAGAACATATTTACACTTAGATACTCTGAATAGTGCTTAATGTGCTATGGCATCTGTCCTATGAATTGCAGGGACATCTCCAAAAAGGGTTCATCCAGCTAACCTGAACACAGCAGGGATGGGATATGAAAGCTGGGTTCAAGCGCAGAGGTAGTTTGTCCTCATAGTGCAAGCAACATCTGTGTGGGTAAACATTCACTGTGATTACCTCAGTAACCATGGATGCAATAAGCTTTTTGTGTCTGGATGTATCACCACCAGTACCATCACTTTGCTAAATTGTCTAAATATGTATCCTAGAAGTAAGCCTCATCAAATCCATCAATGTGTGTGTGTAGGACTGGAGTCTTTGAATGTTAAAGAAAACTGAGAATCTAAAACCAACATTTGGTTTAATCTTTTTCCACATTCTAATCAAAAATATTATATTAGATCGAGAAACAAATTAATTGTCTTGGGAAGTTCCTATATCCAGGGAAATGCAGTCTACAATTCAAAGAAGCCGTATGAATGTGCTGGCAAGAACAGATGGTGTTTTCTGTGAATTATTCAGTGCAACTTCTCCTCCTGCAGAAGAGGCTTGATATAGAGGGAACTGATATATGGATGGTCCTGTATTGTAGAATAATATCTCACTAACTCATTGATGATCATGGTGGGCCCACAAGAAACACTGGTCTAATTCTGGGTTTATTTAACAGATTTTGAGAGCGAGCTATTCCTCATGTGTTTGCCATCATGTTCTGATATATTTCTTAGTACTTTGATTGAAACATATTTAGTTATTTTAATGTGACTCAGGCTCATTTTGCACATTATCTGTGTGTGCTTCCCCCATGGTAGGGTGACCCATATGAATAGTGTTTTCACATTGACGTGTGCTGACCATGAGGAATCAGTTTGGCAGGAACTTTGCTATATTGATAAAGTGTAAGTAAATTGGGTCTAAGAGCTGTAGTAAACTGGGCAGTGGACTGCAGACATTAATCTCTTTCTTGCAGTTTGACTTGTTTTTCACATGTGGGTTGTAATAATTTACTTATTCAGAACAAAATCTAGAAAATACTCTTAAATGTTATTCTTTAATTAGTAAGATTATAATTTTATTGTCATCTGCTACTGGACCTTTCCCACAGGAGATGTTAGAGTCATGCTCTCAGTATAAAGAAATAATCCACAGCAGGAATGAAGATGATGCAGATAAAATGTCACAGATGAGTGAAATTGTTGGAAGAGTGTGCCCTAAACTACTCCTAATCATATTGGAACTCAATTCTTGAAGATACAGTTGGAACTATTTGTATTTATAGGGTAGGCTTGCACATTGAAAGTGGCTGTTTGAGCAAACCTATTCGATAAGCCAGAGTAAAATGTATTTTCTAGAAGTGAATGTGTTCATAGGTGTTCCATTGTTTTCTC
Organism: Anniella stebbinsi; assembly: GCA_029215795.1. Classification (NCBI taxonomy): domain Eukaryota; kingdom Metazoa; phylum Chordata; class Lepidosauria; order Squamata; family Anniellidae; genus Anniella; species Anniella stebbinsi. The sequence goes on from JARDYH010000003.1 coordinate 221,874,802, forward strand.
ATTGTTCTTTGTAAATTTACGTAGCAAATTATTCCCAATTTTACTCATTAACTGTGCTGTTCCATATGTCAACTCAGAACTAAGTCTCATTGTGCTCAATGGGGCTTACTTCTAGGTAACTGCATATACAGCATGCAACCTTAAGATCAGTTTCAGTATAGAATATTTAAATAGCAAACAAAGTCAAGAGGGCACAGTGTAATTTATGCTTCCTGGATTAACTTTAGCTTTCAGGACAGCAATGTCGTGAACCAGTTGAGTAGGAACCCTGTTGTGGCTAAAGAGAAGTAACTGGAATGTTTCTACTCTGTAATTGCTGTTACACACACTTTACAAACCATAAATAAAATTACATAGCTTGCTCTCTTACTTTCCTATGAATGCCTAAAATATTATTAAATCAAAGCTTTAAGTCACAAAAAGGTTGGCATTAATCATTTGCTCCAGATTAATTTGTACCCAGTCTTGCATTATCATTTATCTTTGTTTTTGAGTTATGTTGCATTCATTGAAGAAATAATGCTGTACTGATGCTAGAAGATATTCATGTAAAACTTGTAGCCTCAAAAAGACACTGTCAAGTACTTTTTATATTTTTATATGTCCCATTGTTTGTAAATATCCTCTAAGCTTGAAAATAAATTTTATTTCCCTATCATGTGTGTTCTTCTCTCATATCCTCTGTATCTCTTTTATCTTTGGTTAATATGTATCAGAATCCCTTTTAGCTATAAATATAAACAAGTAATACAGTTGTAAGATGATTCTATGGCTGTGCTGTGGCACAGTTATTAGCACTAGTAACATGCAGTGAATTAACTGGTTGATTAACTAAGGCCCTGCTCTCAATGTTTGGTGGCCCTCATTACTCCCAGGTTTTCTAGGCCACAGTACTGCAGTGATAGAGGCTCAGTTCACACAACACATTTCTTTACTTAGTGTGAAAACACTCAACGGTTGAGTTTGTAGGGGCTACTCACCACACAATGGCTGAATTTGGACAACACATTAGTCAATGGTGGGTTGAGTAGCCAACTCACAGTTGGTTATTTTGTGGGTACTCCCCACACAACATATTCCTACACAACTGTGGGTGGTTGGGGCTAGCATTGAGTGGACTAATAGTCAACCCGGCATTTGACTGACACAGCCCCCGCCCCTCTCCCCACCCTTCCTCCTCCCTCAGTCCTCCCAGTTCTATCCCAGCAGCCTCTGCAAGTTGCACCAGTTGTAGCAGAGTGGCAGCCGCCACTTTGGTCGCTCTTGTCACCTGCCTCTATGGGCTTGTGTTTTAACCCACTCACCACACGCCATTAACACACTCACTCCTCCACACAACACTTTAAACAACTGGCTTCGAGCTAAACAACTTGCAAGGCAGTTGTTTCTCAGTTGCTTATTTGGGTGGAATAGCATACCATCAGTAGTTTGTGAGCAGCGTGTTACCCTCCACAGAACACAATAAGCAACACAACTGACGATTGTCCCCCCCCCCCCCAGTTGCTTAATATGTTGTCCGAATTCAGCCAATGTGTTCTAGCTCCACCGTTGTGTGACAGTGGGCTCCTGTGGAGTTGAGAAAAAGTCAACAAGGTGTATGATTGACAGTTCCTCCTCCCAATGGTATCCCATCAGCCATTGCTGCAATCCTGGCAGCTCTCCTAGAGCACCTTTCCCACTCTAGCCAGAGAACTCTTTAGCCAGTGGGAAAAGTCCACTCAATGTAAGAGGAAACTCCACCGAGCCCTCCAGACAATACTGAACACAACTGTTGTGCAGGAACTCTGCACAGCGTGGATATGCAGCGCGGAGTGTTTTCTAAAAAAAATTCCACCATGGGGTAGTGTTCTCCCTCCAGCCCATACATTTCTCAACGGTGGTGTAAGAACTCCACTGTAGAGGTCTAAAACCACCACTGAGAAATATGTTGTCTGAACTGAGCCAGAAGTTGCAGTTGCCAGAAATACCTCTTCTGTGCCGTTTTAAGCAACTCATGTCCTTTTGGCTTGCTCTACCATATTCTAGGTTTTCCTTACTTGCCCACTTGTCTAAATTTCCTACCTCCTGTGGCCTCTTCCCAGAGGTGTGCCTGCCCTACATCTCTACTGCCATTAGGGGCTGTGTGAGATTTTAATCTCAAAGTAGCTGGGCTGTAAACCTTTGAGCAACTTTGTTTTCTGAGCATTTGAAATATCCACTGTTCAAACAGTGTCAGAACCTTCACCACAAGCACATTACAATTCAGGTTACATAGCAGGTCTGTCTTCCTGTTTACTGGGATTCTTTAAAAATAAGGACACATACTCCCTGTATGCGGAGCAAGAAAGGGCATCACTTATACTTATTATTATAATCGTTGCATTTCATAAGCCAGGAACACACTGGCTCAGTTCAGACAACACGTTTGCAGACGGAGGAAGTAAATGAAGAGACAAGACACGTGAAATGGGTTTAAACAAGGGCCACATTTATTGAAAGATCTGCAAAGGGGGCCCTAAGGGGCATCCAGTATAGGCCTATCCACAGGCCCCTCTTTTCCCCATTTCGGGCGAGCCATTCTAGCCTGTGAGTAGGAGCAATAACTCCGCCTCTCCACGTGCTGCCCCTTTTGGGGAGGGAGACCTTCCTGTGTCGCCTCCCCCCAGGCCGCATGGCTCTGGGTAGGTGAGAAGGGTTGGTCTCAAAGGTAACCCTTATCTCCCAAGCCAGGCCGCGGGGCTCTAAGCTGGGACCCTCAGGAATTACCAGTCACCAGAACAGTGCCTGTGAATGCTCACCAATTATCCATACCTCTCTGGATGCCCCTTCCTATCCACCAGATTGAAAATGCGACCATGTTAAATGCGTAGCCAATTTGCTTATTTAAATACACCCCGACCCGTCTCAGTGTGGAGTAGGCAAAAAAACTCATGGCCAATTCATAACATGAGTAAAAAATTCCTACTCGGCTGCAATAGGCAACCGGCGAACCCACGCTGAGAACGGGGAGGGAGCCTCGTGGAGAAAGAGGAGGAAGGAGAGGGTGGCTCTCTCTTACATAGCCCTCAACCCCTCCCCTTCCAGTGGCACCAGAATTCCCGCTCTCCAATCAGGAGCAGGCACGTCTCCTCTCCCCCCCCCCCCCGGCCGCAAAAGCCTCCCCGCCCCCAGGCCATTGGTCGGATGCGGCTGAATGGCGCTTCTCAACAGTAGCTTTAGAATGCCACGGTGGAGTTTTTATATCACTGTTGAGAAATGTGTTGTCTGGAGCAAAACTCAATGCAATGGTGGAGTTTTTTTGGGAAAACGTTCCATGCAGAATATCCATGCTGTGCAGAGGAGAGTTCCTGCACAACAGTTGTGTTGAGTGGCAGCTCTGATAAGTTTTCCATTGCATTGCGTTGACTTTCCCTACTGGCTACAAAGTTTCCTGGCAAGAGCAGCGAAAGGAGTGAGTGCTGCTCTAGGAGAGCCGCTGGGATTGTTTTATTTGCAGCAATGGCTGATGGGATACCATTGGGAGGAGAAAGGGCAGAGGAACTGTCAATCAAACATCGCGATGGATTTTACTCAACTCCATGATATCCCACAGTCACACAATGGTTCAGTTAGAATATGTTGTGTGGGGAGAACCTTCTAGAAACTCAATTGCTAAATGGAGTTAACACACTGGCTCAGTTCAGACGACACATTAGGCAATGGAGGAGGGGGGGGGAAACAATCGTCAGTTGTGTTGCTTATTGTGTCATCTGGAGGGCAGCACACAACGCACACACAACTGACAGTACGTTAATCAGGCACTTTAAACAACGGAGCGAAACAACGGGCTTGCATGTTGTTTAGCCTGAAGCCCCGTTGTTTAAAGTGTCGTCCGAATTCAGCCCCCCCTCTCTCCGTGGACTATTCCGTTTTGGAATAGAGTTCTACTGCCTAGAGCAGCCAAAAAAACCCAGCCGCTCTATGCAGCCGGCAGAACTCGCGATGCATGCTGGGATACGGCTGGGGGACACACGGAGGAGAGGCTGCAACCAAAATGGCCACCGCAAGTTCCTAGCAGCCGGGGCGTTTGCCGGTTCCAAGCAGCGCTGGCTGCAGTGTGTTGTTTGTGGAGCTCCTCCTGCCTAACGCACGGTCAGTACGTTATTTACCCCCCGTTGCTTAATATGTCGTCCGAACTAAGCCAAAGTGTTGATTAACGTATTGCCTGAATTGTGGCCTTTGCACCAGACCAGCAGAGAGATCTAACAATTAAAAAGACAAGAAAATACACTTTTCTTCCTCTGTTTCATGCCTAATTTTCTTGCTTCCACTTAGGCTCTTTTCTAGTAAATGTCTGTGGCAGGTCTTTTGTTTATTTCATCTCTTGTTCACCACTCCAGAATCTCTCTAGATGTGGAGTGGCATACAAATGTTGTAAATAAAATAAATAATTACCACAAGGTTTAATACTAGATAGTACAATCACATATATTTTTACAATACAATACAATACTAGATGAACAAGAGGCACAGATGCATTTTTCCATCCAGTTTTACTGAAGCCATAATTTTTTATTTTGGGGGCATGTTACATGATATAACAATGATGGAATTGTTTTGGGTATTTGACAAGACAAGTCATGTTCCTTTTATCTGAAACCTGTTTCCATACTGGATTGCTATAGGACACCTGGATTTTTGACGCAAAAATGTTCACATTTTGGGGTCACTTCCATATAAGTTCACCAAAGCCAGCAATAGGTGCTGAAAGTGATGTTGAGTGATCCGGCTTCATTAGCTGGTCTGAAGCCATACATCTGTAGTGAGGCACAATGGCAAAGAAGTTGAAGCGCCCTCCCATTTTATCTAGGTCCATCAGCATTTCGTAACTTCGGAGCAGCTGACTGCGAGTAACTGCATCACTAGCATTCTGCAATAGTACCTAAATGGAAAAAATGAATTAATATGCCCTTAAGCTGTAGTGTTACCTATTAGTGTGTACAGGATCTATCACTTACTTTCCAGTTATTCCCATCCCAGCATTCACTCACTCGTATCCTTCCCAATTTATATATCTCCTGAAGTTTTTATGTTTGTTAAGTTACATTCATGTTTTGACTGCTGAATAAGGATTCAATGGAATTAAAAATAATTCCATTGTTGCAAAGGGACAAATGAGTTGCATTCCTATGCATATTTAGACTGAAAAAGTTCTACAGCTTCCAGCATTGCTGCTGGGGAATGCTGGGAGTTGTAAGACATTTTTTTTGGTGTAACCATTCATAGAACTGCACCCTTAGACAACCTAAATGTGTTTCATTCAGTTAGATTAGCTTTTAAATCAATATTAGATGCAAAGAATGGCTCCTACCTGCAGTCTGGTATCAATGCCCATGTTTTTCAAAAATTCCTGTTGCATTATGGGACCCAATGTGGCTACTCTGTCCTGTGCCATTCTTCGCAGATAACTGAAGTCAACATCTGCTGTGAGATCTGCTGTTCCTGGCGAGAGTAACACGTCATGAAGTTTATGGCCACGGAAACCCTGAAAAATAGGAAGAATAAAAACTTTAAAACTTTTAAAAAGCAAGAACCTTGCTTATATGCCTTAAGCAACAATTTAGCTAGTACTCCCCACCATGGTTTTAAGGGATGCCACATTTCTCCGGATATGCATTAGTGGCAATAGAGTGCAATAAATTTGGGTATTTATATCTCCCAATAAACTTTCAGCTGTTTCTTTTTGCCAGTATTTTTTTAAAAAAACAACAACAGTGTGTTTGGATGATTGTGGCAGGGGAAGAAGCTATTGTGGCTTCTCCCCCTGCCCCCCCCCCCCCATGCACAACTGCCATTATTCTCCATGCTGCAGCATGGGTTGGCATGTCATGTGTGTGGGGGCTGGCTTCATATCCATCCTACAACTGCTACTGCATGTCGTGGGTTGTAGGGTGAGTACTAAGCTACTCCTCATGCATGAGGGTTGGATGACATGCCAATCTGCACTGCAGCATGGGGAATAATGCAAATGGCAGTCATGCATGTGGCACACGCAGGGTGCCCCACACCCTGGGCGATCATCCATACCCAGTCAGTCTCTTCACACATTCAAACTGTTGCTTTGTCCTGCAGGACATCTCTATGAATCAACCTACCCTGAAAGTATCTGTTTTGGTTCCATCATGACCATAATCTACAACCAGTGCAGCTCCTCCATTCTTTTCAATATTATGGGCCAGCTTCTGGATGATGACACCAGCATCAGGACACACTTCCATATGACTTCTGGATTCTTTGCTCTAAAATAGAATTCAGAATTTAAACTATTATGTAGTATAGGGGCTGAAGTCGTCCAGGACACGGAATAATGGGCTCAAGTTACAGGTAGCCAGATTTCAGGTTTATGAGGGAACGAGTCTTCCAAAAGAAATGTTTCATAGGATTCTATGGAGGAAGCTACAGCAGTAAATATGTAAGATACAAATCTGCAACAAATACTGCCTGGAATAAGATATGCCTGGAATAAGATATCTGCATCCTGCAACAATGTAATCATTGCGCATTTGCTGTGCAACAACGCAATAGTATAGAAGACCCACTTGTAAGAATGAAGATGGGATTTAATTTAGGAAATATTGAATTTTTACATTAAAACAAGAAGGTAAGCTGATAAAGATGATCCTAGGATGTTTCTGTCAAGGAGTATATAGCTTAATACTCTGCTACTGAAACAAGAAGCCTATCCTTCTCCTTTCCTAAAATTAAACATGCATTACCTGTTGTTGTGGTTCAGTCTGACATGTAACCTTTTCATACAATTTTATTGCACAACAAATGCATAAATTTGACTTTATTCAATGAAATCTAGAGGTAAATATGTTTGAAACAGTGATGAAAACATCAATTGTATCTTTTGAAAAGTGGTGGGCATCTCAAAACATGTAACACCTTGGCTCAGTTTGCACACAACAATAAGCCAGGGTTTTGAGCTCACAACTCCAGTTTGTCAAGGGAGAGACAAGCTAGAGTTCTCGGTTTGCATGTAAGGATAAACAAACCAGATGGAAGGTACATGGTTTGCTTAGCTACTCCTGCATTCACAGTAAGTAGCATGCTGCATCATTCACATATCATTACATGCAAAATGGGCCAAAGGCAGTATTAACTTAATAGAGAGGATTGTATAGTCTGGAAATGCAATTATATAACCAGAAACTTACATGTATGAAGGCTTCTGTAGCTGGAGTGGCAGATGGTGCAAGGACAAATCGCAGCTTATCAGGAGTTTCTGGATCAATGTCAACCAACAACTCACGCCACCCCTTTTCTGTTTTCTGTTAATTTAAAATACAGTTAGATTGATATGGATTTTATTGAACAGTCAGCTACAACTTTTACCCTTTCATGTAAATTTGTTCAGTAATGAGACAAGAAGATGTCCTTCTAATAATCAAGCTCTTTGAAAGCCAACTTACAAACATATTTTCATTTACCAATGTGTACCACTGCACGTACCTCCTGCTCAGTCACTCAATATCCTTTCCTTACCAGCAATAAAACTTCGTAGATTAACAATCAGAAGAAGAAAAATTAAATTCTGTCCTGAAAATATTTGCCTAAACAAATAGGTGCAAGCTGACGGCATCTCGCCTTATTATGCAAGTCTCAACTCTCAAATGTTTATATGATAGCTACTCTCAATGAGAGATCAACTGATCTCAGAGCTTCCATAATTAGGATACATGCATTGTATCAATATTACATTTTCTTTAACAGGTAGGGTCAAATTTTCCACAAGCCCATGCATCGAGATGTGAATTGCCAAGTCGTGTTTCAGGGCTGTCCCCCCCATGCCCCATCTAGAGAAAAATTAATGTTTTTATTCACATATCATTACATGCTTTTGGGGTCAACTCTAACCATACTGGAATGACTGATAAATGAAAAACCATGCTCATAAGGTGCTAGGGCTCAAAGGGACCCCCACAACATGCTGTTTAAATGTATTGGTTACTCTACATGTCTATATATGCTTAGTTTAGAACCTGTCCTTTCCATTCCTTGTGAGAAAGGAGCACAGAGGACACAAATGATATGTAGTTTATTTTTAGGCTTTTATGTTTTTAAATTTTGTAAACCGCCCAGAAAGCTTCGGCTATGGGGCGGTATATAAATATAATAAAATTATATATATATATATATATATATATATATATATATGGCCTGTTTTCATAATAGACAAATTACTCACTTTCCTTAACCAATAGTATTAGGGGTCAATAGTACCCCACAGGTTTATAAAACCCCTTTATTTCTAGAAGGTGGCAATCTCATAGGATTGTATCCTAAATTATATTTATTTGGGAGATTTCTTTTACCAGATTAAAATATGCTAGCTCCATCACACACACACACACACACACACACACACACACACACATGTTCTCTCCCTTCACGTGGTTGTGTTTCTCTTTCTATAGTACATGCTCCTTAAACAAAGTCATATGGCAGCTTGTGATAATACCTGAAATTTATGTATAGGTAGGGCATCAAGAAATTCATGTGCTAAATAAAAACTATAGCCTAGGAGAAAAACAAAGTGTCAATTAATTCCCATCTATAAAAACTAACATTTCCTACATTTATAACATATTCTGTATGAACATCCAAAGTCTTCATTTGGGACTGTTGTATGACTTATCAGTTTGAACTAGACTGTGGGGCTCAAGATTACAATTTCAGTGAATTTGACTGCATTTTAATCTTGTCTGTTGGAGGAGGCTATTTTTGTTACATGTCCTGAACATTTGTGATGAGAGATGCTATAAAACTAAATAGAGACGTAGATATTTTGCTAATCAACCTAAGGAAATCTTGGCATGGATTCTGTATGAATGAAGAAGTTAAGGCATACTAATGAATAGGATTTCAAAATAAGTCACTGTCAAACTTTATTCCCCTCCCCCTGCCCAAAACCATTTCCATGCTTGATCATAAGTGCTTATGACCATAACAACTATTTTTATGGTTATGCACAACTTAAATATGTCAATCATGTGATATTCAAGATTGTTCTCACATCATGAGAAGATACCATTCTTCCTATTTCAGTTTTTGACTTTTTTCCCCCAGGATTCATTGTGCAGACACTGCTTCAGAAACAGTATTACTGACACACATACATTATCTTGGCTTAGCAAATAAATGCTTGTAGCTGTAGTGGAAGATCTCTCATCCCCTCTTTTCTACCATCTGTTTTATTTAAGAAGTACCTAATTAACAAAATCACTACATTGTATTAAGACTATTCTACGCAGATATCTTCTCCTAACACTTTTAATTGGTACGGAATGGTCATATTTCACTAGAATTTTAAAGAACTTAAGAAAAGCCGTGCTGGATCCAGCCAAGGATCCATGTAGTCCAGCATTCTGGCCAACCAGCTGTCGACGGGAAACTCGCAAGCAGGATTGGAGAGCCCAGCACCCTCCCACCCATGTTCCCCAGCAACTGGCGTACATAGGCTCATTGACTCTGATAATGGAGGTAACACAGAGGCATTGGGATTAGTAGCCATTGACAGTGTTCTCCTCCAGGAATTTGTCTACCCCCCTTTTAAAGTCATCCAAATTAGTGGCCATCACTACGTCTTATGATAGCAAATTCCATATTTGACTATGTGCTGTGTAAAGAAGTACTTCTTTAACACAACAGGGAATCCCAATGATGCTTATTAATAAAGATGGATTTGCTTTTAAAAACCCACCATGGTGGATGTCAATATTAATTGAATTTCTCAAGACAACACTGGTATTTGTTCTGGAATCTGGATTCAGTGTAATCAATGAATGCTGCTACTGATACATCTAGTAACAGTATAATATGTCTTTATGAGTATCATTGGTGAGTAACTACCAACTTTGGCTGCAATTTTGCATGTTTAGCTCTGTGCTGCACTGTGTCCTTTGTCTTTCTTGTTGACAGACAACATTTTCTTGGCAAAACATGCAGAGCCATATTTGCTATGCTTATACATTTATCAAATCTTTTTGATAAGTAGTACCTCATTTCACATTATTTCCCCAGATCTAGAATATTGCAAGCAATGCAAGTGCTTCCACGCTACCTGCAGTACTCTTATGAAGCACCCCTTCCCCTCCAGATGTGATTAGCACCGGCAGAGGAAAATGCTTACCACCCACTTTGAAGGAGGTAAAGAATGACGTTTGACTGAGGCCAGGCAGCTCTTCCCCCATGTCTAATGGGTGACCACAGATAATCCATTAGTGGGTATGCACTTAGTACAGAGTTTTCCATTTGTACCCTGGTTGCTAGATGCGTGGTTATCCTACCCTATCCTTTACACCAGGGGTGGGGAACCTCAGGCCTGGGGGGGAAATCTAGTTCTATGGGGGTTCCCAGAAGCCCCTTCCCCCTGGCCCCACTCCCCTTCCCCCAACCACCAGTCGTTCAGTGGGTTCCCTGTTTTTGTGCAGATTATTATTATTATTAATTGCATTTATATACCGCCCCATAGCCAAAGCTCTCTGGGTGGTTTACATAAGATTAAAACATTTAAAAACAATATACAAAAATTAAAACTGCAAAACATACAATATACAAAATCATTTAAAACTATTATAATAACTTAAAAAGCTATAAACCTAAAAACAAAAACAGACCCAGGCTCATCAGATATTGCTAAATGCCTGAGAGAAGAGGAAAGTCTTGAGTTTTTCTCATTCTAAAATGTGATGACACATTTCCTAAGGCTTAATTACTGGCAGTAAGAGCTTTACTAGTTCAAAATATGGCAGCCAGGTTGGTCACCGGTACACCTATGGGTGACCAAATTACACCAGCTTTAAAATCACTCCACTGGCTGCCAATTAGTTTCCAGGCAAAGTACAAAGTGTTGGTCATTACCTTTAAAGCCCTACATTGTTTGGGTCCAGGTTACCTGCGGGATCACCTTCTCCCATACAATCCGCCTTGCACGCTCAGATCCTCTGGGAAGAATTTACTACAGTCAACCAAAACTAGGCTGACAACTGTTACCCAGAGGACCTTCTCTTCTGCCACTACTAGACTGTGGAATGATCTGCTGGGAGAGATCCGCCAACTTACCAGTCTTCTAGAATTTAAGAGAGCTATAAAGACTGATCTCTTCTGGCAGGCCTACCCAGTCAAATTTTAAGAGTTTTATTGATTTTAATAATGTATTAATTTTATATGATTTAAATTAGTTTTATGTATTTTATATTGTTTGTATTGATGTTGTTCCCCACCTCGATCCGGAGGGAGAGGTGGGTAAGTAATAAATATATTATTATTATTATTATTATTATTATTATTGCTCAAATATTTTTTGTATTTTTGGTAATATTTATTTTTTCTTTGGTCCTGCCCACTTTGCCTTCAGCCCTGCCCACCATTGGAATGTGGCCCTCAAGAGCTTCTTCAAAATTGAATTCGGCCCTCAGGTTGAAAGAGGTTTAACCCCTCTGCTTTACATCCTCAGTAGGGCTACTCTGTGTGGAAACCTGTCAATGCATACCAGTAAGATTGGCCTGGCAGAGGTGCAAGTCTATATGAATGTATTATTATGTTGGGGATGCTACAAGTTTGTAATGTTTCCCACAATAATTTTCAATCACAAAATAAAGAACTACTATATTATTGTGTTTATCACCACAAAATGGCAACTTTCATTTGCATTCAGGCTATTCAAACTCATATCAAAAAGCCTCAGACAGAATCACATCTACATTTATCTTCCCTGTGACCCCTCTCCCCACAACTGCAAAACTGTTCTTAATCCTAAGAAAAGAGCTAATGATTGTTGAACATATAATTAAATAAGCACAATCCCAACAAAACCTTACCAAATGGCACATCATTCAAGTCTCGATACCAGGAAATTGGCAGTCCGGTCTTAGTAACCCCTTGCATGTAAGCAGAAGCCCCCTCTTGTAATTCTATTTTTTCTTCTGTCAATACTGATGCTTGAATCTCACTTAATTTGGGACTGACCTCCACCAAATGAACAGAAATGTCACATTTACTAAGTAAAGAGCTCAGTTGATTAAAAACCTGTTAAAAATAGGACAGTATTATTAGAGCTAAAGTATGTGTAGCGATTTTACAGAATTCCTGTAAGAAATAAGATTTTAACAATAGTTTCTCAATTATTTGAATAAACTCCTTATTTTTCAAATGTGACTAAGTGACTCTTTTCAAGTGCTCAAGATAACCGGAACATCAGGTACTTTGGCAGCATGATGAAAACGATGGCATTACTCCAGAATGGCAGAGATATGCACTTGTTTTGCAGGCCAAAAAGCACAAACTGGAAGCTAAGAACTGTTGAAAATCATATAAGCAAAATATTTAAAAATCTGTTAGACTACTACTGTGCTGTACTGCATGAAATCTTTCTGTGTGGTCTAATTGGTGGCATATACAGAATTCTAGGTATACACAATAAAAAAGTTTCTAGCCTACAGTATTGTGGAGAAAAAGTCTGTGTTTACTTACCCGTAAAATATCATCTGTAAGGCTACCTTTACCTGGGCCCAATTCCACCAGATGAAATTTGTTTGGTTTGCCAGTGGCCATCCATTCACTAACAAACCAAATACCTATTAACTGCAGAAGAGAAAGAGGCATATGTATTTTATCATGACATTTAAAAACATACATGTAAGTGCCAAGGTTGCAACTATGCACACAGTTAAGCTACTTAAATACCATTGAAATCAATAGGAGTAAAGCAGCTTAACTGTGTGCAATTTCTGAAAACTTTCAAGGAGTTAACCCCCCTCCTTTTGTTACACATGAGTGGAGAAGAGGACCTGGTAAAGGCTTGAAAATCCACAAAGGAAGCTGGGATACCTGCCTGGCTGGGCAAGAGAAGTACAGAAGGAGGGTGGGCGGGCAGGTGGGGGAATAAGCTACGCTGTGTAGCTTATTTGTCCGATCATCTGTTGGGGCACAGTAGGCTATTTGCAAAATAAGCTACTGTGCTTAGCTTATAAGCCACCATGGGTTAATGTGATGTGTGAATAGGCCCAAAATAAAAAGTGTTAGATGCAAAGGTACCAGATTTATTAGATGAGAAAACACACATTGTAATTTGTAAATTGAACATTTCGAAATAATATTTTAACCTTCAAAAACATAATTGTGACGTACATTTTGTACTTAAAAGGGATAGTGCACAAAAGCCTTGATAGGATAAAGGCCAAGAGCGCAACCTTATGGCTTCTGTTTCTGATAGACATAAAGGCCTCAAACTGTCCTATGCTCTGCCAGCAAGAGCCAGGTAGTGTGCGAGGAGGATGGAGGCAATCTTTCCTCTGTTTAAAATACAAAAAGCAGCTAGATGGGCTGATTTACCTTTCAGTGGGTGAAGAGGGGACTGAGGAGGCCATGGGATGTCTTTTTATCTTGATCTTTCCTCTCCCTGCCCATCAGCATGCCTCCCTTTTCCCTCTGACTTCTCTCATGAGATCACAGTTGTAACCTCATAAGAGAAATGGGGTTAGAAAGATTCATGATCAGATCTCCTTCTCCACACTCATACTTCTGTCTATAGGTGGATGAGATCTGCAGCATCCCATGGCACCGCAGACATTGTCAAAGGGTTGTAGGATTGCTTTCTTAAACACTAACACCATAATTTCATAACTTATCAGGATCTACATGACTGAATGCTCATAACATATATAATAATATTCTCTAAGAAATAACTGTACTTAAAAACATTACCTCCCCAAAGATCTGACTTATTTCAGGTGAAGTAACAAAATCTCCTTTTTCTCCTAGCATGTCTTGATGCATATAGTATCCCTATGGGAAAAGAAGGAACGTACTTATTATGGGCAATGCTTTCTTTCCCACTAAAGTTCCTAATCCTTGATTACATTCACTTGCTAGTCTGCTTTAATATTATAATAAAACAAGCAAATAACCTTCTGAAAAAAAGAACATTTTAAAAAACGATTCCTTATTCTGCAACATTTCTCAGACAAAAATTGGAAGGTGAATGGATGCAACAGCAGATTTGCTGATATGGTAAAAACATTTACCTCAGCTAAGAAGCTGTGTGGAAAAAGGGTCCAGGAGGGAGAACAGACAGAGAATCCTAAAGACAGGTGACATATGCAGTGGGTTGAGAAGCAATGACCTGAGACTAGGATGGAATCTTGTTTGTGACTACAACACAGGAATCTTGTTTGTGACTAGAAAGCATATATAATGTAAAACAGGGGATGAGGGAAGCAGGACACTGTGACCCTTCAAATAAATAAAAGCCAACTAAATGACACATTTAAGTCCCCCGTGGTTTTTTCCCTCCCAAATGTTAGAAAAGGAGGGAAGGCTACTTAACCTTTTCTCCTCTGGCTATTTTGTTGCTCAAAATTGCTGGCCCAATAATACAAGCTGCTTTCCAACCTCCAGGGGAAAGATTGCACCTTCTCTTCAGTGGGTGCAAACACAGCTTGGAGAAACGCAATTTTGAACAGAAAAACAGCCAAGTGGGAAAAAGGTGAAGCAGCTTCATTTTGTGTGTCTCCTCCCCACCCTTGATTATTCCTGTGTTAAAACTGGCAGCCTCTTCAACATACTTTTCATTTAATAACAAACAAAACAAAAATGATTAGGAGGCTGTTAACACCTGCTGTGTATACTTGGTTTGCCCAAAGAAATGCATGTAGAGAGATGCTTTCAGAAATGATTCCTGGTAACTAGCTATCAACTTGGTTAGGAACTTGAAATGTTTAAACAATATTTATTGGAAAATGTTAAAAACTTGGGGCAATATCCAATCCTGCTCATCCACATGGGGCTCACTGTTGCTTCCATTTCATGTGTGGCCAGCCCTACTAATTGGTTTGTGCAAGTAGCACCCGCCACTTGAGCAATGGCTCAAGCCCTGAAACGACTGGAAATGCTCGTTTCTGTAAGGGGGCAGGTCGACAGAGTTCTGTTATGCAAGTTCCGCTAACCTGCCCCATTTCAGAAATGAGTGTTTTTGCTCATTTTGGGTTGCTCACGGAAGTGCTAAACGTCTGTTGTGCAAGGCCCCCGGAAGTCTAAAATCTCCATTGTGCAAAGCTGCAGAAGTGGTACATTTCTGTTGTGCAAGCAGTAGGTGCCACTTGTACTACAGAATCAACGGGACTGGTTGTGGGCCACTGCTCACCGTGGGGTCCTGCCCTTTGAATAATAGAAAATATAAATTAGAATCTCAATCTCAAAGACAAATTTGTGTCACACAAATTTAATGGTATTGCTGTTCATACCTTCACAGGATTAGTCAAAACTTCCCGCATATATTCAGCTACTGTAATGGGACCAGTTGACTTTATTTTCATCATGAGATGTTTCAACATTGGAGTCACTGGGCCATTTTCTGCTGCTTTATTTTCTGAACTAAAGCACTGGCATCTCAAAAGAGTGGAACAACCTGTGTAAAAATGTAACATTAACCATCCTCGAGTGGTCCATCTGAATAATCTCTCTAGAAGTGGCAGATACTGTCAAGTTCTGAGGAAGCATACAAAATAGCCAAATAATTATTAAATGAGACATTCATTTTAATTATATAAAAAAGTGTGTAACAATCAGTGTTTTAGAGATCTTGAGAACTTGGAAAGTAGTTGTGCTTTTAAACATAATAATTATTTAAGCTTGAATAATTATTTAAGGTCAGTTGCTGCACTACTAGTTTACTTCTATTAAAAGTGCTGGTTTTGAACTTTAAAACCCGAAACAGCCCAGAGAACTTTGTTTAAAACATTTATGTACTGCTGATAACAAACACCAGGCTATAAGGATTGCCTTTCTTCCAATGAACCTCCCTGGCAATCAAGACCTTCACCAGAGACCCTTCTCTGAGTGCCCCTGCTCTTCTGAGCATAGGTATGCAGCTGCTGGAAGGAGGCAATGCCCACTACCTCCGTAAACATGTGCATCTAATGCCTTTGATACTATGTTTTAGGTGTCAGGTGTAGTCCATCCTATTCTCTTGGGGTTTTAGTGGCATCTGCTTTGCCCTTTAGAATATTTCCCTTCTTTTTTATGTTCCTTTTATTGTCTTCCGGTTTGTTTTAGTGATTTCATGCTGCTTGTTGCTATTTTTACGCTTGTTGTTTTGTTATGGTACAGTCTTAAATTGGCTGTCATCCTAACATACTTACCTGAGGAGTGAATTAACAGAATTCAAGAGAACATCTATAGAATCAAATTGTGTGTGTGTGTCCATCCTCCCCTTCTCCTTTGCCTTACCCCCATCTCCTGTTTTCATAAGTACAGATTTAGACTGTCTGAATTGGTGATTTGTGGCGCAAAGATGTCTCTTTGCAAATTACAACCCAAAGCTAGAATAAAGCACTGTTAGGCAGCTGACTAGACCCACTACGGACACCCAAAGCCCCTGGCCATAGTCCTTGATGTTGCTGAGTGTTTAGCTGCCCTCTCCAAACATGTGAGCACAGTCAAGAGCAAGGAAAAGGAGCAGCCATTGCCACTTGCCTTGTCTATAGGGCTGCATTCCTCAATCTGGTGCCCTCCAGATATTTGAGATTCAACTCCCAACTCAGTCCAATGGCCAAAAATACTGGGAATTGTGGTCCAAAACATCTGGAGGGCACCAGATTGGGAGAAGGCTGCTACAGAGAGAGGGCAAGAGAACTATAGGTAGTAACTAGTGAATGACAATGGGAAAGTGGACATCTTATGGTAGGTAGCTTCCCCAACCCCCCAGCAACATTTGGAGCTGACACTGACAGATCTGCATTGCAGCCTTGAATCATAATCCCCAATGACGGGAAGGAACGATAGGCAGGGGACACTTATATCTGTATGTATTCCACGACAAGAACCACATTCTGGGGCTGAACCATTTAAACTCTGGCTCTGTGGGACAGCTAAGCCAGAGGCGTTTCGTCTCTCCTTAGTACAGGGTGGTGCTTGTCTGAGGTAAAAAAAGAAGAAAAAGTCACTTTCCAAACTGGAGGTGCTCGTGGTCCTGTTAGTGCCTACAGATTGAGCCATGAAGAGGGGAGCGAGACAACGAAAATTCGCCCAGCTCGCGCTCAGGAAAAACCAAACTTAGGGCAAAATTCAACTTAAGTCCTACATAGAGTAAACCCATTGAAATGAAAGGGACTGGTTAGTCATGACTAATCGAAGTTCTTTATTTTAATAGGTTTACTCTGAGTAGGATTTTACTCTTATGCACTTACTTGAGCTTAAGCCCCACTGAACTCAGTAGGACTTACTTCAGAGTAAACGTGCGTAGGGCCTGGGTTGCTTGGTAGGCCCCGCGGAAGGGCGAGCTCAGCTAGCATCCTCGTTACCATGGAGACGGAGAAAGTGGTCCTTTCGCGCGACGAGACGGGCAGCTCGGAGGAGGGTTTGCCCGGGGCGCCCGAGCGGCATGCTGACGCCGTCCGTGTTGATCTTTTTGCAGCTCGTCGACCGGCCGCTCTTGGCAGCTGAGTAGAACAGCTCTTCTGAAAATGCGCCAAGCGGAGCCACGTTCTAGGCCGCGCCTGTACTAAGCGATGTCACTTGACGTAAATAGAGGCGAGCAAGGCTGCTTCTCCGTATTTGTTTCCCAAGCCAACGTCGTTTATTTCATACGTTTGTTTGCCTTGCAGGACCTTTCCTTCGAACGGTCGTCGTCATCGCCGCTAGCCGGAAGCTACAGTAACGCACGCGTGGCTTGACGGGCGAAGATGGCGGAGCTGAACCTCAAAGAGATCGACGCGATAGATGGCGAGGAGGAGGCGGACGATGGAAGCGGCTTTACGTTGCAGGAGGTGCTGCGCCTCGGTGGGACTAAAGTAAGTAAAGGAGGTGGCGAGGAAAGGCGGACGGGGGGCGCACGTGTGGACATCTTTGCGTGTTTGTGCGCACGTGGTGGGGAGGGGCTGAGAGCCTTGCGAGCCTCGGCTCAGCCTGGAGGTTGGAAGGCTGAATTGGTCTGGCGGAGGTTCTTCAGAAGGGCATATCCTGGCCTGCGGGCGGCTTCTTCTATTAAGCATCTGCCTGGAAAGCAGCTGCTTTTAGCCTGAAGTCTGACCCTGTGCCTACAAAGTGGAAGTAGCAGGGCAGCCTTCCCCAAGCCGGTGACCTCCAGATGTGTTGCATTACAGCTCCTGTCATCACCTCAGCACAGCCAAGGGCTTATGATACCTGGAAATGATGGGAAAAGTAATCTAACATGTCTGGAGGGCGCCGGGTTGGGGAAGGCTCCTCTAGGGATAGCAGACAGCCCTAGTTTCTGTGTAACTCTGGGGTGCTCCAGGGGAAGTAAATATTTTTCATTTTCCAGCTTCTCTCTGTTACTGGCTTTGTACAAAGCACATTCTAATCATAGATTGGTTGTAGAAGAAACTTGCCTTTAGTCAACAAAAGCCAACTTCAGTGTTAGACAGATTCATGGAGGATAAGGCTATTAGTGGCTACTAGTCATGATGGCTATGTATTATCTCCAGTATCCAGTGCAGTATGTCCCTATATATGCCAGTTGCTGGAGAACACAAGTGGCAGGACGCTATTGCACTAATATTATATTTGTGGGCTTTCCAAAGGGAGTTGATTGGCCACTGCATGAACAAATTGTGGAAATAGATAGGTTCTTGGGCTCTTTTTATATTCTTATATATTTGTAAGTTCCATCAAAGTTTCAGCTCTGAGAGGGCAAGTGGATACTGCATCAAAATCTTATTATGAATGAATATTAAAATGCAGTCTGTTTACTGTTCATTTACTTTTCATTTACTCTGACTTTAAAAACTTACTAAGTTCCTTGTGATTCTGGATGCATATGTGGTAAACCTATGTGTTTGCTTCGCTGTTCATCACTGTCAAATGATTCAGTTATATTCTGTAAACAATTAATGAGACATTGTTTTGTTTTACACAGCAAGATTATATCATGCTTGCTGCTTTGGATGAGATGGAAGAACTTGTAGATGGTGGCAAAAAAGGAGCAATTGATGATCTAAACCAAGGAGAATTGGAGGCATTTATAAATTCATTAGGTGTGAGCCAATATTCAAAAAAATTCCTGGTGGCAGAAGAAAAAGAAGAGGAAGGAACAGCAGTAGAAAGGGCGGGAAAGCCCCCCCAAAAAGAAAAAGTTAACCAAAAGGAAGTAAACATAACTACAGTAGGAAAAAAAGAAAACAAAGTGAAAGGAAGTAAAGAAAACATACAGTCAAGTAATGTCAAAGATTGTAAGAAAAAGCCAGTTCCTGGTAATAATGAGAAGAGTGCTGTGCTGCTGGGAACAAAAAAGGCAAAGGAAGAAGAAGCTTTTCAGTTTCATGAACGGCAGGTGCTGCTGATAAAACCAGGGGGCAAATGGTATGATTTGGAGTATACAAATGAATTTTCGACTGAATCTCAACATCAGTCTCTTGTATCCAGATATAAGGTCTTGGCCGAAAAGCTGTACCAACAGGAGGCAGACCTCTACAAGAACAAGACAAATCGGCGGAAAGGATCTGCTTGGATGAAAACTGTTGTGTCATCAGGTACTCTTGCTGACAGAATGGCTGCTATGACCCTTCTTATCCAAGATGCTACTGTCCATTCACTTCCATTCGTAGAGACCCTGGTGAATCTGATAAAAAAGAAAGGCAGCAGAAGACAGAGCTTAATGGCCCTGGATACGTTCAAGGAGCTTCTTGTAACACATCTTTTACCAGACAGTCGAAAGTTGTACACTTTTGCTCAACATCCTTTTGACACTGTGGAGAAGCTTTCAAGTGGCAACAGGGACTCAAGGGACAGACGCCTGATACTGTGGTATTTTGAACATCAGCTGAAGCACTGGGTGGCTGAATTTGTGCAGGTGCTGGAATCACTGACCCATGATCCCCTTGTGGCAACTAAGGCTCGTGCGCTTGCTGTTGGTCATGAACTTCTCTGTAATAAAGTAGAGCAAGAGAAAGCTTTTCTGGTGCAGTTGGTAAATAAGCTGGGAGATCCTCAAAACAAAGTAGCCACCAAAGCATCTTATCTCCTAGAGACTTTGCTTCATAAGCACCCCAACATGAAAGGAGTGGTGTGTAATGAAGTAGAGAGGCTTCTCTACAGATCAAACATTAACCCCAAAGCACAATATTATGCCATTTGCTTTTTGAATCAGATAGTTCTTAGCCACGAGGAGTGCGAGCTGGCTAACAAACTCATAACACTTTACTTTTGCTTTTTTCGGTCTTGCATCAAGAAGAAAGATGTTGAATCCAAAATGCTTAGTGCACTGTTGACAGGGGTGAACAGAGCTTACCCGTATGCTCAGGCTAGCGATGAAAAAATAAAAGAGCAGATGGATACTTTGTTTAAGGTTTTGCATCTTGTGAACTTCAGCACTAGCATCCAGGCATTGATGTTACTGTTCCAAGTGATGGACTCCAGTCAGACCGTGTCTGATCGATACTACATAGCGTTGTACAAGTAAGCATTACCTAGAATTTGATGAATCAATCAAATATCATTTTCTGGAGTAGTAATTTTTGACAGACCATTTTTTTTGCATGGGATATATGTATTTAAATTGCAAATATACAGTAATGGCATGGAAACGGCACTTCCATCAACCAGCAGTAACTGCAATTGATAGGTAAACTGTTCTGCTTGAAAACTCATGCCAGTGTAAACTAGTTAGTCTAAGCTAAGGGTGTGCATAAAGTAGATTAGGATTTACTGGTAGATCTCTGGATATTTTGAAGTAGATCAGCAAGGATTTCTGACTTCCAAATGTTTAACAACAGCAACAAAACAATTCTCTTCCTCAAATTATAGTGCTGAAATGGAAGCTGGGTGGGGTGGGTGGGAAGCCAGGAATGGATTTTTACGTGGCAGGACTATGGGCTTGGTTCAGTTCTGGCACTCAGAACAAATATCTGAGTCCAGAATTCTATGTCTTTTCCACCAAGCTCTGGTTGGTGGATCTTAGGGTATGAGTAATAAACAAAGTGTACCCTCCTGTGCTTTAAGGTGCCTGAATCTCTCCCCCCCCTCTTTTTTTTTTTTTTTTTTTACTCACCTAGAATTCTATTGATTATCCCTGGATGAAGAAGCCCTCATTTGTACCAAAGCTTTTCTTTGTCTTGTTTCTTAACTCATTCCAGCTTTTGATTCACATATTTAATGTTTAAATAAACTAAAGGTTAAAGTGAATACAGAGATTGTTCACTCAGGCTTGTTGGTTGTGTAAACAAGCTTTTTAAATGAAATTCATTTTTCATTATATTTAATTAAATGTCAGTAATTCCTGAATTTTATCCATTTAGAATAGTTGTCCACTTTAAACTAGGATGTGTAAAAATATGTGGTATGTCAATATTAGTGAGCAAGTTGAGAGTGGGACATAACTCATATTTATGTTTCAAATCCATTTAAATAATTTCATTGCCTTATTCAGAATCAGAGGTTAATGTGGAAAATGACATTATCTTTTGCAGGAAGCTGCTGGACCCAGGATTGGCATTATCTGCCAAACAGTCCATGTTTCTCAACCTTGTCTACAAATCTTTGAAGGCAGATATAGTGCTGCGTCGGGTGAAAGCTTTTGTGAAGCGTTTGCTTCAAATCACTTGTGGACAAATGCCACCATTCACCTGTGGAGCCCTGTACCTTGTGTCTGAACTTCTCAAAATAAAACCAGGCTTAAGGGTGCAGCTACAAGATCATGTGGTATGATGTCCTTGTTTTTCTTAGTCTGTCTTTGTATCACTTGTGATTTTTAAAAAAATTTTTTTTTCTTTGTGTTATTATTTTATTGTGATTTATTTATCATTACTTTAATTTAACTCACCTGTACATCATCCAGAGAACTTTGGTTACTGGATAGTCTAAAAGTGTAAAAAACCTAAAAATAAATGCTAGCTGTTGACCTCAGTTTTTTAAAAAGTTGCTTTTCAATCTGTTTTGCTTTAGAAAATATCCTTTCCATGAGATGAATGGTTTAGATTTGTTAAAAAATGATGCAAAAAGGGCACAATCCTGTGGTCCCTGGAGAGTACCAGGGACCATAGGATTTTTCAGATTCCCCCTCCTGAAGCTGTAGATGCTGCTATGACTTTGAGAGAGGGACTTCAAGATATGATCCCTCCCTCTCCCTTTCACAGCCACCATGGAAAGAACTGCAACACCTGCTTTCCAAGTTCACAAAAGTGACCTCTGATAGCCTCTAGAGGTTCCTGTGGGCGGGAAGAGGAGAGGAGGTGCCGGGATACATGAAATCCTATGGACTCCCCAACTGTACACTACTCTATATGGGGTCAGAGGCACATATAGGGAAGAAGGGGAAAATAAGAGGACAGAGAGGCAAAAGTTGCCTCTGTCACTCCTCCCACCCTGTCATCAGGAATCCAGAAGACCATAGGATACTTGGAAGCCTCTGAGATCGGACACTTCCATCTAGCAGGCAGCAACCTGATAGGGTTGCAGTTTGTTTTTTAATGTAGCATCTTTCTTAAAATATGTCACTGACATTGGACATGCTGCATTTACTTTCTGAGTGAAAGTATTATAGAATATCACCCTCAAGTATTTCAAAACTTGAAAAGTCTTGAGATATTGGCTTACAAATTATGCAGCTGTAATTATAGAGCTGTAATTTGTATTTATTTAAGTATTTGTAACCTGCCTTTCAACTATTTTCTTCTTCAAGGTAGCTATGAATACAAATTATGAATAATATATCATAAAACCCACAAATTTTAAAATGCAAGGTCAGATAATACTTTTGTTGCGACTAAACAAAATGTCACAAAATTTTAAAAATACTGCTTATATGAATTAGCAGCAACTTTCCATCTCTCTTTTTGAGCTGTCATCTCAAACTACTTCTATGTTTTGTCCCTCTGGTTGCTCACATTTCCTTATCAGCACCTTATTGCAGTACTGGTTTTATGGTTCCCCTGCGTTTAAAATTGATTAATTTCCTAGGAATCTGATGATGAGGAACATTTTCATGACCACGAAGAAGCTGGAGAGGAGGAAGAAAGCCTTATAGATGCAGATGAAGAGACCAAAAGTAAAAGAATGGGAGAGTCTGTGAAACCTCATGACCCAGTTTCAGGAGCATCATGGGTACATCACCAGAATCTAACAGGTAAAAATATTTGTAAATCTGTTAGTCTGGCAAACACTGAATGGAATGGCTTGAGGACCTAGTACCGTATTTCACCGAATGTAAGACACCATCGATTGTAAGACGCACCTAAATTTCAGGGCCACCAACAGGGAAAAAGCTTTGCGTCGATTGTAAGACACACCTTAATTTAAGCACTCCTTCCCACTCCCCTCCATCGCTGTTGCCCATCCTCGCTGCTGCCGCCGCCGCTCCACGCTGTCACCAGCGCTCGCCTCGGCCTGGCAAGGCGTCATTCCCAGTAACGAGGCGAGTGTTACCAGCGGCGTGGAGCAGTAGCGGTGGCAGCAGCGAAGATGGGCGACGACGATGGAGGGGAGGGTTAAGGCCCCACATGTCCCCCCTCCCCTCTCCCCCTCCCCTCCTGATCGCTGCCGCCTTGGCCTGGCAAGGCATTGTTACTGGTTTCCTAGTAACGACGCCTTGCCAGGCCGAGGGGAGCATTGCCAGCGGTGTGGAGCAGCGGCAGCGGCAGCAAGGAGGGGAGTGGGGAGTGGGAGGGTTAGGGCCCCTCAAGTCCCCCCTTCCCCCTTGCAAGTCCCCCCTCCCCCCTCACCTTGATCGCTGCTGCCTCGGCCTGGGAAGGCTTCAGTACTGGAAGGAGGGCGAGATCTCGCGAAATCGCTGCCTCCTTCTCAGTACTGAAGCCTTCCCAGGCTGAGGCAACAGCGATCAAGGTGAGTGGGGAGGGGGACTTCTGACCGGCCTTGTGGGGTCCCTCGGGACCCGCTAGGACAAGTCGCAGGGGGGGGCATGCAGAGCCCTAGTGCTGTATGCAAAACGCTGGAGAAATCCCACGATTGCAAGATGCCATAGATTCTAAGACGCCCCCCGTTTTTACAGATGTAAATATTGGAGAAAAAATGCGTCTTAGAATCGATGAAATACGGTAGAATGTTTTAAAATCTGCAGACTTTAATTTGAGGGACGATGCTCAGGAGCGACTTCACTTTTCCAAGTTGATTTGAAAGAGATTGAAGAAACCAGAGAGAGAGAGAGTGTGCTAAAGTATTTGGGTATGCCACCAGTAGTTAAGATATAATTGTGGTTACTGCTGTGTACTTCTTAATTGGTCTTCCTATGCCTCTTATTTTCATTCCTGTAAGGAAAAGGTAAAATTGTACCTCACATTTGGTTTCCAAACCATCCTTTGAGTTAGGTTGCTGTTATTTCCATTTTACAGAGTGGAAATGAAGCCCTGAGATATTGATTGGGTCACATGAATAATTCTCCCAGATCTGTTCAGCACTCATATCCTTGGCTGCTCTGGTCCCTGCTCCATTTTAGACATTTGGCAGCCTTGTGGAATTACCAGGGTATTCCCTTTTCTACTGTCTTCACTAGCTTTTGTAATCTAAATTTCAGGCATTTGAGGACCAGGTTTTATGAAACTGGATTAGAGCAATGCAGAAGAGCCTCTCTCCTGTCCTGTCCTATTAGATTATTACGAGTTCCCATTTTAAATATGTACATTTGTTTGTGTTTGAAGGCATAAAATGCCTTTTCTTTTTCAGGTGGTAAGAATGTGGGTGGCTATGACCCATTACATCGAAATCCTTCATACTGTGGAGCTGATAGAACAAGTTTTTGGGAACTAAAGAAGGTACTTTTATTCAGATTTTCATGGACACAGAATTCACCAGGAATTATGATGTGGCTTTAATGAGATGGAACGTAGACTTTACGGAAACTTCGTGGTGTCATTTCATTGTCTACCACTGTCTACCTTAAATGAAGTGACACCACCTGATTTAGGGGGACTTGAGCTCTGTTTAAATGCCCAATGACGATTGTCATTTTTATTAGGGATTTACAGCAGGTCTGAGATTTCCACACTGAAATGTTGAGTTTATTGTAGCTTCACAGCACAATCATTTTCGGTGGAGTTGTGACTCAGCACAGTTTATGACAGTGTTTACTCTGGGCAAGCAGATCATATGAAGGGTTTCTTCCAGATTTGTGGGCATTAGCCAGATAATTTACAACATTTATTGTTGAAATGTAGGGGTTGTACAGCCTTTGGGGGAAAATGCTTTGTGTTCTCTGTAGAGCAAATGGTACAAATTGTGTGGCCAGTTCTACTACAATTTTGTTGGAAACGATGGAGGTTTTTTGTTTTGTTTTCTCTAACTTCTGAGGTTTAGAGTGGGTTGCATGTACGAAAAAGAATTCCCAGATCTAACATATAAAAGTAGACTAAAGGCTGACCTGTATGTTACTTCCTCCTACATGGAGCTGCTAAAAAGAGCTTTTGTGTGGCAGGATCGCATAAGAACATAAGAGTGCTGCTGCATCAGATCTAAGACCAAGCCAGTTCAACATCATATTTCTCCCAGTGGTCAGATACCTATAAGAAGCCCACAGGCATGAGATGAGGGCAACCCCCCACTCCCACTGTTGTTTCCCAGAAAATGGTATTCAGAGACATTTTGCCTCTGATCCTGGAGGTAGCATATAGCCAAGACTAGTAGCTATTGATAGCCTTATCCTCAATGAATTTGTCTAATCCCCTTTAAAGCCATCCAAGTTGGTGGCCATCACTATAGATTGTGGTAGCAAATTCCTTAGTTGAACTATGTGCTTTGTGAAGGAATACTTCCTTGTTTGTCCTGAACCTCTTACCGCTCAGTTCCCCCTGGGTTCTAGTACTATGAGAGAAGGAGAAAAAAATTCCATACATTATTCATAATTTTATACATCTCTATAATGACCCTCCTCTCCTTTATTCTAACTAAATATTCCCAAATATTGTAATCTTTCCTCATAGGGAAGTTGCTCCAGCCAGTTGGTTGCCCTTTTCTGCATATCATTTGGATCCTCTGCAGGTGCTAGAATGGAGGCTGTGTGATATGGCAGATCCATGCAATGTGGCACTACTTGTGTGGAAAAGCAGCCACACAGAAGCTGTTTTCAACAGCCTCCATACAGGGGATTGCAATGTGTACATTGCCCCTTGTTTCCTGGCTTCAAAGCTACTTAGGTCATCTAGTAATAACTGGAGTAATTTCACACCTTTTTAGGTGAAGATGTTTATTTAATCTGTAAATAGTATGCCCCAAAACTGTTAAAAAATTTTTTACGTTATATAATTTAATTTCTTCCATCTCGATGGAAAGAACCCTTTATATACTTAAATAAACATTTACAGAAATTTCAAAGATCTTGCAACGCTGTTTAGAGATTTCATATTAAGCAGTATATAAGTATTATTAATCAATAAATCTTGCTTTTTTAGCTTTCAGAGCACTTTCATCCATCGGTGGCCCTTTTCGCAAAAACTATCCTAGAGGTTAGTTGAATTTATTCATTTATTCATTATGTTGGTTATCGTCTGTTATGTTTCGTCTTGTATTGTGTTGTGTGTGTGCAGCTTGGCTTTCCCTGCCCCACTCCAGACACAAAGAAAAAGGTTGAGTATGTCACTGTACTCTGTTGTAGACATGTTTCCTGGGAAATCAGTCTGGCCTAGGGGTTGTCTTGCTTCCTAGACACAGCCCTTTAAATTTCCCACTAAAGTGGGAGACAAAGTAGCTATATTTCTGCGTGTTTCTTCTACAGTCCTGTTATCTGCCCCTTCCTCATCTGTTGTGTGGCACACCTGACAGGGCAGGAAGAGTCACTGCTGCTTTGTCTTTGCTTTAGGAAACTTGAAGAGCTGTTTCTGGTCCTGGTTATACAGCAGCAAACTAGCCTAGCAAATTTCAGCTTTCCCTCCCCTGACTCAGATCTTCCAGATCACCAGCTTGTGATAGTTCCTCCTATTGTTAGTTGCTAACTTAAGCAAATGTTACTGCCCTGCTACTTCCACCTATGTATTTGTGAATGCGAACTGACATTGTGAATTTTGACTTTGTTTTAGGGCAATTACATTGAATACTCAGGTGATCCTCTGCAAGATTTCACACTAATGAGATTCTTGGATCGTTTTGTTTACAGAAATCCCAAAGTTCATAAGGGCAAAGGTATGAAGTCTATCAACTTTTGTTATGGGTAGCAGATTGGCTAAGACAGGTTAACCTTAGTTACAATTAGTTTTGTATGACCTCTTGACTTTCTTATGCAGAGAACACCAGCAGTGTGGTCATGCAACCAAAGAAGAAACAGTCAATGAGTGATGTGCGAAATCTTGCGGGTAAGTAAAGACATTTCAGCCCAAAGATTGTAGTTGGTGGTACCCTGATAATCAATACAACACAGTGTTGTTAATTCCATCAATTTCAGTAGAAGATATTATATCCAATGATGACATTCTATTCAGTATCCTATTTGACACTATGCTAACGTGAATTATATTGTACTAGCATAAGCAACCTCTAGTGCACTGCCAATTGTGTATGCTTGTGTAATGGGTTTTCTTGGGAAACCTGTTGCACGAGCAGATGCTATTGGCATTGTACTGGAGGTTGCTTATGCTAGTATAACATAATTTATGTTAGCGCTAGTGTCGAATAGAATACTGTCCAAAGAAGTCTCTCTGATCTAGTGCAAGATGCTGTGAATGGAAGGGGTGTGTGCTGGTTCTCACCAATTCCTCCTGCAGCACCCATGTCACTGCCCACACTATTCTGGAAATTCCTCCAGTTCTTCAGAGCAAATTTGGGGTGGGTGGGTGGGTAGGACTTTGGGGACAATTAGAATCTGGGGAAAGGCAGCTGGTGAATAACCCTACGTTTTTTAACACCTCAACTTATCCCTGCTTAAAATATGCCTCTGTTATTTCAGCAGGCAATTGGGTAGGCAAGGGTTACAAGCTACCTTTTTACACTGCATCTCCTGGAAAATTTTCATCAATCTTTCAGTAGCAGATAGTTCAAAATTTTTCTGGTTTTGCACTTAGGTGATTGAAGTTAAACTCATTAAATATTTTGACACTGAAGGATTAATTAAAATAGCCCTCTCAGGAGACCCAGAAAAAGAGGGACATAATAAGATACATAGATAATAGGGCTGTGCAAGCTTTGAGCTTGGATTCGAAGTCTGAATCACGGAGGCCATTTTCAGGCAGATCCACCATTTCCTGTCACAGCCCTAGGCCCCTGTACAGTCTACAACTCCCAGCATGCAGTGCCTGGGAGGGCTGGAGCTATACGTGTCCTTGCTGCTGCTATTGGTTACTCCTTGGCGCCATTGCAGCCTTCCCCTTTCACGAGGGAATTCCAGCAATGGCGTCGATCATGCAGGGAAGGCAGCAATGGCGCCGAGGAGTGGCCAGTTGTGGTACCGAGGACATGTATAGCCTCTGCTCCTGGGCCCTGGTAAGTCCAGCCCTCCCAGGCACTGCATGCTGGGAGTTGCAGGCTGTATGGGGGCCTACGGCTGTGAGAGGAAATGGCGGATCTGCCAGAAAATGGCCTCCGTGATTCGGACTTAGAATCCGAGGCTCGAAGCTTGCACAACCCTAATAGATAATTGTTAAATTCTCAAAACTTGGATTCAAATGAATAGGTAGGAGCTAACTCCTTAACAATAGCCTTAGTTGTGATGTTACGTTAACACCAATAAAGCTGAGACGTAAATATAAAATAGTGATTTTGTAGGACCTCTCAACTTTCTATTGTAATCCATGTTCTCAAGATATCATGTAACTACATTTCTTCTGCCTAAGTGATCGTTATTTTAACTTACTTGAAAGGATTATATGATGGATTTACTTGTTCTGATACTACTTAGAATAGCTTATTGGATAAAATTTCTATTTGGCAACTATTTGGGAGATTAGAAAGTTATGTCTTTCTTGTTCCAAAAATCTGGCTATTCCAATCTGCTGTGTTAAGGTTCTTGTTTGGAAATAGGAGTTTGGGTGGGGATCTTGTTTTTCCTCCCAGCGTTCTCAGTATACACTTATGGAAGCTAATACCCTTGTGATACAGCCATGTCTCCTCCTCCGTAACCTCAGTACATACTCTTCAGGCAAACTGATGCCATTTTCAAATTACTGTGAAACGTTCCTAGTCAGTGGGGAGTGAAGCAAACAGGTCTTTCTCTACTGTGTATTTTTGTGTTTCTGCAGTTTCCCAGTCAGAACTAGTCAGGGACTATGTTCCTCCTTATCTGTCCTAGTTTATTATTATTATTATTATGATTATTATTATTATTATTATTATTACACTCTGTTATCTGAAAGCTAGTCCCCCCCCCCCCCCCCCCCCCCTAGTAAAGCTCTATGTTGCAGGCAAGAGCTGTTGCTGAGGAGTTCATCCTCTCTGGGCAGGACTTAAGCTCTTTCTCTTTCACCCTGCCATCTTAGGAAGAGTGGAGTTAATCCTCTGCTATCTACTTTAGTCTCCACTCACTGACCAAGTTTTTTTTTTCTTTTACTTTCATTGATTTGCCTGGCTCTGCCACAGTAGCATTGAGATGACTGATTTTTTGGTAGCTGAGTAAACTATAATTGCCGAAATTAAGCATTCTCTGCTTGCTTTGAATCAAATGACTTTTTAAAAAATGCTTTCTTTTCAGTGGATTCAAATTAATTTCCGCTTTCCTTTAATGTAAGATATCACTTCTTTAAAGGGACTTTGTGTCTCTTTTGTCAGTATAAATGAACTAGGCACAACTGGAGCTGGTTAGGAGAACCTGATCTTGGATCTTGTGCGCTACCATAACCGCTAAAGATGAGGGGTATGAATTAGATTGGGACAAAACTGTGGGCCTGGGTTAATCTTTCTCTTGTGCCTTTTTGCCCCAGCAGCTACTATTTGCCTTGGATGGGAAACATAGAGGTACCACTTAAGTATTTATATGTTTTCTCTCAGGGGACAAATAGCAGCTACTGAGATGGGATTTGTTAAAATAGTGCAGGGTCCCAGTTCAGTTCTCCTTCCCTCCCGGAAGCTGCGCTTCAAGGGGAAAAAAAGAAACAGGCTGTCCATTACTTGATCTTTGATTTAATTATGCCTGTAAATCTGTGCTTTGCTTTTTCATTACTTTCCTTGCTCCCAGATGTTGCTTGTTTTGTACATTTTACCTTTAAATGGGTTTAGGTCTGGAGAAGGCAATATGGTGCCATGGGCATCAGTGCACCCCTTTTTGGTGCCTGCCAAGATGTCCTACCCCTTTGAATTAAAAATAAAATAAAAGATTAACACATTTTCTTACCAGCATCTGTGATTGCTGTGAAATAGGTATCTCTTGATGCATACAACTGTGGGTTCAAAGGAGTTATTTAGCACATTCAGGTCAGACCTCATCTGTGCCATGTATTCAGTGTTTGGGGCAGGTTTCTTGTCCTTTGCCCTGCCTCCAGCGCAAGACATTTTGTGATGGGGTCCAGGACACTTTCTCAAATGGCCAAATATGCCCACTGTCCAAATCGGTTGCCTACCCCTGGTTTAGGCTTGCGCCCCTCTCCCCTTAAGTTTTACAGTACTGCTAGACGCACTGACAGGATGCACTGTATTAGTTGGGGGACAAATTTTAATCTGACCACACTGATTAATTGATTAAAATTGGCAGCCCTACGTAAAAACATTGCTTCGGAAAAATATATACAATACATAGCATACGAATGATATTCATAGCAAGTTTATATGACAAAGCAACCATTATGTCTTTATTTTTTAGTTAATAGTAAGGAGTTCCTTGCACAAGATGAAAGCAAAATCCCAGTAGATGAAATATTTTTCCACCGGTAAGGAAGTATTGTTTTTTATGATACTCTTGTGGTTCCAGTGCTCTTATTTGCTTCTTGTCTGGAGGGTTCCTTCGTGGCTATGTTTATTGGTATTCCATTTTTTGTTTGTGAAAGAACTCTTGTAAGTCTTTGCTATGAATAGAACATTATAGAATAGGGAGATTGCTGCTGGAAAGACATCAAATTATTAATGCCAAGAAGAGTTTTTAAGATCCATGGAGGAAAAAGCTTTTTTGGGTGTCAGGTAAAATATACCCATCGAGGCAACAGTCCTTAGGAAGGTTCTATACATTACAGAAAACCAGTAAGGAACTTTCCCAAACAACCATATCGTCTTGGCTCTGCTTGTGTCTGTTTGGGCATCATCTGCATCTTCCGTTACTGGTAGGATGCACTAACTTGTTACTCCTGGATTTTCAGCCATAAAGAAATCAAATACATATAAATATATATTAAAAAAGATGTCTGTTTGCAAGAAAGCTTGCTAGAGAATTTGGCAAGAGTGAGTTATACCCACATATGTCTGACTCACAATTAGTCCTATCTCTATAGCTTCGTGGGAATGGCTTGTAGAGGCGCTTTTCCCTGTCAAAAGGGTTATGAAGGAATTGATCTGCAGAACACAAAGGACAGGGAAAGCTTAAGCAAAATACTAAATATGGGGAGATAACTGCAACTGTTAGAAAGCAGACTGAATCAAATCTATAGTATCATTCACAATATAACATTAGCACATCAAAGCCATTGTAAATGTTTACAGTAGTGTTTTACCATGGGGGAGGATTTTATTTTTTACTTCAAAGTGCCATATGACAGTGGAAGGAATGCTGTCAGAGTTAACCTGAAGGAAAGGCTCTGGCTGGGTTTGCACGATCATGGTAAAAAAAGCCATTGTAGTTTCTCCCTCCCAGCCCCCAAGCATGCTGGTTGTTTACATAATTACCCACACTGCAGAAAGTATTGTTGTGTTGACTGATGTGTACCTATCCTGCAACCCATGACGTGCAGTAGGGGATGTGGGGTGGGCACAAAGCCCCCTCCCCGTGACGTGTTCTGGGTTCAGATGACAAACCAACAACCAGTGTGCATGCGGGGGAAGAAGCCACAATGGCTTCTCTTATCCCCACGATTGTGCGAACCCAGTCTCTGTGTCAGCAAATAATGCCTAGGCTGGGGTGTATGGAAAGTTGTGACATCACAGCGTGATAAAAGTCTACTACGTTGATGTTGCAAAGGGATACTAGCCCAATAATCTTTGGAACTAAGTACTAATGACTTTAAAACAGGGGTGCAGAACCTCAGGCCCAGGGGCCAAATCTGACCCTCCTGGGGCCCCAGTCCAGCCCTTTGGGGTTCCCCGGAGGGCTATGCCCTATTATCTTGCCCCGCCCCATTTCCCCCAACCACCAACATTTCCCGGCTTTTGTGCAGTTTTTCCCCATGCTGAAAGGTTGATTGCTTCTTCTAAGGGCTCTTCTCCAAGATGAAATTTTGCCCTTGGGCTGAAAGAGCTTCACCCCTGCTTTAAAACAATGTAACACTACTTGATGTTTAAACTAAAACTGATTGAATGTTCCCTATTACTACTTTAACAAATCAGTGTGCCCCAGTAACCCAAGTTTTATATCAATGTGGACATGTTTTTTTTTAAATCCTCAGATTTTATAAGAAGTTAGACATGGAGAAAGAGAAACGGAAACCTGTGAGAGATGATGAAAGTGTGGAAGATGTAGATGATGATGAGTTTGAAAGAGCACTAGGTAAGGCTATCCCACCCTGTCCTGTTTTTCACCCCAACCAGACCATAATATACATAGAGTACGCTGACTTCTCTTGAAGATGGGAGGTAGTTCTTTGAGAATACATGTAAGTCTGATCAATAGATGAAACTCAAGATGACTTTCTATATGGAGTTCCAGTTCAAAGACATGGGTGAAATCCAATATTGCAGGAGTGGAATTCTGCTCATGTTGTGGACTTTCTTTGCTCTCCTCCCCTTGTAGCCCCTTTCCAAAACCACTCTGGAGGGTGCCCCAATCCTCTGGAGAAATTTAAAGGGGACACGGGTGGGTAGAAGGAAGAGCCATCCATTCTCTTGATGGAAGCAGTTCTGCCAGCTGAAGGACTGATTTGGATACTACCCTGAGTGTGGAGAATTGGCTTAACAATAGTTTGCACTGCAATAGTTATTCAGTTGGGGATATTTCTTACTTGAGGAGACCAGGCAAATGCCAAATTCCATATCTGCATGAATATAAAGTAAGGATTGTTCTCATAAGTTTTCAGATGGCAGTTGCTTCTTGCAAGAATATAGGGCACCTATTGCAAATAATAAACTGTAAATTGCAATTTGGTTGGTCCCCCCCCCCCCCCCGAACCAAATTGCAGTGTTTTAACTTACTGTGATATTGCAAAATCAAATCTACACATCCATCTTTTTCTTTCAGACTCATTTGAACAAGATAGTTATTTTGATACAATTGTCAAGGATGACCTTAATTTTGCGGGGTAAGCTTTTTTTTCTTTTTATGGAAAAGAAAAATATCTGAATTCTAAAGGTTTGGGCACAATGGATGGATTAAGCAAACTGTGTAAATTGAGTGTGTAGTATATGGAGGTTCTCAAGGCTTTACTAAAACTCTACACTCTCTTTAAGAAATCAAAAGTTTCAGTTACTAAATGGAATGCTTCCTCCTTGAAATATGGCTACATTTCTTGTGGAATTATTAATCAACTAAATTACTATGAAGTAAATTTAATTTCTATATAAAATATATTCAGACTTTATCCTTGTTTGATCTTCTTGATCTTCCTATGGATATTTAGACAGAAAAGTGTTCTCCAACTCCCAGCATTAGCTGGGTCATGCTGGGAGTTATGGGATTCCCTCCCATCCGAACATGCATAGGATTACACCCTTAGACACTGTCCAGGTTTTGGGCAGAGAAAATTTTCAGAATCTGAGGTAGCTGCAGGTGACTGAGGGCTAGAACAAGGTCTTCCCAATTTTTCAGTTTGATTGTGAAGTGCTTTTCTCTGCCTTTTGGCCCAGCCAGACTCTGGCTTCAACCTATGTGGTAACTGTTTTGTTTGGGGATGGAAGGCGACAGAGCTTATTTTTGTAAATATTTGGATTCTACGCTCTAAACTATGCTGTGGGACAATATGACTTTTCACACCCTTGGTTTCCTTTCCTTGAATGCTGAGGACTGAGTGCTGCCTTGCAAGATATGTTATATGTGAGAGATAACAATCCTGATACGGTGTGAATGGGCCTGAACTAACCCCCTTCCTGGAGGTTCCATTCCCATAATCAGTTATGTGAATTAGAATTCCTATTTAATTTATAAGCACACATTGGAATAGTGGATTTTTTTTAATTACATGGATTGTGAGTAACATAAAGGGCCTGTTCAGACAGCACGCTAAGCCATGATTAGGCCACAAAATGGTTATTGAGCGTGTTTATACCATGGCTATGTAGCCACCATGGTTAGGAAGTCATAGTTCACATGACATGCTAAGCCATAATGTTTAGATCAAAGAGCTTAACCACCATGGCTTAGAATGTTATCTGAACAGAGTCCAAGTGATCAAATGGCATAACAAGGTAAATCCTCTGAGTCAAGTGATTTTGAGTGTGCTCCTTATTTACATCTAATGAGCCTTGAAATATTTTAATCTTAAATAAAGGAAGCTCATTGGAATAAAGCTTAAAAACAACCAGCTTAGAGTTGAGTTTTTCCACAAGTGATCTCTCTTAATCACTTGGATTCATTCTCTTCCCTGCTTCCGACTCCCTTTATGCTGAACAGAAGTACAGCTCAGCACCTCCCTCTTGTTGGCCCAGAAAGCAGAGACTGGAAGATACAGTAATTTCACACGGTCATTTACTGATGGTGTTCCCACTGAGTCAAATTTCATACACTCTGAAATGTTAGCATTACAAATAAACAGGCACATTGGGTGGAATATTGACCTGTATGAAATGATTCTGACATTAGGAGGTTAAATTTCATGATGTCATGAATGGTTCTTCAATAAATATTTGCAGATTACTTTACAAATTCATAATCAAAACTCATTTATTATGGGAATGGAAAAGCCCTCATAACCCAGCCTTACAATTTGCCATTCCCAGGCTTGGGCATTTTACTGGTCATAAAAAGAGTGACCAAATAATGGTCATGTCCTTTTTAAAGCATTGTCATGATGAGAACAAAGAGATAATTATCAACAGATGTAATATTTATGCTAATTGGGAAACCAAATTAGATAGCTGTTGCTGTGAAACAAGGACAATAACTTTAAACAGTAAGGAATTATTTATTTTTATATCTTTGTCTTTCACTCAAGGAGTTCAGAGCATGTACATTTTCTTTTCACAATGACTCTGTGAGGTAATTTAGGTTGAGTTTGTCTGACTTGCCCTTCATCACTTAATGTGCTTCAGGGCTGTGGTGGTTTGAACCTGGACCATCTTGATAATATTTCAACACTCCAGCCACATTAGCCAGGGGCCTTTGCCACTTATCTAAAAACAAAAACAATTATTGTATTTTTGTTTGGAGATGCGTGCAGTCACAGCTAGATGCCAGTGCGGGACATTTTGCTGTGCTGCTAGGTTTGCCCCAACAACTGCAGACCACAGTCCTGCCCTTGCTAACAACACGATCTGGAAATTTAAAAGGTCAGCTGCATTCTTGACATATTCTGCAATAACTGGCTGGTCAGTTGACCTACATGCCAACCTTAGCCCATTTCTCACCTTTGAAATGAGACCGCAGTGGGGGAACTGATAGGGGTTGCAGGGGAATGGAGAGGTATAGAAGAATGACAGGTGTCAGTCAGATTGACCTCCAAATAATGATTCACTTACCCACTGCTGCCATCAACTATGCCTGTTTGAAACTTAGTTATTGTGAAGGGGGGCATACCAGACAGTATGGTACAGTGGCTAGTGTTGGGCTAAAACTAGGAGAATCCTATGGTCAAATTCCTACTCAGCCATGAAGGTCAGTGTGCGTCTTTGACCAGGCATGCGTGCGTGCACACACACACACTTAGCCTAACCTGTTCCATAGGGTTGTTGTGAGGAGAAAATAGGGGAGAAAAAATTAAGGTGGGATATAAATGTGATGATGATGATGATAATTTTATTTACTGGTATCCCAGTTATTGTAGACTTGAATTTCGCATATGAGATTATCTTTCTCCAGGCAGGCACGATACTAATAGGCTGGAGGGGCCTAAGTGATGAAGAGAGCCCTATTTTTGTTCTCCCCTCCCTTGCATGTGTGCAGGTAGCGCACCAGGTCAGCTCGTATAACTTGACTGAGCAGAGAACAACTAGATGGGGATAGGAAGAGATGCACAAGACACCCTTTGCCCCATCCCTAGACTGCCTTGGTTCGCTGCCTGCTTATTTGATTGTGTGTGTGTGTGTGTGTGTGTGTTTTCTCTTCAGCTCTATGAAGATCCTCCTCACACAGGCAAGGATTGTATCCCTCCATATATAAATGTCATGAACAATATTGTAGTTTGCTTATTTGGGTTCTTCAGAACTTCTTACAGAGGATGATAGACTTAAAAATTGTGGTATTGATTAAGCATCTTTTGAAAACCAGGAATTCTATTTTTCTTACTAATTATGAACTTCTTA
Source organism: Anniella stebbinsi (assembly GCA_029215795.1). Classification (NCBI taxonomy): domain Eukaryota; kingdom Metazoa; phylum Chordata; class Lepidosauria; order Squamata; family Anniellidae; genus Anniella; species Anniella stebbinsi. The sequence continues at coordinate 221,911,237 of JARDYH010000003.1, forward strand.
CTCAAGTACTATAAGAAAGATGGATTTCTATTTAAAAGCTTTTTTAATTCCAGAAATATACAAGGCAAAGGGAAAAAGAGAAGTCAAAATGATGAAGCAGAGTGGGAAGCTTCTGACGAGGATGATTTCGATGAACTTGATGATGAGGAAGTCTCTCTGGGTGGTATGGATGAAGACTTCGGAGAAGACGGTGAAGAGGGAGGGACTTTCATGGACGTGTCTGACGATGATAATACTCCAGGTAGAAAAACAAATACTTCAAAATTAAAACCGCTCACCTCATAAAGCTTTGATTTCAAACTGAGTAGGTATGGTATATTTTAGACTTATGTACTTGCCATAGGGTTCTATCAGAGAAAAGGAGCAGGTGTTACAGCAGACAGCAGTAAAATCAGTGGGGAAGAGTTTTGTTTAGAGCCCAGGATTATTTTAATATAGATATATTAAAGCTTGGTTAAATGGAAAATTTAGTCAATATGACCGAGTGTTTGTAGCAGTGAAGCATAACCAGGGTCGTTCTGAGAGGGAGACAGATGAATGGAAAGAAAGGAATTTGGGATTCCTGGTGTGGATATCTTTGTGGAGGGAAATTTATCCTTAGTATTAGAAATGGCTTCCTGGACTGAGTCCTGGCTCTGTGGGTTGGAACAAAGAATACAGAACTTGGTTGGGGTATAGAATTGCAGGGAAAAGCATTTTTGTGCTTCTACACAAGGATAGGGCAAGAGCATGAGTGGATTTGTTTTTGGAGGACTGAATTCTCAGTGTACCATGTTGGCAAAGGAGATGGGAGCTGTGAATGATTTTCTAAAAGAGAGGCGCTGGAGCTCAGGCCTGTATGGCAGTCATTCTTTAAACTTGCATCCTTACTTGTAAAAGTGGGTGGGAGACTGCAGTTGTTCAGTGGGAAAATGCATTGTCCATATGCTCAGATGCATTTCCTTTCATATACTGCAGACCTTGGGCTTGATGCTGAAAATAAGTTCCAGGATACTTTCCTTAGACAGGGTACCATTTCCTCTATGGCTTGACTTTTTGAGTGTTTCTAGGCAGAGATCTAAAGGGGAGCGTGCTGCTTAAAAGAAAGACACATGCTGGTAGCCAGCAAGAAAATGGGGCCTAAGGAAAATATCCCACACAGGAAAATATGTTCTGCAGTGTTGACAGCAGTGGAGCGGGGTTAAGCATTCCAGAGGAGTTAGGAATATCCTTGGGAGAGGGGCAGAATTTGACACATTGACCTGGTTTGCACGATCAAAATAAGCCTTATTTAAATCATGGTGTGTGCCGGGTGTGTTTCTGAATAATCACCACCCATGGGCTGTTGTAGGGTTATTGGAGGGTTGTTTCCTCCTTGAACAAGTCATACTGCTCAGATTTGAATAACATGACAAGCTGTGCATGGTTCGTGATGATTTAAATCACACCTGGCACACACCGTTATTTAAATATGCCACTGTGGCTTAAATATTTATATTGTACATAGGATAATTTTTTAAATATCACATGCATTGAGAAGATCCCAATGTTTACAATGTTCAGTAATGTTCTCTGCATGAAAGATATAAGAATTCTCACACGCACAAACTTCAATTTTATTATATGCTCGGAATATTTTTTTAATAGCTTTCCTTTTTGATAACAGATGAAAATAAAGCTCAAGCCAAACTGGCAAGTAAGAAAAGTAAACGAAAAAAAGAAATGGATTTTGCTGGATCAGTTAAAGGTAATGTTTAGTTATGGAGCATGAGAAACCTATGCGATTTGGGCATCAAAATGCTGAGGGCTTGTGTAATTCTTGTGGAGATGTATCTCAAGTTGTTACAAGTTTGTAAAGTGGGATGAAAACAATCACAAATGGCTTCCAAGAGAGATAGTGGTCTTTCTTAGTAAGGGTGGTATCCACTTAATCCCTCTGGCTGCTGAGCAGCTTTTATCAGCAGAATGGGGAGGGGACAAATCCTTCTCCCCTTTGCAGCCCCCCTCAGATTCTCAATCTGCTCTGGAGGGTTGGGGGACCCTCTGGAGCAGATTTTGGTGGGTGCAGGGAAGGAGGGGAAAGTCCCATTGCACGAGCAGAGGTCTGCTCACACCATGTTGGATTTCATTCAAAGAACTTTTATTAAGGGAGTCATTAAAGAAAAGCGACTCCTGAGGCAGCATCTAATTTGCAATATAATTTCACGGAGTGAATGAAGCTCACCCAAGTGATGGGCTTTTTATTCTTTTCCACTTAGCGCAAGAAAAATGGCCTTCAGTGCCATTTTCTTGGTCGAAAGGCAGGGTAGAAATCAAATACCAATCAATAAATCTGTACTCCGGTTTGAAGAGAAGGGACTTGAGTGAAAAAGTGTGCAGTGCATAGCAGTGTAGTTGTTACGAGGGAAACAATACGTAGTTGCATAGGAGTACTTGTTCTTAGCATTAAAATATTTTTTCTAATTAAGTGTATAAGAAACAGGAAGCCAGATGGAAAGGCAGCAGGACCATAAGATGCAAAAGAAACACTGAAGAAAGATGCTGCAATATATTCAATTTTTCAGCAGTGTCATATTCTTCCAGTAGTGCATCTGAAATCTATCAATGGTGACAAAAGGAGAACTGTTTTAGAACATAATAAAAAGTTAAAAATCAGTATTGTCATATGGCATTTGCTCCAAGAGTTCCTAAAGAACTGAAGTGTAAAATTGCTTAACTACCAAGTAGTTTATTAATACCATTAAGTTCTTTACTATGAGAATAGGAAGTGGCTGATATAACACCAACTACTTTTTTTTAAAGTCTGAAGGGAGAGGGATGTCTAAAAAGTTAAAAGATCTATCAGCATAAGGCTACCCCATGTGAATTGGTGGAAAGTACTATGAAGGCTGGAATCCGAAATTGTGGTGGCTTGCTGCAGATATAACTGCAGTTGAGAGACAGAACTGTAACTTAAGCTTGTGTGTTACTTCCATTCCTTGCCCTGTTTTGTGCTTTCCTCTTTCCATCTTCTGCTCAAGTCCTCCTCCCTACTCATGTTAGCAGTGGGTAGGGCAGTGTCTGCATAGTCTTCATATTTGTCTCTTTATGGAGAAGCAATGGTTGAATGGTAATGTTTTTACTTAAAGGGTCAAAGGAAAGCAAGAAAAGAAAGCTCAAAGATACTGGCATTCTTGTTGCTGCAGAAGAAGTAGGTGTCACTAAGTTCTATCTCTATTAAATTACATTTGTCTGGCATTCAAATTACTGATCATGTTCCATTTCTTTTGAAGTTTGGTTACTTACTAGATGAAAACGTTGGGTCCAAATTTGACAGTATTGGGATGAATGCAATGGCTAACAAAGATAATGCAAGTAAGTTACTTCTCATGACACAATCAACAAATGTATGTACTACCATACTTAAACTGTAGTGATAGCAAACTTTCTTAATGATCTTTTATCAGTGTTTTTAATTTAATTTCACTTTAAGAAGTTTCAAGAGAGTCATTCCAACTAATAAAGTGCACAATTTAGGGGTTAATTCAGAGATAGCATTTTGCTTACATATTGGCCTTTTGAAGTACTGCTGAGACTTCATCCTTGTGCATCAGAATCTGTTATCCACATTCATTTTCCCATGTGGATTCTAGATTCCTGTTGTATCCTGCCCAGATCCAAAAATTACATGGACATGTTCTAATGTAACATTTCATTTATAGAATGTCTAGAACCTGGAATTTGAACTTTTCAGAATAGAATTAGTTGTGGATTAGTGGTCATTGGTATGTTAGACCTCCCTTGCAGGTTATCCCAAATTATTTCTTTTGCAGTTTTAAGGAGAGCTGCACAGTCACCTCTAGAAACCTGTAAATTACTTTTTTCATTAACACTTCCCTCCAGCAAACTTAGCTTATTTTTTTTGCAAATTATACTTAGCTTTTGTCCTTGTCTTGTAGTCTAGAAACTCAGTGTTTAATTTCTGAGAAACTTCCTGCATGTTACAAATTGACAAGTTCTTCATGCCATGTGGAGTAAATTAGCCTACACGCTTCTGGGGATAGGAATATTGTGTGCTACGTAAGCCTGACAGCAGTCCTATGCTGTTTGGCAGTGTTAATGTTTTAACTAGCATTTTCAAACAGATTAATGAAGATAAGTCCCAAGCATTTATACTCTCCAGCAGGTCTGATATTGTCACTAGCAAGGAAAGTGGGTAATAGTAGGTACATAGTTATTATTGGAACCTTCAGAGATGGAAGTGAGCCATTGTGGAGAAGAGCGTGGATAATTCTCTGGCCTTTCAGGCTGGCAGCCCTTACAGTCCAGGCACAGCACTGGAACCAACCTTCCCCCTCAGTTGCCTCTCCTAGGTAACGTTTGATAAGAGGCTGCTGTTGAGCTTTCTACTATTAGAGGGGCAATAATTAAGAACGTAAAATGGAATTTGCATAAATTGTCCAGTTACTCCAGCATCAAAGATTGTGGGGAATAAAGATTTTGTTTCAGCCCTTTCATGTACAGATTCTTTCATGCATGGATTAAGTACAGGTTCAACCGTGTACTTAAGAGAGCAAATAAAAGCTCCTCTGGAAGTACTGGGCAGTGAAAGGGTACACTATATAATCAATTTACTTTGCCAGAAAGATTTATAGAATTGGATTCAGACTACCTGCAGGTGAAGTTCTGCCCACAGGACTCTCCCAGTGATGGAAGGGAAGGGTGATTTTCATGAGTTTCCCCCTTCCAGTCCCTCAAAAGCTGCTCCAGAGGATAGGGTTGCTTACTTTGAAATATTTCACATTTTTGAAAAGTGTAAGTTTGAGATAAGGTGGTCTGTTGTGGTCTGGGCACTCTGTTTGTAGAATTTGTAGCATTGTTTTTGAGGACAAAAGATGTCAGAAAGTTAGTCATTCATCCTTTATTGTGATCTTTTGAATCTCTGACTTAGGCAGGATTCTTTGCATCTTATATAAAAACTCAGTACCAAATTTTCAGAGGATGTCACTGTCCCATCAACTTATCTAGCTTGCTTCTTGTCTTCCTCCATTAGATTTCAAACAGCTCAGGTGGGAGGCAGAGCGTGACAACTGGATTCACAACAGAGATGTGAAAAGTATCATCAAGCAGAAAAAGAAGTTCAGGCATAAAACGCTGAAAAACAAAGACAGAAGTAAAAAGAACAGAAAATCAATATAAAACCTTTCATATAAACTATTTAAAGGCTCTTTCTACTTACATCTAGTTTTTGTTGCTCAACCATGTCTCTTGATCGCTCTCCCTTATTCCGTAAATACCAGACCACTCATTACATTTGTAATAAACTGTGAAAATATAAAAGGAGTCTCTTATCTTATGCTCGGCTGAACAATGATGGACTTTGAAGTTAATTGTGAGTGAACTCTCATTCTAATTTAGAGAAGGAAGCCCTACCAGAACTTTAGCTGTGTGTGTGTGTATGTGTGTGTGATATATATAGTCTAAGGAAATAACTGCACCAGCAGTAATTATTAGAAATGCATTAGTCAAACATACCTTCCAGGATAGAAGGATATCTCCTGTTCATTTTTTGCCTGAAATCTGAGAACATAAGAATTGTCTGTTTTGAACAGCGAATTGCAACTGGTTTTAGTTACAGCAATTATACAGGATATATTTTTACATTGAGAATATACTAATTTCAGTCAGTCAGATATCGGTGCAAGCTCCACCTTGAAGCTTGTTTATTGAGTTATACTCCCTGAGTCTCACAATATGGTGAATGCTTTTAGGGGAATGTGGCAAATGCAGGTTTATGTAGCAAGCCACCTCTAGCAAGCCACCATCAGCTGAGACGAGAAAACCGGTTTGCTCTTCTGATGCTTGTCACACTGGGCAGAGCAGCAAAAAACCAAACCAAACAGAAAAAACAAGCCTATTTGGGCTCATACAGTCTTTAAAATCTCAATGGTAGGAGCTCTAGAAAAGCAAAAATTAAACTTCAACCCATTGCTCCATTGGCTTAAGACAGCAGATGAGGAGGTAGTTCAAAGCTGCATGTAGTATAGGGAGAAGGATATTATTAAATCTGTTTTAAGGCAGAATATAGTTAAAGTTGTGTCAGTAACTCAAAATTATCCTCAACCTATCCTAAATATCTACCCTAGATTAGAGGTGGACTACTGGTTCTTTGTGTGGCACTAGTGAAGTGCAAGATTGCTGTATTTTACCAGTCCCAGATAATGCATGAAGGAAGCGACCTGCAATCACATCCTTATACAAATGTATAACCCATCCAGAAGTCATCTAGAGTCAGTACACAGAAGTGAAAATAAGCTTAAACAATTCAGTGATTAGCACATAACTGCCAGCTACTGAGTTGTTTAATCAAGTTGTGGGTGTGCTCATCGCTTATGTTTTGCTAAGCAACCCAGGAACGCCCTGTTTGTGGGTTATTGTTGTTGTGACACCTGAACTTGGTATTCCGGGTTGTTTGGGGTTAACCAACCCAGAGTTTTAACATAACAAACCCTGGGTTGTTTAACCCTAAGCAACCCCGAGTGCCAGATTTTGACACTCCTAGGTTGTTTAGGAAAGTGGATAAGAATCAGCATGCTTGCTCATTACTGGGTGCTCACTAAAAAGCCATACTTTGTTAACATGGGCTGTTTGATTGCATGAACTGAGTCAATATGAAATAAATGCCAACCAGCTGTTATCAAACATCAACACACAGCTAACATTCTAGACCGCAAGACCTAGTGTGGTTGAAACTTTCAAAATCTAAACTGCTATTTTGACTTTTTTGTGACAAATGGTCAAAATTGATTTGTGGTTTGCTATATCAGGAGTTTTACAGTGACATGAAAAATTACAGCTTTTCAAGGTAACAGATAATGGTTTCTGTTTAATAGTAGCACACAATGTAGGGAATCCATTTAAATGGGACATAGCTGCTCCGTATTAAAAAAGAATACAAATGCATCAAACATTATGCAAGCAGACCCTAAGCCTGGAGTTCCCCTTCTCCCACTGTATCTGCTCCAGAAGATCCATGTCATGTGAGTGGATGACCCCACTTGGTTCTTTGTGGGCAGACCACATGGACAACCTCAATACAAGGATATCTATTCCCCAATACCATTCCAAATCTTACAGGATAGAGTTTGAGGGTACATGGGAAGGAGTAGGAATTCGAGCTGCCCACGGTGTCCATTCCACTTGGAAGGACACTTGGATACCATGCAATAAAACTGGAATCTTATTTCAATTTATAGTTTGTTACCTTGACTTCTGTCCATTTTGTAATATAGCCCATATGCACCACAAATGCCAAGAAGTTCCATAAATAAAAATCCTTTGAAGATGTTTTTTCCTAAGTGGGGGTTCATCGCACAGCCAATCTCAACTTCTAGTGATAGAGATAAACATTTCACTGGTTACATACTAAAATGTTATAATACAACAGGTAGGAAACAAAGGATGCAATCCTACACAAGGTTAGACGGAAAAAAGTCCTACAACTCTTATCATTCCTCAGCCTGGGAGTTGTAGGACTGTTTTCTGTCTAAACATGCATAGGACTGAACCCTATGCATGGAGGCTGAAACATATTTGAAGGGAGGCCCAGAGAACGGGGCTGTTCATACAGCAGGCCCACCATGGGTTATTTAACTCACAATGGCTCAATTCGGACGACACATTAGGCAACGGGGGGGGGGGAATCGTCAGTTGTGTTGTTTATTGTGTCGTTTGGAGAGCAACACACAACGCACACACAACTGACAGTACATTAATCAGGCACTTTAAACAACGGAGCAAAACAACGGGCTTGCACGTTGTTTAGCCGGAAGCCCTGTTGTTTAAAGTGTCGTCCGAATTCAGCCCCCCCTCCGTGGACTATTCCGTTTCGGAATAGAGTTCTGCCGCTCTATGCAGCTGGCAGAACTCACGGTGCATGCTGGGATATGGCTGGGGGACACACGGAGGACAGGCTGCAACCAAAATGTCCACCACAAGTTCGTAGCAGCCGGGGCGTTTGCCGGTGTCGAGCAGCGCCGGCTGCAGCGTGTCGTCTGTGAAGCTCCTCCTGCCTAACGCACCGTCAGCCAATGTGTATGGTTGCCATTTTGAACATGCACTGCCCACTCGGATTGTTATGTTGTGCAACTCTGAGCTTGGTTTAGGGTAATGTGGGGGTTGTTTAACCCTCGCTCACTGGGTGCGCATGACACAACCCCCACCATATTAAAAATGGTGAGCACATAAACCTCATCCTCACAATCAGTTGAATAACTAGGTGGCCTACTACTACTCTCTCAGCCCTCAATCTTCAATACGGGGATATTAACTTACCATACAGAGGCAATAACTAAGACAATGAATGTGAAAGTTCTTTGAACATTCTGAAGTATAAATATCAGTGAAAAATATTTGGAATTTGCTCTTTAAAAAAAGATATGCCAAGGTTCAAGCCTTCCATAAATTCCTTGCACTTGAAATAGGTGCTAGATTCACATACTCAAATCAATCACATTGACGGTAGAATAAAGTGATGACATGCATGTGTGAAATTGGCCATGGTGAGTTATTATTATTTATTACATTTATATACCACCCCATAGCCAAAGCTCTCTGGGCAGTTTATAAAAATTAAAAGATTGAACATTAAAAAGTCAATATACAAAATTTAAAACCATAAAACATAAAACAGCTGATATTTAAAACATTTTAAACTTTTAAGCCTGGCCACAAAGTCAGTTAAAACCACAACTTAACCTGTTAAAATGCCTGGGAGAAAAGTTCTGAAAATCGCTGTAAAGATAACAGTGTTGGCACCAGGTGGGCCTCATCGGGGAGATCATTCCATAATTGGGGGGCCACCATAATTGAGATAGTCACCACAGCTGAAGATTTCATTTCACCCAAGCTCAACTCAAAAGCAGTACTTTACAACAAAGTCAGTTTGTATCTTCAGCAGAGGTATGTAAAAAGTAATAAAGTCTCTTGCATGTGTAAATCTCCCTTCAGTCCCGAGGGAAAGGTGCTGCAAGTGCTCAGATATCCACTTGGAGCTCAGAGGGCAAACTGACGGAAGAGGAAATCTCCTACGGGGAAACCACTCGTGGGTAAGAAACGTCATAAACCTACGCGTGAAGTTGGTCATGTGTGAGGCAAAGACACGTACGTTTTGCTGCACACTGCCAAATGCGTAATAGACACGCGTCTACTTATTCGCACGAGAAGAACTCTGCAGGATTCGTGCAATTTCCTTTCGGGAGTCATTTCCGCCTCAGTCATGGCTGCATTCGAGGCTAAGCCCCGAGCCACCTTCCCTAGCCGGACCCAAACACAGCCTGCGCCACGAGGGCTCTGGCTGCCAAAAGCACAGCAAGGGCGGAGCATCCCTTTTTCCCCACCCGTCGAAACTCTCCTCGAGCTGCCATTGGCCTGTTCCCTGCCCACCGCACCTCCGCCCGTGATTAACCCCTTTCTTCCGGCAGCAGATGAGAGAAGGAAGGGCCTTCATTTTCCTCTACGCCGATATAGGCGTGCTTGCGCCGGTAATCTTATCCATGCACAAAAGATGCGGTGAGCCCTAACCCTTTACGCACCACAGGCATCATAGATGCGTGTCTACCCTCCTCCAAGCAGCAATTACCGCTGGTGACACATGCGTAGTACCAACCTCACTCTCCACAGGGTTTCTACCTTCTCTGTCACATGCGCAGTGCTTTATTTCTACTTCCGAGGAAGGAGCCGGACAGGCCTGCGCAGGCGCAATTTGTTCGCGTTGACCCGCCTACACCGCCTCTCCCTTTTGCGCATGAATATACCATCCCTTTCTTTTCTCGCCGTGCGCGATGGTCCCTAGTGGGGTGTTTTGCACTCTGCAGAGGGCAATGGAATAGGTCTGTGCTGTCAGGCTGTCTTGAAGCGGAAAATCAGCATGCTAAGAGAGAGAATTAGGGTTGTATCCAATGCTAGTCCTACTTAGAGGAGATCCACTGAAATGAATGGGACTTAAATTAGTCATGACTAACTTAAACTCCATTCATTTCAATGGCTCTACTCTAAGAAGGATTAACATGGGATACAACCTTTAGTAAATGCATCTAAAGGTGCAGCAATCCTATGCATGTTTAGACAGAAAAAGGAGTGTTGTAGGACTTATCTGTCTAAACATGCATAGGATCACCCCCTAAACCTACTCGTGCGTGTGACTAGAGCTGCAGTCGTCTCCACCCATTAGTTACATGGGAATGAGCACTATTAAGATCTGTCGGGCTTACTTCCAAGTAAACACGCAAAGGAAGTATCGGGTTTTAGACTCCTACTGGAACAGGTCATTTGCAGTTAACTTTCCATTGCTTTTAGTGAGACTTGAGTCATAAGTAACTTTACATAGACTGAGATCACTGATTTTAAAATCATGAACATTTTATATTACATAGAGAATTTGTTTAATTCTTTTATTTTCTTTTTAAATTATTCTTTACATTCCAAGATAACCATCAAAATAACGTTTAGGCAGCAATCCTATACATGTTTACCTGGGCGTAAGTTCTATTGAACTAAAATAGACTTGCATCTGAATAGATGGATATACATAGGATTGTGCTGGAAAAACAGCTATCAGGTAAATGTAACATTTTGTAGTTAACTATAGAGAGGGTGGATTGATTTTAAATCAAAGTTATTTAAACCACAGATTTTAAATCAAGAAGAAAAACAATCGATTAAAATTTAGTTTCCCATTGAAACTTTTGCATGTATTTCCTGAAGAAGGGTGCAATTCTGATCACTTAAGCCATGTTAATTAACAACTAAATTGAGTAGTATTTACTCTGTTTCTTTCTGGATTTGCACCTCTTTGTCTTGCTGCATATATTTTTCATGCATTTCTTTTTTTTTTTACCTATAAAAGGGACATCTTTAAAATATTCCTATATCAGATCTTTCTTATGACCAACACCCATGGCCAGTCTAACTACCAGCTCTTGCTTCTTGAAAATTCTGAGTTTTCAGTTTTCTGACTAAGAATTTATTTTATTTATTTATTTTATTCCATTTATATACCGCCCCATAGCCGAAGCTCTCTGGGCGGTTTACAACAATTAAAAACATTGAACAATTAAAACACCGATATACAAAATTTAAAAGCATAAAGCATAAAAACAAGTTACAATTACAATATCCTTCAAAGCACAACAAAAACACAAAAACCCTCATCATATGCGGTTAAATGCCTGGGAGAAGAGGAAAGTCTTGACCTGGCACTGAAAAGATAACAATGTTGGCGCCAGGCGAGCCTCGTTGGGGAGATCATTCCAGAATTGGGGGGGGCACCACTGAAAAGGCCCTTTCCCTTGTTGCCACCCTCCGTGCCTCCCTTGGAGTAGGCAACTGGAGGAGGACCTTCGATGTGGATCATAGTGTACGGGTAGGTTCATGTCAGGAGAGGCGTTCCATCAGGTATAGCCTAAATTGTTGCTGGCAAGGAGCTAGCCAGGTGCTATGCCCATAAGAGAAAAAAAAATCCAGTTCTCTCATGACTTAAGCACTGATAAAATTTTAGATGCACAGGGAAGTTAGGGCACACAGGTTGCTTCTGGATAGCAGTATTTTGAAATAAAAAGTTCGTGGGGCATCTTAGGCTCAATTCTGACGTGACTAGGAAACATTTATTTGTGTCTAACTTAGTTTTCATTGTGACTTGGAGCTTGCGGTTATCCTATAGAAACAGAAGTTAATACAACAAAAGAAGTTGCCTTGCATATTTTGTATTTCTTATTCTTTGCAATTGATATATCCAACTTGATGAAAGCCCATATTGAGGCAAGGTCTTTCTGCAGGTAGAATTTTGGATTCACATCTTTTGTTCTGTATAGAGAGGAGATGTTACAAAAGCCTTCATGATTACAAGCAATGGGCCTATTCAGACAACACGCCAAGCCATGGTTAGGCTGCTAACCCTTTTGTAGCAAATGGTTAGTGAGCATTTTAAAACCATGGTTATGTAGCCACCAAAGTTAGGAATTGTTCACACGACATACTAAGTCATGGTTCACATATTAAGCCATAATGTTTAACTCAAAATGCTTAACCACCGTGGCTTAGCATGTCATCTGAACAGGGTCAGTGTGTACCTCTTGATTGTTGTATGCTAGTGGCCAAAAACATCATGGCTGTGGCCACAGTATATGGATGGGCAATGCTGGAAACAGTATGGGACTGGAGATACTATAGTTATAATCTAGCAAGATAATTCAAAGAGATAGATCTTCATGTTGAAAAACCGATTTATAATCCTATCTTGGCCACGAATGTAATGAGCTACATCCCTGGCTTTCTGCTTCAGTTCATTAGTATACTACAATAATGGTCTACCTCACAGAGTTGTCATGAGGAGGAATCAAAAATGAATTGTATAACACAAGCATTATGTAAGTCAGTTACTGAAACACTGATCATGTTTGCTTTATAGTAATAAAATATTCAATTGAGAGCATTAAGTATACAGCTAGTTTCCAAAGTACCTTTCAAACATCTTGATCAGAGTGTGAGAAACTCAGCTCCTTTTAACATTACATAAGTTTAAATGTGATACTTTCTCTGATATGTCTGCCAAGTGATAGAATTCTTGTGTCTGTTTTACTTTGCAGATCCAGCCATGCCCAGATTGCTTGGCTTCAGTGGGGATTACCTCCAGTGTGTAAACAGTACTTAAGGCTGAGAATGATGACTCCGCCCTTTGAAATACCCTCTTTAAAGGCATTTGCTGCCCTAACAGCGCTGCAGTCGCCCACAACAGAGAACGCAACCATGTCTGACAAAACGTTTGTAGCAGAAATCGAGAAAGTGCTGGAAAAATCCAAAGGCCTGAACCTCAGCGAACTTCTGGTTTCCTATCAGGGAACTCTCTACCCAACCACTGTATGCAGTGCAGAAACATTCCAAGCCCTGGAGAATTTTGAAAGCAGAAAAGATGATTTGGTGTTGGTGTCCTATCCCAAATGTGGTGAATACAACCTTAAATTATTCTGCTGCAGAAATAATGAGCAAAATAGCAAAATGACATTTTAAAATACTGTATAAGTCGGGGGTGGGCAACTTGATCCTGCAATAGCCCTAGCCAGCATAGTCAGTGATCAGGGATGATAGGAATTGTATGCCAAAACATCTGGAGGGTCATATGTTGCCCATCCTTGGTAGAAATGGAGGCATGAAATACAATTGCTGAGAAAGTGTGTGCAATTGTTACCGTTTAAATGGCTTATAGCAGGGGAAGGGAGGAAACCTCTAAACCCTCCAGATTACGTTGGACTCTAATGTCCATTGGCCCTAGCCAATATGGTCAATTTCAGGGATGATAGGCATTGTAGTCTAGCAACATCTAGAGAGTGACAGGTTCCCCAACTGTGCTTTACTGAGAGATAATGCCAATATGCTTACTGTTTTTGATGCATTTGACAGCTATTGAAAGCTCTGTTCTAGTTCACCTTTTCAGACATTACTACTACTAATTAACACTAATCTAGCTGCTGCATTGTGCAAGCCATTAAAAAGAGGGGATTCATGGTAAAAGGTTTTAGTGATAAATAAAACATTTTGTGAATGATTAAAGTGCTATCAATAGGCTTTCTCAGAAGGTAGTTCTAACTGGCTTTGAAGCTTGGAAGACGAGGCTTTCTTGTGGCAAGCGGAAACTGCCTTGGTGGTGATGTCCCATGTGACTGACAACTTTGCTTTTGTCCTAACCATCTCAGGGCAAATGTTCCCTTAAAGCACTACATATAAAAGTGCTTTATATTGTTTTAAGGCACTATCAAACTCAGCTTGGAGTGAACTAACCCAGAGAAACAACGGTCAGCCTATAGCTTTGCCATTGGAGCCACACCTTGGGCTTGTGCGTTCTTTCTTCCTCTTTCTCCTCCTTGTGTGCTGCAATTTCCACCTTCCCCTTCTTGTTGGTGGTAACCATTTTTTGCTGTGATCTCTGTACGGTAAAATCAAGCTATAGTTTGCCCCTAAACCAGAATTGGAAATCACGACTAGAAATAGAATTTCAGTTCTGCTTTGGAGGCTAACTATGGTTCGTGGCAACTACAGTTTGCCCAATTTAGATATCACAGCAAACTAGTTAGTATGAGCCAGGATATGAGGGAGGGTGTCAGAGCACATGAGGAAAGAAGGAAGGGGAGCAGGGAGTTCATAAGCCTGAGGCATAGCAGCTTGCCTCTGAGCTGAGCCAATATAATTGCATGTTATACTGTTAACATTTCCCTCTAAAAAAATTTATTTCCTTTCATCTTTTTTTGACAGACATCTTCTTTCTTATATAGGTTGCTCTGTAAAGTCAACAAATCATTCTAATAGCTATTAGTTATAATTATTTATTATAGTAATTATGGCTTTCTGGGAGGAGCCAATTATTCATTATTACAAAGATATATTTAAAAAGTGAACATGTACTAGAATAAAATGCCCTACCGATTTAATGTTAGGAACTGTTAGATACTATTTGTAAAGGTGACCAAATATTAAAATGGAACATTTTAAATTTGATTATTTCATATGGTTATAAATTTGATAATTAGTTTGAAATGAAATTTCAACCTGCCAAAACTACATTGCAGAATGTTTTATTTGTGAGGGTGGGTGCAAGCATAACCACAGTAACAAACCAGGATGTAGCCAAGAAAAGAATTGTTGTGGGTTCTGTTGGTCTTGATCCGATAGCCTCTCACTTGCATGGCCATCCTCTTTCTTATATAAAATCATATAATAAAAAGTATTCTGAGCCTTATTATTACTTAGAATTAAAGGAGTGGGTTTCCTTCCAAGTTAGATGGCAGGACTTCCATGGAGCCCTGCCTCTTAATCGCTTCCACATCCCTTGCCAGTGTTTTGGGGAGACAACAGGTGTTTTGGGGGGTGGGAGGGGGAGATTAATGTTCTAGCTCATAGTGATATGTCTGTACCATAAGTTAAGAACAAAAGTTAAGTCACTATGCTGTACTTGACTGTACTTGCTCATTTCTATCATTAATTAAGTATGACCGGAAAGTAGCAATTGCCTTTTTTCTGTTTTGGTCCTATACATTTCTACCTCAAACCTATGTATGTTTTCTGATCCTACTCATGTGTACTCAGAAGTAAGCCTTGGTGACTTCAGTGGGACTTACTCCCAGGTAAGACTGTAGAGGATTTCAGCCGTAAGCTATTCTTCAGTTATACGTTGGTTTTGACATCCACCATTGTTATAGTCAAAACAGAACTACAAGACAAATATATTGATCTGGCAATTCCTTTTGCATGTGGGAACTTCAGTATCCAAATGGAACTTCCGTATGAGCAAAGGTTTCCCCCGTCAATGTCTGGACTGCCTTCCGTATGTACCCATCTTACATTTGTGAAGTTGTCCCTTTTGAGCCATATAACTTCGCTTACAAGTGCAGAATTCCCTGTGCTTAAACTCTCTCTGTGTTAACTGGACCACTCCACATAATAGTTGATATAGGTAGTCAGTTAGCAGCCTCAAGTCCACTTAATTTAAATGAAGCGTTTCAATGTAGCTTGTGTAGAATTTCCACCCCACCACATCTAGGTGGAAATTATTTTGTATCAATTGATATAATAAAAGGTCTTGCAGTCTTCTATAAACATTAATGAGCTACTGACGCTTTTTCTCGTTTGTTCCAGGTATTAATTGGCTCATTCAGATCCTGAATGATCTGATTGCTACAACTTTGAAAACTAAGCACGAGAACACAGAGTTGCCATTTATTGAGTGTGGAGATCCAGAAAAGTATCAGGTTAGTAAGCTGCAAAGCCAACTTCCCAAATCAAAGGCTTCACTAATTGCATTAAATCCAGATTTAGAGTAGACCCACTGAATTCAATAGGATTTAAATTAATTTCAGTGGCTAGGTCTTGATCCAACCCATTGAAAGGAAATAAAGCAATATGGACAGGCAGCTCTTCCGGAGGAGCCCCACTCAGTTTGTGATCCACCAAGCCAGAAGTAGCCTACTAGCCATGTATGGCAGCCCACCAAGTGCTCAGTAATCACCCTGTTTTTGCTGCTGGTCTGGAATTGTGAAATCAGGGTGGTGGTGAAGATCCTGAATGAGAGAGAGAATTGTGGGTTCAAAGGAGTGGTTTTATGTTTTGGGGCTCAGATGCCAGTCAGACCAGGTTCTTGGACAAGTTATTTGTCATATAGCCCTCAACAATTTGTCTTTCTGTAAAATGGAAGTTTTGTGTCTGGCCACACTCATTGTGACAACCATTTTGTGAACTGGCATCTGCCATAGTGCCCGTGATACTTTCTCAAAGTTCCAAATGGATCCAGTGGCCCAAAACGGGTAGGGAGCCTAGGAGTGTAGGGCTCTTCTGCATTTGTCCTTTGATTACAGTGAGGAATTGTCTATATGTGTCAATAGAGCTGATCACTATTGTGTATTTGTGGCTCAAGGGTTACTTTTGTATTCTTTTTTTTTTTAAAGAGGATGAAGCAGTTCCCATCTCCAAGGATCGTGGCTACACATCTCCACTACAACAATATTCCTAAGTCCATCTTCAAAAATAAAGCCAAGGTAGGTGCTTACCCTGATTGATAATACCCAGTTCTATCATTTGTCAGTAGATTTATAGAAGTGATTTATAACTTGAAAGGAATAGGCAGTCAAAGAGAACCTCCTCCTTAAAAAAAAAAAATAACACATTTTTTTTTACTGTCAGCTGGGATTTATGTAAAATAGGTTTCTGTTGGTGCTGAAAACTCTGGGATCAAAGGAGTTATTTAGTGTGTTGGGACGCAGTCTTTTGAGCAGGACAGTTTCTCCAATTACCAAATGGCCCCATGGCCCCAAAAGGTTGCCTACCTCTGGGTTAGGTCAGTCAGGAATTCTTTGTAACATGTACCTATATCCAAATGCAAGTTTCATATCAAATGTTTTGATTTTTTTAGCAGGTACGATACAGACACATGGTAGAAATACAACTCATCCAAAGAAAATGCAGCTAGGCAAAGAAGCCATTGTGTGGTGATGACTGCATGCAGAACGTTGTAGTGTAACCCATGTTATAGCCTTTCAGGAAGGCAAAGCAAGAAAGGTTGGAGTGCCTGAGATCGTGCTTTTTGGGGGGTCTCGCGGAATAATCATGAGATTAATTCAACCTTCCCTTCTCTTCCAAACAAATCGCTCTCTTCGAGCTGTAATTTAGGTAGCACAAAGCACATATAGTGGATAGTGAAGTGGCTTTGTGTGTGTGTGTGTGTAGCAGGGGCAGTATTGTTTGTTTATGCCAGGAGGCACTAACAATTGCTATCCTGTTTTCTCATCTCAGGTGATGGTGCTATTTCGAAATCCTAAAGATGCGGCTGCATCGTTTTTCTATTTTCACAACAATGCTCCAGGCATTCCAAGTTATAACTCCTGGGCCGAGTTTTTTTCAGAATTTATGAATGGGCAAGGTACTCTATTACTTTTGAATAGATTTTGGAGACTAAATACATTGGGGAAAATATATTAGGTTGGCTAAATTAAGTTCTGCTGAGATTATTTGAGGTTTGCTGATGGTGATGCTAGCAGGGAAAGAGTTGGTTTTGCCCACAACCATGATGTGAACATAGAAAGCTGCCTTATACTGAGTCAGACCCTTGATCCATCTAGCCCAGTATTGTTGACACTGACTGGCAGTGGCTCTCCAGGATTTCTGGCCCTACCTGGAGATGGTGGAGATTGAACCTGGAGCCTTCTGGATGCAAAGCAGGGCCCCAACCATGGAGCTATGGCCCCTCCCTTTTGGTGTGCTGGCAAAACTACTTTTCTAACAATAGAGATGCAGCCTGGAAGGGACAGATCTGTAACCTCTGTAAGTTTGATTGATGAACCTGGACTGGAAACTGATGATAGTTTTTATGAGAGTTGAAAATGGTATAATAGAGGCATCATTGTCTGTGGTGTACGAGCACATTTTTCTTTCGTCTCACTGTCATCTCCAATCAAATAAACTTGGCAGTTTTTCAAAGCAGTATAAAACCCTGCAAAACCTGTTTGCTGGACATGATTGTGGGATAAGTGTATGCATCATGGGCAGTCATACCAGCTTCATGAGATCATGAGATCACCATTGTGTCTCTCCAGCCCAAGCTGAACTGAGAATGTTCACAAGTGCCTTCTTCTAGAGCTGTACCTATTCAATTGCAGACAAAAGTAACAATACTGTCAGTGATTCTCCTGAAGGGTAATAATCACTCCCCTTTCCGTGTGAGTGTATGTGGGTTGGATCGAGATGGATCCATACCTGGAGTAGATCCATTGAAATCAATGGGACTTAATTTAGTCACAACTAATTTAAGTCCCATTGATTTCAGTGCATCTACTCTAAGTATAAAGAAATCTGGATACAACTTTATGACTACTGTGGACATAAAGAGATACTGCGGTCACACAAAAATGTTTTTAAAATAGCCTGCTGTTAAGGTTTTGACAGCCTCCAATTGTAATAAAACCATTCTGACGCTTTACTTTTTTCTGATCTGTAGTTGCCTGGGGATCCTATTTTGACCAGGCAGTCACCTGGAACAAACATATTGACGATGAAAATGTTTTGATTCTGACATACGAAGAATTAAAAGAGGTGGGCATATTCATAATCACCAGCGAGGCTTATTTTTCTGCATGAAGGTAAAAAAGGGTGGTCCCAAACTGATATTGGTTTTGGAAGGCAAAAACTCATATTGGTTTTGGAAGGATCCAGGTCTTATTTTGAGCCTGGTTCAGCTCTTCAACCTGTTGTGAATGCTGGGGAACAGCCAGGAACATCTGAGTGAAAATAAAGGAAGGAAAGAATGAAGGGCAAAAGGCCACTGGCTGTTTGTAGTGCAGGGTGTATTTTTCTCACCACTGAGTAACTCTATACACACAGCCCATATTCACCTGGATTTAGTGGGTGATGATCTTTGCCTGCATCCTTGAAGCACGTGAGTGAAGCGGCCCAGCAATCTTTGTGACAATGTTAACCTGTAATGCAGCGGTGGAAAACTTGTAGGCCTCCAGATGTTTTGGCCAGCAATTGCCACCTTTTTTCACCTTGGCTATGCTGGCTAGTTGCAGTCCAACCACATCTAGAGGGCCACAAGTTACCCATCCCTGCTATAATGCCATTAATAGTGAAATTCCCAGCTTGTTTTGAGGTGACCACTGGCAGTGCTGTAGCAGCTAAACAGGTTTACAGAACTGAGAAATTATTGTGGCTGACCAGACCAAAGAAGCAGGAAGAGCAAGTTCTGTTAGACAGGGATGCCATGTTTCCTTTTTGATGTGCCTCACTTGTGTCAGCCATTTAATTAGGGTGACTCTCCTCAACATTCATATCAATGGCATGAACAGTGATTACATCCTCCAATAAGGTGATCTGTGCTGAGTGTTGGGGAGGGAACTGAACCCTGAACAGCCATTTGAATTCTGGCACTCCCCATGCCCTGAGTCCTAAGCCTGTGCTGGTTCTTTAGCTATCTGTAGTGATGTCACCAGGATTTGGACAAAGCAAGCAGATCTGTATTGAGCACTGACTCTGTGTTTTGAATCCAATATTGGCTGGTCTAGTTTACTGTGGAAAAACATGCTCTTCTCTCTATATGATCATATCACTCAATTGCTTTCAGGACCTGGTTGCTGGTGTAAAGCAAATAGCTGAATTCTTTGGGTTTGCAGCTACAGCAGAGCAAATTAAGTCGATTGCAGGCAGGGCTGCCTTCCAAGTGGTGCTGGCCAAGTCACAGGAGACACATGGTGCGGCTGGTCCACTTCTCTTTCGGAAAGGTAAAGTGCTTTAAAATAAGATAGGTGGAAATTGTGTTCTGGTTTTGCTGTGGTTCGGTTTTTAGAGGAGTAAGTTATGAGCAATCATGGTGTACTCCATTTTGTTATGATGAACAGCACAATCTTATGCATATCTACTCAGAATGTTGATTTCAGTAAGCCTTGCTTCCAAGGAAGTGGGTATGGCAGGAGCAGGCAACTTGTGGCCCTCCAAGCGGTTTGGACTACAACTTCCATCAGCCTTAGCCAGCATAGTTAATGAGGAAGTTGTAGGCCAAAACTTCTGGAATGTGACAAGTTGCCCACCCCTGGTGTTTTAAATTGTAGCATTAAAAGGAGGAGCTGACAATGAATGCAAATGTCAGTGAAGCCGTTGGGACTTGCGCAAGTAAATCTAAGCCAAAATTTGGTTTTAATCTTCCCATTTACAGACAACCCCCCCATTTTTGAAAGTTTCTGCCCATCTGAATTAGGGGTGTTTGTGCTGTTCCTTTCTAAGGTTAGATTTCACAGAGAGCACTTTTTCATTAACCATTGCATTTTTTCATCAATTGTGATAATTGTTTTATAAATGTGATTTTTGAGGCCAGGTTCATATCTTACTCATGGTTTCTTCCGTAGGGCTCAGTGTGTCTATATTGTATAGCAACAGGTCCTTGGATTCCATTCCAGATTGGAGTCTTTCCAGTCCTTACCTGGGGCTTGTCTATACGCTATGTTTAGCCCATTCTGGCTGCACAGTGGCGCTGCATTGTTTATGTGATGCAGCCGCCAACTCGCAGCCACATCAGGCTTCTCCTTGCCGAAACTGCGCTTTTCCACTGTGTTGATTTATTGCAATTTCCTAAGTAGTGGTGTGGTCACCACATTCTTTCCTCTGTCTGTTAGTAGTGGCTTTGCTTTGGGTTGAGCCAGTGGGCATTCCTGGGGGCTGATCAAAGCCCAGGATAGGTGCGGGTAAACACGAGAAGGCAAGGCAGAGGGCAGGGGGTGCACCCGATGAGCCAAATAGCTGCCGGTGCTGTGGCTTTTCCGGCTGGATAGCCTGCTCTCCCTCTTGCCATCAGGATTTATAATTCCCACCCCACAACTGCGATACTGTGGGGCTTTGTGGGAAATAAGCAGCGAAGCATCGGCATTAAGACACAGCCCTGGAGATGCCAGGAATTGAACCTGAGGTCTTCTGCATACGAAGCAGGCGGTACCACTGAGCTACAGGCCTTCTGGGCTGAATTATTATGTTTTAAGCTACGTAAAGGGGTTTTCTCAGTCCCTTGTTTAAGTCACCATGGCGTTTTTACCAAACAAGAAATGCTGCAAGCAAAACTGGTGGATTTGTCGGAGAAAGGGACCGTGTGCTTTTGTGTCTGTGTTCAAATACTTTCCTAATTCCTCAAGCCAAGCAACTAATTTTGTGCCCGGATACTGACCAATAATGAATCTTGACTATCAGATGATCTTTATATTTTTAAAGTATTCAATATCTGCCTCCCTGCCCCCATTTCCTTCTTGTTCCAGGTGTAGTAGGAGATTGGAAGAACCTTTTTGACGAAGTACAGAACCAGGCAATGGAAGCTAAATTTAAGGAGTGTTTAGCAGGAACCAAGCTGGGAGCAAAGCTAAAATATGATGTGTACTGCAAAGCATGAAAACTTTTCTCTTATGAAAAGCCACATTTTCACAAAAGCTTTATTTTCTTTCATCTGTTCAGAAAAAAAAAACCCACCCTGAAATCAGAACACACATTTCTCTGTGGCAAATTTCAGATAACGTGAAACTCTTTGGTGTCTAGGATTTCTAGGATCCACTTACAGTTGTCTTACTGTTCGATAGGCACGGAGCAGCCTATTTCTCCCAGGTGGCAAACGGCCATTATGATGTATCCAAGGCTGCCTTCCCCAGACTGGTGCCCTCCAGATGGTTTGGTCTTCAACTTCCATCAATTCCAGCCAGCATGGCCAGTAGTCAGGAATTCTGGGAGTTATAATCCAAAAGGTGCCAGGTTGAGGAAGGCCGAGTCTGAGGAATAGAGGAAGGTAGCATAGATTTACGGTTGGCAGATGTCAACTTGGAGAACTTGCCTGTCCTGTTAAACATTTTGAAGTGGCAACAGAGGATGCAGCTGCGGTGTCTCCTACTCTACTGCTCCAGAGGTCCCGTGCATCCACTTTTCCTCCCCCACCAGCTGTGGGGAAAACTGAAGCACTTGTCATTGCAGGCAGAGTGAGAGCCGATCTACACGCTAGGTTTTTAACATTTTATAAGGGTTATGAAAACTCTTTGGGCCACATGACGCACTCCCTTTAACGTTGTATACCCAAGGTTTTTTAAAACTCACTTCAGCTATATACAATGGTTTCACTTTTAATAAATCGTTTTAAGTAAAATAATGTGTCCTTCCTTACCGTTTGCGATTCTTGGGGGCAATGCTTTGTTTACTGGTACCCAAATGCTTAGCAGTTGATTGGTGGGGAAGAAAGAGGGGCTAAGGAGGAAGTGGACGAGTGAACTACAACACCCACAATTCTTAGCTCTATACTTATTGAAAGCAAGGGAATGACAGAGGAACTAAGGAGGAAGTGGGTGACTGAACTACAACGCCCACAATGCCTTGCCCTAAACTCATTGTAAAAACGAAACAGAAAGAGATGGGGCAGAAGAGTGTGTGACTGCACACACCGCTTTAAAGACTGAAGAATTTTTCTCCTGTAACATGAGTACTCAGTAATGTGGCCTAAGATGTTTTAGAACGCACCTATTTGGAACGTTTAAAATACTATTTAAAACGTTCCAAGGGACTATGTAGATAGGTTCTGAGAGAGTGGAACTATGGAGGAATACATTATGGAACTAGGGTGCTACATTTGCATCTTTTACTGCCTACTAGACCTTTAAAGGGACAGGCAGGATCTCTAGGTTGACACTAGGCAATCCGACATGACATCATCTTAAGAAAGCCCGTGCTTTTCCATTGCTTTTCCATTGCCCTGTCCTGTATTGGAGCATCATGGTGATATGGCATAAGACGTTGCTGCAGCATCTAAGGGAAGTAGGTCACTGCCCTCTCTCGGAGCATGAATATTAGAGGTGCTGAGCACTGCAGTTTGGAATCTGTACCATTTACTTGGGGCTGCTGACCTTTTTTGAGGTCAGGAGGGGCAGGACTCCTGTGATTTTAAGAGCTGAGAGAAATTCAGCAGGTTAAGCTGATCCCAACATGCAGATGCAGTGATGTTAACATGTTAAAGGCACAAGAGCCCTGCCAGAAAAACCCTACACTAACTGTGATGGAATGACTTGAACTGAATTTAACTGGCTGAAGCTGTATCCCAAAGTAAACCCAGATCAATTTTAAGGTTAAGATGGAAATACAAGACTTTACCTCCCATTTGGGTTCATTTTTACTTTTACTTTTTTTCTAATTTGGGGGAATTATAACCCTGATAATTCAACTTTGATTCACAAAATAAGCCCTTCCCATATAGACGGGATCATTGAACTCAATCAAAACCTTTGGGAAAGTGGGATATTATTCACGGCGGCTTGTAAGTCCATTTATGTCCCACAGCAAAGCAGTATATTGCATTAGCCTGCAGATAGAACATGGTAGAGGATGTAATAGATACTTAAATTACTCAGCAGTGGTCAATTAGTGTGAATTTTTAAGAGTTGTCCAAAGAAAATCTATAGACTTTTAAAATCTACTTTTGGAGTCTTATTGCATCCACTATGAACTTCGTTAAAATAAACTTTTTTGTTAGTGCTGCATGTTTTATAAGAATACCGTTTCATTTGGTTGCTGGAGGACTGCAAACGCACTCCGTTGAACAACTGAGGATTCCCGTATCGGTGTCATATCATGCAGATGTCGACAATAGGATCAGGTCCTCTAAGGCAGCCTTCTCCAAACTGGTGCCCTCCAGATGTGCTAGACTACAATTCCGTTCTTCCTCACCATTAGGCAGTCTTTTCTCTTGAAAGCTATTTAGCTTAGGTTACTTTAGAAGACTCTGTTCAACCAACCTATCACATGTTAGTCAGCAACCTATGGACAGTAGCCAGAATCAACTCATCAGTCCCAACTCAACAATTTTCCCTCCACATACAGTAATATTCATCAACACAACAAAAGTGAACGCAATAGCAAAAAGCAAAATTTGAAAGATGACACCCTCTCAGTTTACTTTATTATTTATGGCCTTCGCCATATACTTTATTGAAAAAATCAGACTGTAATGTTTTTCAAAGTTGCCTCTTCATTTTCTGAGCTCACTGCTGATTAAAGGGTAAATTATGCCAATTAGCCGCTTACATAATTTTACATCCATCTTTTTGGCAGGTGTTTACCCTTTCCATCTCTAGATGGCAGCTCCTGGTGACCCTATAGAATCAGAAAAAAAGCAGAGTCACACATTTGTGGGCTGGACTCCAAGTGGACAAAGCCATGAATGGGTATAGGGATGTACAAGAAATTAGTTTCTGTTCGTTTTTTGATCAGGATTTACCCGGTTCGCACCTTTTGGACTGAACACAGACTAGGACGCAACCTGTGGTCGAAGTCCGTATATTTCCAAGCTTGCAATGTGATTCATGGGCACACAAAAATGCATCAAACAACATGCGTACATTTGGAAAATGTGCATGCAAAATGTGCATTTTGGGGAAATGTGCACAAACACACTTTAATCAATGGGAGAGGAATATGTACATTTCAAAGAGATGCACAATTGATGTGTACACTTGGAAAACATGTACAAAGATATGTATGTATTTTCATGTGAAGAGAAAAAACACCAAAGCTTGTAATTTGATACGGACTCGAGTTGGAATGAGCTTCGAAATGGAATTCGGAGAACTTCAGCAAGCTCCACCTTTGCTGACTTGAACATTCCCTATAAGGGTGTTACCAATACTGGGCAAGATGGGCAGGGTGCCCCAGGGGTTTGGGATGGTAGGTACATTCTCTTGCTTGCCTACATATGCTGATTTTTAGTTAGAAATGGGGGTGCTGGGATGTGTGTGAACCCAAAATAAAACCGCACCCCCACTAAATGCTGAATATAATCACAGGCGAAATGCATGGAAAGAAAGAACCAATGGGAAAAAGTTTGGAAACTTTAAAGACATGGTGCATAGAAATTCCTGGCAGACTGTGTGCAATTTCAGTAAACCACTTTCTATTCAAGCTATATCTGTGGATGTGTAGTGCAACCCTACCCATGTTGACTCTGAAGTAAGCCCTATTGAGTTCAATGGGACTTATTCCCAGGTAAGTGTATATAGGATTAAAGCCTTAATAGTTACAGTGGCAATAGAGAAGCAGATAAATAGATCAACAGTATATTTGGATATCAAAAAATGGAATATTGTTCTTAAAGAACGGTGCTAACTGTAAGTATTCCCTGTAAGATAGATGGTTACTTTCATAAGTTCAGCACAGAAGGAGAGAATTATGATGATGCTAATAAAGTGAAATTGAATCAAAGCAGGTAGGGTAGTTGAGATCCATTTTCTCATTTACAAAATGTATACGATTCAAATGACAGCATTTCCAACGTTTTAATGGGAAATATAATTAATGTTATATTACAATAGCAGGAACATTAAAGTACAAGGCAAAGATGACATCAAATAAATTCTGAGGGCAGTGTGGAAAGTAGAACAGAAGCCAAATGGATTTATAATGAAAGGGGGGACTTGAAATACAGTTGTAACTATTATACTACCGTGGCAATTATCTACAATTGTGTTCCCATTAATGATGTGCTTTGGTGAGAACACCAGCATCCTGGAATGAATATATGATTAACAGAACGCTATGATTTCAATCCCACCTGTATTTTAGTCCCACCTGTATTCAGTCTCACCTTAATTGTAGCATAGCTGTAGCAGTCTATTTTGGACTACGAAATTAAACCACTGTGTGTGATTATTTATGGCTACTAATAGTCTTAGGATCTGCATTTGAGAGACAAAAGTACCCTTAAGAAGTAGAAGCGCATTATAACAAGTACTCAGTATTTTGAGTGTGTCATCATCCAAGTGCTTAGACAGAATATTTAACTTACTGGGGCAATTTTCTGAATGATGTACATAATTGCTTTTAAGCAGTGCAACCACTTTTGGACATTAGAAAAACTGGTAATTTTTAGGTAACGGGGAGAGGGAGGTCTTGCAAGGATTAAGTAATAGCATTGGCATAGTTATGGCGATACACCACTCTTTTTAACTACTAGGCAACAACTGCTTTGTGAAAAGTGTTGTAGTTTAGCATTTGAATGTGGCACATTTCAGTATGGTCAATAACAAATGTTTAAAGTGTAGCTTAAAGTTCCAAATGCATGTGGGTCTTCCTCAGGAGGTCTGCAATGATCAGTACAACGATGAGGTTCATCAGACAAGCGTTTTATCGCACACTCACTACTGCCCGCCTATGAATGTGCATGTGTCCTTTAGATGTCATCAAACTCCCGTGCACCTCCTGTTCCTTCTGCTCATTTTTCCATCACAAATTGACCCCCCCAAATCAGACTGTTTATTTAAAAATGGAGCGTGCTGCTATCTCCTGCTGTGTGTAGGAGAAGTAGCGCGCTCAAAACAGCCTACTGAATGAGCCAACTGCGTGTTGTTTACTTCCTCTTTTGAAAGAGGAAGTAATGAAGGACAAACGTGTGGGTGGAGAAGCGACGGTAAAGAAACAGGATTTCCCCGTGTAATGACGTTCTATAGCTAGGGTTGCCAGCCAGGCAGTATTTTACTGGTATGCCCAGTAAAATCGTGTTCTGACTGGTAACCGGTGCTGGAGTTGGTGAACTCCAGCAAACTCCAGATTCTTCTGGACTTCACCCATAACTCATCCAATTCCATCTTCACCTGAGCCCTTAGCCTACTGCATTCTACAGTTTACAGAATTGACTTCCAGGTTTGAGGTCAAAAGAGATATATGCCTTTTCCATATATATGTGGTGAAGATTTATGGATGCATTTCAAGCTGCCTTGTGGACATGCTAAGGCAAGGCAGTTAGAAGTAAGTTTCTAGGGAAATAAACAAGAACATTGTTGGTTTAATGACTTGCACCAAAGATTATTACTAGGTGTTATTGCTGCAGCAGGGAATAATGCTTTACACCTTGAATTGTGTTCAGATAACAATGAGACCATGTAGTGAGGCCATTCTCCTTCCCTATGTTTAACAGTTAGGGTGCAATCCTATGGATGTTTAGACATCCATAGGATTAGCCATGCTGGCTGGGGAATGCTGGGAGTAGTAGGACGTTTTTCTGTCTAAAGATGCATAGGATTGCATCCTTAGAAATTACTGCACAGTCTTCTTGTTATCTAAACCAAATGCAAGTTGTAATGCATTAAAAATCTGTTTATATAGAGTAGAAGTGGGCCAATTCTAAATATTTTGGCCTACAACTCTCTTTATCCCACACCACTGGCTATGCTAACTAGAGTGGGTGGGAGTTGTAGCCCATTCTTTCCAAATGTGCTCCCTTTTTGTGCAGACACACATTTGCTAAACCCACAGGTGCCTGAGCTCCACAAGTTGCAGTGCAATCCTACATGCCTAACATAGTCATTGGGCCTATTGATTTCAATGGGACTAATTTCCAGGTAAGTTGGAAATAAGCCTTTATGGGTTTGAATTCCTTTTGTTACCTCACTACTACTTAAAAACCAACCAACCCTGAAATAATTCTACGAAGCTATATGAGATGACAAAGAAAGAAAGAAAGACTTCACATTTCAAATGATTGTCATTCTCTACTGCATATTAAAAAGCAAATGAACATGTATTTCATGAAAGAATTATCTTTGGCCCTCACTTAATTTGAAAGTTACATATCTCTCTAGTACTTCCAGAGCTATTTTTAACATTTTTGTGAGTTATGCTGTCCTGTCATGCAATGTCACTCTCCTTAGCTTTGGTTGGAATGAATCCTTGATTTCATCTTAGACAAGATTAAATGGTTGGCTTTAAGCAAGCCACTGCTCCTTAGCCTCAGCCCTATACCCCTCAATACGATGGGTACAAAAATACTTTTCTACCTGACAGGATGGTGATATGGATTACTGAGAAGCAATGCAGATGGTCATATTAGCATATATGCTACCATGCATTTGAACTTCATGTGTGTTAAAATCCTGTTTATCGCTTGGCAGGATAATACAGCCATCCAAGCCATCCTGGGGTGAGTGTGCTCAGTCTGGGAATTGTTCAATCATCTGTATGGATGCTGACATAATGGACAGTATCCATTTGAGTCGTTCCACTAGTGCAAATGATGTTGTGCCGGCTGAAACTAGGGTTCAAACTATGAGTGAATCCAAGTAAAGTTGCTTTTGTGCATGTGCGGTTGCGCAAGCGACATACACTGGTGTAACACATAAGTGCTTCTGCAATGGAAAAATTCAGCAGAGCTCCACTAGTGTGATTTGCTTTTACAGGATGACACTGTTGGATACTGCCCTATGGGTTTTATCCAATGGTTCCCTCCTCTGAACTGGAATCCTTCCATTTGTGGAAGGGTTTTTGATGTAGTGAAGGCCTCTGATAATGGAGGAAGTGTGAATTTGCTTATTTCCCTTGCCCCCTGCACCACCTCCCATGTGGTTCTGGAGGGTCCCAAAAACCCTTGAGCAAACTTTTGGGCAGAACATAGGGAAGGGAGAATCACTCCCTCCTCCTCCAATAGCAGAGGCCTCCACAGAATCAAAAGCCCTTCCACAAAGAGAAAAGCACCACTTGATGCAACCTGAAGTACCTTGAGCAAGGGTCCCCAACCTGTTCACACCTGTGGGTATAGTTGGTGATTTGAGAAACTGCTGTGTGCACAAAATGGCTCCCATAAGGTATGGTTAGTCACATAATGGCTCCCATGGGGGCCTGGCTATTCAAAAACGAGCCAAAGAATGGGCAGAAAGAGCAAGGCTAGTTGCTGAGAGGGAAGGGGAAACAGGAAGGCAAAGGGGTACAGACAGAAAGAGCAAGGCTGCAGGCTTGGTGGGAAAGAAACAGTGAGCTCAAGAGGGGGAAATAAATAGGGAGGCTAGAGGATGGGAAGGAGGGGGAAATAGCAAGGCAAAGTGGTACAGTGGAAAGAAAGAGCAAGGCTAGAGGCTAGGAAGGGAGAGAAAGAAGACCACTCTAACATTTCCCAAGATTTTTACTGGAAAAAATTGTAAAGGAGTCAGGGAGTGGAGAGTTTCATGGGCACCATGTTGGAGATCCCTGATCTAGACAGCTTTGAGCTCTTAGGAAAAGTGCTCTATTGTTATTATTAGCAATCTATTATCTAGCAATTCAAGGACAAACTAGACAAGATCTGAAGCATGAAGTAAGCATGATTAAACCCTTTCCCCCCTGTTGCTGTCCCAGTCTAGATTAGGTTCCTGCCCATGCCTGCATTCATAGGGGTGGGCAGCTCCCATTTGCTCCAGTGCAACCTTCTTTTACCAATGCATATTGTAGATGTATGGGAGCAAATAGGAACTTTATTTCCAATGCAAATTGTAGGTGCCCACCCCCACCCCGACCCCGACCCCGACCCCGACCCCAGCATGAGATTGCAGTGGAATGAAGACAAAGAATTACAATCCCTTTATACCCTATGCCAGAGTCTGGATCTGGATTGGGCTCCTTGTGCCTGCAATTTACTTTTTAAAAGCTAGTCAAGCATTTGCTAATTGTGTGATTGGCACTTTGCTATCATTGGCTATTAGCCTTCATGGCTACATATTATCTCCAATAGCAGAGGTAGTATGCTGGGGAACATGAGCGGGAGGGTGCTATTGCCCTCATGACTTGGTTGTGGGCGTCCCATAGGCATCTGGTTGGCCACTGTGGGAAAAGAATGCTGGACTTGGTAGGTCTTTAGTGGGACCCACCAAGGGATCTTGTGTTCTTATGGCCCTCACACTAACAGAACTTTAACAAGACATCCCAAATGCAGAAGAAGGGAAACTGGTTTGTTAGTGACCATGATCTACTCTGCTAAAGAGGAGAAAGCTGGAGGATATGGTATGACTTGTGGTGTATTGAATGTGTTGTTTATGTTCTTTATAAAGACTTGGGAACATTTATGTAACTTGCCAGGTGAGTCAGAGCTATTTTCAGCCTATTACCTGTTCCCTCAACTGCAGAAGTCTTATACATATGATTGTGGTAGTAGGCTGGGTCATTGCTTGAGTCAAACCATGCTGAACTCATTCAGAATGCAATAATCCGATGAAGTTGTTTTATATCCTGCCTTTCTACCAAAAATGGTGCTGAGAATAATATGACCAAGGTTAAAACATAATAAAAACAATAATAAAAACAAATAAATTAAAAGCTCAATTAAAAACAACTATAAAAGAAATGAATAGCACCTAACCAATAATGAAAAAAGTCATTTAGCGACAGGCCGAAGGCCTTACTGAATAAAAAATTATTTGCCTGCTGGTGGAAGGACAACAGAAAGGGAGCCAATCTAACCTCTTTGGCAGGACGTTCCAGAGCTTGGGAGAATCCACCATGAAGGTTCACTCTCACGTCCATGTCAAACTTGCCTCTGATGGCAGCAGGACAGAAAGAAGGGCCTCCCAACAAAATCTTAAAATCCAGGCAAACTTGTATGGAAGAAGGCCGTCTCTCGGATAGCCTGGTCCCAGGCTGTATGGAACTTCATCTATCATAAATTGTACCCAGAAACAGACCGGTGGCCATTGAAACTGATGTAACAAGAGAGTCAGGTGCTCCCTGTAACCAGCCCTGTTCAACAGTCTAGCTGCAGCATTCAGGACCAGCTGAAGTTTCTAAATACTTTTCAAAGGCAGCCCCATGTAGAGTCAGTTACAGAAGTCCACTGTGCGTAACTGTGGCCAGATCAGACATCTCCAGGAATGGGCACATTGATATGCTAGCCTCAGCGGTGCAAATATATTCTTGGCCACTGCTGAAACCTGAGCATTCAGGTTCATGCCTGAATCAGGATTACACCCAAATTATGAACCTGAGTCTTCAGGGGGAATGTTCAGCACAGGTTGAATCCTTATTCCCTCGTCTGTGTTTTGGCTAACTAAGAGAGCATGGAGAGCCCCCACGGACACAGGAGGATCTCTTCTTCACGAAATCAGCCTCCATGGTAGAGGGTGACAAAAGTGCCAATGGAGGGGGAGGGCCTAGCAACGATGGAGGGGGCAGGGCTAGCACACCCCTTCCCCTTGCATGTTTAATGTAGTTGTTTGGTTGCAATTATTTGTGTTTGAGATTTCAATAGAGAGATTATATTGTTAGCTCGGTAGGCGTTTACACATTCATTGTCAGAAACTCTGGGGCATCTTTAGTCTTCCAGATGCTGCTTTGTACTTATTTACTGTGTGTGCTACTCATTAATTTCATTTTAGTTCTAAAAATAGCGAATTATCTGGCTTTTCTCCTAAAGCAATCATAGGAATGCCTACTCTAATTAGATGTTTAATTTCTATGATACATAGATTTAAATTAGACCCTATTATATCCTTAGACGACTGGAAAATGCTGAGCAAACAGACAGCATAGATGGCAAACAGCTGACCCCAATGGCTGTGAAATAGCAGAAACAACAGAGATTCAGTAGCACTTGGTGTCAAATTGCTCACCAGCTATCTATCATTCCAGCTTACTTTTGTAAACATGCTGATGCAGGGATTCTCCAAGACATTTTGCTGCCTGAGGGGAAGGACAAGATGGCAACCCCAACCTCATTCTCATAGAGAAGCAGAATAGCACTTAAATATGACTTCCACACTGGTGATGGGCAGTGCCCGCCATTGTACCTGAGGGCAACAAGCTAGCTTATGAGGCAAAGAGCAGGTTGTGTGGCCCACGCATAGCTCCATCCTGCAACATTGTGCCACTGCTCAGCCTGCTCATGTCCTGCTCAAACAAATGGTGGAATGTAGCAGCAGTGGCACCATTGTGCTTCATATGAGCGGAGCAACACCTGTGTGCGCGATGCCTGCTGGAGTGCATAACCTGGGCTGCTTGCCTTTCTGCTTACTTGCTCAGTCAGGGGCCTTTCCCAACGGCGCTGCTTGTGACACATTGGGAGAAGGCAACTAGGTGAGACAGCCAGCCGGCCCCAAACAGTAACAGGTAAACATTACTGTTGCCAGGATACTACCTCAGAGTATAGGAATGGCCGGGGTGATTCAGGAGAAATGGATAGATGGGAGGGGGCTACCCTCTTTTTCCCCTAACCCAAAGTGTTTGCCACCTGAGGCAACTGACTTACTCTGCCTAGGCTGACCATATGAAAAGGAGGACAGGGCCCCTGCAACTTTAACAGTTGTGATGAAGAGGGAATTTCACCAGGACCTAATTGCATACAAATGACTCTGGTTGAAATTCCCCTTTCTCTACAACTGTTAAAGTTACATGAGCCCTGACCTGGATTTTATCTGGTCACCCTAGCATGGGCACTTGTCAGGTGCCCAGCCCTGCTGGCCCTGCTGAGATGAGCCATTGATGTTGGCCCTGCTGAGTTGTGCTAAATACTTCAAAAGCACAGGGAGGCCTCTGCCTCTAGACCTATTGTTACCACATCAATCAAAAGAGGTCTAACGGTTTTGAATTGCCAATGTGAATCCGTTTACACTTTTCTTCATCTCTTTAATATTGCTGGGTGATCTTAGTAAAAGACTGCTACATTATATCTCCATGATAAAAGCCAATGTGAATCCGTTTACACTTTTCTTCATCTCTTTAATATTGCTGGGTGATCTTAGTAAAAGACTGCTACATTATATCTCCATGATAAAAGCCTCATCTGGAAGCACCCCAGTAGATTTCATTTAGTACTGCTAATCCCCAAAGTTTATCTTACATATTTGCTTAGATTTTCAGTATTTGCTCAACAATAATCTAGTAGCTACTACCATATGGAACAAAAGAGTCTGCTTGTCCTGGGGTATTACACCTCATAAAAAAGTAAGTGAGCAAATGTTTGGGTCCATGGAGAAATTAGTTTCTACATTTTTATTTATCAAACTTAGAATCTGCATCTAAAAAGCCCTTACTTTGTTATGTTCCTACCAAACTGTATCAAAGCTGCCCTATCATCTCCACGCTTTCAACATAAACCCATTGAATTCTAGTACATCTTAGAGATGGTCTTTTCAATAATTGTATAGAAGAGGACATGTTGATGAGTGCCAAGGCAGGGGAGGGAAGGGTTAAATTTCCTATCCACACTGGCTGTGATCCCAATAATTATCATCACCCCACAACAGCCTCACATGTAGTTTGGTCTGTAGTTGAAAACATGTACTGAAAACATGACGGAAGTTTTATATGAGATGTGAAAGAGAATGACTTAGTGCTATGATAGGAGGAAACAAGCACAGAAAATTGCTGAAGGGGAAAAAGAAATGGGCCTGCATTTATGCCCAATTGGAGACCTTTCCACTCCATTCAATAGGTTTTGGAAAACTATTTGGCTAATTGTCTTTGCCAAAGCCAATACAAATGACTAGGCTTTGCCAACAGCACTATGATGAATCAAGCTTCTTTAAAATATTTACAATGAAACAGCATGGAGGGGGAATAGAAGGCTAGGAGGGAGAATTACATATAGAGAGTCAGAGAGAAAATAACCTCTTTCTTTGCAGATCATCAGGTGAGGCTAATTGCCAGTTGATAGCATACATCCTGTTCAGCTTCCCCCCTCATAAGATTTAATTATACCTGCAGTAAATATAAAGAGAAAGTAACATGCATATTTTTATTCTACCCTGCGGTATCTTTGGAATAATTGGCTTGTGTGGGGCAGGCATGAGTCTCCATCCCAACTGATAAGTGGAATCTTTTCAAGATACCTCTGATCAAAAAGCAGATAGGCCATCTTCTTCCCTCCCTGCTTGGGCTCTCAAAAACAGTTCGGTTTGTTTTCTTCCTGTTTAATTTATGCTGAAGTTCTATATCAAGGAAACTCTTAAAGTATGGATTGGGATATGGAAGTGACATATGCACTATGAACATTGGCCTCCATCACACCTAACCCCCCCCCCCCCCAAAACCTGTTTTGTCTCCACATTTTTTAACTCTGAGGCAGAAGCGCTTCAAACTTATGATCCCTTTCACCTGAATAGCTGTTCTTTCACTCCTAAAGTCATTTGCTCCATTGCTCTTTCACTCCACTCCACTCCTCTCCTCTCCTTCTCCTTCTCCTTCCAGTCAGGTCCTGGCAGATGAGTACTTCAGCCAGACTGCCTTTCTCCAGGGCAAAAATGTAATGAACATTTAGTCTGGCTCTTTGGGGGCATTGAGGGAGTACAATCCTGTCTCTGCA
Source organism: Anniella stebbinsi (assembly GCA_029215795.1). Taxonomy (NCBI): domain Eukaryota; kingdom Metazoa; phylum Chordata; class Lepidosauria; order Squamata; family Anniellidae; genus Anniella; species Anniella stebbinsi. The sequence goes on from JARDYH010000003.1 coordinate 221,945,327, forward strand.
GAGATTCAGGCATTGTTTGATTTTAAAAAACGCTTTTGAGCCTGGGATGCAAGGTTGAGGTTTTATATTGAGGCTTGGAGCTGGCTGCTGGGAGAGATTGCTTTCCGTGCCAGGACCTGATGCAATCTATTTAAGCCCCTGTTCCTTTAAAATTACACGGAGGTTTAGGGTGCATTAAATGCATTTAGGGAAAATAATCCAGACTTTAAGCATTACAGGAAAGGCTGGGGAAGAGGTAGGGTATCAGCAGGGCAGGCATGGCATCATGTGGGTACCCTGCTGCAAATCCACACACCAGGCATGGTGAGAGTGCAGTAAATCGCTGGTGTGATGGAGGCCATAGTGTTAGTTCCAGGTTTTCTCAGGGTCCTCCCTTTCAATGGGGGGGGGCTCCCTTATTGAGTCTATCTTCCCACTGCCACTGTCACCAGCTGCTATTGCTCTTCATCCTCTTTCTCATCATTGTTACCTCTTGACAAGTAGAGAGCTACTGAGCAACTAGGCAGTGGCATTGTCTGGGCCAGGTGAACAGGTATGTTGCAATGATGAAAAGGAGGAGCAAGTCCAGGAGGCTCTTGTTCGTGGGCTCCTGCTGAGTTGTGGGCTCAACCAATGCCTATCCTTGAAACGCCAGCCTTGTGTTCAGTCTTTGAAAATGACCTGTATTAGTATATCTTTATCAGGTGACCAACTTTTGATGCTGGCCCTGCACATGCACACACTTCCAGCAGAATATTTAGAATTATTGTTATGCCTCACATTAGAGACTGGATACCAACCGTCATTCTGCTGAAGGATGCTGCTTATGGAACAAGACTTCCCCATCCTTCCTGTCCTCTTGCAACCAACTGTGTGCCCTCTGGAGGGTCCCCCAACCCACTGGAGCAGATTTGGAGGGTGCAGGGGAGAAGGGAGGAAAGGGAAATCCTGTTCTTCAAACAATATCCTTCTGCTGGCAGAATGATGGTTCTGGATCAACCCTATGTGTTCACCAAAAGAGCAAAACATACACATTGTTTCTAGTAGGACACAGGGTGTGACTACAACCAGCCTTCGGGCAACAGTGATATCAATTGTTTCATTGAAAATTTAAGAGTGGCCATTTCTCAGTTTCATACAGCATGACTGTAACCCTTATGTTATGGCTCACAAAATGGCTGGCTTGATTTTTATTGGACATTTCTACACTTAATGATTGCCTTCTTGCTAAAATGTTGATTTTCCAGCAGATTTTCTCAACAAAATCACTCCATAAAACAAAATGTTGCTAAGTTCAACCCTGTGTTATTTTTTTAAAGTACATTGCAAGTAGGACTAGTATCTCCCATGCTTCAGAATTATCCTTTTATTTGCAGAATTTTGAGATGGAGTTGAATCTAATTTTCAATTTAAGTACCAACTTACCAGTTAAATCTGGTAATGTATCAAAGACAGGACCTTCTTTTTACCCCACCCCACCAACTATTTAGTTTTCAATAATGCATTTAGTGTAATATGTAGAGCTGCCCATATCACAAAGGCTCCCAGGGTACTAGTGAAGAACATGTCTGTGTGCCTCTTTGTGGTTGACACAAGCTGCCCATGTGCCATAGACTGTGCCTGTGCACCCCATTTGAAATAGATAATTTTCAAACCCTAGCAAAGGCACTTATTGGTGCAGAATTTATTCTAGTGTTGGCAAGAAGCTGGAATCCACTCCAAATTTTGGACAGCAAATCTGGCAGCATTTCTACTCTGAAGCAAGGATATGCTCTTCAGATCTGCTTCACCTGTTCCAGCATTTCCAGTCCATTTGGCTACCTCTCTTTCTCCTCCATCAACAGTACCAAACAGGTATCTGGCCATTCTACAAGATGGAAGGATGGAATGTCAGAATGTAGGCAACTAGAATCTGATGCAGAAGATTAGCAGAAAAAGAGCTCTCTCTAGGCTCGAATGAGGCAATCCTACTTCTGAAAAATACTCAATATGGCTCTTATTTATGTTTTTATTAGAATCTTTATATACTGCTTTTCTGAGAAGTTCAAACTGGTTCACACACATACACAAATATACATTAAAACTAACAATCTTTCTCTTTCCGATGTTCAGGCTGTGGTTGCTGTTGCATATGTAGCCCGTATGGGTGCCACCTATACACAAGGGGGAGGTATCGACATGTTTGGGGGAACCGCAAATTTTGCATAAGCACCCCAAAATAAAATCTTGAGAAAGAAACCCTCCATGCAGCCCAGTGAGAACTAGTGCACTCATTTGTCGTTGAATACTGGCCGACTGCTGGGGAAAAACCTGGAAAACCAGTTATAGGTCCCACTTGTATAATAATATAGCTCAATAATAACAATGAAATAGCCACAGAAAACAATATAGGAGACAATATAGAGCTTTTCGTCATGGACATTTATTGTGCACTCATGATTCCTTCCTCATAGTGGTTTGCAAGTTCTTTAGACACACCAGTGATCCTTCAATTTTGCTGCTGTTTTTAAAGAGTGCTTTCCCAGGATTTTATTTAGAGCAGGAAAAATGGCATATTATTTCTGAAAGCAAAAAGTTATTTTGCTACTTGTGTAATTACAATATTTTGCTACAGCACATTGCCACCTAAAAAGGAAAAAGCTCTTCGTGTAGAGCTCAATTATTTATTTATTTATTTATTTATTACATTTATATCCCACCTTTTTCCTCCTTAAGGAACCAAAGGCAGCGTACATAACCTCCCCTCCATTTTATCCTCACAACAACCCTGTGAAGTAGGTTGGACTGAGAGTCTGTGACTGGCCCAAAGTCACTTCCATGGCCATGTGGGACTGGAATCTGGATCTCCCAACTCCCAGTCCAACACTGTAGCCACTTCGGGCTCTATCACACCAGCGTTTTATTGCACTCTTGTCATTCCTGGTTTGTGATTTTGCAAGATAGTAGTCACATGACGTCAACACTGCCCTGCACTCATCTCTCTCTTCCCCTCCCTTTTCTGTCTTATTTTGGAGTGGAGAAAGGCTGGTTTATTTCCTCCATGCAGGATTAAAGCACCCTTCCACCCTGTGTATTATTGTCCTCACATTTTTTCTTTTGTTGTGGCATGTGTTTTGAATGTGTGCTTGCTGATGAAAGAGGAGGGCGGGGTGGTTCTCCTCCTCTAGCACACCATGTCGAACGAACTGAGCAGGTCGAATGGGCTTTTGCTGCTCCAATCTCACCCTCCTTGCCTCCTTGCCTGCAGAAACGGCACCCAGCTGATTAAATGTTGAATCGGTAAAATGCCAGAGTGGGAGGCAGAGGGGAGGCTTGTCCACCTTGTCCATCACCTGACAAGAATCAATGAAGTGGAGGAGGAAGAAGAAGGGGCAAGGTGGGGCAGGTGCAATTACGGGAGAGCAAACAAGTGAAAAGAGATTCCCCCGGTATAGCTATGATTGTGAAAGGGACCAGTGCTAAAGTAACGGAGGTTAGTCGCGGGTGCATGCCAGGAAAAAAAAGTAGGTGTGATGGAGCTCTACACCACACTGGGTCTCAAATCTGCGATGAAACTGAAAGCGGATACAATGATTAACAGCCTCATAGTAAACCAAAAGCTTTATACCATTTTCAAAGCAAGCAAACAAACAAAACCATTGAAGAAGTAGCTTTCCTTACCTCTTCAGGAAGGAAGATCCACAGATGTGGTGCAATTGCTATAAGCAAAAGCAAGAGCGAAGAATCAGTCCTTCCCAGTCTGGCCATGCCCCATCCCCCAACCACTGATTATTTGCTGGTTTCTTGGCTTTTGTACAGTTTTCCTGCCATCCTAAAAGGTTGAAATGCCTGTCTAAAGCTTAGTTACCGGCAGTGAGGGCTTTATGTTTAAACAAGCAGGCATTTTTGACTCTGCCCCTTTTGCCTTTGGCCCTGCCCAGCACCAGAATGTGCCCCCCCCCCCCCGAAAGCTTCTCCAAAATGGAATTCAGGCTGAAAGAGATTCTGAACCCCTGCTGTAAAGGCCTGGCTGCTGGCTGTCACAAACTGAACCTTCTGCAAAGAATAAGGCCTCAAACAAACAGCAAGTAGGCTCTTATGGCGAGAGACAGACCTCTGTGTTTCCATGGAGCTCTGTTGGTTTCCATAGTAAAAGCTTTTGGTCATTGCTCAGCGAGGTTAATGGTTTTTTTCCCTTCTTAATGTGTATTTTCAATTGAACAAAAATAACCACTTTTATAGACGGCATTATGAAGAACTAAAACAAAAGAAGATCTAAATTGCACATGCTTTGTGTTGGATGGAGCTGATATTTTAACATGTAATAAGCGCACAACGCCATTAGATGGCAATGTTCCATCACCTTTAAACTCCATTCTACTTGGTTCCATTTGGCTGGTGAAGGATGATGTTTCTTGATTAGGGATGCACTAGTTTTGATACAAGGAATAACTCACAGGATCATCCCCATCACAAGGCAAATTGAGGTGGCTACCTCAAGCGGCAGACTTTGGGCATCAGATTGTTAGTTAATATTAATTTGTAACTGAGAATGTAGCAGGTGACATTTGGATTTTTCCACCTCAGGCAACACAATATCTTAGGCTGGCTCTGATAATCTATCAGTTTCTGGAATGAAGTAGTAAACTGTTACTACTTCATTAACATTTCAGAAGGGTAGCTATGCTAGGCATGATTGAGATGATGTCAAAGTGTGTTTTCTGACACATGAGGCTTAAATTTAGCTCTTGATTCAATCAACTTGGAATAGGAATGGAAAATGTACATAGGCCAGAATACTTGCTCCCATTACAAATTCTTTTCCCCTCTGTCACTTCTTCATTGACTATGACAGGTGTCCCCAATCTTTTTAGGTACGTGGGCACATTTGGAATTTTGAAAGACTGTCTTGGACTCTCTCACAAAATGGTTGCAATGGGAGGCTTGCCTATTGGTGGGCATGGCTAGTCCCAAAATACCCATTTCCCAGAAGGCAAACTGGTGAGACTAAAGGAAAAGTAACTTGCAGAAGAAAGTAAGGACAAGATAGATACCAGGTCTGAACTCCAAAACTGTAAAACAAGACAGAGACCAGGTCTGAACCCTTTTGAACCCAAATAAAACCAGCACCGGAGGGCAGTTCTTTGCTTTGCACTATGCCAGTGTTCCAGTCAATTTTTTTGAAAATAAAAACCTTAAGTAATAAAATAAAAATTGGCAGGGCTAGGGAACCTAGTGGGTGGCAAGAGAGGTGTTTGTGGACACATAGATGACTGCAGGCTCCACACTGGATACCCTAGGACTAAGTTGATATCTTAATACAAACAGTGAAAAAGGGAATCAATGTCAACATAAGCCTTTCAGAAAATGCTCAAAATGCACATTTTATCATTTGTGTGATAATAATGCAAGTCCTGAGGCAAAGACAATATTGTAACATCTATTCCATTCAGAATGGTGGGGGAAGATTTGCCTTACTGTGTGTGTGTGTTTGTGGCGGGGAGGGGAAGAGAGAAATATTGTTAATGCTTTTTAATTAGTGCATTTCAGCACTGGAAAGGGTGAATAATACATGTAATTCCAAAAGTTTTTTTTTAAAGTGAGGGAAATTCAAGTTCATGAAATGGCAGGGCATTGCTGCAGATTTGCCAGTTGTTGCTGTTTTTTAAAAAATAAAAATAAAAACAACAACAACTGAGGGCTCTTGTGACTGTGTGATACAGCAGGAGAAGTTCAGGAACAAACAAAATGTGGTGTTATTTATGCCTCTTGGCCTGGCTTGTGTTTCTTTTTAAAAAGATTAATAGCCAGTGTGGGGGAGGGAGGCCTGAGCCAGATCCAGGTTGTGGTATGGGGGAGGGGGCTGCCCACCCTCCGGTCCCAATTGGAATCACACCTCCCCATCCCCATACTTGCAAATGGAGGAAAGCTCCCATAATGAATAGGCATGGGAGTGAGATACCCAATTCCTATCAGGTCTGAAGTGAGGACAGGTTTACATTCTCCTCTCTCCCTCACCATGGTTCTGATTTGGCTTTTATGCATGAAAAAAAACCCCTTGTGGAGTAGTGCTAAATACATGCACAAATGTCACATTTAGTTCCTCCCCCACCCCAGGATTTTAAAAGAGAACAAAAGTTCACAATATGATGTTGGCATGGGTGGAGGGAAAGGGAGTTGTGCCTTTTGGTATAGGTGAAGTGACGACCATTATCTAATAGACGGCCCTGTTCTTCACACAGCCATGTTCCACACAGAACACACTATTCCCACTGGTACAGCTAGGGAATTTTGGATCCTGGACTCCACGGACTTATGCCCTCTCCCTTTAGGCAGCCATTTTGTATTACTTAATTTGTGAAGAATACAATTAATACTTCTCTTTTCCCTCCCTCCCTTCTTCCTGGTGTGCTAGAGCAAAAACAAAAACCCTGTTTGCCAACCTGATTAAAAAACAACTCTGAGCATGAATAGTTTTGCTTTTTAAACTCACTTAAATCATAATACCATTATGACTACAGATTTAAAACAAGTGTTTGTTTCTGCTGCCCTGATGCTAAGTTCATTTACTTGGGAGTAAACATAATTTAATGTAAAAAGGCCCGCAAACCAGATGAACTGCCTCCTACTTTTTTGGCACCCTCGAACTTTTTAGGCTGGCTACAGGCCTGAGTCCCTCCACCCAATTTTGGGAATCCTCCCCTCACACTGCAGCTCACCTCATTTCACAGGGTCATTTGAATCTCTGCATAGCATTTTCAGGGGGCTGGATGGGCAGTGGTGGGAAGGAGTGGGACAGAGAAGTTGACTTCCATCAGTGCCATTGTTCCAGTATAAATCTGGATCCAACCAGAAAATAAGTGAAAATAAGTGAAACGAGCATTGATAACCATGTACATGCTTGACTACAAATGTTTTTAAAAGTAAGACAAAAGCATGCTGAGGTGAGTGCTCCCAATGGGCCTCAAGCAGTGGAGGCTGGTTCTGATTTTGCTGGAGCTGTGAATCCATTCTGGGTTTTAGTCTGAACCAGCCAAAACTCTAAAAGAGCTATCCAAGGTCCTGGCCCCTATCCCCAAACTAGGCTCAGTACCTTGGACAACTCCTTGATTGTTCTGGCTATTTCTGACTATAACCCAGAATGGATTCATAGCCCCAACAAAAACAGAGCCACTAGCATCCACTGGCCTCAGGATTCCTATGCTGACCCAAGTGCTGATGGCAAGCTTGTTTGCTGCTGTACCCATCACTTGCTGCCCTTGGGGGTGGTGATATCCTAGCTTGGAAGCAAAATCACATTTTTGAATGGCAACACACTGCACTCTTCAGTGTTGTCAGGAAATGATGTCCCCTGAAGACTTAACTATCACAATACAAAAACCCATATGGAGCTCTCACAATGCACAAGCAGCATGTTTGTTGTGCTGCTAGAAAAGTGAAGATGACAAGGAATGCTGTGGCCCCTTAGAGACTGACCGATTTATTGCAGCGCAAACCGTTGTCGGCGGCATCCCAAGTCATCAGTTCAGTTGCATAAGAAAGTAAGCTGTCACGCACCTGATAAAGTGGATTGTTTCTTTGAGAGCTCATGACACCATAAATCAGTTAGTCCCTGTAGTGCCAAAGTAGGGTTCATATTTCTACCTGAGGTAAAGCAGCTCAGATGTAAGGTAACTAAGTAGAAAGTCCCTGCTAGTCATTCTTAAGTATTTTAAATACAGGCAAAAAGGAAAGCATATAAAAGGAATTGCAGAGCATTTCCTGACATTAATCATGGCCTTCGGAAAAAATATCAATGAATGCCTGCATCTACCTGAACTAGAACAATAGATTCTGGGCTGGAAGATGCTACCTTATCCCTTGAGGTGATGGTAGTGGAACTGGAGCTCCTATCAGCCCTGGGACAGAAGATTACTATAGGCCAATCTGCCCACAAAGTTTCACCAGATGGCTCCACTCCCTTCCTCTGGCCCCACACCCTTTCCCCTGACTGCCAGTCATTTTGTGATTTCCCAGAATTTGCATGTCCCCCCCATTCTAAAAGGTTGAAATCGCTCTTCTAAGGCTTAGTTACTAACATATGCTAACATATGCTGCTATCTTTCATAGAATCATAGAACAGCGGAGTTAGAAGGGGCCTATAAGGCCATTATGTCCAACCCCCTGCTGGATGCAGGAATCCACCTTAAAGCATACCTGACAGATGGCTGTCTAACTGCCTCTTGAATGCCTCTAGTGTTGGAGAGACCTCAACTACCCTAGGTAACTGATTCCATTGTCATACTGCTCTAACAGTCAGGAAGTTTTTCCTGATGTCTAGCCGGAATCTAACTTCCTGTAACTTGAGCCCATTATTTCATGTCGTGTACTTTAGGATGATTGAGAAGAGATCCTGGCCCTCATCTGTGTGACAACCTTTCAAGTATTTGGAGAGTGCTATCATGTCTCCCCTCAATCTTCTCTTCTCCAGGCTAAACATGCCCAGTTCTTTCAGTCTCTCCTCATAGGGCTTTGTTTCCAGACCCCTGATCATCCTCATTGCCCTCCTGATGCAGCGCAGATCTGCAGCCATTACGGGGCTTTCCCTGCTTATAGACAGCCCCCTGGTGTCAACCAGTGTAATTTTTTTTGGGCACTATCTTGTTTAGTTACCAACACCAGAACCACACCAGCACCACTTGCAACAAAACAATTATAATTTACCCATTTACATAATTGTATATTTACTTTGGTTTAGGAAACATTGTGAACCCGCAGAAGTATTTAGTTACACTTTGGTTAGATAAATCAGTTGTATCTATGTTAGTCTAGGTTACATGTATTTAACTTGTGTTGCTGTATTTTTATTATAAATGTATACAATTTTATAAAATGATCAATATTTAGTCAAGTAAAACAATTTATGTGGGTGGCCATTTTGTAAGATGGCTGCCAGAGGCATCAACAGGCAAATCTGTGATGGCCCAATATCTGGATTTGTTCATAATATATTAGTTTACCACTGTGCTGAATCTAGTGCTTCTATCAAAAAGGGCGCAATTGTTATGATAGATTCAGTTATGCCACTAAACTACTTGGAAAGTGAGGAGGGCCCTCTTCTTTCTTTCTTTCTTTCTTTCTTTCTTTCTTTCTTTCTTTCCTCCCCTGCTTTCCTCTTTACTGTGAGATCTGATTTGTGCGACAAGAGAAAGCAGCTTGGAAATCCTGCATGTGGCGCTTATTAACTCTGTGTGTGCACTTCCACACACAAGATTCAGCTTCTGGCATGACATTGCAAACACCGCTTCCCCAGCATTTGCCAATGCATAGCAAAAGCTAAATCATGTGCATGGCAGTTGCTGTGCACTGGCTAGATATCGATAAAGGCAAGTGCCTACCATGCAGAATTTTACAAGAACTGTAGCAAGAGATAAGGAATAATTGCAAGCCGTGTCTGTTTTTAAGGTTGAAATCAGTAGGAGGAATTTTGCGCCTTTTGGAGTCCAAGTGGAGGAAGCACTTGTGAAAGAGCCTGTTTCACCACATTGCTGCTGCTTCCTTTTTCAACCCTTTTCAACCTGCTTATTCAGGGCTGGTTTTACCATAAGGTCGAATGAAAGGGGCATCTCAGGCAGCTGATTATGGAGTGTCATAATCAGGCAACAAGCTTGTAACGATTTAATTTAGTATTATTGTATTTTTATTGTGATAACAAAGGCACATGTGGCTTCCCCCCCAAAAATAACTTGACTGGTGTCAGATATTATGCACCTTCACTTTGGGGGAGAGGACGAGTGGGATGGGGTGTGGGATTTGCTCCTCTGCTCCATGTAGCAAAAAGTCTTGGGTATGCCCTATTTTTCGCTCCTGAGAGAGGGGGAAGAGAAAATATGTCCCCAACCTTTTTGAGTCTGTGGGCACATTTGGAATTTTGAGAGAGTGTTGTAAGCACTCTTACAAAATGGCTACCATGGGAGTTTGCTCATTCATAAAATGGGTACCTTGGCAGACTTGGCAAGTCAGAAACCATTCATTTCCCAAAAGGCAAATTGGTGAGACTAAGAGCTTCTCTACACAAATAATTTATTGCACGCTTGTGATTGGTCACTCTCAGAAGTTTGTGGGTCCTTTTCATGTCATTGTCAACCCCCGATGCCTCTCCTGCTATTTTTAAGTGGGAATCCTCCATTTTATAAAACCCTCAAAATGCAATAATAATAATAATAATAATAATAATAATAATAATAATAATACAGTTATTTATTTCTTACCCGCCTCTCCCTCTGGATTGAGGCGGGGAACAACATTAAATACAGATATAAAATACATAAAACTGATTAAAACTTATAAAACTAATACGTTATTCAAATAACAATACAACTCTTAAAATTCAGCTAGATAGGCCTGCTGGAAGAGATCAGTCTTTATGGCTTTCTTAAAGTCAGAGAGACTCTTAAGTTGACAAATCTCTCCCAGCAGGCCTTTCCACAGTCTGGGAGCAGCAGAAGAGAAGGTCCTCTGGGTAACAATTGTCAGCCTAGTATTGGCTGACTGAAGTAAATTCTTCCCAGAGGACCTGACTGTGTGGGGTGGATTGTATGGGGGAAGGTGGATTGGATTGTATGGGGGGTGGATTATATGGGGGAAGGTGATCCCTCAGGTAACCTGGGCCCAAAGTTTAAAGGTAATAACCAACACTTTGTACTTCGCCCAGAAAATAATTGGCAGCCAGTGAAGTGATTTTAGAGTTCATGTAATATGGTCACCCCTAGGTGTACCGGTGGCCAACCTGGCTGCTATATTTTGAACTAGTTGAAGTTTCCAAACTAGGTACAAAGGTAGCCCTATGTACAGCACATTGCAGAAGTCGAGCCTCAAAGTTACCAGTGTGTGCACTACCGTCTTTAGGTCTTCCAACTCTAAGAAGGGGAGCAGCTGGCGTATCAGCCAAAGCTGATAGTAGGCACTCCTGGCTGTCGCATCTATCTGAGCTGTTATTTGGAGCTACGGATACAGGAGCACCCCCAAGCTGCAAATGCAGTCTTTCAGGGGGAGTGTAACCCCATCCAAAACTGGTTGATACACCTCCAAACCCAGATTGGGGCCTTTGACAGTAAGCACCTCCATGTTGTCTGGATTCAGCTTCAGTTTGCTTTTCCTCATCCAGCCCATTACCGCCTCCAAATTGCAAAATAAAGCAGCTGGAAGTATAAAAGATACACATGGGAAGAAATCTGCAAGAACAAGGGGTTGGGGAACCATTGAATTGTGCCAATTGTTAAACCCATGAAGACAAATCCCCAGAAAGACAATGGGATTTTTTGCTAAATGTAGAGAGGCCCTAAAAGAAAAGAAACTTGCCCAAGAACTTAAGGACAAACCACAAGTAGGGTCTCAGCTCAAAGGTACAAACCACTCTTTAGAACCCAAGAAAAGATGGTGCTGGAGGGCAGCACTTTGCTTTGCAGCATGGCAACTTCTCTGTTTATTTTTTTTAAAAAAAAATCTTAAGAAATAAAATAAAGATCAGGAAGAGCAGGGATCCTCTTGTATATCAAGAGAGGGGTCCGTGGGCATATTGGGCACCTTCTTGTAGACCCCAGAGATGTGGTGTCCCAGAGAACACCACTTGAGAAGGGTAATTTCGAGCTGAAAAATGACTGGAGGGAAAACAGTTGATTTGGGGTAAACAAAACAAAACAGTGAAGAACTGAAAAATTCAACATCATGCATAGTTTGAGCCTACGTCATCCAAACATGGTTACATTTTCAATGTCACCAACATGTTATAACAGGATTATACAGATTCAAACCCCTGAATGCAGCCTCACCTACCTTCCTTTTCACCTGTGCAAAGCTGCAACATTATCCACATGGAGGAGCCCTTCCTTTGCCTACCAGGCCACTTCTGCAGTAAAGCTTCAGTGCAATATCCACAGAGAGTAACCTTGTCTTGAAGCATAATTAGTTCTGAGGAAGAATTTTATCAGCTTAGTCTTTGGGGAGTGGTAGCATGTAAACACTTATTAAAATGTTATTTTGGGGGCATAATTCTGTCATAAGTCAAACCAGGCAGATGCAAATAAAAGCAAAGGTTATCTCTCTACAGGGACTGCTTGTGTTTCACTGGAAGATTTATGTCAAATGGCAGATTTTCATCCGAGTTATGAGACAGCAGCAAGTATGAAGCACATTTTCCACAATGCGCATGAAAGCTTGAAGGTCACAAAGGAATACCAGTTAGAAAGAATAAAATACCCACCTGGATTTTGAAGGAAAGATCTAAAGGCAGAAGACAGCAGGAGTCTAATATCCCACTTGCTGATTTTTCTTTTAAAAAATCCATATGCATTTTTCATCCTGCCCTAACATTTCCTATGTAAAGGGGAAATGTTGCATTGGCATCATTTTTTGCACATAAGAAAGATGCGTAGGTTTCAGGAACAAGAAACTCCCTTGGATAAAAATGGCAGTACATTGGCTAGTTTTAAGAAGATGTGACAACTCAATTTTTTAAAAACTCCCCAATAAACTTGCATTTAAAATTAAGTATGGCTAACCTAGATGAGAAGAATGGGATATGTGAGCAGTCTTCTGATTTTGTTTTCTGCAAATGCAGCCACAGAGGGGGCTGTGGATTTGACTAGAGCAGCAACAAGTGATGGAAGAGAATGCTTAACAATTTCCCCATAGGCCTTTTTCTCTGACCAAACACAACTTTCATGCTTGTGGGAAAAAGATACAGGGTCTTCCTATCTCCTCCCCACCCCTGCCCCGCCAAAGGAGAAAACCTTGAGTGAGGGATGTGGCAGGTAGAATTCTGATCAGAAAAATGGACTGCAGGGAAAGTTAACCCCTTCCTTGCCTGTCACTGCTCCAATTTTGCAGCTACCCATGGTGGCAGTGGTAAGGAGGGGTAAGGGGTGCACAACGCAGCAGTAATAGGAAGGGGGTGGCAAGGAGATAGGGTGGCAGCAGTGAGTGTACTCTCCTACCTCAGGTGGCAGGTGCTGGGGCTGCTACTCAGAAGTAAGCAGGACTAAATTACCCAGCAGCACTTTCAAATAGCATCCCAAATATGTCTACTCAGAAGGAGGCATGAGTTGCATGTCTCCTCACAAATAAGTAGGACAAGTCTTGTCTACACAGACCTAAGCAGGAAAGGATCACCTTCAAAAAACATCTCAAACACCAAGCCTCTGCATGTCTACTCAGAAGTAATAAGAGCAAGTCTCTGCAGGACAAGGCTGAAAAGGAAGTGGGACCAAGATATTGTAAAGTTTTCAAGATCCACCCAACAATGTAGCTTTATTTATCCATTTGTGCCTATCTTTGTAGTAATCTCATTATCTGTAACTTTATTTGATTAAAATTACATCCTACATTTCTTTCACCATAGAACCCAAGTTGGCACATCCAGTCCCAAATCTTCTTAGCTTCAGCAAGGTTGACACACCTTGGAGCCTCAGGTCACATTTGAGATGGCTGAACTTATATCTCCAGTGACATGTTCCAGAAGCTTAAAAAAAAGAAAAAAGAAAGAAGAGCAAATAAAGTAATACAAATCTTTCTAGGGTGACCATATGGAATGGAGAACAGGGCTCCTGTATCTTTAACAGTTGTAGAGAAAAGAGAATTTCAGCAGGTGTCATTTGTATACAAGAAGCACCTGGTGAAATCCCCTTTTCATCATAACAGTTAAAGCTGCAGGAGCCGTGCCTTCTTTTGTATCTGGTCAAGATGGCAGGGCTCCTGCAGCTTTAACTGTTGTGATGAAGAGGGGATTTCACCAGGTGGTGCATGCATACACTTGTTGAAATTACCTTTTCTACACAACTGTTAAAGATGCAGGAGCCCCGTCCTCCTTTTCATATGGCTACCCTAATCTTTCCCATTACTGAACTTTCTTCTTTATTCTATAACCTAATGAATACTTTGTGTTCTGAATCCGAAGTAGCAGTTCAGTTAAGAGAAGACAAGGGAGTGCTATTGACCAAGCAGAACAAAAATAATTTGAGCCTCCAGTATAGGGTGATCATATGGAAAGGAGGACAGGGCTCATGTATCTTTAACAGTTGTACAGAAAAGGGAATTTCAGCAGGTGTCATTTGTATGCATGCAGCACCTGATGAAATTCCCAGATACAAAAGAGGACAGGGCTCCTGCAGCTTTAACTGTTGTGATGAAGAGGGAGTTCACCAGGTGCTGTATGCATGCAAATCATCTGCTGAAATTCCCTTTTCAATACAACTGTTAAGGAGACAGGAGCCCTGTCCTCCTTTCCCTAAGGTCACCCTACTCCGGTAGTTACACCCTTGGGCTTGGCTTGAGCCTGAGCCTCTAGGGCATCTCAAATGGCCATTGATATCTATTCTATCTACATTAGATGGCAGAATTTTGGTAATAGATATTCGTGTGTGAAATGAAACACTTTTTTCTGTGTGATCATGTACAAAACTTCCTCTCGTAAGATACCACGTGTTTAAAGCTAGCATCTTCTAGTACATCATTCATATTCTCCCAGCAGTGTTCTTGCCATCTTGCGCATACGAATAATAAAACCTGGTTCGTTGTTCTGTTCTTGAAAACCAATAAAAATGAACTCAAGCTGTCTTTGTTCTGCTATATAATTTATTAGCCCTGTGTTGGATCCTGTCTACTGACTCTTGGTGGTGCTGATGTATGGGGAAACGCTGAAGCCTGCATTTCACAGGCAAAGTTGATAGTGCAGAGCACAGACTAATACAAATATGGCCATTCAACTATATAATAAATTAAGCAATCCTGACATGGATGTGATAAGATACAAATAGGTAACAGCGAGTTGTTATGCTTACTAGGACAGTTTTTCTCCGGAAGCATAATCAAATAGCTGATTCTCATTCTGCTTCAGACTCCCCTTTCCTCCCCATTTTTATCTTCTTTCAGTCTTAAAATGTCTCTGCATTGTTTCTTTACTCACTTAAAAACAACAGCCTTCTAACATATACACCCATGTAGCTTCGTGTCAACGTGTTATCCCAAAGAAATCGCAGAGATTTTCTATGAAAAGATGGCTTAAAAAGCGGAAATGCCCCCTTTTGAACTAAGAAAAGCAACATGAGGCCAAGTGAGTGGTGGTAGTTTAACAGCAGCAGAGCAGGGGTGAGGAAACTCAGACTTGGAGGCACCTGGGGTCCCAATTGTTGGAGAGACTGGTGTGGCTTTCACCAGAGTTGCATTACACAAAGAAAGCATAGTAACACCACATGTAGTATTTGAGGGAATAAATGCAGGTTTGAACCAGTCTAGAAGTTCAAATCAACAATCTTTATTAATGCTTATAGACATGGTTGAAGAAGGCTATCTAACACTGTTCAACTACGAGTGCCCCCTAAAGCTGGGTGTGTGAGTGAAAGCAAGCAAACGCATGATGTATGGTTACTTGCTTAGGCTGACCATATGAAAAGGAGGACAGGGCTCATGTAACTTTAACAGTTGTAGAGAAAAGGGAATTTCAGCCAGTGTCATTTGTATGCAATTAGTTCCTGATGAAATTCCCTCTTCATCACAACAGTTAAAGTTGCAAGCACTATACTAGAGTCACCATATACAAAAGAAGGCAGGGCCCCTGCAACTTTAACAGTTGTAATGAAGAGGGAATTTCACCAGGAACTAATTGCATACAAATGACACTGGCTGAAATTCCCTTTTCTCTACAACTGTTAAAGTTACATGAGCCCTGTCCTCCTTTTCATATGGTCAGCCTATACTTGCTTCCTTCAGGGAGAGAGCACATGTCACCTGTAGCAGAGGCGAAGAGGAAGGGGAAGGGTAGGAGAAAGGAACCGATCAAGCTACAGGATGACAAGGGGGATGAACAAGACAAGTGGCTGTTGATACAACTTGTTCTCTATCGCCCCCACCCCAATGCCTGGAAGCATGCAGAGTTGTTCCTATTATTCAACACCAATCTAACCATCGTCTGGGTATGAGCAGAGCACCTTTCTCTCACTCCTGGCTAATTATAGCCAGCTCTGCCTCCCCACAAGTGTGCATGTGGCTGGGCACCGAGCAATGGTGGGCTGTAGCTCTGTGACCAACTGCACTGTGAGAATGAATACCACACACCTGCTGTTTCTGAAGGGCCTTCCAGATGTTGTCTTTTCCCCCACTATAATCCCGTAGACCCATTACCCTGTGCCAGTCACAGGCCCAAGTGTTCGCTGTCCTGTCCCCTGTCTCACTCCAAACAAAATGTTAATACAAATATGTAAGACCTGCTTGTGTGATGTGGTGCTTGCAGTGGCAGCTGCTCTGTGGCGGTGGCAGATGAGGCAGCTGCAGCGGCAGCAACTGCTGCAGATCCTACTGCTGCAGTGGCTGAGGTGGCAACTGGAAGCGGCTGCGTCATTCTAGTAATTGTACATAGGCTTCCCGGATGGTGCACCCCTTCCTGTTGACAGGATGTTACACAAAAAAGAAAAGAAACAAAAGTAAAGAAGAAAAGCTCTTCATCTTGGGCTCTGATCAGCCAACTGGTGTAGAGCTCTTCTTTCTGCAAAGGAGGTCATCCAGGCTCAAGAGAGCTGAATGTGCTGACTGGCTCATTGGCTAGTTTGCTGAGCAAAGCCAGCCAATCAGAGGCCTCGTGGATGGGCTGGCTAGCAGGAGAGGCTAGACGGGAGGGAAGCAGGCACATCAAAAGAGAAGCCATTTCATGGGCCTCTGAGGAACAAGGGAACCCAGCTCAGATGAGTGTGTGTGTGTGTGAACGCTTTGAGATTTGAGTATGTGTGAATGCTTTGGGGTATCTGTGTGTGTATGTGAATGCCTTGAGGTTTGTGCAAGTGTGTATCTGTGTGTGTGATGGGATGTGTGTGTGTGTGTTTTGCAATGGTTTCCTGCTGGCTTCCCAAGCGATATCATCCTCTTCATCACATGCAAAGGGATGGAATGCAGATGCGCTCCTAACTTGCTTCCCATGCTTTCTTCTAAGCAATCCAGTCCTCCTTGTTTCTTATGAGATATTCATAATCTGAAATCTTGTATTGTGCTTCTTCTGAGTAGGCCTGCTTTGGTGGGCACTTTGAGATGGATATACAATGGTGTGTTTTTTGTGATGCTTTCAGAAGTTGTTGCTATGTTCTAAAGGCAGTTACTTGAGTATGCCTTCTTTGATGGATGCTTTGTGATGGACATACAAAGGTGTGGATTTCGGGATGCTTTCTCAACTTGTTCCTGTGTTCCAAAGGCTTCTTTTCTGTGTGGCTCTGGAGGATAACATTTATCATCATCATCATCATCATCATCATCATCATCATCATTATGGCTGTCTGGATTCTCCCCTCCCACTCATGATCATAAAGTCACTTGATTCTCTGTGCAATGGGAGGCTAGGCTGAGGGGTAGTGAGTGGCCGAGAACATCCAGTGAGAAATGGGAGGCGTTTGCTGATCCTCCTCATGTAGCAAAATGTCCTGGGCCAGCACTGGGTGTGAATGTGTATGTTCTGTTTGGCTGTTGTGCCCAAATGAGGTAGTGAATCAGCCAATGCCTCTTTCTGGAGTGTGTATGAGACAGCACTTCAGTGTCTGCTTATGTTTGCTGTGTCTGTGTGCTGTATGCTTTGAAAGGTAAAGTTTGTGTGTGAATTTTGGGTCCAAAGACGGGCTTTTGTGTGGCTATGTGATTCCTCCCTCCCCCTCCTTTGTACATACAGTCTTAAAGTTCTTGTGCCTTAGTGCTTCCTTTCTGTGGTATGGGTTGCTGGCTGTTGGGGATTCAAAGTCTGTTCTGCCTCCATTGACCCCTTTGGTTCTGCCTCTGGTGACTCCTTGGCTCTGTATCTGCTGACCCGTCCTCCACCCCAAAAGTCAGACTGGCCACCAGCCTGCATTGCCAGTACCGTGTGCGGATGTTGCTGCTGTTGTAGATGAATCACACCTTTCTGCTATTCAGACCACTAACAGGAATTTATTGGAAAGCATGTATTCTTCCTTGATTGAACCCTGCCTCCTTTCTCTCCCCGTTTCTATGCTGTATCTCCCATGTTGAATTATAAATCGTAGGCCCTTGGGGGCAGGAACCTGCCCTCTTGTGCTTTGCAAAGTACAATGTACAGTGATGGCAATTTATTATTAAATAATAAAGTGTCATGGGCACGTATTGGCCAGTGCATCTGACATCATCACCAGTTGTCTTTCTCCATAAGATTGTCATGATCCAGCCCCATAAATGATATTGTAACTGGTTTTCTTTTACCTCTCCCCTCTCCCGCTGTTTTCCTGTTGTATTTTTGTGTTGTCCATTTCAATATTTTTTTGGATTGTCTCCTCACTAGGACAGGGCGCCACACAAGCTCATCCCCTTTTGCACTTGTGTGACTATTTCCCACAATAAAAGAGAATGTCATGGCAAGAAGACTGTCATTTGACTTACCACAGCCCATAAAATGGAGAGCGAGAAATTGAGCATCATCACGGGGGCGGTGGGGGGAATTGTGTTTCTTTACCATTGCTTTCCCCACATTTCTGTCCCATGATATTTCCTCTTTCTTCACACAGGGGAAGAAAGAGGAAGTAAACAATGACCATGTGGCCCATCCAGTGGGCATTTTTATTGTGCCACTTTTCCTGCACACAGCAGGAAATGGTGGTACATTCTGTTTTAAAAAAATCAGATTTAAAGGGGGTCTATTTTGTGACGGAAGGCAAGAAGGAGAGGGAGATGCATGGGAGGCGGATGTCGTCATCAAAGGACCCACGAACATCCGTAAGTGGGGAGTAACGAGCATGTGATAAAAGGCTCGTCTGATGACACTCATTGCTGGCCAGCACTATGCATTGCCATGACAGAAGAGCACTCTTTACCTAGAAACAGCCAAAGATTATCACTTTTGTGTAGGTCTGTCCTTTTCCCTTGATTTTTCTTCAAGATCTGTTGTGTGCTGACTGATGTCCCTGGGAAGAAACTAGAAAGACTTGAATGGTTGAATGATTCAATCTCTTATGATTGTAGGCAGTGGGGTAAATTTAACCCTGGCGGTGATCCCACTTGACTTCATTTGATTTCCATCCATTTACATCAGGGAACAACATAGGCTTCTCCATTCCATTTCACAGTGTAAAGTTTATTTAGAAAAGAAGACACTTGAAGTACAAGATGTCTATCCAAATAAAATCTATTTGCACAGCTTCAGGCTCAGAGGTGAGCTCTTTAAGCGAGATGGCTCAAGACTGGCAACTAATTTAAAAACCAGGTATTTGCCGTTGCAATATTTATCAGGAAGCTCAGTAGCCTGTCTCTCTGATGATTTGTTCCTCTCTTACACAACACTTACTGTGAGCAAGACATGAAAGAAACTCCAGCGAATTCTGCCGCCATACCAAATGATATAAAATAATTTGTATTCATTTATCATCATGGCCTAATTATGTTCAACATGAAAATAGATAACGTTATATTGCTTATTTAGATACCTTGATCCTTGACATGAGTAGCAAACTTTGGAGATAAAGAAGACCAAACACACAAAATAATGTCTATTAAACTTCCACAATGATCTCATATTCAGTATGTTTTCATTATGGTAGAACAAACAGTTGAACAAAAATATAACTATCTTGACAAGAAACTTGTGGTTTTTTTTTTGTTATGGTCTATGTTAAATTAATGAGATTCCTCCATTACTTGTGGAATCATATGGTCTGTATAAGCAAAGCTACATATACTTTCAGCCTATCTACACTACTGCTTTAAAATGGTTTAAAACAGTTTTAAATGGTTTATAACAGTTGAGAACTGTTGGGGCCCAGGACACACTCCATATACAGTTTTCAAAATGTTTTCAAAGTGTTTTATCCTGCGTGTGTAGATAGGCTCTTTATTGGATTTAGGTGCATTTTGGATATTAAATAATTTTAAAATATGTTTAGCTAAGGACCTTGAGAGTCTGAGATGAAAAGGCTGCAGATTATGCACTTGCATTTGGTTAGCCTTCTCTGGTGTTATCAATGGGAAAGTACCTCCAAGATGGTGCTGGGTCTGCACATTTGTGCAAGCTTTCCTAGAACATTTGTTCTAAGCTGGCCTCAATTTGGCCATTTATTTTCTAACTGTGTCTACTTTTTGGAAAAGATTATAAAGCCCTAGCTTCAGTGCTCTAGGAAGCCTATGCACACTGCACATATTGTCTGGAAGTGATGCCTATGCCATGGTTGCAAGACTGCGTCCAGGCTTAGTTTATTTTGGACAAAATGTATAAGAATGTAGAAGAACCATGCTGGAACAGACCAAGGGTCCATCTAATCCAGCATTCTCTGCACAGATTTCTCCTGCTCATGTTACCTAGCAACTGGTGTACATAGGCTTACTGCCTCTGATACTGAAAGCAGCATAGAGTCATCAGGACTAGTAGCCATTGATAGCCTTCTCCTCCAGGAATTTCTTTCATACCCTTTTAAAGTCATCCAAAGCGATGGACATCACTACATCTTGTGGTATTGTTTCCCCTAGTTTAACCATGTGCTGTGTGAAACAGTACTTCCTTTTATCTGTCCTAAATCTCAGCTTCATGGAATGACATCAGATTATGAGAGAGGGAGAAAAATGTGCATGCAATCTCTATTGCCCTAAATCCCTCTCACAGTTCCCTGCCTGGGGCATGTCCTTCAGATCCCTTCCTGGCTGCTTGGCCTTGGATCCTGAATTCTACTCATTCTTCGGAATTCTGCTTGGGTATAAGATATTATTACTCAACCATCCAAGACTAAAGATGTACTAGCGAGTGTATTTCATACCTTTGTTAGGTAAGATCATGAAGCTGTTTGGTCTGTATAAAGCTGGTCCCATTTTGGAGCCCTTCTTCTATATTGGCTCCATAGCGGTGTGTTCTTTCTTTTTATATGCTGAAAGAATAAATTTAGACCAGGACAGGGAGGGAGTATAATTTGCAATGAACACATTGTTAAGCAGAGCAGCCACCCAGCACTTAATTCAGATTAAAAGCTTTGTTTAAGGGTTTGTTATTCTCCATTCTTTTGAGTTAGGTTTTTTTTAGTTTTATCATCATAGCACATTCATTATAAAGGCAAGATGATGTTACCCAGTCTATTTGTTCTGCTTCGTCTCTTACCTGTTATTTATAGCAACTCTACATGCTGACTAACAGAATACATTGCTTAATAAGTCGCGTGTCCCACAGCAACCATATAAGACATTTTCGTGTTTCGCAGAGATTCTGAACATCCAGCTGGGTCAGGTCTGCCAGCTTTTGTATTACCTGTTTTTTGAGAGATTTACTCAGAGGATCATTTAAAATCCCACTGGGATGAAACTTAATCTAAAAATTTCATCCCGGTGCAGCTTTTTTCAATGCATGATGACTTTTAACCTGTTAATCAGCCACTTTTCAAGTTGCCCAATAATATTAAGAACTGCCTCGCAGCATCAGACCAAGGGCCATCCAGGCTAGCATTCCCTTTCCAATGCCATCCAGCCAGGTGCCTTTCAGAGGATCAGTTGTGTAGGTGATGACCATTGCTCATTTGTCTCCAGGATCCGGTACAAAGAGGTACACAGCCCCTAGACAAGAAGGCTCCATTGAGCAACCATGTCTCTGATTACTACTGACAGACCCATTCTCCATGAACTTATCTATTTGTGCAAAATGATCACAGCACATCAGCTTTTCATGGCTTCAAATTATTTATTGAACTTGCATCCCAATCCCATAGTTGCATTTAGATATGACAACAGTATTTTGTTGGCTGACTAAATGGGGAAAGAGATAATCTGCACCAATATCCCATTCACCCTGAAAATCTGCTCTGGAGCATTGGGGGACCTCTGAAACAATGGGAGAGGTGTCATGGGGGGGAGGGGGGCTGCTTAGGAATCAATGTGAATTGCCTCACCGTTTCCATCAGCAGGAGCATTCTGAGCAGAATTCCTTTCAGTGATATTGCCACTGGCAGCCTAAAGCTCTGGATCCAACCCATTGAGGGTTTTGCCAACCTAGCTGCAGAGGCATCCCATGGAATGGTATCCAGTGCTGGGAGAGATAGCACCAGTATACACTGCTGTGCCTCCCAATTGTTATGTGTCTACTCATATGACTGACACAATGTCACATATTTATTTAGTTATTTACCCTGCCTTTCTACCAAGAAAATGTCAGTGAGAGCCAACAAATCCAATTGCGACAGCAAGAAAGGGCAATGTAAATGAATGTGTAAACTGTCAAAAGGAGGTGCAGTTTTTCATACTGTTGAAATTGCTCCTGAAAAGCTTTTAGTATTTTTCACTCAGCCTTATTTAGAATCAGGTAGCATTCTTTGCATCTTGTCCAATGTGCTCATTTGCTTGTGCCTCCCTACTGAGAAATGGGCCATTAATCTAAGTGAAAACCACTTCAGTGTTACAAAATGAGCAGGTATGTACATTCTAAAGAATAATTTGTAAAATAAGCTATATAACAGCATGAACCTCCAAATGGTTTAGGATGGGATTACAAATGCATGCACATCTATTGAGCATGCTACACTTGACAACTGGATATGTGAACTGACTTATAGCCTATCAACACATGCAGGATAAAACACTTTGAAAACGTTTTGAAAACTGTATATGGAGTGTGTCCTGGGCCTCAACAGTTCTCAAAACTGTTATAAACCGTTTAAAACCATTTTAAACTGTTTTAAAGCAGCAGTGTGGCTAGGCTAGGCATTTCATTTAACATGATAGGAAAGTTTTCTCTGGTGGTTGCAGATCTGTGATTCACAGATGGAAATCTTCACTTGATGTTGCAGTCATCAAGTGATCAGCATGAACATATTTATTTATTTATTTGTTTGTTTATTCCATTGGCTTCAGGAATGAAGCCAGACCTCTGTATCTTTCAAGATGACTCATCTCTTACATGTTGCCCCTTTCCAGCATGTAACTCCTTTGCTGAGGGAACTGCACTGGCTGCCTATTTACTACCGGACCAGGCTTAAGGTTCTTCTACTAGTATACAAAGCCCTAAATAACTTGGGAACAGGATACCTCAGAAAAAGCACCTTCTCCCCAATTAATCTGCCTGGTCACTGAGGTAATCTGAGGGCATGCTCCTGGTGGTTCCACATAGACCTAGCATCCGATTGGAGTCCACCAGGGGAAGAGCCTTCTGTGTGGTGGCCCCTATCCTATGGAATTCCCTGTCTCCGAAGGTCAGGCAGGTGCCAACTTTGTATTCCTTCCGGCGTCTCCTGAAATGTCATTGTTCCAGGAAGCCTTCCTTTAATGACCAGCCACAGTTTATTTTGCACTTTATTTCTTTTAAAATGTACTTTTAATTTGTTTTTATTCTGTTTTTATTCTTATTTTATTTGTCCACCACTCCAAAATTCTGAATGGGGAGCGGCCATATGTATTTTATCATATTTTATATTACTGTTGTTCCCCGCCTCGATCCAAATGGAGAGGGGGGAAGAAATATTATTATTATTATTGTTGTTGTTGTTGTTGTTGTTTGTTGCCCCATGATTCTTTCTGTAACCACATGGTGGGAGTAAGGAATAGTACCCAATGCAGTTGCCTTGCTTTTGCTGGTTCCGTTGCACTTGCGGGACCCACTGCTAGCACAAAGGAACTAGTGCTTTCAAAAGGAACCCTGAAAATGAGTGGAAATGGTCATTTCTGAAATGGAACAAGTCAGCTCAGTCGACCTGTGCCACTCCAAAAACTAGAATTTCCACTCGTTTCTGCTTCCTTTGGGAAATGTTATATCAGACCACAAGATGTATTGTGTATGCAATTTCACTTTTTGAGAAAGAGAAATTCCATAAATGTCAGTCAATCAATTTTATTACATAAGATCATAGGTTGTTACCATTTTACCTGTTGGGAATATTGCAACCTTGCCTGCAAGTTACAGGCAGGGGGCGGTGTTGCAATTAGCTAGTTAACGCATGGGGATCTCTATAGTCTACAGTGTGTTTCCTAGTCCCCCCCTTCTTTCTCCCCTATCTATGACCTTCCTCCATTGCTGGGAGCACACATACTTGCTCTCTCTCACTCCTGCTTGTGTAATGGAATACAAAATGGACTGAACAAACTCGAAACTCTATGCTGTTCCTGCATTTATATGCAAGAATATTTGTGAGTAAAACTATTATATTTTTCTTCATCAAAGAAGATTGTGGTCTTTTTTTCTCCTAAGGTAGTCTTGTGTGCATGTGGGATTGGTAAGCACTCATTCTGTTTTGCCTTTTTGTTTTTTCTCTGCTGGCTGCCTTTCTAACAGGAGACAGCAGTACCAAATAATCCCATCATTACCAAGGGGAAAACGTTGAACATAGGGATGAAATCAGTTCATCACATATGCACAATTTACAGCAAAGCTTTAAAAACCTTGGGCAGAATCCAATGGGGCACTTATGCCCCCACTGATTCCCTTATGCCCCACCGATAACTTTCTGCCCTGCCAATTCCCTTTAACAAGCAGCGGGTCCCATTGATTTTGTTATGCAGGCGGGACCCACCACTTACACAAGGGAGATTTAGTGGAAGGAAGCTCTGAAATGAGGAGGCAGGTCAGTGGAGCTCCCTTGTGTGACCTGCCTCTTTCCAGAAATTAGTTTCCTCTCATTTTGGGTTGCTCTGAAAGCCCAAAATCAACACTGCGCAAGCGATGGGGACAGATTATGCAACGGAATTGGCACGGCGTAAGAGAATCAACAGGGGCCTAAGCTTTTCATTGGATTCTGGCCCTTTACTCTAATCTTTGGCAGTGATAGCAAAGAAGGCTATGATCAGTATCTACAAACAATTTACACATTTGTTCAAGTAGGGTTCTATCAGACATTCCTTTTAACAAAACTACAGGAAATCGTCTCCTGGGACTAGCATACAAAGCACACACAAAAATAACGTTATTTATTGGTAGGGGCCCATGTAAATGATTTGAGAGCATCTTCTGGAAGATTACTTGTCTTGTGGATGCCCTAGTTCATACTGTATGTTCCTTCCCTGACATGGCTGCTTTAACTTGGGTCCCTCTGCAGGAGATTTTTAAAGTTCTAAACCAGGGCACTGAAAAGGTGGATCTGAGCATCAGATAAGACGCTGTGCTTTTAGTGCAGTTAAACTGGTGCTGCTAAAACTTCCTTGAATAACTTATCAGAGTCAGGATACTGGTGTGTGCGTGTGTGTTTGTTTGTGTTTGTCACTGCTTGTAGATCTAGGACATTACATACCGGTTAGCTTAATAGCTGTTCCAGGAAAAATTGGTATAAATTGCTATTGAAGATGAAGGGAGTAAGCATATACAGCCTTTTCCAACCTTGGGATCCAAACATTGCACTACAACTCCCATTGCTGGCTGGGGAAGACTGGATCTGTAGTCCCACAACATCTGGGGAGCCAAGGTTAGGAAAGGCTGATATGGAAGAATAAATATTGCTGAGGAAGAATCAAAGGAATAATTCTTCTGCAAAGGAAAGCCCTGCCTCATTAGCAAATTGAAGTCCTTTGAGAGTCAGCAGGCATGTGGATGGGGAGTGAACACATTATATGCTTGGATTTCTAAAAAGCTTTTGATAAAGTCCCTCATCAAAAGCTCTTGAGTAAATTTAACCATCAAGGGATAAGAGGAAAGGACTTCTTATGGATTAGTAATTGGTTAAACAACAAGAAGCAGAAGGTAGGTGTTAATGGACAGTTCTCACAATAGAGGGAAAGCAAGAAGTCTGGTTTTCCAATAATTATATTGGGACTGTTTCTATTTAAACTTTTCATTCATGCTCTGGAGTTGAAAAAAGGAGAATTTGATAGAGGTTTTTAAAATTTATGAAAGTTAAAATTTATAATGCTATAAAATTACTCATGGTGCCCTTTGTTGAATATCCTGTAAAAGGGGATTCAACAATTTATGGAGACAGGTATACAGAACCTCCAGAATGTCACTGAATACCAGTTGCAGGAGAACAACGATGGAAGAGAGCTATTGCCTTCAAGCCCTTCCTGAGGGCTTCTTGTAGGCATCTGGTTGGCTAATGTGGGATATTGGACTGAATGGACCTCTGGTGTGATCCAGCAGGGCTCTTCTTAGGCTGTTATGATTATGTAATTAGTTTTACTGGAGGACTATAATATATGTGTTTTGATTACTCTCATTTTCCCTGATTGCCTCTTCAAAGTAATCTTCTTGTAAAATTACCTATTGACCATGAGGTATAGTGAGGATGATACTCTCTGTCCCCCCCCCCCCCACACACACACATCCTGAAACAATGTGGGCTAGTGGCTAGAATGTTGAATAGGACAGGGTTACAAGGCTTCAAATTACAGCTCAGCTATGGATTTATTTGGTGTTCTTGGGTAACTGTTATCCCAGATTTGATTTCCCATGTGGAAACTACGAATAAGAATCTTCTTTCTTGAATGCTTGTCCTGCGGATGGCTGAGGTAATGAACTGTGAAACATTTTTATATATGAAAAAAATTATATAAATTGTAAGAAACAAAGCTACTGTCTTTCAAGTATGAAACATATTCTGATGTTCCCAACTGTGTAATATTTTGACAGATTCTGATCTACTGTTCCTCAAAGCAGGGCTGGCCTAAGACATTTGCTGACTGAGGCGAAAGGTAAGATGGCACCTCTACCTATCTATCATACAGAAACTGACTGGAGTGGCAGTTGATTCTTCTTCAATACTAGGACAGGACAGTACCTTCAACTACTCTTGGGAGCAGCTAGCTACCTCAGGGGGAGCATGGCAGACTGTGTGGCACACACTGCTTTATTGGCCATCTCCTGGCCAGTACTCCTTGTCTCCTAGAATCTGCTGCCTGAGGCAACTGCTTTGCTCTGCCTAATGGTGGAGCTGGCCCTGCCTCAAAGAGTAGCTGAATCAGCTCATCACATATGCTGATAGGGCCCAACTACTTGTTGCATTTATTATATGACTTGGCCTACCCATGTGCGGCTCATATTTCTTTAATAAATAGCTGTTGTGGGTGGAATGGGGGAAGCCATATCAAGACTTTGATGTGGGCTGTGTTGTGGGGGAGTGGGGGCTTTAACCATTTCCCCCTGCCATGGTCCTGGTTGAAATTGGACCTGCTGCAGCAGCTATTCACAAGGGAAGGAAAGCTTTATTAAAGAAAAAACAAACTGTGTAACAAACCTCTCATCTATTTGGGCCTTGAGAATCATAGCATATCATGGCAGCTTTGACTCAAACATTTCCTCTTATTAATGGGTTATTATCTTATGTTGGCACATTACTTACATTTAGAGAATTTCTCCAGTGAAAATTCCTCATCAAAAATTATGTTCATTTTAGTTCCCCTTTCCATTCCCCCACCCTTAAAAGAAAACGCCGTTTAGGTTTAAGATGGTATGACAGGAATATCCGATTTGCTTTTAATGAGAGGCTCCCCAGGGAAGATGGCTTTGTCGGCTTTTGACACTGTAGAAGAAATAAGCCCCAGGAAAAAAGAATGGCATTTCGTCGTCATCCTACACATTCTCTCAGCCACCCTCAGGGCAAGCACGAGGTAGCACTCCTTGATCATGGAAAACGGACAGGCCTCTGGCAAAAGCGGGGCTATAAGATCTCACCATTTAGTACCCATTTTGCCTTCAGGACCAGTTTCAGAGTGGTTTCCATTGACTCTTAGCTAGAGGCTAAGGGGTGCTATTATAGTGAAATAGAGATTTTTAGTGTGTGTGTGTGTGTGTGTTTAAGATACAACAAGGAAGAGTTGTAGGAAATAGATATCTGTCTCCCCTCTAATCAGCTTGACAATTTCCCTTCAGTCAGAGCTGAGCTGAAAAGCAATGTAACAGCTTTCATGAAGGTGTGTATCAGAGAATTTATCACAGCAGGGTATGCTAAAAGAAGTTTGGCAAGCTGCTGAGTTTGGTGCCTTTTTAATTTTATCTGATCTTTACAGGTATACCACCAGCCTTGGCATTGTGTGTTTCTCCTGATTCATGACAGCAAATTATTCAAGACCACCCACTTCCAGGTTTATCTTAATGTTCCTTAAAAGAGAAAATAGATAAAAAAATAAATAGGACACTGAGTACCTATGTCAGCCTTCTCCAACCAGGCACCCTCCCAATGTATTGGACTACAACCTCTATCAAGCACAACCAGAATGGGCCTTATGGAGATGGTAGGAGTTATATCCCAGCATGACCACAGGGCTCCAGCTGTGGGGAGGCTGAGCTATTTTTCTCGAAATCTGGGAACTAGTTTTCATTTAAAACATTTGATTTGCAGATATAATACTTTTTTGATTGGAAATGTTGAAAAATAAAACCCAACACTGGCCAAATGTAAGCACTTTTAGAACCCTTTGATTTCAGTGCAAGAGGGTTATGCTTTGTCCTTGGCTTGAGGCTTGGGGAAGCAGACTGCAACGCAGCATTCACTGTCTGTTCTGGCTCACATCAGAACCTTGGATAGCACACTGCAGGAAGTGCTGGCTGGCTTCTCCCATAAGGAGCTGTTGTCCCAGCAAAGGACTGCAGTCAACTGAGGCCTTAAGATGGCTGGCAGAGCCTGGCCTTTCAGTGGCACCACCTCTGCTGGATGCTGACTGCAATTCTTAAAGGGCCAATATCTGTTTCCGAAGTCTCATGCTTCTGTGTGGCTAATGAAGTTAGCTGTCCTGTATTTTCCTACTGCTTCTTATCTTTTTTTCCCCATCAGAAAAAGTCTGTTAAAGAAGAAAAGATGGAATATCTACACAAACTCTTTGATTGCTAGCAATAAGTGCCATCCCTCTGGAAGCACTAAAGGATTGATCTTGCACCTCTTATTCTTATGAATGGTGTTTTAAGGAATCCTTGAGTCCCTTGAGTCCCAGTATTGGGAAGAAGGCATGATGATGACAATGATGATGATGATGATGAGTATCCACAAAGCTGGACACCAAGTTCTTTCAACAAAAACATGGATATACCACTGAGTTGTACTCTCCCCATTTGTCTTCAATCATCACTAGTCCCATCTGTTGCCAATCCTCCCAGCCACTGTTATATCAAAATTCACCACAGGATCCTCGCATACTCAAGCTTGATAACCAAAGAGAGAGCTTTTTTTCACTCTTTGGTGTTGCCCTTTTGGTGTTAGCCACCTGCAGCCATTGCTCTTATAGAAAATAACAATAAAAGGAAGTTAGCTATTGCTAACAGTCAGCAGGCAGATGGTCAAACTCTAGCTGTGCAGTCTCCCTTGCAGGGATACTTCTTGATGTTTCACAGGCAGATGGGCGAGCCTGGACTGTCTCCCCTGCATCCACAAACATACAGGGTAGTAGTTTGCTGTTTATCTTTTCCAAGTATATGATGGCAGAAATATGTGAGAAAGGGAACACTTTAAATGAGATGCAGATACAAATTCCAGGGTGAAATTCTTCTTTGAAGGCAAACATTTAAAAAGTTTGGTTGTAGAAATCCACAGGCTGTTGCTTGAGGGGTTCTTTTTTTGTGGGCAGTCTTATTGCCTGCTGTGTACATGTTTCTCACAGCAGCCTTATTAGTTTCTGTGAGAATTCAAGAGGTGTATGAATGACCAAGTCACATACTTTGTCTCTCTGGAACCTATTTTCAATATGTTACTTGGGAAATTAGGTGCTATTAGAAGCAACTCATTAACTATAATAGTTCCTTGAACACCGCACTAACTACAGGCCCCGTTGGCGGCGCGTTCCCTGAAATTAGTCTACATCTGTCCAGTGACAAGGTGCCTTCATTATGAAATGAAACATTAAGGCCTTGCCAAGAAAAGTTCAGGTATGATGTTGGATACTTTTAAGCATTATAAAATGCCCTATGCTCTCTCATATCTATATCTATATCTATATCATTATCTTTTCTGTAAATGCAACACATTTTTATTTGTAGGTTATGGAATAAATTGGCATAATTTGAAAAGCTTTGGAGTGTTAACCCTTTGAAGAAATAGAAAACAGTTTTTGAAAGACTATGGGCTTATCTACACCTGCAGCCCTTTGGGGAATGGGAAGGGATGATCACGGAGTTTTCCACTTCTGGGATTGTCCCTCAGGGGCCACACACTGGTGAGTTGTCCTGGAAGTAAAGAGGGACGTTCTGGGATGTCATTTTTTTTTTTTTTTGGTAAAGAGGAGACATTTGTGCAATTGCATGGGCACGATCCTGTGCAAAGAAACGATTAAAAAAAACACAACAGTCAGTGCTGGAAGATGCCAAATGCCTTCCAAAAGATGATGAAAATGCTCTCTCCCTCACTCCCAATGCCCACGGACC
The DNA here is from genome assembly GCA_029215795.1 of Anniella stebbinsi. NCBI lineage: Eukaryota > Metazoa > Chordata > Lepidosauria > Squamata > Anniellidae > Anniella > Anniella stebbinsi. The sequence continues at coordinate 221,975,535 of JARDYH010000003.1, forward strand.
CCCCCCCCCCCCCGCACAGTTCCGTGCCTGTTTACTGAGTCCCACTACTCCAGGGGAAGAGGGAGGACTCCAGGAGGGAGAGCCACACTGCCTGTGGAGCTCAGGATGGTCCTGAAATGGCAGGAAAAACCGGGAAAAAAGCAGTCCCAGCTATCCTGGGAGAACTGAGTGCTCATCCCTGGTTCACCCTGGGATCAGCTGTGCATCATTTGGATGCAGCGATGACCTCATTACGATCCTGGGATAAATGGCAGGTGTAGACAAGCTGTATGTATATCCTGACTTTGGGCCAGCCATCTATATGGTAATAGCAAATGGCTTTTTTCCTCCCTTTTCTTTTTTGGTCATGGATGGTTTACTAGGGATAATGCTAGAATAAAAGCGATGTGATAGTTGCTTCACTTTGATCCAGGAACTTGCTGATTTTACTAATGGCATTAAAGGCAATCAACTTATTTTGTTCCTAGGCAATTGGCTGTCACCATCGTACCTTAATAAACATGTTAACCAGATGGTCAGAACTGCTACTTTGTCCAAATATAGGGAATGAAAATGCAAGCACCTACAGCTGTATGTTTAAAGCAGTCTCTTCTTTACGAATCCTCCCCTTGTGGCACCAATACTCCCTCCCCCCCCCACATCACATCCCTCCATTTTGGATTAACTGAAGTTGAATCATTAACTGGCAATGATACCTGCATGTTGATCGTTTCATAATTTGTGCATTTTATCAGCTTCTATGTATGGACTTGCTCTGAGCATTTGAATGCTTGCCTCTTTTTCATCGGCGTCTCCAGGGTTTGAACCAGGGGCTGAGTTGGGAACAAACCTTAAGAGCTATAGCAGACTATGCATGCCTAGGCATCAGAACCCTGTTCAGTTGTAGAAGGGAATAGGGACATGGAAAATTGGCAGCTGTCATTCACCAGTAGAATTCAGTCTCTGGATTGGCCAAGCTTGGCATATACATGAGGAGCCTAGTCTTCTGCCATTTCCTGCTCAACAGAGCAGTATCAGGGGAGGACCATTGTGTCAGGATCCATGTGCAGCAGCCCTGTGTGGTGTGACACTGAACTGCAGATAGTAGCCTTCTCATGTCCTGGACTGACTCCACCAACTCAGGCTGGCCATTAAAACCTCCTGGGCAGGAAAGAGTCTAAAAGGCTTCCTGTACTAGCTGAGATTTACTTGAGGACACGATCTTCCTGAGCTCTGGCATCTTCCCATATCCTTGGTTATTCTTTGATCCTGACTTCTGGTTTGCTCTCCTGTCCCACCTCCTGGTTTACTAATCAGTCCTGACTACTGGCTTGCCCCATGACTTCTGGTTCCTGTTCTTCTCAGACTGCTGTTCACAGCCCAACACTGATACATTTCTCAGTGGCAGAGCGCAGGCTTTGCATGCAGAAGGACCCAGTTTCAGTCTCTTGGCATCACCCATCTCTGGCATCATCAGATAGCAGGTGATGTGCCTAGTCAGGAAACTTCAACTTGCTCAAAATATGGCAGCCAGGTTGGTCACCGGTACACCTAGGGGTGATCACATTACACCAGTTTTAAAATCGCTTCATTGGCTGTCAATCAGTTTCCGGGCGAAGTATAAAGTGGTGGTTATTACCTTTAAAGCCCTACATGGTTTGGGTCCAGGGTACCTGCGGGATCGCCTTCTCCCGTACAATCCGCCCCGCACACTTAGGTCCTCTGGGAAGAACTTACTCAAGCCAGCCAGAACTAGGCTGGCGAGTGTTACCCAGAGGACCTTTTCTTCCATCGCTCCCAGACTGTGGAATGGTCTGTCGGAGGAGGTTAGACAAATTGACAGTCTTCATGAATTTAAGAGAGTCATGAAGACTGTCCTCTTCCGACAGGCCTATCCAGATGAATTTTAGGATGTTTTTAATGTTGTGTTGTTCTCTTGTTTTTAAAAATTTTAACTGTTGTGAATTTTTGTGTTTATATTGTTGTTGTTCCCCGCCTCGATCCGGAGGGAGAGGCGGGTTACAAATAATAATAATAATAATAATAATAATAATAATAATAATTACTATTATTATTATTATTATTATTATGGGAAAAGGCTCTGCTTGAGCACCTGGAGAGCCACTGCCATTTCAGGAAACAATACTGGAAGAGATGGAGAAACAAGTCTGGCCTGATGTAAGGCCCACGCTTTTTCTGCACTTCAGGCCCCAGCTTTCAGCACACGCCACAGATCTCGAGTATCCCGAGCGAGAGGTCCTCCATGTTGAGGGTTGGGTGTGGCTACCCTAGCCCTGATACTTTTTTGAATGGTATATTTTGGCCATATAATAAATTGTGGTATTATTATTATTTCATCTCTTTCTCACTCGTGGCGGTTTTTCTAGATGGACATGATGGGCTTTGCCAAGTTATGCTGTTTTTTTTTTTTTAACAGAGTCAGGAATTTCCTGACAATTATGTTTTTAAGTATGACTGCTTTCTGAATGTTGGTGTGGATGTATTTTGGTAGGCCCAGTTCCTGAAGGTTTTCTGTATAATATTTTTATGTGATGCCGGTGACTGATGTGACTAATGGGATAATTGTGACCTTTTCCTGTTGCCATAGTTCTTTGACTTCCATGGCCAGTGGTGTATATTTGTCTCTCTTTTCTTCTTCTTTTTCAACAACATTTTTGTCATTCGGTATTGCTATGTCGATGAGGATGATGAGGATGTTTTACATTTCTATACTGCCGCCATAGCTGAAGCTCTCTGGGCGATTTACAAAAGATTAAAACATTAAATGTTAAAAATCAATATACAAAATTTTAAACCATAAAAACAGACAACGTAGAAAAAATATCCATTTAAAAACAACTTTGAGGTCTCAGCCAAAGAAGCCATTCATTGATGGTCTCCTGATTGGCAACCATCAAGTGGGAAAGATTGGGTGGGATTGCTTCCTGTGTGGCATAGGATTATTTATTTACTAGGGAATGGACCTGGCTTCATGTGGGTTGGAATAGTTCTTAGCTTGATACAGTGAAGCCTTCAAGCAAAGTGACACAGTTATTAGAGTTGTTTACATTGTGCCTGTCCTGTCTGAGTGAAGCCACACCTGTTGGCACTCCTAGGCATGGCCCCTGCCGTGGTATACCCCTTTTGTCTCCTGAGGGAGGGATCTGCCCCCTCCATTCCTTTTAGGAGGGCTTCCCCACAGCAGGGGGAGAGGGCAGATGTATAACTCTGTCCCTCAGGCTACTCTGTCCTGGCTTCAAACTGTACTGATGGCAAAGATATGTGCTGGTTAGAGGGAATGGCTAGTTTATGTGCTGTGTGAAAAAGTACTTCCTTTTATCTCTCCTGAATCTCCCACCAGTCAGCTTCATGGGATGACCCCGGATTCTAGTATTGTGAGAAAATGTCTCCCTATCCACATTCTCCACACCATACATCATTTTGAAGAAACATGAAAGGAAACCTGCACACCCTATTAGTTTGAAAAGTCTGGTGAATTAATCTGTCACTAGTGAGTGTCATTGGGTGAGGTGTAAAATGGACAGTCAGCAACAATCACTTCCTAAGGCACTAAAAAAAACAATGTGGCTCAATATTATTGATATCATTAAACAAAAAACCTACGGTTTACAAAAACAAGGCTCTACAGATTCCAACCAAGCACCAAAAAACAGGGAAATTGGGAGTTAAGGTTCACAAGCCTTAATGCCACATCCTTTCTAAGGAGGCAGAAAGTGCAAGTGAAATTCTCATTCTCCCAAAGCAGATAAACCATGAGGACAGGGTGGAGAATATGATATGCAGAGGTGACTGTGGGGTTGTGGAAAACTGATCACGAACAACTTAGGGCCACCTACTTCTCTCATTTTGTTTAGAGCAGCCCTTCCCCAACCTGGTGCCCTCCAAAGGTGTTGGACTACAACTCCCATCATTGCAAGTCAGTATGTCCCATGGTCAGGAATGCTGGGACTTGTCATCTCAAAAATCTAGATATGCAATTTGATCTGCAGAGGTGACTGTGGGGTTGTGGGAAATGATGATGAACAACTTAGGACCAGCTACTTCTCATTTCTTAGAGCATCTCCTTATGTTGAGAGTTGCAACCCAACACATCTGACAGGCACCAGGTTGGGGAATGTTGTTCAAGAACAAGGGAAGGCAGAATGTAGATCTCCAGATGTTTTGGAATTCAACTTGTAAAAGCCCCTATCAGCATGGGCAGTTATCAGGAATGCCACGAGTTGATGTCCAAATCATCAGGATAGATCTATTTTCTGCCCACATCTGTACTAAAGTATGATGTTTTCCAGCATTAAGATATGTGATCAATCAAGGAACTACAAAAGAGCTGCATCACTTTAAATAAACTGTCAAAACCAAATGAAACAACAATGAATGAATCTTGAATATCTAATCCAGATAGCCCTTCAGACATCAACATTGGTTATCAACACATGGCATAGGATGTCTGTTTCTTGAATATCAGATAAAGAATTTCTCTTACTTGTTCAGCAGTGTGAGATCAAAGACAGAGCTACCACCTAATACTTTCATGCGTAAGTATTATTTTAAAATTAAGTATGAATTGATTTTTGTCTTCCCCATAACACATAACATGGGAGTTACAGTGTAACACATCTGGAGAGCACCAGGCTGGAGAAGGTTGACTCCTATACATGTCTACTCAGAAGCCAGTGCCACTGAATTCAATAGGGCTTTCTCCCAAGAAGTATAGGATTGCAAACTAATCTCATCTGAAAGGTGTTCAAGACAGCCAAACTAAACCTGCTCCACTGTTGCTTTGATGAGATGATGTATTGTGCAGGGATTGTGGGGAGTGAACAGTATATTTTTTATAAATACATTAAAAAAAAACATTGGTTCTTTGAAAGGCAGTATACTGACCAAAAGTTGGAAGTGCCTGGCATATGCTATGGTTCTAGATCTGTAATGAATAGTGCCCCTTTTGTTATCAAGAGTGCTGCTATATGCGAGATGTGTGTGAGAGAAAAGTATTGGGCAGACCCTGTATTTGGTAAGGGTATGACACAGCATTCCCCATCCTGCTGCCCTCCAGGTGTTTGAGATGACAAGTCCCAGCATTCCTGACCATGGGACATATTGACTTGCAATGATGGGAGTTGTAGTCTAACACCTTTGGAGGGCACCAGGTTGGGGAAGAGCTGCTCTAAACAAAAAAAAAGAGAAGTAGGTGGCCCTAAGTTGTTCGGATCAGTTTTCCACAACCCCACAGTCACCTCTGCATATCATATTCTCCACCCAGTCCTCATGGTTTATCTGCTTTGGGAGAATGAGAATTTCACTTGCACTTTCTGCCTCCTTAGGGAGGATGTGGCGTTAAGGCTTGCGAGCCTTAACTCCCAATTTCCCTGCTTTTTGGTGCTTGGTTGGAATCTGTAGAGCCTTAACATTGTTTTTGTAAACCGTAGGTTTTTTGTTTAATGAATTTCATGGCTTTGTGTAACGGATGACTGGATATTATACAGTTGACAACCGAGCCAGCGTCAGCCAGAATGTTATACCATCTTGACATCCAATATAAAATCAAAGCTAGTGTTATGTGTTGAACTCACTTTTAACATTAACAAATCAACCAAAATGCTTGCATCTCCCTCATTTTTAAAGATAAAGAGATGAAACCTGGCATCATGGTAGCTCTTAAGTAGGGATATAGCTATGCCAAGTATGAAGCAGATCCGTTCATGCCTTGATTTTTAGGATTTTTTTTAAAGTTCAAACAGAAATCTCTTTGGGGTCCAGGACCTTGAGCAGTACAAGTTTAAAAAATGAAATTAAAGATAAAGAGATGAAACTTGGCACCATGGTAGCTCTGAAGTAGGGATTTAGCCATGCCAGGTTGGAAGCAGATCCGTTCATCCCTTGATTTTTAGAAATGTTTAAAACTTCAATTTAATTAACTAAAATGCTTACAATTTCATCATTTTTAAAGCTAGTGTTATGTGTTGAACTCACTTTTAACATTAACAAATCAACCAAAATGCTTGCATCTCCCTCATTTTTAAAGATAAAGAGATGAAACTTGACAGCATGGTAGCTCTTAAGTAGGGATTGAGCCATGCCAAGTTGGAAGCAGATCTGTTTATGCCTTGAGTTTTAGGAATTTTTAAAACTTCAAACCCAATACTCCTCTTTGGGGTCTAGGGCCTTGAGCAGTACATTAAAAAAGAAAGAAAGAAAGTAAAGATGAAGAGATTAAACTTGGCACCATGGTACCTCTTAAGTAAGGCTTTAGCCATGCCAAGTTGAAAGCAAATTGGTTCATTCCTTGAATTTTAGAAAAACATTTGAAGTCAAACTTTTAAAAAAAATATCCTAAAAATCAAGGCATGAACCGATCTGCTTCCAACTTGGCATGGCTCAATTCTAGGTTGACCACTAGGGTGTGGCCTAGTGGCTAAAGTGTTGGACTGGGAGCTGGGAGATCTGGGTTCTACTCCCCACTTAGCCATGGAAACCCATTGGGTGACTTTGGGCCAGTTGCAGACTCTCAGCCCAACCCATCTCACAGGGTTGCTGTTGTGAGGATAATGGAGAGGAGGAGGATTATGTATGCCGCTTTGGGTTTCTTGGTGGAAAAAAGGTGGGATATAAATGCAATAATAAATAATAATAAAAAACTGTCAGGATTTCCCCAGATTTCTCCTAGTTTTTGTTCTATCCTCGGTGTCAGGGGGGATTTTATGTAATAGTCTATAATGACCTGGAATTACATACTTTCCCTTTTAAGGCCACCATTAGCGTGGCAGGGGGGAATTACATGCTTTCTGGAGGTGTGTCATTCTCTCCCACTGCTCCAATCAAGGCCTTAAAAGGGAAAAACGTCATTCCCAGGCATTATAGAAAAGGGCCTGATTGGAACAGTGGGGTGGGGTGAGAATGACATGCTTTTCCCTCCTCCGCTCCAATTGAGGACTTTCAGGTGGCCCCAGAAAGCCATTTTCCTGCCCCCCCACATGTGTGTACACTATGCAAATAAATTACAGCACAACTGTTTCTAAACCTTATTAGAAAAACAGGGTGACTAGGCCGAAACCAACGTTGTAGGCTCAGAAGCACTTTGAAAGGTTTCAACATTGTACTTAAAACTTAACACCGGCCCAAACTAATTAAATGAAGTGTTTGAAGCTTTCAACTTACAGCAGTATGGACCAAACCCTTAGAAAAGAGGGAAGGAGCACTGTGTGTGTATGGGGTGGGGGTGGGGATAGAAAGAAAAGTATAGCCACCTATTCCCAGGAGAGATCTGAAGATCAGGTTACCATGGATCCAGAGGAACCACACCCTGCTTCACCAGGGAGCAAAAGAGCAAACTGGCCTTATGAAGATAGCCCAAAATACTCTCAGAGCCAAAGGAATGCATGTTCCCGAAGAGAAAAGAGAAACTCTTCTTCTTCACTCAAAAAGTCTGTGCTAGAGGCAGCGGCCATTTCACTCACCCACCCCACATTCTAAGGCAGGAGGGAGGGGGGAGAGCGATGCTACTGAGCGTGTGTCGCGCTATGAGGGAAGATGGCCACCTCATTGACTTGAATGAGAGGTTAAAATAGTCCTTAAAAGTCAACCGAAGGGAATTTTAAAAAAATGAAAAGCTTTCCACCAACTACAGTCAAGGAGGAAGAAGACCCCACCACTGGATTAATTAATAAGGCTCTAGAAATTATGCAAATTGTGAGCACAAAAGTCGCAACCCGGAAGTAAATTTTACAAAAGCAGGGAGACAGGTTTGTATTCCTTTTCTACCTTAAACTGCTCTCCTTCCCTCAATCTTTCACCAATCTTCTTGAAATTTTCAGGTAATGTAAAACAAACATTTCTTTCTGGCACCTGTAAATTTCAGAAAGGTTGATGAAACATGTTCGATTTTATGGCTGTTAGAATGACCCCCCCTCCCAATTATCACTTTAACATGGCGGAATGTGTTTTTTACTGATGGCTCTTAACAATGGAGGCACGGCTGTGCCTCCATTAATTATTATACCTATTTGTTTCCCAGCCTCTAGTAATAAGCACGGCAGGTTTCCTTCTAGTCAACAGCAGGCATCGCCATTTAGGAAGAACTGCCTGCTCCCTATGGAGAATGAAAGAAGGGTGCTACTCTAGCAGAAAGACAACCAGCCAAAGTTATAGCTACTGCATATACAAACAGAGGGGAAGCGGAGAGAAGTGGAGGCAGATGTGAACAGAAGGAATTTTTGATGATTGTAGTTACAGGTATTTAGGCCTTCAGTTGGTATATTGTCACAAAATGGCATTTTATTTTGTTGTTTGTATCTATGTTTGAGTGTTTGGTTGTGGGCTTAATTTGCTTTAACAAATCCTTTCTCTTACAGACAATAGTAAGTAGATGGGAGGGGGAGTTAGAATGTTGAGCTTTTCAAATTGTGACATCTGATTGCTAGGGTGACCATATGCAAAGGAGGACAGGGTTCCTGTATCTTTAACAGTTGTATAGAAAAGGGAATTTCAGCAGGTGTCATTGGTATGCATACAACACCTGGTGAAATTCCCTCTTTATCACAACAGTTAAAGCTGCAGGAGACCTGCCCTCTTTTGCGTCTGGTCACTCTAGGCAGAGAGAAGTTGAAAAGAAGCAGTAATTACAGTGATCCTTCTAAGTAATAATAAACTGTTCTTTGGGATAATCCAAGGGAGAAGGAAATAGTCCGCTGACTACAGTGGCAACTGTAACTGTAGTTTATGAAAGAGAATATCATCCGGTGGCATTACTATTCACACTGCACTTTCTGATATTACCTCTTCATCAAAAGTACTTCAACTTAAAGGATAAATGCTGGAGTGAGCTAATACGAAACAGAGACGGTATCTGCTTCTAATTGACAATGTTCAATGAAAACATTTCCAAGCACTCACTAGCAGGCTGCCGCTCCAGCCGACTGGGCTCTCTAGCACGAACCCAGAGCTCATGCATGGCAGCATAGTGATGAGCTCAGGCTCGTCTTGGCGGATCTCCCTGGTGCTCCTCCATTGCCTCAAAGAACTTAGCCTTCAGGGCCTTGAACTTTGTTTGGGCCTGAATGGGACTTCGAGGGTATCCCTCGTCAGTCAGTACTTTCAACATGTCCTGAAATATCTGTATAGTGCACAGGCTAGAGTTGCACATTAAGCACTCAGATTGTCTGCTCAGGAGAAGTTGCTCTAGTAGGAGAGCAACTTCCTGGTCCTGCCAGTACGCTACTCTCCGAGGAGCCATTTTGTAAAATAGTCCTTTCAGTACTGCCCACAATCCATCCACCACTAGGGCTTACTGGATAGGTAACAGCGCCCTCTATATAACTCCGGGTGTACATGCGCTTAAACGCACATGTGATTTACTGCTAAAGAAAGTGAGTTGTGGAATTGGTTTGAAAAGTTTTATTAAGCAGTGAAACAGCAAGAACTTCCAGATTTATAACATCAGAACATAAAATCAATACGGAATAACAGGAGAGCATTATTTAAACTGCTCAAAGTCCAGTTGCCTCTCCCAATCACCTCCTCCCTTTCCACACACGCCAAAGGTATGCAGTGATGGCTTCCCTCACCTTCCGTTCCTGTTCAGCATGGGCATTGTCATCATTAACAAATGGCAGACCAAGTGTGGCAAGAACAATTCTGTTATTCTCCTCCGCACTATCAGTGATTGCGTGACCCTTCGCTTCACAGATGTTGTGTAGAATCATGCAAGCACTGATAACAGATGGTACATTTTCCTCGGTCACCTCAAGCCGCCCAGTGAGGCACTGCCATCAGCTCTTCAGTCAGCCAAACACTCTTTCAACAACGCTTCATGCCCGACTGAGGCAATAATTTAAGTGTGCTTGCACTGGTGTAAGGTTACCGCTGTAGGGCTTCATCAGCCATTTTCTAATGGGGTAAGCCCTGTCTGCAACAAGTAGTGATGGGACTTCTACACCCCCCCCCCCACACTCTCCATATGGGGTTCCCTGGAACAAAGGCTCCAGCATCCATCGCCTCATGGAGTGATGAATTCCGGAATACATAGGCATCTTGATTCTTGCCGCTCCAGCCGATCTCCATGTGTATAAAGTGACCGGTATGGTTGGTGGTTCCCTGCAGAAGTATTGAGTAAAAGTTTTTTTCTATTTATGAAGTTATTTCTCTGATGCACTGGAGACACTATTGCAATGTGCATCCCATCGCAGGCACCACAACAATGGTGGAACCTCAAAGATGCAAAACCATCACATGAATTGGGGGGGGGGGAATATGTTAAAAAGTGTAGAAAAGGAATACTGCGCAATATACATATGAGCTAGGGTGACCAGATAAAATCTAGGTCAGGGCTCATGTAACTTTAACAGTTGTAGAGAAAAGGGAATTTCAGCCAGTATCATTTGTATGCAATTAGTTCCTGGTGAAATTCCCTCTTCATCACAACAGTTAAAGGTGCAGGGGCCCTGCCTTCTTTTGTATATGGTCACTCTAGTATAGTGCCTGCACCTTTAACTGTTGTGATGAAGAGGGAATTTCACCAGGAACTAATTGCATACAAATGACACTGGCTGAAATTCCCTTTTCTCTACAACTGTTAAAGTTACTTGAGCCCTGACCTGGATTTTATCTGGTCAGCCTAATATGAGCAATCACCAATCCATTTTGCTCAAATCAAGTCAGTATAGAAATTACAAAATACACTTGACAGTACAAGGCTATTACTTTTCTATATGCGCACGAACGCATGTGCGTTCCTGTTTAATTTTTTTTTTTTTAAATACCTGGATGACATCCCCAATATGGACAGTGCGGCAGAGTAGAATGTGTTCCATGGCCAAGCACACCTCCAGGAACACTGCAGCCACAGTTGACCTTCCTACACCGAACTGCTCTGCCACTGTCTTGTAGTACCCAGGGTTTGCCAACTTCCAAATGGCGATGGCAACCTGCTTCACAACACTTCTCATCGCTGTCTGCTGCCTCTGAAGCGCGGGTGTGAGCTGAACGATAATGTCAAAGAGTGTCCCTCTGATCATCCTAAAGCTCTTAATCCACCTCTCATCATTCCAGACTTTGAGAAAGAGATTCTCCCACCAATCCCAACTACTGGGACAGACCCAGTATCGGCGGAAAACAGCTGGAAGACAAATTGATTCAGAACCACGAATGAGAAAGTTCATGTTCTCCTGGAACTGGAGTGCACCATTTATCCTCCGTCTATGAAATCTTTTCATTCTACGGAAAAGGACTTTCTACTGTTCAAGCTGCTCATCCTCGAGCACAACCAGTGCATGAACAGCTGATACTAATACATTCCCTGCAATGATGCTGATAATTTCGAAGAGCTGATCTAGAGAATCCATCCTCATGAAATAAAGGAAAATGCAGTGATGGAGGGATCCACCAGATGTGCACAAACGCACATGTGCATAAACAGTTAAAGAAAATTTTAAAAAGGGTGGGTAAATTGGATGACGTTACCTGTGAGAAGATCTAAAGCCCGCCTTTCCAGAATGCAGTAATGCTATGATAACAGACGGGATTTGAAAGAAGTGTGACCCAGAGAGATGGAACACAGCGCAGTAAAGGGAAAGAAGCGGCGGGAGAAAAAGGTAAGTGTGCTACGTGATGCTTTGGTGCGGTTAAAAAAACCGCGATAGGAGGCACCTCCACCACGACGTGTAGTTCCCCCTTGGGTGAAATCCCCTCTTCATCACAACAGTTAAAGCTACAGGAGCCCTGCCCCCTTGACCAGACACAAAATAGGGCAGGGCTCCTGCAGCTTTAACTGTTGTGATGAAGAGGGAGTTCACCAGGTGCTGCATGCATACAAATTACACTTGCTGAAATTCCCTTTTCTAGACAACTGTTAAAGTTACAGGAGCCCTGTCCTCCTTTCCATATGGTCACCCTAGACTGGCTGTTTCTTTTTCAGTTGAGAGTGAGAGAGAGTATAACTGTCACTGGGTTTTCTTTGAGAGGGAGATAAGGACTGGCTTTGAGAGGGGTAGGATTAGGGAATCTGGGCTATAGATTTGGGAGGTCGTTAGTTTTCGTAGGGAGGTGGAGGGAGGTACATTTATTTTAATGCCATGAAACATGTTGTATTAAAATATCTTTTTCCTTATGAATAAAGGTTTAAATTTTGTTTTGTTATTTTAAAACCATGCCGTGCTCGGTCTTATTTGTTGCTGAAGGTTTGTGATATGCGCTCCCGTACGCGCACACACACACACACACACACAGAGGTTTAAAATCCCCTCTTAAAAGGAAGAGGGTGGTGGCAGCGTAATACAGGTTGTTGAGGGTGGTGATGCCACATATATCCTTTCCCAAAGTGTTGGGAGGTGGATGAGCTTTAAGAATGGTAGTCCAACGAAGTGTCAGAGAGGTGGTGGGAGGATGGAGATAATTTATTGTATTTATGTTTATCTATCTATCTATCTATCTATCTATCTATCTATCTATCTATCATCTATCTATCTATCTCTCTATCTATCTCCTTTCTGGACCCAGTCCGCCTAATGCACTGAACAAAATACAAGTACAAAAATACAACAAAATAATTATATAATAAAACTGTAAGTACCTTAAAGGTGGGCCAAGGTGTACAACCTTTAATAGTGATCATAAGACACAGAACAGTTCATACGGTCCTGTGACATTATCTGTAAGAAGGTTCAATGTTTCCTTTTCAGGAGAAAAGATTTTATTTTTCATCTTCGATATGTTTAAGGATGATCTAAAGGGTACTCAATACAAAAGCTGCTTTCATGTCCTTTGAACCAACTGCAGTTGCAGAAGAGATTTGTACCTCAACTGAACTCAAGGGCTAGCAGTTGTTCTCTGAGCTTTATGTTAATGGCAGCAGGAGGGAGCTGTTTCCAGAGTGTGGTTTGAACTCATTCTGTAACTTGGCCTTCAGGTAGCTGAAGTTTCTAAAGACAAAAGAAAGCAGTAAAAAAAAGTGAGAGGGGAGTTTATTTGTATCCTATCTTTTGGATTCATCCTCTGCCAGTCACAGAAGCCACAATACATTTGGTCTTTCATATTTTGGCATTCTATTCACACAAACCACAAACCATGGGAACCTTTCTTGTCTCCACAGGTGCAAAAACGCGGATATAACCTTCATGAATGTAATAATAAGGCATCAGTATTTTATGAAGGGTGTTTTCCGCCCCACCCGCCCCCTCCAAAAGATGGGTTACAATGGACTTTTCTGCCTGGTGCATTAATAGCTGCTCTAGACATGGGGAAGTAGACTATCTATTGCTTTTTGAGGTGTGATAAATATTTGAATTTCACAAAGAAAGGCAGCAATCAATTCCACCCATTTAAGCATTTTATTGTGATTCTGTTTCAAGTTTGCCGTATTAGACAATTCCAATAAAGCTTACATATAACAGGGGCATCCCTACATGAGCAGAACTTCTGTTTATTCCCCAGTGAAGAGAGCACTGATTCTATAGGCTTAAGCTTGAGAAAGCCAGTCTACCTCAGCCCACCTGGCTACTATATATAAGAAATAATTTCTTTGGCTTTGGAGTTCCTTTCAGCAGCTCTGGTCTCACTACATTTAAGGAATCTGTGTATCCTTCCTGGTTTATCATTTGCCTTTCTTTGTCCAAATAGGCCAGCAAATAATTTAACCTTGGTCCATGGACAGTGTGGATTCATCTATGGTGGTTTTTGCTACTGATTCTTCCTTTATGGCAGCCTTCCCCAAGCTGGGTCCCTCTAACTGTTGTGGACTACAATACACAATGACCCCAGCCAGTTGACGGCCAATGGTCAGGCATGATGGGATTGGGGTCCAACAGATTTCCTCACTGGGAGTTAGAGGGTGATTGATCTATCTAGAGGGGGAGGGGGAAATAGGTTGCCTCAATCTTAGGGTGACCATATTAAAAGGAGTGCAATAGCATCCTCTGAGAGCCTATCCACATTGCCCTTAAAGCGACTTATATTCTGTTTAAAAACGTGGTTTTTTAAGTTGTTTCATTACGTGGTAGGGCACACTGAGCAGTACTTACGTTTCATAGTGACTGCTTCCTCCATCCTCAAAGTGTTCACTGGTGTATTACAGGGTTAATTCCTTGACTCTTCTTCTTTAGTTTTTGTTTTGCAGGCTGCTTGAGTTATGGAGACAGAAGTGGGCGGGTCAAGCAGCCTGCAAAACAAAAACAAAAGAAGAAGAGTCAAGGCATTAACCCTGTAATACACTAGTGAACACTTTGAGGATGGAGGAAGCAGTCACTATGAAACGTAAGTACTGCTCAGTTTGTCCTACCACGTAATGAAACGACTTAAAAAACCACGTTTTTAAATAGAATATAAGTCATTTTAAGGGCAATGTGGATAGGCTCTTACTCACATTCCCCAGCAACTGGTGTACATAGGCTTACTGCCTCTGATACTGGAGGTAGAATATAGCCATCAGGACTTGTAGCCATCGATAGCCTTATACTCCATGAATTTGCCCAATCCCCTTTTAAAGCCATTCAAAGTGCTGGCCATCTCTACTTCATGTGAAAGTAGTTTTACTATGAAAGTAGTTTTACTTCCACAGTTTTACTCTGCACTATGTGAAGAAGTACTTCCTTTTATCTGTCCCAAATCTTCCACAAATCAGCTTCATGGGATGATCCCAGGTTCTAGTATTATAAGAGGGAGAAAAATGCCTCCCTGCCTACATTTTCCACACCATGCATAATTTTGTACACCTCTGTCATGTCTCCCCTTACTCCCCTTTTCCCCAAGCTAAACAATCCCAGCTGTTGTAACCTTCCCTCATAGGGGAATTGCTTCAGCCCCTTGAACATTTTCATTGCCATGTTCTGCACTTTGTCCAACTCTACACTATCCTTTTTAAGGTGCGTTGACTAGAACTGTACACAGTATTCTAAATGTGGTCACACCATAGATTTGTATAAGGGCAATATGATATTGGCAGATTTATTCTCAATTCAGTGTGTTCTGTGACTGTTTTGAATTTCCTTGGCAATTTCCCACATAAATATATATTAAATCTGATAGCACTGTAGTCACTGTTTTCAATTGGTTCAACAACATTTACATCTCATATTAGGCCCTAGGCAACACCATGTAGGATTAAATCCAGGGTCGCCTCACCTCTAGTCGCTTCCATGACAACTGTTCTAGGGCACAACTGTTTAGGGTATTAAGAAATGTGACCTCTTTGTCATGACTGAAGCATGCATTTATCTAGTCAATGTGGGGGTAAGTGAAGACTAGGGGTGTGCATCGGATCGGATCCGATCCACGATCCGAATCCGATCCGCCCCAAAATCGGGAAAATCCGATCCAATCCGATCCGATCAACCTCCGATCCAATCCGATCCGATCCGACGAGGTCCGATCCGGATCGGACACCATTTTGAATGCTTTTTCCCATAGCCAAGTATTGTTTTACAAAAACGCCTATAACTTTTTCATTTTTAAAGATAGAAGGATGAAACTTGGGCACATTATACACTGGTTAGGGACAGTTATCTGTGAGAAATTTCAGAAAGATTGGTGCATGCGTTTTGTGGCAATTAATTTTTTAATAAATACCCAGGAATGCCTATAACTTTGTCATTTTTAAAGTTACACACATGAAACTTTGCCACATTGTAGGTGGTACCTTTGGACCTATGTGTGTGAAATTTCAGAAACATAGGTGCTTGCCTTGTGTGGCAATTAATTTTTGAAACAATGTGGAAAGACACACCTATAACTTTGTCATTTTTAAAGTTACATACATGAAACTTTGCCACATTGTAGGTGGTACCTTGGGACCTATGTGTGTGAAATTTCAGAAACGTAGGTGCTTGTCTTGTGTGGCAATTAATTTTTAGAAAAATGGGTAGTAGTGGGGTAAATACATTTACGCCTCCCATTTTTTTATTTTTGAAGATACAAACAGGAAACTTGGGCAGATTACAGGTACCACTTGCCTTGATATGTGTGTGAAATTTCAGAAACATTGGCACTTGCCTTGTGTGGCAATTAATTTTTGAAACAATGAGGAAAGAAACACCTATAACTTTGTCATTTTTAAAGTTACACACATGAAACTTTGTCACATTGTAGGTGGTACCTTGGGACCTATGTGTGTGAAATTTCAGAAACATAGGTGCTTGCCTTGTGTGGCAATTAATTTTTTAATAAATACCCAGGAATGCCTATAACTTTGTCATTTGTAAAGTTACACACATGAAACTTTGCCACATTGTAGGCGGTACCTTGGGACCTATGTGTGTGAAATTTCAGAAACGTAGGTGCTTGTATTGTGTGGCAATTAATTTTTGAAACAATGATTCATTGGACAGCACTTGCCCATAGGGATTCATTGGACAGTACTTTTCCATAGGGAATCATTGGACAGTACTTGCCCATAGGAAATCATTGGAAAGCACTTGCCCATAGGAAATCATTGGAAAGCACTTTCCCATTGAGAAATACAGTTATGCCTCCCACTTTTTTATTTTTGAAGATACAAACAGGAAACTTGGGCACATTGTAGACTGGTTAGGGATAGTTATCTGTGAGAAATTTCAGAAAGATTGGTGCATGCATTTTGTGGCAATTAATTTTTTAATAAATACCCAGGAATGCCTATAACTTTGTCATTTTTAAAGTTACATACATGAAACTGTGCCACATTGTAGGTGGTACCTTGGGACCTATGTGTGTAAAATTTCAAAAACGTAGGTGCTTGCCTTGTATGGCAATTAATTTTAGAAAAATGGGTAGTAGTGGGGTAAATACATTTACGCCTCCCATTTTTTTTATTTTTAAAGATACAAACAGGAAACATGGGCACATTACAGGAAACACTTCACTTGATATGTGTGTAAAATTTCAGAATGATAGGTCCAGGCATGTGGTGGCTACGAATTTTTTAGATTAAAAGTTATAAACGTTTTTCCACAGAGGCTGGGGCTGTCAATTGCACCCTCCCGCCTCCCGGGAAGAAGAAGGAAACACTTTCTCTCATCTCTTTGATCGTTGCAGGCTTGGCTGCAACTGAGCTAGTATCCATTACAAAAGGAGAAACAAAGTAGCACTTGGCTCGTGTCTGCTTTGATACTTTCACTCAAGCAGAACGGCTGAGCCTAGGATCACTCTCTCTCTCGCTAGGATCGTTACAGGAGAAATTTTCTACAGTCTTCAAAGTGGTGTGTGCAGACACCTTGCCACCACATGCGTGGACCTATCATTCTGAAATTTTACACACATATCAAGTGAAGTGTTCCCTGTAATGTGCCCATGTTTCCTGTTTGTATCTTTAAAAATAAAAAAATGGGAGGCGTAAATGTATTTACCCCACTACTACCCATTTTTCTAAAATTAATTGCCATACAAGGCAAGCACCTACGTTTTTGAAATTTTACACACATAGGTCCCAAGGTACCACCTACAATGTGGCAAAGTTTCATGTATGCAACTTTAAAAATGACAAAGTTATAGGCATTCCTGGGTATTTATTAAAAAATTAATTGCCACAAAACGCATGCACCAATCTTTCTGAAATTTCTCACAGATAACTATCCCTAACCAGTCTACAATGTGCCCAAGTTTCCTGTTTGTATCTTCAAAAATAAAAAAGTGGGAGGCATAACTGTATTTCTCAATGGGAAAGTGCTTTCCAATGATTTCCTATGGGCAAGTGCTTTCCAATGATTTCCTATGGGCAAGTACTGTCCAATGATTCCCTATGGGCAAGTACTGTCCAATGAATCCCTATGGGCAAGTGCTGTCCAATGAATCCCTCATTGTTTCAAAAATTAATTGCCACACAATACAAGCACCTACGTTTCTGAAATTTCACACACATAGGTCCCAAGGTACCGCCTACAATGTGGCAAAGTTTCATGTGTGTAACTTTACAAATGACAAAGTTATAGGCATTCCTGGGTATTTATTAAAAAATTAATTGCCACACAAGGCAAGCACCTATGTTTCTGAAATTTCACACACATAGGTCCCAAGGTACCACCTACAATGTGGCAAAGTTTCATGTGTGTAACTTTAAAAATGACAAAGTTATAGGTGTTTCTTTCCTCATTGTTTCAAAAATTAATTGCCACACAAGGCAAGCTCCAATGTTTCTGAAATTTCACACACATATCAAGGCAAGTGGTACCTGTAATGTGCCCAAGTTTCCTGTTTGTATCTTCAAAAATAAAAAAATGGGAGGCGTAAATGTATTTACCCCACTACTACCCATTTTTCTAAAAATTAATTGCCACACAAGACAAGCACCTACGTTTCTGAAATTTCACACACATAGGTCCCAAGGTACCACCTACAATGTGGCAAAGTTTCATGTGTGTAACTTTAAAAATGACAAAGTTATAGGCATTCCTGGGTATTTATTAAAAAATTAATTGCCACAAAACGCATGCACCAATCTTTCTGAAATTTCTCACAGATAACTGTCCCTAACCAGTGTATAATGTGCCCAAGTTTCATCCTTCTATCTTTAAAAATGAAAAAGTTATAGGCGTTTTTGTAAAACAATACTTGGCTATGGGAAAAAGCATTCAAAATGGCGTCCGATCCGGATCGGACATCCGGTCCGATCCGACCATCCTCCGATCCGATCCGATCCGACCCCCCAGGTCCGATTCCGATCCGCTATCCGATCCGATCCGGGGGGTCAGTGCACATCCCTAGTGAAGACTCCCAATATTACAACACTTCCTCATTTGGCGGCCTCCCTGATTTCACATGAAGATGCTTTATACTGAATTGGTCCAGTACTATCTATGTCGGATGTAGGAACATGTGGCCTTCCAGATGTTGGTTGATTGCAGCTGTCATCAGCCCCAGCCAGCATGGCTAGTGGTCAGGGATGATGGGAGTTAAAGTTCAATAACATCTGGAGGGCCATGCGTCCCCCACCCCTGGTTTATGGCATCTAGCAGAGGCTCTACAAAGTCATAGGAAGGGAGCTTCCAACCTTGTAACCTGAGATCTGAACATGCCAGGGAGTGTGGTTGGGGCCTGTTGCAAACAAAGAATGTACTCAGCATTGAACCAAGCCCCTGTTCCAATAGCATTTGGTCACACAGATCAATACACAGCACACCATCTCTCTGCATGTTCCTCCAGATCAGTGCTACACAGTTATTTTGGAAGGGTCCATAGGGACACATTAATTATAGTATCTTTCATATTAGCCAAATATTCAACTTCTCATCTAAAAAATTACTCTTGGATCTACTAAATATTGTCACTCATGCATGCAGAATCAGATATTGGCAGGCTTCAGTACCACATCACATCTGTGCTCTTGGTTGCAGGCCAACTAGCAGGTGCCACTTGAGCATGAAGCCTGGAGGCGAACTTAGATCATGTTCAATCATATATATATATATATATATATATATATAATTTCCAGAGTCTCATATCTGGAATAAAAAATAGAGCCAATTATAGCAAGTCCCCCTTCCAGCCCCAAGAAATCATCAGGAGGGAAAATAAATTTGGTACACTGGCTGAAAAAACCTGATGAATTGCTTACAGAAAACAAAAATGTCATTATATGCAATGGTGCAAACACATTTTGCCCTAAGAGATAAAAGGTTCAGGCACCATCCTTGGTCACTGCAATCAATGACAATGGCAAATGCTGTTGCTTTGGGGCTGATTCAGGGCCAAAACTGATGGTACTTTAGATCTGTGTCTAGCAGCTACATAACTTTTTATTTTTGTTCTAGAGTAGGTGCAGGACCCCCAATTCAGAGCAGGACCCTAGAGTTAGGGAGGCTTTTCAGTTTGGGGTTGGGACCCTGTGCCAACTCAAGATAAAAAAAAAAGGATGATGAGGCTGCTGGACACAGATTTAAAGTCATGTCTGTTTTGCCCCTCAAAGGGAGTCTTTCAAAGAAACTGTTGTTGTATGGTTGTGTCTAAAGGTGAATGGAGTCTAAACTTAAAACTGATACTGCCTATACATGTCTTGGTACGCCACCCGCATAATACCTGATCCACCTGCACAATTTTAGATAAACATACTATTTCAACAACTTCTCAAGTATCTTATGTTCTTCCTCCAAATGAAGCTGACTCTGCATCTACACACTAAATGTATATTTGTTTAGCCGTGTGATGGGTTCTCCGAAGGAATCCTGTGAATGGTAGTTTGGTGAGGATTCTGAAAATTATGTTAGAGAGAATTCTCTGCACAAGCTCCATATACAGATAAGCTGCACAGATACAGCACAGCAAGGTGTCAATCACTCCTGTTTGAGAGCTTCATTCCCTAATAGAAAAGGGCCAATTGTTGGTGTGCAGTGAGAGTGTATGGGAAATAGACACAGAGAAGGAAATGACTACATTTTGTTGTGTTATGCTTGTAAACCTTATAATCTTCTAGTTGTTTTCCTTTTTTCACCATTTTGTCAATAAACCCCAATTCATTCATTTAGTGCATCCTGTGTTGTTTTATTTTATTTTATTTAAATGTCTATAGGCTGCCTATAGGACAACAGATCTTTCTCAAAGGAGGCTAGCAACGTTCATGAAACATCAATACACCATTAAAACCCAATTAACATCTTAGTAACTAATAAAAAACAAAAAGGCAAACCCCAAATGCAAACGTTAAAATCAATAACACACTGAAACGGTTTCTTTCAAGCAGCCTCGTAATAAAACACCTAGGAGAAAGCCACTAAGGAGGAATGCATCTTCAGGCCTCTTCTAAATGACAGCAATGGTGAGGTCTGCTTGACATACCCCAGCTGATAATGAGTTCCATAAGCATTGTTATGGCTTTGTGTGGAAGATCTTAGCCAAGATCCATCCAGGGGAAGGGTTTTACACATCTAAGGCAGCTTCATATGATTGATTGTGTTGATGGTTATACTGTGTTTTATTATATATTTGTGATTTTAGAGTCATGATTTTAATGTTATTTATGTGCCCTACTGTGTTTTATATAGGTCGTTAGCCTCCTGGGGCTCTTTTTTTCAATCAAATTAAAAAGAAAAGAAGGCACATTCACAAATTGTTTCCAGCTTTACTTTTCACGTGTCCCAGAACTCCTCACAAGAGCTACAGGTTGGAATTTGAAGTGCACTTCAGCTGCATTCAGAAAGACAATCCCCACATGGGCTGTCAAGGCCAGTGGAGGCAGGTTGATGTGCGCTGGTTCCATGCATGAGGGTGGAACAGTTCTTTCAAGTATTGGCTGAACTGGCTGAACTGACCCTGTGTTTTTACCCTAAATAAACCACAAAAGATCTAGGGGTGGGTAGACCTGTCCCCTGGATCCATTTTGTGAGAAATCCAGGAAAATTTCCCAAACACCCATATGTATCTGGAAATTCACTCATTCTTTCAGATTAATTGTTTACCAGGTTCCTGTGGTTCAGAAGCGCTGAGATAATCCATGCTTTCATTTTGCCCAAGTTATGCACCTGGCAGGCCTCAATAAATGGCTGGTGTAGTAAGGTATGTACATGTCAAACTTGGTTTCTTCCAGTCTTTCATTTTTCAGTTCATCCTAAATGTTGAGAATTTTGATTTTAATAAAGTTCACATGAAAATTCATACTCTTTTTTTAATATTAAACTTTGTTTTATTCAATTGTTGTACATAGTACAATGAGCTTATAGTCAACAAACACAACAATAGTCAACTATTCAAACAAAAATAATTTTAAAAACTGTGTTCCTATTCGAATTGCATTAACAGTAGAATGTTTTTATTTCTCCTAATACATGCAGTTTTAAATAAAATTTTGCCTAATGTACACATTTATGCAAGCAACTTTCCTAATATAATGACCTTTGGCTCATTAGTTCCACTAACACACAGTTTTGTGGGCAATTTCCTCTAATCTACACATGTGTGCATTTTTTGATTGGAGAACTCCATTGCAAAATTTGGAAAAGTACAAATTTCGAAGGATGACTGCATTTTGGTTTGCATGTTGGGTCGAAAATGAGAAATTAGGTAAGTGTGTATTAAAATAAAAACCAATCAAATTTATCCTCATCCCTAGGCAGGCGGGCTGTTTTAGGCTTGGTGGATTACAGTCCTCTTTTACGTAATCAGGGTTATGGAGCATTGAAGAACTATTCTTAAACAGCGTGCAAGAGCCTTTCAAAACCACACTTCCCATGTTAATCCCCTCACAAAATGAAACACAACAGAGTAACAAATACAAGGATTGTGGAATTCCAACCTTTTGAGACATAGATGGGTAAATGAAGTGATGTGCACTCATTATGGCATTGATAGGGCCATGAGGAAATAAGTGGAGGTGATATAGTTAAACATATTTAATAATGGCATAAGGAAATGACCGAAAACCTAGCAGTATGGGGACATTATATATGTTTTTCTACACAGGAAATAGGCTTTTCTCAATAATTATTCACCTTTGTGTGATGGAACTAAATGAACAGAAATCCTTTGGAGAGCACAAATGGATCTCTCATCATCAAGCATTTTTAAAGCTGCAAACCAATGAATTCGACAGCATTTTTTTTCCTTACAAATGTCACATGTAATAGATGAGGACAGTGAATTGGGAGAAAAGGCGACATCAATCAACAAGTGCTACAATGCTACCTTCTCCATTAATCATTGTC
This sequence comes from Anniella stebbinsi, assembly GCA_029215795.1. Classification (NCBI taxonomy): domain Eukaryota; kingdom Metazoa; phylum Chordata; class Lepidosauria; order Squamata; family Anniellidae; genus Anniella; species Anniella stebbinsi. Next base: position 221,998,127 of record JARDYH010000003.1, read on the forward strand.
GTGAAAAGCTATCTGAAGAGGGCAAAATGCAAGTGCAGAGCAGTCTTGAAGAAAATCAGAGCAGACAAATAAACCACACCTTGGGATCACCATTGTTGCATTTGGCGAGAGACTATATCCCAGTACATTCCATGAGTGCAGTATATTACTAGATTCTACATAATTCAGCTCTAAGAAGCTGAACTGGGAATAATAAGATGAATATTAAGATGGATCTATTCCAGATCCCAGAGGGTGCTGTTGCACTCATGTCTTCCTTGCTTGAGGGTCTCCCATCGGCAAATGGTTGGCCACTGTGTGAACAGAATGCTGGACTAGATGGACTCTTGGTCTGATCCAGCAGGGCTCTTCTTATGTTCTTATCCTGAGATAATCAGGATCAGGGGCGTGGAGAAAAGTATTTCACAGAAATATGTTGTTGGAGAAAAGGATGCCCCCTGCCTCGACATAGCAGTGCCAGGGGAGGAGTAAGGGGGTTTGCTTTACCCTACTGAAATCCCCAAGTGTAGAATTTTACTTTTCCCCAGTGAAGTGAACGGTATCCATTCACATACGCGGAAGAAAGTAATTTGATTTCAAGGAGTGATATCAAATTGGGGCAAAACATTACTTTGCATCCTACGATCTCTGCAATCCGTGGGTTGTCTTAATGATGGGGATGTTACCAGAATTATATTAAACCAAAAGAAGGCAGATGGGAAGACATTTTTTTGCAAAGATCCATCAGCCCTTTTAAAGAATAACGGAACACCAAAGAACAGGTGGATTCAACTCTCTGTAACTGGGGGGCATAAAACAAGAGACATTTGTTATACAGAAGCCATGAGGATATGTAGAATTAAATGAGAACATGATTTTTGATTACATTACAATGAGGAAAGCGACATCCAAAATAAAGACATGCAATAAGAGTACCTTTGTTGCTGAACAAGGTAGTACACATCACAAAACCACAAGGGTTTATACTAATGCATGTCAGTTTTGTCAGTCATATCTGCAAAAACAGTGTGAACATTTATAACAGACTTTGACCAGATCTACACAAAGCAGGATACGACACTTTGAAAACTGTATATGGAGTGTGTCCTGGGCCCAACAGTTGTCACTACAGTTCTAAACCAATTTAAAGCAGTAGTGTAGATCCTGCCTTTTACATCAAAAGGAATAATGCTCTCACCTAATGTAAAATTTGTCAGGGCTTCTGTTATGTGGAATTCACTTTAGGTGCTCCTGATGACTAAAGTCAGATGCTCAACTGAGTGAGGGTTCAATCCTGACCTGGCTCTATTGATGGCTTGAGGGGGTTAGGTTGGTGAGTTGGTGGTTCTCTGCTGGCCTATGCTGGCAGTGGAGGGGGGCTCCATCATGGCAGACACCCCCACCATGCCCAGCTTGGAAAAATGTTATTGCTGGTGGAAAGCTCTGAAATGGGGCATTCTGGGGTGGTTTGGAGGTGGTGGAAGGAACTGGCTTTGGATTCCCCAGATCCAAATCTATTTCATTGCTCAGATGGGCCTGACCTGGACCCATCAGCGCTGGAGTTGCATAGCTATAATTCCTCTTCCCCTATTGCTGTCAAATTGTGAATGCAAAGGAGGTGTTGAGTTGAAAGGTGAAGTGAAAGTGGCTCTCTATACCTTCTGCTCATAAAGAGCAGGCAGAGCTTGGGATGCATGAGATGATCTGTTGCTCCGCTCCACTTAGGATTGCTCTGTAAGCTATTACAAAATACAAGAGTGCAGTGCTCCAACAGTTGCTTCTGTGCTTCTGCTTCATATCCTCGTTCCCGTTCAGTAAAGCATCTCCTTTCAACAAAGCACATCTGACTTTAAACCTATGACAGCGAGACTTAAATATGAGTCTAAGTGCGTTGTTGACTAGGTAGAGTCTGAAACGAATGGAAAAACTTGGCAGAACTGAATCCTCTGCTTTGCCAGAGATTGTGATGAAATAGGGACGGAACAGGGATCAGAGCACACTGCCGATAATAGCTGTTCTGCTCAGAGGACTGTTGTAAAGGATGGGCCACAGAGGGCAGATGTGACACATCAGCTATTTCACAGCAAACAAAACATGGGGAAAATAGAAATGTGGTGTTCTGGCCTCTACAGAGTATAAATAGATACCCCGGGAAGGAATTCACGCCTGTCTTATTTATGTTTCTAACAGCCTAATCCTAAAATGCACTTACACCAGTAAATAAATAGGGAAGATGTAGTGGACTGATAGCTACCCCAGTGCATCTGTTGTAGTATGTTGCTGCTGCAGGTGAACAAAGATAGAAAAATAGAAAATTCAAACATGCAAAATGTATTATGCTAAAATCACCCCCCCTCCTTGTCTTGCAAGGGGATCGGGACAACAAAAGAGCAAAAGAGGTGGATATTCTAGTTTGAAACTATTTTATTAAAGACGGATGCAGCCTCTCAGTAGGTGGGGAACACAAAACAAGAAGGGAGTTTGTCACATCAATAGAAGCCATGGGAGTGTCTAGAATTAAATGTTTCCAGATCAATGGAATTGCTACTGGGAAGTTAACAAGACTGGGCCTTTTTGCCAGTTTAGGTTTCTTTACAGTATTTTCTATTGAACTATTATTTTCTTTCCTCATCGCTCCCTCTCTTTGACTCATCACTGTATGCAATAGCACAGCATTTCAAAGTGCTTACAGTAAACACATATAACCATACAAAGAGGTTTATGAGATGCTTAATAGACTACATTCCAGGCGAAGTATAAAGTGTTGGTTATTACCTTTAAAGCCCTACATGGTTTGGGTCCAGGTTACCTGCGGGATCGCCTTCTCCCATACAATCTGCCCCGCATGCTCAGGTCCTCTGGGAAGAACTTACTGCAGTCGGCCAAGACTAGGCTGACAACCGTTACCCAGAGGACCTTCTCTTCTGCCGCTCCCAGACTGTGGAATGACCTGCCGGAGGAGACTCGTCAACTTAACAGTCTTTTAGAATTTAAGAAAGCTATAAAAACTGTTCTCTTCCGGCAGCCATATAGGAATTTTAGAATGTTTTAAGGATGTTTTTAGGATTTTAGGATTTTTTATGCAGTTTTAATAATATGTGTCATGTTTTAATCAGTTTTATATATTTTATCATGTTGTTGTTCCCCGCCTCGATCCAGACGGAGAGGCGGGTAAGCAATAAAATGTTATTATTATTATTATTATTATTATTATTATTATTATTATTACATTCTATTTCAATCTTACTTACATCTGTGCAGGGAAAACAATAATAATGTGTTGGCTACAGCCACACCTTCCAAATATTTTGGAAGCAAGCACAAGAAGCAAAGCTGAATGAATGGATTATTTCAATATAGGAGGATGTAGTAACAGGAAAGTGATCAAATTCTATAAGACAGAGAGAAATGTGCCTGAAAAGTGATGGGATTATTTGGTATTGCTTAGAGTGGCCATATTTAAAGGAGGACAGGGCTCCTGTATCTTTAACAGTAGTACTAGATGGGGAATTTCAGCAGGTGTCATTTGTATGCATGCAGCACATGGTGGAATTCCCTCTTCATCACAACAGTTAAAGCTGCAGGAGCTTTCGTATCTGCAGTTAAAGCTGCAGATACGAAAAGAGGGCAGAGATAGTGAGTTTCATGGCTGTATGGGGACTTGAACTTGGGTTTCCATAGTCCAAGACCATGGGGCAAAGGATGTAGGAAACAAGGTTAGTCTGGGGAACTGCTGAACATTAGACTACTATTGCTGGCTTCTGAGAATCTATGCTTGCTTGTCTTTCACATCCACACTAGGAATATGAAATGCATGTACATCTGTCATTGGATCCGGGGAGGTGCTCCATCCTTGGTGTTCATAGAATTATAGAATAGTAGAGTTGGAAGGGGCCTATAAGGCCATTGAGTCCAATCCCTTGCTCAGTAGGTGTGTGCACCGGATCAGGTGCGATCCACGATCTGGACCCGATCCGGCCGAAATTGGATAAAATTATCCGATAACATTCCCTGCATCTGGATCGTCCGATCTCATCTGATTCGATCCGAAAGGACCCGATCCAGACTGGAAGAGATCGGAGGATAGGACCTCCTCCCCCCATTCACGCTCCTTACCTACCTGGGCCGTCCGCTGCCATCCGCTGGTACCTTCTACTGAGAAACAGGCTTCGCGGCCTGCATCTCAGTAGCGCGCCCGGGTGATGATGTCACCCAGCGCGCTACAGAGAGGCAAGCCACGAAGCCTGTTTCTCAGTAGAAGGGGCCAGCGGACGGCAGCGGGCGCCCCGGAAGGTAAGGAGCATGAGTGGGGGGAGGGCCCCACTTACCTGCCGGGGCGCCCGCTTCCGTCCGCTGCCATCCGCTGGTTCCGTCTACTGAGAAACAGGCTTCACGGCCTAGTTTTCAGTAGAGCACCGGGCGATGACATCATCATCCGGCACCCTGGCAGGTAAGGAGCGTGAGTGGGGGGGGAGGGACAGGGGGGGAGTTAGGCCCCCCTCACCCTTCCCCATGTTTTTCTCATAGGCTTGCATTGGGGGAAAGCGTTCTTTCCCCCAATGCAAGCCTATGGCGAAAACACCTAAAATGGGGATCGGGTCCGATCTGATCTGGAAAGTCTCCGATCTGATCCGACATGCCAACCCTGGTTCCGATCCCGGTTCCTATCCGATCTGGGGGGGTCCGTGCAAATCCCTACTGCTCAGTGCAGGAATTCACCCTAAAGCATACCTGACAGATGGCTGTCTAGCTGCATCTTGAATGCCTCTAGTTTGGAGAAGTCCACAACCTCCCTAGATAACTGAATCCATTGTCATACTGCTCTAAGTGTCAGGAAGATTTTCCTGATAACCAGCCATAATCTGGCTTCCTATAACTTGAGCCCTTTACTCCGTGTCCTGAACTCCAGGATGATGGAGAAGAGATCCTGGCCCTCATCTGTATAACAACAACAACAACAACAACATCAACAACATATTTATTTCTTACCTGCCTCTCCCTCTGGATCGAGGCGGGGTGCAACACCAAATATAAAACACCATAAAATACATATAACTGATTAAAAACATATACAACTAATACATTATTAAAAGGCATCTTAAATTCCAACTGAGTAGGCCTGCTGGAAGTATTTCAAGTGCTATCATGTCTCGTCTCAGTCTTCTCTTCTCAAGGCTAAACATACCCAGTTCTTTCAGTCTCTCCTCATAGGGCTTTGTTTCCAGACCCCTGATCATCTGCGTTGCCCTCCTCTGAACCCCCTCCAACTTGTCTGCATCCTTCTTGAAATGTAATCCCCAGAATTGGATGCAGTGCCCAAGATGAGGCCTAAGTAGTGCTGAACAGAGGGGAACCAATACCTCTTGTGATTCGGAAGCGATACTTCTATTAATGCAGCCCAAAATAGCGTTTGCTTTTTTCCATGGACCTGGAACTGAAATGGATGCAGCTGATTTTTTAATTCCTATATATGCATGAAATCAAGAATCAGTTTTAAGAAAGAAAATGGTAGCAGATGTCATTTTTGTTACTCAGCTTGCTGACTATATTGTCTATGTGTACTGCTGTCACTCACAATGTCATGAAAAGTGAAAGGATCTTCATGTTCTGTAATGATCCAAGACGCTTCTGTATCCCTCTCCACTGATCTGAAAAATAAGCAATTTCAGAAGAGTCATCATCAAAGCCAGGAAAGGCTTTGGTGCAGCGGAGATTTTTTTTTTTTTTTTTTTTAAAGAAATCCAACATAACTCCCAGATCTGAAGAATTAGTCCAGCATAAGATTAGTAAGAAGGCTGAAATGCTTTTGCAAAAGTATTTTATATAAATCTCTTTTCTGACTTCACCTTTTGACAAGGATTTTTCTTCTCAGTATTTTTCAGAACCAGCTTGGCAACAATATTGATCAATCCAATTATACTGTTTAATTATATTGATCACCGCAACATTTTCTAATTTTATACACAGCATATATAGATATATATATCCTGTACCTTTTAAGACGAACATTATGGGAAACTTCACATCATGTTGATCAAAACCAAGAGCTGCAGTATCAGATGGGTGACTTGCATATATGAAGCTACTATCACAGACTGAAAACCAGAGAGAATGTCCAGATTATCCCAAATGCAGTGCTTTTTAATGAAGCCAGTCCACCCAGTTAGCTGCCACTAATCGCATGTAGAGAAGCTGAATGATTGATATACAGGTGCCTTAAGAATCAATTGCCAAGAGTTCTTTTGTAGATAGCCCTTCTATTTATTGTCATTTATTTAATTTATGTACATCCCATCTTTCTTCCATTATGGAACTCAAGGCAGTGTGCATAGGATTCCTCAGAGGTCTCCCACCCAGGCCCTGACTAGATCTTAACCAGCTTTGTTTCAGCAAGTTGGCTCCATCACAAGCCCTCAGGGAATACCTTTCGTCCCTGCTCTAAGTTGTCCTGTTGTCCCTTAGTAGCTGGGATTGGTAAGCTCCTGCCCATTAAGGATGATAACATTTCATTTTTTGTTGAAAGTTTTGACTTCTACAATGATAATTATGGGTTTAAGAGTTACAATTTGAACTTCAAACTTCCCAAACGGTTTATCTGAATATTGTTTGAGGGACATCCCACCATCCTACAAATATTCCAGCAGGTAGCTTAACTGTAGCCTTATTCAGTTATTATCCTCACCCCACGCAATTACCATTAAGAAGAATATACAAAGACCCATGCTGGATCAGACCAAGGGTTCACCTAGTCTGCCTGTGGGGAACCACAAGAAAGACAAATACAATAGCACCCTTCCACTCATGTTCCCCAGCAGCGGGTGTACATCGGCATACTGTCTCTGACACTGGAGGCAGCTTATAGCCATTGTGTGTGGGGTGGGTGGGTGGGGGGAGCAGAGAAGAGCCCATTGACTTTGTTGCTGTTTCTGCAACCTTCTATGTGTTGGAAGCTGAGCCTCTGCAGTGAGGGCTAGGTTCCCCATGTGATTTAGATTTAGAGCCCTGAAAGATCAGGATCTAGACCAGGGATGTACAGAAGGGTCAACAGGTTCATCCTCCCTCTCCCCTCATGCAATGGTAATTGTGTGGATGGGGGTGAGAACAACTGAATAGGGCTCCTAGCACAGACCTCCTAGCTTGGGGAAATAGGGAGAACATAACAGTATATGGCTGAAATTCTATGCACACCTGAGAGTCAGCCCCACTGAACAGAGTAGGACATATTTCCAAGTAAACATGCATAGGATTGCACTGCACAGGAGGTAGGGTTGCTTTGTTTTGCAGAGATGGGTTCCACACAGGGCTGACGCGAGACATTTTGCTGCTTGAGTTTACACGATGGTGTCCCCTCCCCAGGCTATGTACTGAAGTTGGCTGGAGTGGCAGTTGAGATTACTTCAACACTGGTGATGAGACAATCTCGTTAACAATACCTGAGGCAGTTCAGAGGGCCCAGGAAAGGTGTGGCATACACAGCTCTACCTTCAGACAGAAGGGAACACCTGAGCTGTTCAGGAGCAACAGCTGGGAGAACGCCACTGCTGTCCCCCAGCATCTGTCACTTGGGGCCATTGCTTCACTCTGCCTAATGACAGGGCTGGCCCTGACTGCGAAGGTGTGAACAGATGACATTTGCCTTGTGCAGCAGGCTACAGGATACCAATGCAGCGCATGCTTCCTCAGAGGAGGCCCTGAGCTTTTAGAGCTATAAGGACCTTCTTTGGATTACAACCTGGAAACACTAAAATGATGTGATGTGCAAAGTGTGTCCTGGAGATATACAGTAAGTTTGTTTTGTTCTTTTCAATTAGACAAAGCCAGTGTCTTCAGTAATATTGACCACTGAAGAGAGCAGGCAATCAAGTGTTCTGTAACAGAGCTTCTGGGCAGTTTTTTAGTGTGCATCCATTGATCCTCGGCAGGTAAAAAACAAACAAACAAATCCTGTAAGAGAAGAAAAGAAATCCATACTTATTCCACTAGATAATTTTATTTGGCTGAACTTTGTTTTAAGACTTTAGAAAGGGTCAAGTGTTTCACATGTTTCTCTCAATTGCTCTGATGTCTTACAAGAGGGTTTAGACAGTGGCTGAAGGAAAGAAGTGACTGAATCGAGATGTTGCATGTTGTAGCTACAGGCACCGCTGCTGCTCAGGAAATAGATTTTTTCCTATTGCAATGAAAATTACATGCACTGGAGTAGTTACACTTCATAATAGCTACATTCTTCATGCTACCGGTTCATTACTTGCTGAAGGTGAAAAGAGAGATGTAATGTTTTTAAATATGACTAAATGTCAGATCAAAGACAATGTCCTAAATAATAATAACTATTAAAATCAGCCCCATCTATTCTGAGTAGCAGTGGCTCTCCAAGATCCCAAGCAAAGGTTTTTCCTAGCTCTGCTGCTTGAAATCCTTTCACTGGCGATGCTAGGGATAGAATGTGAGCAAACAGTATATCACTGGCCCTAGCAATAACCAAGCAACAGGGTCAGTGCATTCATCAGATGATGGTTTGAATAGGTCACCTGGCTAGCATGAGTCAATGCAAATTCCTGCAAGATCAATGTTTGTATAAGGGAGTTTGGGGCCATGCATTGAACCCTATTCTGTCTCCTGGCCCCTCACGTGTTGAGGAATAACTTCCCTGGCCTATTTAGAACCCTGGAGGACCAGGGTCCTAAATTGCTCAGGAAGCCTCAACAGATAGAAAAGGATGCAGAAGCTATCCCACAACAGACAAGGGGACAGGAAGAGCTGCGCGATCACAGAGGTGAGGCTAAATATGTGGCCCTCTAGCCTGTTGTACTTTCACTGCACTTTCACATGAATAACATCTGCATAGGGCCATTCTCTCAGCCAAATGAGAATAATATGACTGGGAGTTGGCTAGAGGTGGTAAGTGGGGAAGACTTGCTGAAACTGACCATCTGAATGGGTGAGCTCAACCAAAGGAGACAGGTAAAAACCAGTACCGAATGGCATCCAAAGAGGGAATATAACAGTGGAGGCATGTCAAAGTGCAGAGCCCTTGAAGGATTTTGAGGGTCTTCATCTCTAGAAGGATTGGTCACACTCCTTTCTCTCACAGCCTGGATGATTGTTTGCCTTGGTTCAGTCCTAGCACAAGCCAGCTGAAGTGGAGCAAGTAGGTTGGTCACGGCAGGATCTACACTGCTGTTTTAAAATGCTTTAAAGTGCTTTATAACAGTAGTGACAACTGTTGGGGCCCAGGACACATTCCAAAACAGTTGTCACTATTGTTATAAAGTGCATTAAAGCAGCAGTGAGTGTTCTCTTTTACAGAGGACTGTCCTCTATTATGAAGGTGTCTTCTGTTTGGAGGGCTGTCCGGTCCAAGTCTGGTTTAAAGATAAAGAACCATCGGAAGGAAGAGCTGGGCCTTGAGGTTGCCCATCAGCAGCACCCAGACAGCAGAATGGCTAAGGCATACCTAGGTCACCTGGTTATAGTCTCCCACACTATGGCAAGATGTACTGTATTTCTATTTAAATTATCATCATCATTTCTATGTTTGCATCTATGCAGGTCAATTAGCACATGCAAGTTTTATACACATATTTACTGATGTACAAACATGACATGTTTTCTGCTTTTTGGAGATTCATGACTGGCCACCCTAGGCTAGGGTGACCAGATTTTGGAAACCAAAATCCCGGTCCCCCCCGCCACCCCCCACCCAAAACACCCCCCCCCAACAAGCCACTCACCCCCCCAAAAACCCAGTCTGGACCTACCGGGTCCTCTGCCGCCACCGGGTTCATGCCGCCGCCGCCGCTGGACTCGTGCCTCCACCGCTGCTGCCGCCGCTGCTGGGTTTGTGCTGCCGCCAGGCTCATGCCGCCGCCGCCGTCGGGCTCATACCGCTGCCGCCGCCGGGCTCGTACCGCCGCAGCCGGCGCTGCAGGGCTCCTGCCAGAGGCTGCAAGGAAGAGGGCCGATTCTGGAAGTGATGTAATCGGCCTCCCTTGCCTCTTCCGTGCGGGCATCCGGGCTCCTCGGGGCTTGTCACCATTGCGACAAACCTCGAGGAGGCCAGAGGCCACACAGAAGAGGCGGGAGAGGGCCGATTTAATCATTTCCGGATTCGGCCCTCTCCCGCCTCTTCCACGTGGCCTCTGGCATGAGCCCTGCAGCGCCGGCGCCGGCTGCACGAGCTTGGCGGCAGCGGCGGTGGTTGCACGAGTCTGGCGGTGGCGGCAGCAACTGCACGAGCCGGCAGCGGCGGCAGCGGCTGCATGAGCTCGGTGGTGGCAGCGGCTCCACGAGCTCGGCAGCAGCGGCAGCAGCTGCACGAGCTCAGCAGCGGTGGTAGCGGCTGCACGAGCCCAGCGGTGGCGGCCCAATGGCGGCACGAGCATAGTTTCCCCTGTTTGTCACCGCTGCCCCCCGGTTGGCCCGGATTGCCCCAGTTTTCCTGGTTAGGACCGGGAAACCCCGGGCGATCTGGTCACCCTAGGCAACGAGCAGGGCAGAGAAAGATAAAGGGAAAGGGGAAAACAGTAATGGGGTTGTTGAGCTGAGTGAATGGGGAAATTAAATGGTGATGGATAATGGATGGGAGGGCATTCACACAACACAGGGCTGTTGCGTACATTAGTTTTGTGTGTTCAGGAGAGAGGCCTGTGCCTTCACCATGCCCCCACCCAATGTTTCCAAAAGTTTGTCACTGAGCTTAGAGAAGGAAGATGGATACTGAAAACAGAAACTAACTAACAAAGAAAGAATATCTCTGACTGGATATTAGTAAAGACCACAATGTAATCAAACAAGAAAGGAAAGAAGCTCCAATTAATGGCAAACAACACAACAGTCTAATTGCTTTGAAAGATGGCTGTTCTCGGAAAGCTTAGTACATGGACATCCCAAGGGCATAAACATTGCTGTACCATAACACATTTGGAAACTACAGAGTTGTGTCTATGACTGTAATAGGAACTGAAGCCTTAAATATGACAGACCCTGGTTTGCCTAATGAATTTTCTGAATAACCTCCTGAGGCCAGCTAGGAAATTGATGGCCAGCTTCCAGCAGGGAGACCAATTTGATTTTGTATCCTGATTGTGTTTGAGCCATGCGGAAGGAGCCAAATTGTGATGGCACTGAGGAGACAGTGATGTCTTAAAAACAAAAAGACTCTCCCCATGCCCCTGAGAAGGATTTACCCTGGGCCTAATCCACACCAAGCAGGATATAGCACTATGGAAGTGGTATATAAGATTTCTCCTTACCGGATATCAAGACAGAGTCTTACACCTCGATTTACATATTCTCAGGGGTGTAGACTTCTCAGTTTTCAGGGGGGCGGGGAATGGCGGTCCTCATGGTTTATCTGCTTTGGGAGAATGAGAATTTCACTTGCACTTTCTGCCTCCTTAGGGAGGATGTGGCAATAAGGCTTGTGAGCCTTAACTCCCAATTTCCCTGCTTTTTGGTGCTTGGTTGGAAACTGTAGAGCCTTAACGTTGTTTTCGTAAACCGTAGATTTTTTGTTTAATGAATATAAGATGCAGGAGCCACACTACTGCTTTATAGTGGTATTGAAGTGTACTGAAAACTGTTGGGGCCCATTGACACATACCATATACTGCTATAACCTGCATGGTGTGGCTCCTGCCTTTTATATGTCACTTTCATTGTGCTATATCCTGCTTGGTGTAGATCTGGCCCAAGTCTGACTCCAGGTTTTGACAGAATAACCAGCGGGTGCCAGACTCTAATCCTGCTTTCATAAAATATTTTTTATTGAGACTGTTATGTGCACCCTAATTCTCTGAGTAGTGAGGTGTTTCAGGGCTGTACCACATTACCAAGCTTGTTCTTCTTTGGAGTGAGGTCACAGGAGGCTTATAGTGTTCTGTAATGCTTTCATTCATTTATAATATACAGGTTGAGCAGAGGTGGAGGAGAAACAAAGCTTAACACTCCTGCAGAGGAGTTTCTATCCCTGCCTCTTTTCTCTCTGACTTCTGTTTCTTCCCACACACCTCCCCAGCTTGAATGACTTCATCTCCAGCCAGGGGAGGAAGAAGATGGGGGAAGAAAGACATCTCCTTCTCCAAAATGGTTCTCTTCTTCCAAAAGAGCCCTTGTCATTCAACAGGTCTGTTAGTTCCTACGACCATTAGGCAGAGTGAGGTGGTCACCTCAGGCAGGATATGTTGGGAGGTAGCACCAGTTGGAGAGCTGTACCATGTGGCCTGCTCTGTGCCCCCTAAGTTAGCCTGCTGCCTTCAGGTGCTGTCAAGGGTGCTGTCCCATCTTTCAGTGTTGAAGAGGCAGATTCATCTGCTAGCCCAGTCAGCTTTTATACATGCAGTGGGAGGAGGCACCATCTTGTTCTTCACCTCAAGCAGCAAATGTATTGTGCTAGCCGTGCCTTTGGCAATCCATTACCTTAATTTACCTCACAGAAGAAAGTTCCCAGCTTGGGCCAAACCTGCCTGGCATATTTGAGGATCACCCTCTCTCTTAGACTCAAGAACCACCAAGTTGGAAGGATTCCCCCAGGAGATCATTCAGCCCAGCCCCTAACTGTCTATGGGAAGAAGGAGAAGGAGAAAAAGATGCCAAGGGGCCTTAAGGCCATCTCTTTTCACACGTAGCTCTGGTTCATGGCTATTGTTTTTTGGACTTCCTAAAGCTGCTGTCCTATGGACTACATGGCTTTTTATTGTGCAATCTCCCTGCCTCATTCATGGAATTTTACAGGGCTCCCAGACAACATCATCTCCAACTTTTTGCACCATTTCTTACATCTTTTTTCTTACCAGAGGAAATCCCTTAAAGAGGGCAAGAGGGAATAGCTGCCCAATGTCTTTTGATCGGTAGTGCTCAGAGGTGACCATCTGGAAGCACCCACTGTACAGAGAAGAACTTATTCTCCCTGAACATGCCTGGGCAGTGCATCATCTGGCTGGGCACTTTCTTCTGTGAGGTAAACTAAGGTAATAGATTGGCATAGGCAGGGCTGGCCCAACGCATTTTGCTTTTTGAGGTGAAGAACAAGATGGTGCCTTCTCCCACTGCATGTATAAAAGCTGGCTGGGCTGGCAGATGAATCTGCCTCTTCAACACTGAAAGATGGGACAGCATCTTTGACTACACCTGGGACTGCAGTGTAAAAGGTACAAATGAGTTTTAAGTGTTTCCATTAGCCTGATTCACAGCACATGGAAAAAAGAAAGACTGTGAATGTGTCAAAAGATTTCACCAAAATGCATTTTAAAACTATATGTCTACTGCTTGTTTGGAAGGAAGGTTCCTGAAAGTTCTGTGGGACTAATCTTTCTGCATCTGCGGGCAGCAGAGGGTAGATGATATTCGGATATTTGTCATTATTTATTATGCTGTCTATTGTATAGGGGAGATTATATCCTGTTTTGTTTCTTGTGCTGAGATGTAAGATTTTGAGAAAATGTGTATGCTTTTAGCAACAAGAAAAAACATGTGTGCACCCAGTTCCATTATTTGCTACAATTGCTTTCAAAATTAGAGAGAATTATGATGGATATTGTTCGATTGATTCCCTATTGTGGATTTGCTTGGGGGTTTCTCCTTTTTTCTCTTCTGTTTTGGATGACCTTTGTTTTTAAGCAATGAAAGATTGAATATTAACAGCATTGTCAAGAAGATGACTTTTAAATGTTTCCATTAGCCCTGATACACAATACGGAGGAAAAAAAGAAAAAGAAGGAAAGAAAATTGATTGGACTAGATTCTGTACAATCACTGGAAAACACTGTAGGCATCAATATCTGGGCAACACAGTGACATGATTCTTCTTCTCTTCTGTCCTGAAATTCCATGCAACACAATCATCACTTCATAAAATGTAGTAATTGCCAGAAAAAACTTCTGTTCTGGCAAGCAGTGCTGTGCATAATGGCATAATATCAAATGTGACAATGAGTCTCTCAACCTGGTGGTACCCCTTCTCCTGTTGCATCCTCAGATCACAATGGGGTTGTTTGCACGTCCCAACAGCCCACCATGGGTTATTTAATCCATGGTAAGGATGCAGCATGTGGAGTGTGTGTGTGTGGCTACCATTTTGAATATGCAACCCCTGCATAGGGCTTATTGTGTCATGTGAACTCGGAGAGCGTGGGTTATGCAAGAGTTAAACAACTCTTGCATAACCCATGTTCTGTTTCAGGGTTATGCGAGGGTTTTTAACCCTCACATAACTGATGCTTGCCCCATTCGCATGATACAACCATCCCCGACTGGGGGTTGCATATGCAACCTGGTGCCTGCGAGTACCACAATGAAATAACCCACAATGAACTGCAGTGTGTCATTCAGACCCGGTCAATGCAATGGAATGACATAATTTGGCATGGCACTTGCAGTCTACAAACAGAGCTGAAATGTAGTGAATCTCGTGATGGGGAAGCATTGTCAAGTGGATATGCTGGAAGATGCCATAGGTTCTTCATCATCTTGAAGATGTTCACGTGCAGTGGTTGTAGAACAGATGCTCCCCTCCACACATTTCTATAAGTCAGGAGCCATGATCTGACAACGGATAGATACCATTGTGCTGGGGTTGTTGCTTCTATGTGGTCTGCCCCCAAACTTATAATGTGTGTAACCAGTAACCAGGCAGTGGTCAATTGTGTGATAGATTCCACTCGGATACTGCAAAGTGTCTGTACGTTAGCTTTTTGTCTGCTTCTGAGCCTAGTTCAAAGTACGGGTCATTCTCTTGAGAGCCCTAAATGGTGTAGAACCAGGTTACCTGAAGTGCCGCCTCTTCCCAAAAGACCTTACCTGCCCCCTCATGTAGCTGCATCCTGCCACTATCAGTTGGTAGGTATGCAGGAGAGGGAATTCCCCTTTATATTGTTCTTTTATTGTAATTGTAGTTGTTCCTTGTTTTTCTCTTTTCATGTGAACTGCACTGGGAATCTGACTGAAGAGCTTTCTACTGTATTTCACCGAATGTAAGACACCATCAATTGTAATTTCAGGGCCACCAACAGGGAAAAAGCTTTGCGTCGATTCTAAGATGCACCTTAATTTCAGCACCTCTTCCCTCCTCCCCACTCACCTCCATCACCGTCGCCTGTCCTTGTCGCTGCCGCCGCCGCTCCACACTGCTGCCAGCGCTTGCCTCAGCCTGGCAAGGCATCATTTCCAGTAAGGAGGTGAGCGTTGCCAGTGGCGTGGAGCAGTAGCGGCGGGGGCAGCGAGGATGGGCAATGGAGGGATGGGTGGAGGGTTAGGGCCCCGCAAGTTCCCCCTCCCCTCTCCCCCTTCCCTCTTACCTTGATCGCTGCTGCCTTGGCTTGGCAAGGCGTCATTACTGGGTTCCCAGTAACGACGCCTTGCCAGGCCGAGGGGAGCATTGCCATCGCAGTTGCCCATCCTCGCTGCTGCCACCGCTGCTGCGCACCACTGGCAATGCTCCCCTTGGCCTGGCAAGGTGTCATTACTGAGAACCCATTAACGACGCCTTGCCAGGCTGAGGTGAGCACTGGTGGCAGTGTGGAGCAGCGGCGGCAGCGGTGAGGACAGGCGACGGCGATGGAGGTGAGTGGGGAGTGGGGAGTGGGAGGGTTAGGGCCCTGCAAGTCCCCCCTCCCCCCTCGCAAGTCCCCCCTCCCCCCTCGCAAGTCCCCCCTCCCCCCTTGCTAGTCTCCCCTACCCACTTACCTTGATCGCTGCTGCCTCAGCCTGGGAAGGCTTCAATACTGGGAAAGAGGTCCCCGATTTAAGGAAATTTTGTGAGATCTTGGCCTCTTTCCCAGTACTGAAGCCTTCCCAGGCCAAGGCAGCAGAGATCAAGGTGAGGGGGGAGGGGGAGGGTTAGGACTAGGGCCCCGCAAGTCCCCCCTTCTCGCTTTCAAGTCCCCCTCCTCCCTCACTAGTCCCCCCTCCCCAGTTACCTTGATCGCTGCTGCCTCGGCCTGGGAAGGCTTCAGTACTGGGAAGGAGGCTGAGATCTCATGAGATTTCCTGAGATCATGGCCTTGTGGGGTCCCTCGGGACCCGCTAGGGTGAGTCGCGGGGGGGGGGCATGCAGAGCCCTAGGGCCTTCTGTAAAACACGGGAGAAATCCCACGATTGCAAGGCACCATCGATTCTAAGATGCATCCCATTTTTACAGATGTAAATATGGGAGAAAAAGTGCATCTTAGAATCGATGAAATACGGTAGTGTTTTTTTAGAGGGTTGGATCCATTGCACATAGAAAGAATCCTTCCATTATCACAAAGGGCTACTATCCAGTGGAGGCTTCCACAGAGGGAAGATAGGAGAAACGATTTTCACCAATAACCCCTGCAGTCTTCAACACCCCCTCCTACGCTGTTCTCTGAGGCCCTTCAAACTTCTGGAGCAGATTTTTTTGGGGTGGGGGTGGAGAGGTATAAGGAACTGCAGGCTGTGGGATCCAACCCATAATAAACAAACAGTTACACCCAGATTTTTGAACATGCTACCCTGGAAGATCCGCTATGCCTCCTCTCTGGTCTGAAGGAATTTCGTTGTCATGTTAAAACTATTTCATTTCAACATGCCTTTGGTCCTCATACCTATGTATTGTATAGGTTTTTTATGTATATATTTTTATCATGCTCATTGTAAGCCACCTTGGTCATTACTTGGCAATGAAATGGTGGCATCTAAGTCTTATTTGTCTTATAACAAACTAGCTGATATATCTGGTGTTGCTCAGGCCCCCTAAGATATATGTCTGCGAGGTAATCACCTTAAAGTAGTAGACTGGTGCTAGGCCTGTGAGGGTAAAGAAGATACGAATTCAGTTCATTGAAAACTTTTCAATGCATTGAATTCGTATCTTCTTTACCTCTCTCACCCTCACAACAACCCTGCAAGGTAGGCCAGTGCTAGACCTGTGATGTCACTTTAAAACAAATTAAATTAATTTCTTTTCTCTCTCTCACTCCCAACACATGGGGAAGTCAAGGTTGCTGCTATAATTTTACTTGTCCCCATAGAAAACAAAAACTACAGCTCCCTGCATGCCTTTCAATGCAGTGCCTGATTTGCCCAATGGGAATTCTGCCACTGAGGCTCACAGGAAGAAAAGTCTGGCTGAGCCAGTCCACGCTTCACTGTGCAATCAGTGTCTGTAGGTAGGCTATGAGTGAGCCAGCCAGCTGACTGACTGATGGTTAATTCAATCATTGCCATCGACGACAGCCCTGGAGCTGCTCCCTCCTCCCCTATTGCTACCGATGGTGCCTAACGACCGAGGCAGCTGGCCCCAGGCGCTGTCCCTTCAGGCCCAGGAGGGTGAGCCACTTCCAGATGATGGCTGCCAAAGCACCATAAATCTTCCCTTATGTTCAAGGCATGTTGGGAGTTATGAGCATAAGCCTAGGTCTCTGAATAACATGTTAATCTTTGAACACTATCTGAGGTATGGTGGGAGACAACTGGAGAGCAGGCCTTCTTGGTTGTGGCACCCTGCTAGTGGATTTCTTTTTCCCAGGCAGGCTTGCCTAGTGACAGCATTAATGGCTTTTAAGTGCCAAGTGAATTTTTTATTAGTATTTTCCAAGGCCTTTTAACTTTATGAGATTTTTTTTATGCTGCGCTTTCCCCTGTTATAACTAAATCACAACATTCCAAGACAGATGCAGGAATTACTTAATAAAGTTTATATTTTTTATGCAAAAGCCTGACTATACCATTGAAACAGAAGAGTGAATGGATGAATGACTGATAGTTGAGGCTAGAATTGAATGGTGTGTGGGGTTAGTGGCAGTTGGAGAAAGTCAGGTAAAAGGAGAACAAAGACACTTAGTAAGAGTTCAGGAAAGTGGGAACTGAGTTAGGACTGAGAGATAGTGACCTGGTTTGCACATAGTGACCTGGTTTGCTAACCCATGGTTTATTTAAAATCATCCACTCTACATGCCAGTTCTATACCTCCCAGCATGCCTTTGGTGGCCCGTAGGTGCCTGCATCCTCTGAGAGGTGCTTCCCTCCTCTCCTTGCTGACGCTGCTCCTCAATAGTGCATCAACCCTTGCTGGGACAGCCTTAGCCACACTTCTCACCCACCAAGTGCTCCATCAGGAGCCTCTACTGAAGTGCTGGCCTGGGCACTTGCCCTCCTTCGTTAGGCCTGTTTCTGGGCATGCACAGATTGCCTCCCTTTCCTCCCTCCTTCCCTCTTAAGAGTGAAGGCTGTGCACACACTTCCCCCAGATTCTGAGAAAACAGCGATATCAGGATGGGGTACCTTTCAGCGTCATATAGACCAATATCTTTAATAAATCAGGATGCAAAAATATTTTCAGCAATTATGGCTAAAAGAATGGGTACATTTATATTTAAATATATTAAAAATGATCAAGGCGGATTTATTTTAGGTAGGAAAATGCCGAATTTAATTGGGAGAGTTATAAATATAATAAATATTATTAAAAAAAGGAACTTAAAAGCAGGATTATTAGCTTTAGATATTTTCAAAGCCTTTGATTGCGTGGAATGGCCAGCGTTAAAAATAATATTAAAAACATTTGGGTTTGGACATAAATTTATGGGAGTGATAAATCAGATGTATAAAAATAATAAAGCGGAAATAATGGTTAATGATGGGTTAACGCAACAAATAATACTAGCCCGAGGAACTAGGCAAGGATGTCCACTTTCACCGATTTTATTTGCAATAGTTATAGAAATTTTAGCAAATATAATTAGGGAAGATGAAAGATTAAAGGGGATAGGAAGAAAAAACAAGATTAAAGTAAATATGTTTGCGGATGATACGTTATTGACAATAGAAGATCCCCTAGAAAGTGGGGAGACGATTCAGAAACATTTGAGAGAATTTGGGGAAATTACAGGATTACAAGTTAACTGGGGGAAGTCAGAAATGATGTTGTATAACTATAACAAGGAAGAGATGGAGAAATGTAAAGCTAAGTTAGGATTAAGACATAAAAATATAATAAGATATTTAGGAGTTAATATAGATAAAGAATTAGAAAGAATAGAGGAACTTAATTTTGTAAGCTTAAGAAAAGAGGTAGGGGAGAAATTACAGATTTATAGAAAATTAAAACATTCTTGGTTTGGTAGAATAGCGGTTATTAAAATGAAGATATTACCTAAGGTTAATTTTTTGTTTAGAATGCTACCTATTAGAATTTCAGCAGCTGAGCTTAAAAATTGGCAAAATATGATTAATGGATATTGTAATGGGGATAAAAGAGCTAGGATAAACAAGGGGTTATGGTATAAGACTCAAAAGAAAGGAGGTTTAGGACTTCCTAACATTAAGAATTACTATATTGCTAATCAGTTAAGATATGTTATTCATGCTATTTTAGGGGAGCAAGATTTGGAATGGCTGGAATCGCAAACAGTAGAGATAGAATGTAAATTGCGAAATATATTTTTTACCAAAATGCAGAAGAAAGAATGGAAGGTACTGGACAACCCATTATTGGAAAATATAATATCGATATGGGAGAAGTATAGGGGGAAGTTGATACCAGGAGATTCTCCGCTAGCCCCAGTTGTAGTAGTGGGAAACTTCCCAAGAGCATTAAAATCAGAGATGGAAGCGAGACTGAAAGAACAAGATATTCTTAAGCTAAGGAATTGGATGGGAAAGATGAAAGATAGTGAGCATATTAAAGATTTGTTTAAAGGACAGAAGATAGCGTGGTTCAAGTGTCTGCAACTGGTAAAATGGACAGAGGAATGGAGGATAAAAAATAAGAAATGTAGAAATAATACCAGATTTGAAGATTTAATTGAACAAATAGAAAAAAAAGATGAAGCCAGAGCTAAAAAAGGACTCACTAGCGAGATATATAAAATTTTAATAGAGGAGGAATTTCAGGACTCACTTAAGGTTATAAAAGAGGTATGGGAAGAAGATATAAGGGAAAAAATTAATGAAGATAATTGGGGGAGGATGTGGAATGTAAGAATGTTGAAATTATTGTCGATTAGAATTAAGGAGAATTATTATAAGACAGTTTGGAGATGGTATCTAACACCTGTAAGATTTCACCAGATTGATAAAAAAGTGTCCAAGAATTGTTGGAGGGGATGTCAGGAGGTTGGGACCTATTTTCATATGTGGTGGAGCTGTGAACAAATACAAAAATTCTGGGAAAAGGTTTTTAAAGAAATAAGTGATATAATTGGAAGTAAATTGGAATTAAACCCGAAGCTAGCTCTACTAGCAATATGGGATAGTAGGAATAAGCATATAATTAATAGAGAATTGGTAAACAACCTCCTGGCACCTGTTAGAATAATGATTGCTAAAAATTGGAAAGGGCAACGAAGTTATAAAATAGAAGATTGGTATAAAGAAATTTGGGATATAGCATTGAATGATATGTTGACATGTAAAATGAAAATAATGAGGGGAATGTCCAGTAAGAGTGATTTTGGAGATATATGGACTCCCTTTTTGGAATATGTTTTAAGATCGGGAAAGGGACAGTCGCCTTCAAAAGAATCATTAAAATTTTGGAAGGAAGATGGATGAATGTGAGTAGGTCTCGGGGGGGTGCACGGGGGTAGTCGAGGGAGTTAGTTTGTGTTTTTATATTATGTATTATGTGTATGTTTGTTTTGTTTTGTTGAAAAATTAATAAAAATTATACTAAAAAAAATTAAAAAAAAAAAAAGGATGGGGTACCTTTGAGCATGTTCAGAGTTTGGCCTCTAAAAGTCATGCTGTTGTATCTGGTTATGATTTTAAAAGCACGCATGCCAAGTGGGAGGAGGCACCGCAAATGGATGCAACCTATTTATGTGGGTTGTTTCCTTTTATGTGGAATTGGGTTGATCACTCGAGACTGACCTTAGGAGTCTGGGTTGTGAAAGGCATGCAGCAGCCACATGCCTGTGCACTCACAATGGCCACCAGAGGCTGGTAAGTCTGGCCTCCTGCCCAAGGCATGCTTGGAGTTGTAGGTATAAACCTAGATTTTTAAAATTAAATTATTTAAAAACCAAAATTTCATGTTTTTAGATTTTTTTCTAGTACATTGTACAGCCCAACCTATCAGTGTGCCAAATTTCAAGTTTCTAACTCATCTGGAAGTGGGTAAACATTTCTGGACATACATCTCACACACATCTTTCAGCTGTATAAGTAGAGATAAGAGAGCAATCTAATTGTCCCAGGGATCATAGTATTCTTTGGAGTTCCTCTACTGGGGCTGGAGACACTGCTACAACCTTGAAAGGGAGTCTCTGGAATTCAATCCCCCCCAATCACTGTGGAAAGAACCACACTGGCTACATTCTGAAGTCACAAAAGCGGCTTTGGATGACCTCAGAGAGGTGTGAAAAGGGAAATTCTGGTGGGGAGACAGTGGAGGGGAGAGGCCAAGATCCAATGTTCCTTTTGGTCTTTCCAGCCCTACTCTCACCCCCAGCAGTGTGACTACTCTAAACAGACTCAGAAGTCCATTTAGAGAGGGGAGGGAAAGGGAGAATGCAGAGGTGAAAATCACCTCTATTCCTTCTCCTGCCAATATCTAATGCCCTGGCAGGGCATTAGATATTCGGAAGCATTCGAAATCACAAGCTTCTATCTAATGAGGTTACAAATGATTATAATTAGTTATAGCAGAGTTAATAGTCACTAATATTACGGCCAAACCATGGCATAAGTAGATAGGTTCAGGTAACTTAAAACTAAAAATTATGAGAATTTGATTGGTTTTAAGAGGAAGGCAGGCATAGAAGCAATCCAGTGAACAGAATGCAGCAGTAATTTCTAAGATGGAAAATGAAGCAGGGATCAATTGAAACAAAGTACAGAGATCAAAACGATGTGGTGTTTTGACATCCCTACTTTGTTTCAATTGATCTCTGGTTCATTTTCTATCTGAGAAATTACTGCTGTATTCTTTTCACTGGATTGCTTCTATGCCCGCCTTCCTCTTAAAACTGTTCAGCCAAATTCTCACAAGACATAGCTGATTAATGAATCTGCCCACCTTATTGCCAAGAAGTCTGTGATGATCTCAGAATGGATAAATATAAGGACTGCCACAATCTTTGATTCCGCTAAGCACTTTGCTAAAGAAATGGAGAACTCAAAACACAAGGAAACGCTTCCTTAACAGCTCCATAAGAAGAAAATTGCAGCTATGCTTTACCTCCTATAGTGTCAAAAAACTGTCACCTCAAAACTTGAGATAGCTCTCAGGCATTAGAGAAAACACTTAAAAAAACCACATGGCTGTAATAATAGACAACAAAACAGCACTTGATGAAATAGCAGCTGTTGGGGAAAATGTTGAACCTGCAGAAAACCCTTGAAGAGATTAGCAAATAAAGAAGCACAGGGAACAAAAAGCACAGGAAAAGAAATAGTGATGAAGAAACTCTCCACAGCTTGATTCAGAAATTCAGTTGTTGTTGTTGATAATGATGATGATGATTATTGGTGTAGTGGAGCCAGGCCTCACAGGCACTTCTTACTAGCAGGGACGATGATGACATCTCAACAACCCTCAGATGTCCCTGTACCCCCTGAGTTTAGCTGCAACCCTCAAAGTAGCTGAGGAGAAATGAATTTTCCCAGCAAAAATATATTGTTCCCTGTTGCAATGCAAAATACTTGGCAGGTTGTTTGGTCTTGAATGGGCAATGAAGACCCATTATCATCACAAAAGACATGCTCCTGGTGGAGATGAAAGCTGCTGGAACTGGTTTGTTGAACAGGATGAAGAGAGCTGCCTGGATATTTGGACTCTCCTTGGCTATGGGTAGGGATGTCATAAGCGTCAAACTGTGTCCAGGAGTCCGACAGACTCCCCTATGTACGGCCACTTCAGACCCAGTCGGTTGCCCACAGTGTGAGCATGGACCCATGCATGAGCGCTCACGAGGCCCCAACAAGCACTTGACAGCTGTCCACCCTCACCGCTGAAATTGTGCACTTTCCCCTGCTGCATCAGTATCAGCCACCATTGATGCAGAGGGGGAAGTACACAATTTCTGGAGCCTCCATTGTGGCTGTAAAGGCCCTACTGACGCAAGGGCCAATGACATTAATGGGGGGAATGTGCAAAGGCCCCATTGTGGCTGTAAAAGCCCTATTGACGCAAAGGGAGAATGGCATTAATGGCAGCCTTTACGGATAATGGTGGCCATAAAGGCTCCATTGATGTAGCAGGGCAGCGAGGGTGCTGAGTGCTTGTTGGGCCAAACCTCAGAAGAAGCTCACTCAGTGCAACGAGTGGGGGCAGACGGCAGTGATGACAGGACAAGCACCTGATGGATCAGTTGCAGGTGAGCTCACCAATCCCTAGCTATGGGGCCTGTCATGATGAGCACCTGCATTTCAAAATGTACCACTACACCATTGATTATTAACATTTATACCTATCTACTGAAAAGGTATCAAGGCAGTGTTCAACAATTCTTGCTTTTGTATTCAGAGTTTGCTTTTTCACCCAACTGATTATGGGTAGTATCCATGTCTGCCTATGTGCCAGTGGGACCCACGTCTAATGCAATGGGGAGATAGTGGTTAAAAAAGTAAGCAGAAATGACCGGAAACACTCATTTCCAGAACAGGGATGGTCGGGCAAGCTTGCAGAAGGAAGCCCCACTAACCTGTCCCAATTCAGAAAACAACGGGGCCACTTGTTTCCAGGATTGCTTTTTGAACTGCTAGCTTTCTGTGCACAAGTGGTGGGTCCTGTTTGCACAATGGATAGAGTGAGAGCTCAATGGAAGTACTACCCAATGTTTGCACATGCATGCACAGAGATGGGGGACAATTCCGTTTGGTCTGCATTTTTAAATGAAGTGACCGAATTTGCACTTCCTGGAATAATATGTGAATTGGAATACAGTAGTCCTCTGGATTGCGCAGTCCTCCAAATTTTACAATGCAGTTCTCAGCTCAAAAACTACATACAGAAATGTGCCAATTAGGGAAAGTTGTGTACAAAAAGGCTTATATTAGGAAAAGTTGTATACAAAATGCAAGTATGAAGGAATGGTACATACAAAATCCATTTCGTAGAAAAAATTGCACATGAAAACAAAAGCAAATGTTCATGTGTGTGCATTTTTTAAAATTGCAGATTGATGTGGAAATTTGATGGGATGGATATATGACATGTAAAACTTACCAGAAGCAGATTCAGAGTAATATATCCATCCATATGCATGCACATATTGTCCTCTGGAATTTGTAGTTCCCAGAAACAGGCATGATTGAGAAATTCAAGGAACCCCCTCCCAAAACACACATGCGAACAAGAATGGTTTGCTGAACAAAATGACTGCACACTCTCAGAATCTCAGAAAAAGTTTTTTTTACATTCTGAGCTGAGAAGAATTGGGCTGCGGAGGATGGGGTTTCCTCTGGAATACGGTCTGTTTCTTACATTTGGATCAATATAGGAGGCTGCCTTACATACCCAGGTGAGCAATTTGTCCATCTAGTTCAATATTGTCTACTCTGACTGGCAGCAGTTATCCAAGGATTCCTGCAGAGGCCTTTCACATGATCTGACACTTGGTCCAATTCTTCTCAGCTCAGAATGTAAAACAGCTGGAGATGCCAGGGACCACACCTGGGACCTCCTGCAAAGCATGTTATCTGCTTGAGCTATGGTCCTCCTACTGTGACTTGGTGGTGCAGGGCACACATGTTGAGAGAACCATTTTCGGTGGAGGCTTGAGCATCCAGTCCTCAGTAGGGTGGCCACCTACACATCTCCAGAAAAAAAAAGAGGACACCAATTTGTATAAAATTTGCATATGCTAATTGGCATGTATAGATGCACATTTAGAAAGAATCACTATAACTTAAATAGAAAAGCAACATATTGATGTGCTCCTGCATCCCCTTCCTGAGAGGGTGAACTTGCAGGGGCTTCAGCACTCACTCAGGCTTCAGTTTCCTAGACGGAACATACTGGAGACTTGTGGTGTTCTCCTTCCCCTTTTTTTTACAACATCACAATTCCATGCAAGTCCTGCTTTCTCTCAACTTCTCAGAGATCTCTTTCTCCAAGACAAAAGCCAATCTCTCCATTTATTTATTTATTTATTTATTGCATTTTTATACCGCCCTATAGCCGAAGCTCTCTGGGCGGTTCACAAAAATTAAAACCATAAAATCATTTTAAAAATATAAAACAAGCCACAATCCAAAAATTAGATTCACCCTTCCCTGAGATTCACTCCCTCCTACCCATCAGGGCTTGTAGAACAAATGTTACCAGTTCAAGAGTCAGAGTAATTGGGGAAAATCATCAGTCTCATTGTACTCAGAGGGGCTGAATTGTGAGGCACTCCTGGAGGTAATTTAGGCTGACTTCAAACACAACAATATCTTGCGATAATATTCTGCTTGCCTCCTCAGGATGCTGCTTAGGTGCTAACTGTTGATGCCTAACTTCAAGGCTCCTGCTCTCCCAGCTTCTTCTTTATATTTAAACTAGCAAAGTTGGAGGAATCTGACCAGGGGTGGGACTTGCTGAGCTTTCATTGGCTTGGAGCCCCAGACTTCGTCTTATTTCCCAGGGACTTGGCCCAACTCAATCTGTAGCAAGATGGTCCAGTTCACGGATTTTCTGTTTTATTTTTATTTGCATAAAAGAAATTTGTGCAAATTGCAGCTGTAATTTGCACAATGCATGCAAATTTAGACCATAATTTGCATAACACGCAGCTGCAATTGTGCAAATTTCTTTTTATACAAATTAAAAAAGACACAAAAAAGTTCCTGCATTTCAGGAAAAACTTGGCCCACAAATGTGAGTTGAGTACTCAGAGGGAGTCAATTGAGCCTCCAAAAGGGCCAGATTTCACAGCGACAGACAACCCTAATTGAAACTGGATTTGGACCAGACAGCACTTCAAAGAAAGGCATGCCTTAAACAGAGGATTGTCTTCTGTAAAGTAGGACGCATGGCCACCCCAGTGCTCAGTAAGCTGGACAAGAACATTGGCAGTCTTCTTCAAGACAACCCACCTATGTTTGTTCCACGTAGCTGAATCCACCAGACAGGCGGGCATGAAACTGCATGTAAATGAGTGCTAGGAGCTTGACTGGAGGGCACCAGACAGCTGAGTGTGGAAAATCTGTCATCATGTCTCCCTGCCATTTTACCTGCCATAACTTTCTCTCCACATTACAGGAAATGATAGCAATCTGAGTGTAATACTTCATTAAAGTCCAGCTGGAATGACATGCAGCAGAGTCCTGTAAAATGATGGCTACGCTTACTTCAAGCCATACCCCAGCAGCGGGGCATAAAATATCACAAAGAGCCATCAGAAAAACACAAAAACAAAATCCTTCCCTGTGCTTCCATTTCTATAAAGTCTTTTGAAAGGACCCCCCCCCCCAAAAAAAAAACCCAAACAGCATACATTGTCAAAACCAATCCCAGGCAGAGTTCAGGAAAAAGCAGAAAGGTAACATAGGAATGATACAGTGCAGCTTCAGATTGTCAGAGCATCAGCTGGGGTTATGTATGGGGCGAGGAGATGTCGGAACCAAAATAAATCTGGGTAAATAAAAGAATAAATCATTTTTATGAAGCGGAGTCATGAAAGCAATAAAAACCCTGTTAAAACTCACAGGGGTTGACTGATAGAGCAGCTTTTTACTTTCAAATGTGGAAGCAATTAAACTAGGCTGACCATCTGAAAAGGAGGACAGGGCTCCTGTAACTTTAACAGTTGTAGAGAAAAGGGAATTTCAGCCAATGTCATTTGTATGCAAGTAGTTCCTGATGAAATTCCCTCTTCATCACAACTGTTAAAGTTGCAGGGGCCCTGCCTTCTTTTGTATATGGTCACTCTAGTATAGTGCCTGCAACTTTAACTGTTGTGATGAAGAGGGAATTTCACCAGGGACTAATTGCATACAAATGACACTGGCTGAAATTCCCTTTTCTCTACAACTGTTAAAGTTACAGGAGCCCTGTCCTCTTTTTCAGATGGTCAGCCTAATTAAACAAAACTTTAATAACTCTTGCATCGCTATACATTATACATAATATTGGCATGTGGATGCTTTAAGATAGTGAGTTTACACTGCCATATTTGCTGTGACCATGGTGTAGGTATTCCTTGTATACACATTACAATTCCTTGTATACAATTCCTTGTATACACATTAATTTGTGCACCAGGCCCCACAATATCTTTCAGTGACCTCTCTCTGGCCTTGTTATTCTTCTCTTGTTCCTCTGAAATGTCTCTTGCTCTTCTATCCTCACCCATAATTCTACACGAAGCTTTTGCTTCCACAATTCTACCTCCACGTAGCCAAACGATGCCATTTGTATGCCCCATCCTGCCCTTCTCCAGAGCTGCCCAGGCCTTTCCAGAAACTAGATCTTGCCCCTTATCCTATCCACTGCCTCAGAATTGCGAAACACAAAATCCATTACTATATTTTGGGCCTAGAAATTCAGAAATAGTTTTGGTGATAAGCCATTACCACCAAAAAGCCGCAGGAGGGGCCGTGGCTCAGTGATAGAGCCCCTGCTATGCATGCAGAAGGTCCCAGATTCAATTTCCAGCATCTCCATGTAGGGCTGGAGAAATTCCTGCCTGAAACCTGGACAGCCACTGCCAGTCAGTGTCAACAATATTGGGCTAGAGGAACCCATGGTCTGACTCAATATAAGGCAGCTTCCTATGTTCTTTCTATGGGAGAGGCCATAGGCACATGCTTTGCATGCAGAAGGTCCCAGGTTTGGTTCCTGGCTTCTCTAGGTAGGGTGAGGAAAGAATCCTGCCTGAATCCCTGGACAGCTGCTGCCAGTCTTCCTTTCACTGCATTTTACTCAGAATGCTTTCAGATGTGCCTCTCCCAAGCCCATCTGACATGGGTCATGAAATGGTTTCAGCTGTGAGAGGTAGAAATAGGATTCTTTGCAATGTGTCAGTTTTATTTGAGTAAACAGTCTGTGGTCGACCCGGGTTATTGCCATTGCAATTCTTACAATAATATTATTGCTGGTTGAGCCAGAAATAATCCAGGTCAGATGAATGAATCTGACCCCAAAAGGGGTACTTTATTTATTATCTGTCTCCCCCTGCCACTCCCAAGCTCAGTGCTAGAGTATAAGATTTACATGTAGAAGATCCCTTGTTCAATTGTGGGCATCTCCAATGGAAAAACAAAACA
The DNA here is from genome assembly GCA_029215795.1 of Anniella stebbinsi. Taxonomy (NCBI): domain Eukaryota; kingdom Metazoa; phylum Chordata; class Lepidosauria; order Squamata; family Anniellidae; genus Anniella; species Anniella stebbinsi. The sequence continues at coordinate 222,026,261 of JARDYH010000003.1, forward strand.
AAACCCTCATCAGGGCTGAGGGACCTGTTTAGGGTGACCATATGGAAAGGAGGATGGGGCTCCTGTATCTTTATCAGTTGTATAGAAAAGGAAATTTCAGCAAGTGTATTTTGTATGCATGAAGCACCTGCTGAAATTCCCTCATCACAACAGTTAAAGCTGCAGGAGTATAGCTAGAGTGAACAGATACAAAAGAGGGCAGGGCTCATATATTTTAATGATTTAACCTAAGTCCAGCTTCTAATAATTTAATCCCAGTCTTACTACATAAAGGACATAATTGTCCCTTTTATTCTGATATCCTTCTAAAGAGATGAGAATTGGCTCCCGGTGATCCTCTCCACCCTCTTCTCATAAACCATTCCTAGACCCTTTTATCCGTCCTCTGAACCGTTTCCATTTTATCAGCCTCTTTCCCAGTGCCCAGAACTAAACATGGGACTCCAGTTGAGGCCTTACCAATGCTGCGGAGAGCGGTATTAAAGCATGCCCAGCGTTTCGCATTAAAGCACTTTACTTTACACCATGCCAGGAGGAAGCCTAAGGTGAAGTGCTTTCAATGGCTTTAGAAAAACCAGTAAGTATGAATGCTTACTGGTGTTAAAGCACCACAAACCTTTTACAGTGCTTTAACTGCCTCAGGGTAAATGTATCCCTTGTCTCTAGCTAAAAATGCTTTTGTATGCTGACTGATTGCTCCTGGCAATTTATATGCTCCCAGTCAATGCATGAAGGCCTTTTTTTGTTTTTTGGCTGACTGGTTTATTCTCTGTATATTAGGCTTTTACACCACGGCTGTTCTTTGTGCTGTTCGTATGCATCCACCTTTCTTTGTCAGCCTTGAGAAAGCACTTAGAACATTATTCCTTAGACCCCTGGACCCTTCTTAGACTCCTGGACCACCTCTGTGCAAGAATGTTATAATTTATACACACATGGACTTATTACGGTGAGAATGATTAATTGTAGAGAAAGGGGAAGAATGAAAGTGAAGGGGAGATGTGAAAATGAGAGACGCTGCACCAGCATGTACCTATTATTGCAATGTGTTTGGCAGCACGAATGGCTGTTGCCCTGAAGGAAAAACACGGCTCTAAAATAGAAATGTGTGGGATACGTCTAAGTGGAAATCATGATGAGAAATGTTGCATAGAGATGACGTTCTGCTCATAAAGAGGCAAAGTCCCTGAGGATGCTACCCTCCATATGCCTGGTGTAGATGGCAGTGTTAACCATCTTCTGTTTTAGCTTTCTGTTTTACAGTCAGCTCCTCTTTCTATGAAACCCCATCATAATTAACTTCTGAGACTTTTTTTTCCTACCGCAGCACCGAAATTGAGGAATGATGACCTCCCCACAGAGCAGACGTGAGGATTCTTGTTTAGACTGAGGGCCAAATTCAATTTTGGAGAATCTCTTGGGGGCTACATTCCAGTGCGTGGAGCCAAAGGCCAAGGGGTGGAGCAAAAGGCCAAGGGGCGGGGCAAAATGCAAGCATACATTTAGCTTAAAGCTCTTACTGCCAGTTTTAGGAGAAGCATTTCAACCTTATAGAATGGGAAAAGACTGTGCAAAAGCCAACTCTTGGTGGTTGGGGGAAAGGAGATGAGGCCAGTGGAAGGTTATGGCCAGCTGCAGAATCCCAGAGGACCAAGGCAGGACCTACACTACTGCTTTATAATGGTTTATAACAGTATTGACAACTGTTGGAGCCCAGGACACATTCCACATACTGTTTTCAAAGCACTTTCAAAGTGTTGTATCCAGTTTAATGTAGCTTTGGCCTAGATTTGCCACCTCAATGCTCCTTTTTGGCAAATGGCTAAAACCTAGGGTGACCATATGAAAAGGAGGACAGGGCTCCTTTATCTTTAAGAGTTGTATAGAAAAGGGAATTTCAGCAGGTGGCATTTTTATGCACTCTGCACCTGGTGAAATTCCCTCTTCATCACAACAGCTAAAGCTGCAGGAGCCCTGCCCTCTTTTGTATCTGTCAGAAAGAAAAGGGACAATTATGTCCTTTATGTAGTAAGGCTGGGATTAAATTATTTGAAGCTGGACATATGTTATCCTCCTTTTAATGTGGTCACCCTATTAAAACCTGGCTTTTAAAGAAAGTCCTTGGGCTAATTTAATCAGGCTGTTGAATTGTCGTGGCCTGTGAGTAGCTCTGGTATTTTTTGGCAGCTGGTTTTACTCTGTTTTGCTTTTTTATTGTTTGTTTTTAGAATTTGAAATTGTAAGCTGCTTTCAGTGTTATGGAAAGGTGGAGTGTGCAAACACACAATAAATTCGCAGAAGAAGAACCATTTCCAATTAACATTTAAAGCTGACAAAGACGATGCTGTTATTAATATCATTGTGGTGCAACAATTTCAGATGTATGCTTTTCATTGGCAATTTAGGGAACTTGTGTAGGTGAAGTGTATTTATACCATTGCTGGTACTGGATGGTGGTTAAAAGCATGAGCGGAGAATAGGGAAGTCCTCGTTCTAATCTCAGCTCAGTCATGGATTTACAGAGTATCCTTAAGGAAAGTCAATATTTCTCTCTCTGGACCTTTCAACACTTAAGGGTGTAGAGGGAGGGGGTGGGGAGGATTGCGGACTTACCTGATTTTGCAATTTCCCCCCAGGGTCTAAACAGGTAGCGTGACATCCCAGAAACAAACAGGGACATTGTGACCGTTGCACCAGCCGTTTTTTTTTAAAGCAGCAGGTTCTGGGAGCGCAACAGCGTTCCTCCGAAAAAGTGTAAAACAAAAAAAGTCCCGATCCTGCTCTCCCTACCTCCGATGCCCCTGGACTCCCCCCAGACCAGCTTCTTTGCTCTTGCTGACCCCCTCTATTCACGGGGAAGAGGGAAGAAGCTGGGACAGGCGCCTACATCGCCCGTGGTGCTCAGGATCATCCTGGGACCGTGGGTAAAATTGGGATAACTGAGTTCTTGGTTATCCCGGGAAAATGGGGGGGGGTTGTCCCTGTCTGCTCCCAGGATTCCCTGTGCATCATTTGGACATGCAGGGATGACCCATGGACGACCCAGTGTAAAATCCCCCATGCAGACATGTAGGGTGACCAGATAAAATCCAGGTCATGGCTCATGTAACTTTAACAGTTGTAGAGAAAAGGGAATTTCAGCCAGTGTCATTTGTATGCAATTAGTTCCTGGTGATATTCCCTCTTCATCACAACAGTTAAAGGTGCATGCACTATACTAGAGTGACCATATACAAAAGAAGGCAGGGCCCCTGCAACTTTAACTGTTGTGATGAAGAGGGAATTTCACCAGGAACTAATTGCATACAAACGACACTGGTTGAAATTCCCTTTTCTCTACAACTGTTAAAGTTACATGAGCCCTGACCTGGATTTTATCTGGTCACCCTAAGACATGGCCTTTAGGCTCTGCATCTGCAACATATGGGCATATACTAGCCTGCCTTACAAGCTTATAAGGAATACTGAGCTATGTGAAGAGCTTTGAAGATGCAGTAAAAGTTCAATTTTAGTGCTGGGGACCTCTGGCCCAGTGGCCAGATTCAGCCGGTTAGGACTCTCTGTCCAGCCCATCAGCTTGCCCTCCAGGCCATATACCCTAAGCTGACTCAGAGGCCCAATCCATGCCCTCCTCGTTTGTCTTGCCTTTGCTCTTTACTGAATACCATCAAAAGCATGCCTCTTGAAGACACACAAGAGGGAGGGGTTGGATTGGGCCTCTGAGTCAGTTGAAAGTGCATGGCCTGGCGGGATGGAATCTGTGCTCCAAAAGGGTGCACCAGCATTTTCTTGACTCCTTGCTTTTCCAGAGCTCTCAGTCTTCTTTCTGCAATTGCATGTGCTTTTCCAGATCTCCTCCCTCTTCCCTTCCCTGCTGCCAAGACGAACTTTGCTGGAAAAGGTCCCTCTTAGACCATTTTTAACAAGGCTGCTAATCGGCTGTTAATCCGTTGTATCTACTTTCGGGTTTTGTTACAGAATTGAGATCCGAGCACTACACAAGTAGAAAAGCCCTTACAGCTAAACATTTGAGCTGCAGAGGGTCCCCCTTGGTCACAGCTAACTTTTCACTGCAGAGGAGTTTTGTGTTCTGGGGAGGGGGGAGCTGCATAGAAGTGAAAGTAACTGTGATTATTTGCTCTGCATCTGTGGAATTATTGCTATCCCATTATTGCTGCGGCTGGCAAACTCTGCTCTCACTCCATCCATTCTTCTGTGGATGGATAGGAATGGGGGAAATATGTGGATGGGTGGATAGATGTGAGTGGGTGTACTGGTAGGTGGATGGATATGAATGGGCAGGATGTGTGGATGGATGGACATGAAAATAGGAAATGAAAAAAGTGTAAAGTGATGTATGAACAATGCAAGCAAGTGTAAAGTGATGTATGTACGGACAAAAAAAAAGAGCTTCACAGTGATGGGGTCTGAGTTGATGGCGATGAATCAGGAAAGGGAAAGGAAGGAACTGAAAATAAAACCAGCAAGATCATACTGACCTTATATAAATCTATGGCGCAATCACATTTGGAGCACTGTGTATAGTTCTGTTTACTGAACCTCGAAAGAGATTCATTAAACAGAAAAAGTGCAATAACGGGCAACTGAAATGTTCATGGGACTGGAGCATCCCCCTATGGGTCTTCCAATGAAACTAAATAGTGGAAGATTCAGTACTGATAAAAATAAGTACTTCTTCACACAATGCACAGTTTAACTATGGAATTCTCTGTTACAAGACATAGTGATGACCACCAGTTTGGATGGCTTTAAAAGGGGATTTGAGAAATTCATGGAGGAGAAGGCTATCAATGGCTACTAGTCATGATGACTATATATTATCTCCAGTATCAGAGGCTATATGCCTCAGAATACCAGTTGTTGAGGAACACAAGAAGGAGGGAGGTATATCACTGATGTCCTTCTTGTGGGCTTCCCCTAGTCGTCACTGTAGGAACAGAACGCTGGACTAGATAGGTCTCTGATCCAGCACTGTTCTTCTTATGTTCTTATAGATGTCGTAAATGGATGTGAATGGGGACATATGTGGATGGATGGAAAAGTATGAGTGGGGCTGATTTATGGATGTGTGGATGAAGGAAGATGTGGCTGTATCTGTACCAATGTGGTGTGTATGTGGGTTTTGACCCACCCACCACTGATATGAAGCCCCAGAAGGGTAACCATGAGGAAATTTGGCTCTGGGAGTAAAAAGGTTCCCCATCCTAAATACTATCAGCAAAATCCTAAACCTGTCTGCTTAGAAATAAGTCTCACCAAGTTCAACTGGGCTTACTCCCAGGTAAGTGGGAATAGGATTTCAGCCTTTGCATTATTTTATATACTTCCCAATTTTTTTTGAATGAAAACTCTTACTGAAAGCACTTCTTCTCCTACACCTCTTGTCCTTGGTCACCTCAAGCTTAATAGTGTTCATGTTACACAAATACACGGGGGAATAAAATATTTGAACCTTTGAACAGGGAAAAACTGTTCTGATGGAGATTTACAGTTGACCTCCAGATTAAATTAGAGTAGTGCATAAAACTAGATATTAACTATGCTTTTTTCATGTTTTAATGAGACCCTTGTTGGTCATCTGGTGATACTGAGAAATGTCTAGAACAGAAAGGATCAAATAGAAATTAGAAAGGGGAGGGTGAAGTTAACCCAGATGGTATAGAAGACAAATGCAATGGCAGTTAATGCATCTGGGGCAAAGTAAGTGGCGCAAGGGTGTATTTCAAGTGTGGGAGCAACTGGGACATAGTGACTGCAATGATGCATTAGAACTGGGATGAAGAACCTGCAGCCCTCTGTCATAGGGTGACCAGATTTTGGAAACCAAAAAGGAGGACAACATGGTCGGCTCCCAAGAGGGCATGCCCACCAACATGTCTGGCCCCAGGGGGCAAATCCAGCACCAAGGGGATGTGCCCACCTGAACATAGCCATGGTCACATATCTCATTTTATAGCACACAATTAAGACAAATCTGTTCTACATAACATCTTAATGTTAAAATCACTGAAATAAAGAACAACGTATCTGAAATTAACTTCCCTTACTCCTACTGTTGTAGTTTTTGCTATACTTTGAAGCTTTTGCTATACTCTGTGTGATACATCCTCCCCTTCCATCAAATATCTTTTCTGACTGTATCCTCACTATGATGCAAACTGCTGCTGCTTTTAACAGGGCTTGCTGCTGGTTGGCTGGCTTTTTTTATTTTTAAATTTCCTTTTTTTTTAACCTTGTGTATGATTGTCACTACTCTAACATTAAGGTGGGTGTTATGGGCGACAGACCCATAACACTTCGCCCATTCACACTTCTCACTTATATACATTAGCTTCTCAAGGCTTGCACGTTGACACCACTTCTCACATACAGATTTTGAACTCCTGTGTACTTCCTGCACAAACACGCAACTCTAAGATCCTCTTTCTAATGCCCTGCGTTGCCTGCCAGCACTGTAGGGCAAAGTTACAACAGCTGTCTCTGGGTTGTTTGTGCAGCCTCTGTTGTCTCTCTCTCTAAGTCATTGCAGCCAAACCAAAGCCTCCAGCCTCAAACAATCTCCCTCTCTCTCTCTCTCTCTCTCTCTCTCTCTGCCAAAGTCTCCCCATGGTCCAGCCGGGCTGCACACTTGTGGCCAGGGGTATTGCTTATTGTTTTGTCATGTCTGGTGTCTTTAAAAACCTCCACAGCCAGCTGCCTCCACCTCCTCTCCTCCAGCACACCTGCTCAACTCTGATGCACTCTTAAAACACTCTGGGTGGCAAGCCAACCTCTCAGGGCCAAGCTACAGGTGAATCTGGGTTGCCTTCAGCCTCTCTCTGCCTTATGCCAGCTGGCCGATGTCTCCAGCTTCCAGCCTCAAACAACCCCGCCCCCCCCCCTCTCTCTGCCAAAGTCTCCCAACAATCCAGCCAGGCTGTGCACTTTACCCTTTGGCTGGAGGTAGGGTGCCAGCTTATAGCTTGGTCATATCTGGTGACTCTTTTTAAAAAAATCTCTGCTGCCAAACACCCTGTCTGCACTAACACTGGACTCTGAGATGCTCTTAAAAGGCTCTGTGTGTCATGCCAGCCTCTCAGGCCTAAGCTACAGCCATCTCTGAGTTGTAACTCTGTCTGAAACAGATGCCAGTCAAAGCCTCCAACCAGCCAACACCTGCACCAACACTTGATTCGGAGATGCTCTTGAAAGGCTCTGTGTGGCATGCCAGCCTCTCAGGGTTCAGCTACAGCTATCTCTGAGTTGTGTCTTTAGTCTAACTCTGTATCTAAGAGAAGTGCCAGCCAGCCCAAGCCACAAATCTATCTATTTTTCTCCAACACGCATGTCAAACATTCTGCATGGCATGCCAGCAGTGCAGACAGAGCCTAGCTCACAAGTGAACAAAGTGAAATGGAAGGGAAGGGGTAGCAAAGCAACGACTTGCCAGGTTCCAACATCTGCATCAACAGGATATCTGCAAAAATTAGAGCTTCTCTCTCGACTGACACCTCACTGTTGGTCGTGAGAGTTGTTCTCTAAGAATGACCCTTCATTGCCCATGATGTGGAACTCTGAGAAAAAGGCCTTTGGCTTTTTCCGTTTTGCCCTGTGGGCTGCTTTGACTGACCTCTCCTCTGCTGAGCTCCAGGTGCCTGATTGCCCACCAGATCTGCAACAGGAAAGGTGCCCTGCTTGCTCAGCACTTCTTAGCTAAAAACTTAAGATTCCCTTGATGCCAAGGGCTGAAAATTCTCAAGGTGCAATACCCTAAAGAGGAAGTTTGACAACCTGAGGTTGAAGGATATGGCTCCAGCGGTTTTTAAAAAAAATAATTTTAAAATCTCAAACTTTACAAAATTCTTAAAAATCAACGGATGAACAGATCTGCTTTGAACTTGGCAAGGATAAAGTCCTACCTGAGATCTATAATGGTGCCAGGATTCATTTCTTTATCTTTAAAAATTACAGTTTTTAAAAAATATATATTTTAACACCTCAAACTTAAAAAAAAAATCCTAAAAATCAATGGATGAATGGAACTGCTTCAAATTTGGCATGGCTAAAGCCCTTCCTTAAAGCTATAATGATGCCACGTTTCATCTCTTTATCTTTAAAAATGGCGGAGCTGTAAATATTTTTGTTAATTCTCATTAAAGTAGAGCTGCCCTTTGGCTGGGGAGGATGGGAAAAATCCAGATTTTTCATCAAATTTCATAATTTCCCCCTCTTCCTGGATTTTTTGCTAAAAATCCTGACAAATCCAGTTTTTTCCTGTCAATGGTCACCCTACCACATTCTATGTAGTCCTCAATGCTATTTAACTCTTCAGTTGCTTTAGGCTAGGCTGACCAGATAAAATCCAGGTCAGGGCTAATGTAATTTTAACAGTTGTAGAGAAAAGGGAATTTCAGCCAGTGTCATTTGTATGCAATTAGTTCCTGGTGATATTCCCTCTTCATCACAACTGTTAAAGTTGCAGGGGCCCTGCCTTCTTTTGTATATGGTCACTCTAGTATAGTGCATGTACCTTTAACTGTTGTGATGAAAAGGGAATATCACCAGGAAGTAACTGCAAACAAATGACCCTGGCTGAAATTCCCTTTTCTCTACAACTGTTAAAGTTACATGAGCCCTGACCTGGATTTTATCTGGTCAGCCTATTGTAGGCCCAAACATGCTCTCCAGAACACTCCTCTGGGAATGGCTTCCTCTTCCACTTCATGCATGTGTGTTTGAGGAAGAGGTAGAGGAAGAATGGCAGTGGCACAAAGAGCAAGGGCTAAGCATCCCTGAAAACTCTGTCCAGTGTGGGCTCTGGTTCCACCCACCTCAGTTCTCGCTTTTCCTGCCATCAGCAGCAACCCCATCGATTTTCCCCATGGGTCAACAATTTAGAGAGATTCCCTTCTTTGGGACACTAGTCAACCCTTTCTTAGTAACTGATAATTTGTGGACATGCTGTCTGTCCCATGAGGCAGTTCAAGCAAAGGAAGGCCTGAGATCGTGGTATAAACTGTGTGTTGACTAACTCTGGAGGTTAAAGATGGGGTTTATAGCAGTTCTCATTTTTGAGGTTTATTTTCAATGGATCCAAAATCATTACAGCAGCCTTCCCCAAGCTGGTGCTCTCCAGATGTATTGGACGGCAACTCCCATAATTTTCAGCCAGCATTTGTATTAGAAAGCTCTTTAATATTTTCGGATGTACACGTTATCTTAAATTATGTACCAGCTTCTTGGAAAGTAACACACGGTCAATGAAAATGGATTTTTCACACCTTCTTGACTGCCAACAGACTGATACTACAACATTGGAAAGAGAAAACATCACTGCCTATAATGCAATGGGTTGAAGAATTAACAACATTAGCAACATTTGAACAGGTGGTATGCAGGCACCATTTATGAATGAACATATCTAGCTTTCACAGACATTTATGCTACTTTCACTTTCTTCTTTTTCATGTAGAATGTGATATTTGAAACTGAGGCTTTTGAAGTACGTAGTTGCATATGTCCATTTTTAACTTTTTTGTTATTTTCTTTTATGTTTTTCTATTTAGTTAAACTTCACCATAAAAAATGATAAAAAATGATCAGCCAGCATAGCCAATGGTCATGTTTGTCAGGGAATTATGGCAGTTGCTGTCCAACATATCTGGAGAGCCCTATATTGCATTAACAGGGAGTCCTAGATTTCATTAGTTTTTAAAAGAGTGTTTGATGATGTGGTGCTGTGTATCGGAATTATAAATGTCTGTTTACCCATTAAGGTTATAATATAATATAATATAATATAATAATAATATAATATAAATATGAGAGCTGAATGTCAGGTCCCAGCCACTCCCAGCAAGATATAAGCTACACTTAGGGATATTTGGATTTTGTTAAATCTGCTCCGTCTGTGTTTTGGAAATTGTCAGGAATCTTTCGTTCTGTCATCCACTCATTGATGGAATTGGATTTTTTAATCAGAATTTTGTTCAATATGTGCTAATGCTCATTACTGCTAATGCACACATGTGCAAAAGCAGTAATGTGCATTAGTAAATGTGAATTAGTGTAATTTACCCCCAAAAGTGAAAAGCCAGTCCAAAGGTCCATGGAATCTAGGGCTGTGCAGCCCCCTGATCCTGATCCAGGCGAACCAGATTGGGCCGATCCGATCTGGATAGGACCTCCCCCAATCCATTTCGGAACCGGATCCAGAAGTCTATGGGGAAAAAGACTCATTACCCTCCCCCACTCTCCCTCCTCTCCCCTCTCCCCCGCCACCATCTGCACTGCCGTCTGCTGCCATCTGCTGTACTGAGAACCAGGCCTCATGGCCTGGTTTCTCAGTACAGCAACGTTGCACCGGGTGATGACATCACCCGGCGCAACGTTGCTCAACTAAGAAACCAGGCTGCGAAGCCTGGTTCTCAGTACAGCGGATGGCAGCGGGTGAGTGGAGAGAGGAGGGAGAGTGGGGGAAGGCCGGCACCTAGAGTCCTGGAAGGCCAATGGGCCTGGATCTCCGGATCAATCCGAATCAATCCAGAATGGGCCAAATCTGCTCCAGAACAATCTGGACCTCCCCTGACCTGGTTCGGAACTGGATCCGGAAGATCCAGATCTGCCCAATCCACTCCGGATTTGGGATCTGGATCTGTTCATAGCCCTAATGGAATCCCCACCACTCAGAAAAAGCTGGTCTGCTGTTTAATCCGCAGGTCATTTTCATAGAAATCTGAACTCATTTGGACCCGTTGAAGGTTTCCTCAACACTCTTAGTTATAGTACTGTAAGATTAGCACAAACCAGAATTTACACCACATGAAAACCACAAGGCGTTTTGTTTTTAAAAAAAATGTGATGAGAGTAGCCTGAAAAAAACCCAGATTTGGGGGGCTGTGTTGAATGCTACACGAGAAAGCCAGGTGTTGCAATGACAGAAGAACAACACTTGTATGGATTGGCCCCAAATAATCAGCATCATTCAAGAGCTGCCCATTCTGTGGCACTCAGAGAAAGCCTCCAGGCAGCAACCTACTGATGCAACATCATGATTCACTGGAAAATCTGTTATTCTAGAAACTTAGTGCCCATTTTTTTGTGAGCGGCTTGAAAAGTCTACGAAGTCAGATATGCATATTTCATGTAGGTCACCTCCTTACTAACTTCTTCTGTAAATGTATAGTCCACCGAGGAACCTTCTAGAACAGTCTCTGACACAGGAATTGCAGCTGAAAGAGGGAATCACACATGCCTGGAATATATTTGGAAGCACTTGGATGGATAGATGGAATTCTTTGGCTCCTGGGCTATATATATTGCTGTTAGAGGAACTGTCTTGGACTTCTCACTGCAGAAAATAACTCCTTTCAGTGCTAAGCCTAGTATATATGTCACTTTGCATGTCAACCCTCAATGATTATGGCATATAATATATCAACTTCAATTACTGATATATTACCCTCAATGATTAATATAATATATTAAGTGCTCTTAAAATGTACTTGCATTACAGGCCCATTTAAAAAACAAACAATCAAAGAGCAAGCATTCATTCCACAGAAGGTTTTGCTTTAATAATAATTACTGCTCTCTTTTCAAATTCTGTGCAGAAGGAAAATCAGGGCAAGCTTTTATTAAGGAGACAGTATTGCTCAGGAGGAAAAATATGATGAACAAAAAACTGCTCAATAATTAAACCACATGCAACTGTGCACCTCCAGTTCAGTGAGATCACCTAAGATACAGGTGCCACTGAAGTGTGAAAAATTCAACACAATGGGGAACTGAGCCTTGAGCAATTGATAAAACCATGAATGAATGACACGAGACACAGTAAATAGTAGGGATGTGCACTGACCCCCCGGATCGGATCGGATAGCGGATCGGAATCGGACCTGGGGGGTCGGATCGGATCGGATCGGATCGGATCGTGTGTCGGATCGGATCGGATCCGATTCCGATCCGCGGATCGGATTTTCCGATCCGGATCGGACGCCATTTTGAATGCTTTTTCCTATAGCAAATTATTGTTTTACAAAAACGCCTATAACTTTTTCATTTTTAACGACAGAAGGATGAAACTTGGGCACATTGTACACTGGTTAGGGATAGGTATCTGTGAGAAATTTCAGAAAGATTGGTGCATGCAGTTTGTGGCAATTAATTTTTTAATAAATAACATGGAATGCCTATACCTCGGTCATTTTTAAAGTTACACACATGAAACTTTGCCACATTGTAGGTGGAACCTTGGGACCCACGTGTGTGAAGTCCCAGAACCGTGGGTGCTTGCCTGGTGTGGCAATGAATTTTTGAAAAATGGGTAGTAGTGGGGTAAATGCAGTTATGCCTCCCATGTTTTTATTTTTAAAGATACAAACAGGACACTTCGGCACATTACAGGGAACACTTCCCTTGATATGTGTGTAAAATTTCAGACAGCTAGCTCCAGGCATGTGTTGGCAATGAATTGTTGAAAATTGGGTAGCAGTGGGGTAAAATACAGTTTTGCCTCCCATTTTTTTATTTTCAAAGATACAAACGGGAAACTTTGGCACATTGCAGGGAACACTTCACTTCAAATGTGTGTGAAATTTCCGGAAGCTAGGTGCAACATTTTAGTGGGAAACGAACGTTTATTCATGGCATTTCACATGGGATTTATGGGTTGGTTTTAAGAGCTACAAACCTCTAACTCGCTCACATGGCACAGGACCTATGCCCGCTCAAACGCTGGAAATTTAACAAACTTTGGTGCAATGCTTTAGTGGGAAAACAAAGGTTTATGCATGGCATTTCACATGGGATTTATGGGTTGGTTTTAAGAGCTACAAACCTCTAACTCGCTCACATGGCACAGGACCTATGCCCGCTCAAACGCTGGAAATTTAACAAACTTTGGTGCAATGCTTTAGTGGGAAAACAAAGGTTTATGCATGGCATTTCACATGGGATTTATGGGTTGGTTTTAAGAGCTACAAACCTCTAACTCGCTCACATGGCACAGGACCTATGCCCGCTCAAACGCTGGAAATTTAACAAACTTTGGTGCAATGCTTTAGTGGGAAAACAAAGGTTAAACTTTATTATTTTAAACCTTCAGGAAGGGGACATTGCCTGCCTGGTGTGGATTGGTAATGAGGGAAGAAAGTTTCACTTATTCATTTGTAAAATGTAAAGTGATTGTAAATTGCTTTAGGGACCCATACATTTACATGACAAGACAGGTGTTGGTTGCAGGAATGCTACCAAATGCACTAGTAGCTAATCCCAGGTAATAGCTATTCAGATCCTAGCTAATAGCTATTATTCAGATCCTAGCCTGGGAAGGGATCTTGCAGGATAAGTGATTGTTCTTTTCTTGTGTACTATGTAATTCTAAACCAGAAGGCTGCTTTGATGTAGAGCCAATCCACATGGTCTCTTGCAGCACCTAGTATTATTTATTTCTCCTTCCACAGCAGAATCTGGAAGGCGGGCAGGCAGGCTGGCATTTAATGGGCAAAGTCCAACAGCGGCATTGGGGACTGGGTGACATTCTCCTTGAGGGCGAATGCCAAGTCCCATGGCTTGTGCGAGGAGGGCGGCTTGCTCTCTTTGCAGGAAGGATCTGGAAGGCGGCAGGCGGCATCAGCAGCGGGCGGGCAGGCTGGCATTTAATGGGCAAAGTCCAACAGCGGCATTGGGGACTGGGTGACATTCTCCTTGAGGGCGAATGCCAAGTCCCATGGCTTGTGCGAGGAGGGCGGCTTGCTCTCTTTGCAGGAAGGATCTGGAAGGCGGCAGGCGGCATCAGCAGCGGGCGGGCAGGCTGGCATTTAATGGGCAAAGTCCAACAGCGGCTTTGGGGACTGGGTGACATTCTCCTTGAGGGCGAATGCCAAGTCCCATGGCTTGTGCGAGGAGGGCGGCTTGCTCTCTTTGCAGGAAGGATCTGGAAGGCGGCAGGCGGCATCAGCAGCGGGCGGGCAGGCTGGCATTTAATGGGCAAAGTCTCTCCTTTCCCGGGCACTGTGGCAGTGAGAGTGCCATAGGCTGCAAAAGAAGAAGGGGGGGGAAAAAGAATGAATATTAGTTGACCACTTCAACACAACCAGCTCCCTTCCACCCAGGATTGCCCTTCCTGAGTGCCCACGCCAAAGCAGGCACACGGGGCTGCCTGCTCACTCGGAAGTTAGCAGGCAGACAGCCAACCTTCAGTTAGGTGGAAGGTGCCCCCCCCCATTCACAGAACACTTACCGTAGTCCTCCTGAGGGCGTTGTTGATAAGATGCCACTTCCAGGCGGGCAGTGACGGGCAGGTGGGCAGTCTGCATTACCGTCTCTCCTGGGCACTGTGGCAAAGAGTTCCATAGGCTGCAAAAGAAGAAGGGGGGGGGGAAGAATATGAGGAAAATGATACTTTTCCACCACTGGCTCCCTCCCACCCAAGACTGGCATGTGCCCGTCCTGAGTGCCCACGCCCCAGCAGGCACACGGGGCTGCCTGCTTGCTTACTCGTGGGTAAGCTCTCTGACAGGCTCTTACCAGAGTCGTGCGGGCGACGTGAATCGATGGGCCACCTCCATGCGGCCGTGGCTGGGGCAGATGGGCAGTCTGGATTCACGGGTACGCTTTGCGCAGTGGCGAAGAGTTCCATAGGCTGCAAAAGAAGGAGGGGGGGGGGAAAAGAATTAACATGAGATAAATCATACTTTTCCACCATTGGCTCCCTCTCACCCAGGACTGGCATCTGCCCGGTCCTGAGTGCCCACGCCCCAGTAGGCACACGGGGCTGCCTGCTCACTCGGAAGTTAGCAGGCAGACAGCCAACCTTCAGTTAGGTGGAAGGTGCCCCCCCCCATTCACAGAACACTTACCATAGTCCTGAGGGCGTTGAGGACTCGGTGAGATTCTCCTGGAGGACCCCTAGTCCCATGGCTTGTGCAAGAAAGGCGGCTGGCCCGCCTCGCAGGAACGATCTGGAAGGCGGCAGGCGGCATCAGCAGCGGGCGGGCAGGCTGGCATGTAATGGGCAAAGTCTCTCCTTTCCCGGGCACTGTGGCAGTGAGAGTGCCATAGGCTGCAAAAGAAGAGGAGGGGGATAATGAATATTACATAAATACTTTTATACTGCAAAAGAAGAAAGGAAAATAAATAAAGATTTGTATTAATTAATACATGCAAGTCCTAGTAACTAGTCTCCCACCGGCACACTTCTCTGGTTTGTGATGCAATCCTCTTTCTCCTGCACCCCTCCCTTTCTAAATCACTCTTCTGAGCCCATTGTTAGAGGGATTGGCTATCCTTTTGTGTCTGGCAGGACACAGCTTACCGGATCATTAGAGAATCACCATTTCTTTTGTCCTTGGGTTATTCATTCACTCCTAATAGCACCCTACGTTAGGCTGACCAGATCAAATCCAGGTCAGGGTTCCTAACTTCAGCAGTTGTAGAGAAAAGGGAATTTCTGCCAGTGTCATTTGTATGGAATTAGTTCCTGCTGAGATTCCCTCTTCATCACAACAGTTAAAGGTGCAGGGGCCCTGCCTTCTTTTCTATATGGCCACTCTGCCTGCACTCTTACCTGAGTCGTAGGGGCGACGTGAATCGAGGGGCCACCTCCATGCGGCCGTGGCTGGGGCAGATGGGCAGTCTGGATTCACGGGTGCGCTTTGCGCAGTGGCGAAGAGTTCCATAGGCTGCAAAAGAAGGAGGGGGGGGGAAAAGAATTAACATGAGATAAATCATACTTTTCCACCATTGGCTCCCTCTCACCCAGGACTGGCATCTGCCCGGTCCTGAGTGCCCACGCCCCAGCAGGCACACGGGGCTGCCTGCTCACTCGGAAGTTAGCAGGCAGACAGCCAACCTTCAGTTAGGTGGAAGGTGCCCCCCCCCCCATTCACAGAACACTTACCGTAGTCCTCCTGAGGGCGTTGTTGATAAGATGCCACTTCCAGGCGGGCAGTGACGGGCAGGTGGGCAGTCTGCATTACCGTCTCTCCTGGGCACTGTGGCAAAGAGTTCCATAGGCTGCAAAAGAAGGAGGGGGGGGGGAAAGAATTAACATGAGATAAATCATACTTTTCCACCATTGGCTCCCTCTCACCCAGGACTGGCATCTGCCCGGTCCTGAGTGCCCACGCCCCAGTAGGCACACGGGGCTGCCTGCTTGCTTACTCGGAAGTAAGATCTCACACTGCCCCACTTCTGGACACTCTCAGGTGTCCCTGCGTTGACTGCACACACTTACCTTATTCGTGCGGCCGATGTGGATCGGAGGACTCCAGTGGCACATAGGCTCCTCCAGGCAAAGTCACATTGGCACAGGGTCCTCCAGGCAAAGTCACAGTTTGGCACAGCTCCCTCCAGGCAAAGTCACATTGGCACAGGGTCCTCCAGGCAAAGTCACAGTTTGGCACAGCTCCCTCCAGGCAAAGTCCCAGTGGCACAGGCTCCTCCAGGCAAAGTCACAGTTTGGCACAGCTCCCTCCAGGCAAAGTCACATTGGCACAGGGTCCTCCAGGCAAAGTCACAGTTTGGCACAGCTCCCTCCAGGCAAAGTCCCAGTTTGGCACAGCTCCCTCCAGGCAAAGTCCCAGTGGCACAGGCTCCTCCAGGCAAAGTCACAGTTTGGCACAGCTCCCTCCAGGCAAAGTCACATTGGCACAGGGTCCTCCAGGCAAAGTCACAGTTTGGCACAGCTCCCTCCAGGCAAAGTCCCAGTTTGGCACAGCTCCCTCCAGGCAAAGTCCCAGTTTGGCACAGCTCCCTCCAGGCAAAGTCCCAGTGGCACAGGCTCCTCCAGGCAAAGTCACAGTTTGGCACAGCTCCCTCCAGGCAAAGTCACATTGGCACAGGGTCCTCCAGGCAAAGTCCCAGTTTGGCACAGGCTCCTCCAGGCAAAGTCACAGTTTGGCACAGCTCCCTCCAGGCAAAGTCACATTGGCACAGGGTCCTCCAGGCAAAGTCACAGTTTGGCACAGCTCCCTCCAGGCAAAGTCCCAGTGGCAGAGGCAAAGTCCCAGTGGCAGAGGCAAAGTCCCACTGGCAGAGGCAAAGTCACAGCTGCATGGGCACCTCCAGGCAGGCAGGCGGGCGGGCAGGCAGAGGCGGGCATGATGCCAGGCGCTTGCACATTGCACAAGTAAGCAATAGAACCGTGAGACCAGCCCACGCATTCCGGCTACTTCACAATGGCGGCAACCTAGCAGGCAGGCAGGCAGGCAGGCAGGCAGGCAGGCAGGCAGAGGCAGAGGCAGAGGCGGGCATGATGCCAGGCGCTTGCACATTGCACAAGTAAGCAATAGAACCGTGAGACCAGCCCACGCATTCCGGCTACTTCACAATGGCGGCAACCTAGCAGGCGGGCAGGCAGGCAGGCAGGCAGGCAGAGGCAGAGGCAGAGGCGGGCATGATGCCAGGCGCTTGCACATTGCACAAGTAAGCAATAGAACCGTGAGACCAGCCCACGCATTCCGGCTACTTCACAATGGCGGCAACCTAGCAGGCGGGCAGGCAGGCAGGCAGGCAGGCAGAGGCAGAGGCAGAGGCGGGCATGATGCCAGGCGCTTGCACATTGCACAAGTAAGCAATAGAACCGTGAGACCAGCCCACGCATTCCGGCTACTTCACAATGGCGGCAACCTAGCAGGCGGGCAGGCGGGCAGGCAGGCAGGCAGGCAGAGGCAGAGGCAGAGGCGGGCATGATGCCAGGCGCTTGCACATTGCACAAGTAAGCAATAGAACCGTGAGACCAGCCCACGCATTCCGGCTACTTCACAATGGCGGCAACCTAGCAGGCGGGCAGGCAGGCAGGCAGGCAGGCAGAGGCAGAGGCAGAGGCGGGCATGATGCCAGGCGCTTGCACATTGCACAAGTAAGCAATAGAACCGTGAGACCAGCCCACGCATTCCGGCTACTTCACAATGGCGGCAACCTAGCAGGCGGGCAGGCGGGCAGGCAGGCAGGCAGAGGCAGAGGCAGAGGCGGGCATGATGCCAGGCGCTTGCACATTGCACAAGTAAGCAATAGAACCGTGAGACCAGCCCACGCATTCCGGCTACTTCACAATGGCGGCAACCTAGCAGGCGGGCAGGCAGGCAGGCAGGCAGGCAGAGGCAGAGGCAGAGGCGGGCATGATGCCAGGCGCTTGCACATTGCACAAGTAAGCAATAGAACCGTGAGACCAGCCCACGCATTCCGGCTACTTCACAATGGCGGCAACCTAGCAGGCGGGCAGGCAGGCAGGCAGGCAGGCAGAGGCAGAGGCAGAGGCGGGCATGATGCCAGGCGCTTGCACATTGCACAAGTAAGCAATAGAACCGTGAGACCAGCCCACGCATTCCGGCTACTTCACAATGGCGGCAACCTAGCAGGCGGGCAGGCAGGCAGGCAGGCAGGCAGAGGCAGAGGCAGAGGCGGGCATGATGCCAGGCGCTTGCACATTGCACAAGTAAGCAATAGAACCGTGAGACCAGCCCACGCATTCCGGCTACTTCACAATGGCGGCAACCTAGCAGGCGGGCAGGCGGGCAGGCAGGCAGGCAGGCAGAGGCAGAGGCAGAGGCGGGCATGATGCCAGGCGCTTGCACATTGCACAAGTAAGCAATAGAACCGTGAGACCAGCCCACGCATTCCGGCTACTTCACAATGGCGGCAACCTAGCAGGTGGGCAGGCGGGCAGGCAGTTTTTTAAATCATATAGCCAAAATAAACACAACACACAGTGACAGCCCTGCAAGGCTGCCACATAAGTCCAAAAGACACAGTCAGAAACAGTGTGGGATGCTGCTTGTCATCCACTCAATGTAGGAGCCTGGAAGAGGAATCCTATCGCGTCCTTCGTTCATAGTCAGAGAGGTGCATGCGTTCCTTGGCGATAAAATTAAGCCTTCTTCTTATCCAAAGTTCTCATGAGCCTCTGACGTGGTCTTACAAGAAGAAACGCCCATGGAAGTGTGGGACCTTACAGAAGGCCTGGAGGGAGCCATCGGAGTCCAATTTCAGAGGCACACGTGCAAGCACATTGGTTCAAGTCAAACAACATAGAATGTGTGAGATGCTTGTGCATCCCCTCAATGTAAGAGGCTAGGAGAAGAAACTAGATCCCTTCGGGATCCATCGTTCAGAGTTGAGTTACTGAGCTGTAAACAACACAGCCAGTAAATTAAAGTAAAGAAAATTAATTAACCGAAAATAAGAATTAAAAAATCAAGGGCCTGCCGGTGCCTGCCCAAAGGTGTGGGATGGATGGGGGGTGCCTGCCAATTACTCCCCCGCGGGCATGAGGGTGGGGTATCCCAGCAGGGGCAGATTGACCTTGAGGAAGACCAGCTGCTCCACAATCTCAGCGTCCAAGCGAGAGCGGTGGGGTGTGACCACGTCGCCCGCCATGGAAAACACCCGCTCGCTTGGAACGCTGGACGGTGGGCAGCTGATTCTGTCCATGGCCACCCGCGCCAGATCAGGCCACATCTGGCGCCGAGATGACCAGTAGGCCAGGGGTTCGATGGAGCCGTCCTCCATCTGCTCCGCCAGGTAACGCTGCACTGCTGCTGCAGCGTCATCCTGGCGGCGGCTGGGTTGAGTGCCTCTATGCCCAACCGCAGCCTGCAAAGCCTTGTCCCAAAACCCCTGGCCTGTCCCCCTGCTGGGTGTGGTGGTGCCGCCGCTGCTGGTGGTGCTCAGCGGACTTAGCGCCTGGGCTTCGGTGGGCTCCTCCTCTGCCTGCCCAATCCTGGCATCCTGGGCCGCCCGAACGTCCGTCACCAGCATTTCCACCCAACCTGCCCGGGAAGTCTGCCCACATAACCCATCCTTGATGCGCGGGTCGCACATGGTGGCCAACATGTACTGCCTCTCGTTGTAGAGAGGCTGGACCCGGCGGGATAGGCTTTCCCTCAGCCTCGTCACCACTTCCCGCACCTCTGGCAGGAAGCGCCTGCCGGTGACGGCATCCCCGGCCTCCAGAAACTCGCCCATCTGATTCTGGAGATGCCTGGCCACGGGGAGCACCTGGCTGAGAAGGGCAGTGCTGCTGCTCAGGGTCTCGGTGGCCTCAAGGAACGGCTTGAGGACCACCAGAAGCTGGGACATGGCCTCCCACTGCTGCCTGGACAGTGGGGCCTGGATGCCAATGTCCCCGACCCTGAACATCTCGTGGACAACACGCTGTTGCTCCACCATACGCTCGAGCATGTGGTAGGTGGAGTTCCAACGTGTTGCCACGTCCTGCACTAGCCGGTGCTGCGGAAGTCCCAGCTCCTGCTGCTTCTCCCGCAGCAACCGACTGCCCTTCACGCTGTGGTGGAAATGCCCAGCCACCTTCCTGCAGCTCTCTAGGAGATTACGGATTTGGGGAGGGAGAGGGGCCTTGCTGCCTCCAAGGCCATCCCTGACGACCAGGTTGAAGACGTGCGCGATGCAGCGGATGCCCTCAAATCCGCCATCGCGCACCGCCTTCAGCATATTGGCTCCCCCGTCCGTGACCATGTAACCGCGGGTGTGCTGGTGCCCGCCCAGCCACCCTGCCACCATGCGGTTCATGGCCTCCGTAATCTCCTCCGCCGTGTGGGACTGGTCCATGACTGCGGTATGAAGGAGGGCCCAGCGGCAGCCCTCCTTCCCAGTCCCAGAAGTCCTGGGTGCTTCCTGCCCTGAGGCTCCCCACCAGTGAGCCGTCAGGGACAGGTAAGCGTGCACTCCTCCTTCGCTGGACCAGATGTCCGAAGTGAAGTGCACTTTCTGTGCCTCTGCCTGGCACAGACGACCCAGAACTAACTCCCTGCATGCCTGGTACAGGGAGGGCACCACACGCCTGCTCAGGGTGGTGCGACACGGCGGCTTGTAGTATGGAACCACAAGAGCCATCAGCCTCTTGAAGCCTGCGTTCTCGACGAGGCTGAATGGCTGGTCATCCAACGCCACCATCTCACCGATGCAATTGGTGATCTGGTTGGGCGCTGGAAAACGCCACCTTGTGGCTCCATACTTCCCCCACCCCATCTCTTCCATGGTGGCCTGGCGAAGCCTCTTGGGGATGGGAGGTCGAGAGCTGGCAGAAGTTGCAGGAGCCTTCTGCTTGCCCTTGCCGCTAGCACCAGTCTGCTGCGAGGTGCCCGCCTCGGTCCCAAGCAAAACAGACTGGTGGTGCCTCTGCATGTGGCGGGTGAGGTTCGTGGTGGTGAAGTGGCCTGGCATTTTTCCCCTGCTCACTGACATCTTGCAGTGGCGACAGACAGCAAAGCGGGAATCCACTGCCACCTCAAAGTGGTCCCACACCTTGCTTGCCTGTCGCTTCTGGGGTGACACAGACGGCCTGCCGGCGCCTTCGCTCTGTGGTGTCACCTCAGGAGCAAGGGAATGAGTGGAAGAGAGGACGGATTGTGGAGAGTAAGTCTCTGGTGCTGCCTGCTCTTCCTCTTGCCCCACATCAGAGTCCTCCTTCTCACTCTGAACCTCGCTGACTTCCACAAGATCTGGGAAAAGATCAGTCAGCGGGTTCACAGGCTCACCCACCAAAGAAGGAGCTGGATAATATAGTGCTCCTTCTTCATGCCCACTGCTGCTCCCAGCACCTGCCTCATGTTGCTGAAAGAGTGCCCTGCAGGCACTACTTTGAGTTGCCTCTGCCTGCTTCTGCTGCCCCAGTGGAGAACGCCTCAGTTTAACTGGGGGTGTGGAAGTAGGCTGCCTGCTGCTGGTCCCAGCAGCAGCAGCAGCAGCAGCGCCATGCCCAGAGCGGCCTCTCCCAAATGCTGCCTTGGGAGCACCCCCCCTTTGAGTGCCACGCTTCATTTTATTTTTATTATTATTTATTTTTGTGTAAGTGTGTGCTTTGCTGACTTTTTTTGTGTTTGTAGCAGCAGGCTACACAGCCCAGCAACACACACTCACTCACAAGCGCGCACACACACACACACACACAGAGAAAGAGAGAGAGAGAGAGAGAGGATAGAAATATTTTTTTATTATTTTTTTGGGTTTTTTTCAGAAAGCGAAAGTAGAACAAACAAACACACTCACTGCAAAGACAAACTGAACTCACAGACAAACAAACGTGCTATCTAAGAAAGGAAAGGCAAGAGAGAAAGGAAAGCCAAGAGAGAGAACAAGAAAAGCTGAAGTAAAAGATCAGAAACTCCTCAAAACCACCTCCAAATACAATCAAATCAATACAGTCTCTCCAACACAGCTCCAAAACACTCCCTAATCTCCTCCACGTTCAACCCACAAAGAGCCAGAAGGGCAGGGCTGAGAGAATATATACTGGTGCCCTCCTCCAGCATTGCGATTGGAGGCTGAAGAAAGTCTTCACAGGATTGGGTGATTCAGTCATGTATTCTAAAGCACAATTGGTGGATCAAGCTGTCAAACACACACACACAAACACAGCCTCCCCCTCCCTTTCCTGAAGGTTTAAAATAATAAAGTTTAACCTTTGTTTTCCCACTAAAGCATTGCACCAAAGTTTGTTAAATTTCCAGCGTTTGAGCGGGCATAGGTCCTGTGCCATGTGAGCGAGTTAGAGGTTTGTAGCTCTTAAAACCAACCCATAAATCCCATGTGAAATGCCATGCATAAACCTTTGTTTTCCCACTAAAGCATTGCACCAAAGTTTGTTAAATTTCCAGCGTTTGAGCGGGCATAGGTCCTGTGCCATGTGAGCGAGTTAGAGGTTTGTAGCTCTTAAAACCAACCCATAAATCCCATGTGAAATGCCATGAATAAACGTTCGTTTCCCACTAAAATGTTGCACCTAGCTTCCGGAAATTTCACACACATTTGAAGTGAAGTGTTCCCTGCAATGTGCCAAAGTTTCCCGTTTGTATCTTTGAAAATAAAAAAATGGGAGGCAAAACTGTATTTTACCCCACTGCTACCCAATTTTCAACAATTCATTGCCAACACATGCCTGGAGCTAGCTGTCTGAAATTTTACACAC
Source organism: Anniella stebbinsi (assembly GCA_029215795.1). NCBI lineage: Eukaryota > Metazoa > Chordata > Lepidosauria > Squamata > Anniellidae > Anniella > Anniella stebbinsi. The sequence goes on from JARDYH010000003.1 coordinate 222,049,191, forward strand.
ATATCAAGGGAAGTGTTCCCTGTAATGTGCCGAAGTGTCCTGTTTGTATCTTTAAAAATAAAAACATGGGAGGCATAACTGCATTTACCCCACTACTACCCATTTTTCAAAAATTCATTGCCACACCAGGCAAGCACCCACGGTTCTGGGATTTCACACACGTGGGTCCCAAGGTTCCACCTACAATGTGGCAAAGTTTCATGTGTGTAACTTTAAAAATGACCGAGTTATAGGCATTCCATGTTATTTATTAAAAAATTAATTGCCACAAACTGCATGCACCAATCTTTCTGAAATTTCTCACAGATACCTATCCCTAACCAGTGTACAATGTGCCCAAGTTTCATCCTTCTGTCGTTAAAAATGAAAAAGTTATAGGCGTTTTTGTAAAACAACAATACTTTGCTATGGGAAAAACGCATTTAAAATGGCGTCCGATCCGCCGATCCGATCCGATCCGGATCGGACCTCGCCGGATCGGATCGGATCGGATGGTGTATCGGATCGGATCGGATCGGATCGGATTTTCCGATTTTTGGGGCGGATCGGATTCGGATCGTGGATCGGATCCGATCCGATGCACACCCCTAGTAAATAGAAAGAAACATCTGGAGAAATAGATATTTTTGGAAAGAGAGAGCAAGAGCATGCACTGTGCAATGAATTCTAAGAGAAATTTGTTTGATCAGCGATGATACGTGGCAAAGTTATTGTTTTCAGAATATCCCAGAATGTCACTTAATCAGTATCTCTGAGAAAGGATTCCATGGAGAATCAGATATTTGTGTGTGCAAAGAGCTGATTCCATTTATGACTCTATTTTACTTTTAAATGTGAATAAAAACAATGGTCTAACCACGTATTTATGGTTAGATCTGGGGTAAAACGCATTGTTTCATGAACACCTTGTGCTTCTAATACCTACCTGATTCCTCAGTTCAGGGAAATTTTATTTTAGTTTGGTCTACCAAATAGCCAAAGATCTCTGAGTGGTGCACAAAAATTACGACCCCAAAATACAACATAATAAAAACTTATTAATATACAACATTTAAAACAATTTAAAATAGCTAAAAATGGTCACAATAGGCTAAAACAACAATGTTATTATGCCTTTTAAATCTTGATCAACATTGGTGGAGGAACCTTGAATTTGTTTATTTCTGAAGCTACTTAAATTTATTACTATAATAAGAGAATATTCCATGTGCTGGACACAACCCTTAACAGGAGCAATGTTGATTGAATAGCTTTTGCTGATTAAATTCAAAGTTGTCTTAACACTATATAGAAATTCTTACTTTTCTCAAAAAAGACACCTTCATTGCAAAATGTCAATCTATTTACATGCAATCAATCAATCAATCAATCATTGAATTGGCTAAATGCAGTCCATTATTTGCAAAACCACCTTTAATAGGTTCGACAGCCCTAGATATAATGAAAGATCTCGTTTACTTAAGTGTTTGGGCTTCATCAAGTCTCCCAAAGCAATAACAAATGTAAATGAATAAAAAATAATGAGATCGCAAAAGAGGTTTTGGGCTGCTTTTAATGCCACCAGTCTATTTGTTTATATAGATTAATAACCCAGATTTCTAATATATTTTTGTTTATATGGTGTTGATCGTTGACTAATGGCAAGTTTCAGTGATTTAATCAGTTCCTCTGGTACTCCATGCGCCAATAACATTGCACAGAAATATGGCTTACACACATTGCTAACATCTACTAATGCTTTTACTTCCAGATGTTCTCATAATTAGCTACAGCACTTACTGCTCATGTCTGTAATATTTTAGTAGCGTATTAACTATACACTATAAACAAAGCCCGAAAGAGGACTATATTGAGTTCTGACATATATGAAGCCTGTGATTAAGTACAATTATTTAGCTTTGCACAGGGGCCAAAACACAATACTCAGATATTCCAACAGGTACTAGTTTTACTTGACTCATTTCCACCGGCTAGTGTAAAAAAGAAAGTACGTCTTTAATTTATGGAGACTGACTAAGGTAGGCTGACCATATGAAAAAGAGGACAGGGCTCATATAACTTTAACAGTTGTAGAGAAAAGGGAATTTCAGCCAGTGTCCTTTGTATGCAATTAGTTCCTGGTGAAATTCCCTGTTCATCACAACAGTTAAAGTTGCAGGGGCCCTGCCTTCTTTTGTATATGGTCACTCTAGTATAGTGCCTGCAACTTTAACTGTTGTGATGAAGAGGGAATTTCACCAGGAACTAATTGCATACAAATGACACTGGCTGAAATTCCCTTTTCTCTACAGCTGTTAAAGTTACATGAGCCCTGTCCTCCTTTTCAGATGGTCAGCCTAACTAAGGCCTATACTAGCCAAAGCCTATACGAAGTTAATGATACATATTTCAGGAGAACTGTGATGCCTTTTTGGCTGCTCTCTGTTGGTTAACAGGTCTCCACATTCTCCCCTTACTGCAGTGCTTCACTGTTTAAGAATTTTTGAAGTACAAAGGACAGCACGTCAGATTTCTGCAGAACTGCTTACTCTAAGATCTTAACTTTAGTGGAGGTCAGATCATGGCTGAATGTGAGCAACCCTTTTAGTCATAGCAAATGCTGCTAGTGAAGGGTTGTACATACTTAACAACTGTCCTGGGCTGGATCTACACTACTGCTTTAAAACGTTTTATAAAAGTTTTGACAACTGTTGGGGCCCAGGACACACTCTACAGTTTTCAAAATATTTTCAAAGTGTTTTATCCTGCTTGGTGTAGACCTGGCTGGTTGCCATAGGTGGCCAGGAATTCCATGCAGGTGAGTGAGCAGACTGGAGGTGGAGGAATGGATCACCCCATTCCTCCTCTATTTGATTTTTGCACTAGCAAAAGGAAAGAAGGAATGTCTTTTCCTCCACCACATGGAACGATCTTTGCTTTCTCTGCCAGTCTACTTGGTACAAATCACTTTTTACTAGCCTTAAGAGGCTAGTGGCCCGTGTTTGCTGCTGGCTGTGGAGTCTCTTATCATGTTAGTAATGGTCAGCCATGTACCATCCTTGCAGTCTTTTAAAATGGCCTTGAAAACATATTATTTTACTTTGGCCTTCTCGTGATATGAGTAGCCACCTGTGACTTTAAAGGAAGTGTTGGCTGGCGGTGAAGTAGACATTTAACGAAAGGGACGGGAAAGGAGATTTGCCCCCACCCATTCCTTTCTGTGAATAAAAGGAGCAGGTGCCTAACGTCCCATTTCTCTAGAATACTTCAAATCAAAAGGTGGATCAGTCTTTGTATTAGCAGCTGAGCTGGGATGCTTGTAGTGTGTTTGTTTTATAGCCAGAAAGAATGCATTATTGACTTGCATCATGCAGGGCTCACAGCCGGACAGGCATTGTGAAACAACAATGCAGGGCATTCACACAATGACAGCTCTCAGCTGCTGACAGAAAGATGTGGGTGGCTGTTATTAATAGCTCAGCGTGTCCTATCTTTGCATCAGTCTGCCAGAGCTGTGTGGAGTTTTAGTTGGAAGCCTAATATTTCCAATAGGGCAGACAGCTCAGGAATTGTGCTATTAGGTCACAATCCTATGTATGTTTAGGCAGAAAAAGTCCTACAGCATGCTGGGAGTCATACGAGTTTTTTTTTCTGTCTAAACATGCATAGGATTCCATCGTGAACCAGTTAGATAAGACTTCCCCAACTCAGTGCCCTCCGGGTGTGCTATACGACAACTATCATTCCCAGCTACAGTAGCATGGCCGTTGGGGTAGGTTTAGTCAGGTGAAACAACTGAAACACTTTTAATCAACCTAAAAGGTGTTACCAAATTACTTAGGGCGGATCTACACACGAGTTTTTTGACGTTTTATAAGGGTTATGAAAACTCTTTGGGCCACATGACGCACTCCCTATAACGTTGTATATCTGAGGTTTTTTAAAACTCCCTTCAGTTATATACAACGGTTTCACTTTTAATAAATCGTTTTAAGTAAAATAATGTGTCCTTCCTTACCGTTTCTGATTCATGGGGGCAGTGCTTCGTTTACTGGTGCCCAAATGCTGAGCAGTTGATTGGTGGGGAAGAAACAGGAAGTGGAACAGTGAACTACAACAACCACAATTCTTAGCCCTATACTCGCTAGGGAATGACAGAGGAACTAAGAAGGAAGTGTGTAACTGAACTACAACCCCCACAATGCCTTGCCCTAAATTCACTGGAAAACGAAAGAAGAAAAGACAGGGCAGAACAATGTGTGTTCGTACACACCGCTTTAAAGACAGAAGACTGTTTCTTCTGTAACGTGAGTACTCAGTAATATGGCCTAAGACGTTTTAGAATGCACCTATTTGGAACGTTTTAAAATACAATTTAAAACATTCCAAAGGACTGTGTGGATTCCCCCTTAGCAATAAATTAAGGCAGAACATCTTTTATATTTGTGCTTATAAACTGCACATGACAAGCACCTTCTTAAAAGAGGTTTCTCCCTTTTACACACAAAAACAAAGCATCTTCTAAGGTCATGAGAATCATCAGATGCTCGTTACTGCCCACTTAGGATGTTTGCTGGTCCATTTGATGGTGCTGTCTGCCTCCCATGCATCTCTCGCTCCTTCTGGCCTTCTTTCCATCACAAAAAAGACCCCAGTAAATCTGATTCTTTTAAAAAAACACACCAAATGTTCCGCTATTTCCTGCTGTGTGCAGGAAAAGTAGCACGATAAAAACACCCATTGAATGTGTTCATTGTTTACTTCCTCTTTCTTCCTGTGTGAAGAGGAAGTATCATGGGACATAAGTGGGAGGAAAGTGGCGGTAAGGAAACGTGATTCCCCCATATGATGACATTCCATAACTGGTACAAGATATGTGTGCATCATCTGAAATCAAAGAAAGTATGTTTCTTGCTTCAGAAATGTTGTTTTTAACCAATATGAAAATGTATGCAAAGTTAATCAATAGATCAATCAACTAAAAGTCACAGGATTAATAGATTAAAATTTATTTAGGGAGTAATCCTATGTACCCTAGGCATAGGTTTGTTTAGTTTCCTGGCTCCGAGCACGTAGATAGGGTTCCGAGTTCAGAGCCAGCAAACTGTGCTGCCTGCCCTCTCCCCCTCACAGCTGGCATGGAGAGAACTGCACTGGCATCTCTCCGCACTTGCAAAACAAAGTGCAGAGACATGGAAAAGGATGCATTCCCAGGGGAGGGGAGGAGACTTGGAACGTAAGGCTAAGACCTATCCCTAGCTTCCTTTCCACCCCCTCCCCGATGCCGCCGCTAGACAGGCGAAATTGCTAAAATGAGGAGCGGGAGGTGTGAGGTGCCTCCCACTCTGCATCGGATCCTCATAAACTTCTGAGGCTTACGAGTAGCCAGGGTGCATCTAATAGGATTGCACCCTTAATTGGGTTGCAGCTCCAAGAAAGATCAGGAGATATTCCACTTAGCCAATATCAAGCCCCTGTTTTCTTTCATGAACGCTTTTAGGATTTATCAGAGAATCTCTTCATAGGAAAGCAAAGTGAGTAAAGAAACACCTTCTTGACTTTCTCTGTGATCCTATCTTCTGTTGCTTCTAGTCTTATCTCTCGGATGGCCCCTTCTCTCTGTCTTTTGTGACTGTTCATCTTGTATTTTCTGCTACTCATTATAAAAGTTCTGCAGGGGTCAATCTTTAGCACCTTATTTTTGTCAGTTTATAGTCTATGCTAGGAGACTCTTATTCATTCTCATTCTGCTGCCTATTTTTATGTGGTTCAACCCTAGGCAAGTGGTTTCTTCTCAGCCTACATAATCTAAAATATCCTTTTGGCAGTTTACATGTTTACAAGTTTGGGGACGGGTCATTTTCTCCTCGAAAAGATCAATGACCATAATGCTTTAATAAAAAATCAAATGGAAACCAAAGGCTTTTGGAAACCAAAAAGTAAATCCCTTTTAAACATGTTTGGTTGGCCAAAGTTGTCAAAGCTATGGAAATATTTTCTGTTGCCCTTTCTCTGATGCACACTTTTGCTTTCTGAAAGGTAAGTTCCACTGTGAAAACTAGACTGTGGAAAGAAGTGTAAGGAAGCCGTGAGCATTTGATGGTGGTGATGGTGGAGTTGAAGAAAGTTTGCCAATTTGTCATCTAAGCAGTATAAGTATGCAATTGCATTTGCTCACATTGCTATCTTGTTATGTTTGTCCGGCATAATACTATAAAATACATCAGGGATTACAGAAGCTAAAATAGACAGCTGAACAGGAAGTAAAATCAAATCACAGGGACTAAAATACAGATCTCAAAAAGTCATGGAAAACAGAAAGGTCTTGGTCTGATGCCAAACAGTCAGTAATATAGGCACCAGGCAGGCTTCCCTAGGGAGAGTGTCCCAAAGCCATCACTGAGAAAGTCCTCTCTCTCACAGCCACTGTCAAGGTTCCTTCTATGACCTGGACCCCCGAGCAACTCCTTAAGGATCTTTTGCTTCCTTAAGAATTCCACCTTCTTTTACCTTCCCTTTCCCAAAAAAGTGGGGTTTAGACTGTAGACATGGGGTGATTGACAAACAGGGGTAACCCAACAGTTTACTAGTATTTTAAAACAACTCAATTACAAATAAAGGTATTTATTCAATAGGGCTGAGTGATACAAAGGCATTAAAAGATAATAAAAGTTGCAAAACCTAAGTTCTTTTATCCTGCATTTAGGCTTTCCAAGCTGCTGCTTCCTCACACTCTCCTCTTTTCCTGTTGCTCCCTGGCTGGTTCTCTCTCCTTCTTTTTATGCCCTCTTCCCCCAAAGCTGAAAGTACTGTTTCAACCTTGAAGAAATGAAACTTAACTGGAGAAATGAATCTTAATCATAGAAATGAAACTACTCCACTCAGGGATACCCCCTTTCAACAGAATAAACCCAAATGTCTAAGGCCTGACTTTTTAATTTGCCCGTGTAGGCCTCAAACCTTCACAGCCACCCTCTGAACATCCAATTGAGGTGGTGCATGGAGGGTTTCTGAAGATGACTTAAGGGCATGAGTAGGTACATACAGAAAGCAGTGTTCTATCAGGAATGGAGGTCTCAATCTGTCTCAAACCAGCACTTTGAATTGGGCAAGTCACTAGCCCTATTCAGGTGTTATGTGACCAAACAGTATATCTAGGGTGACCACATTTGGGAAACTAAAAAAGAGGACACCCAGTGGGGTGGGGGTGGGAAAGCACCTTTCAGGGTCCTCTGGGATGCATGCCATTCACCCCCACCACCTTAAAGGCCCGAAATGGGGTGGAGGAGGGGAAAGTGTGTAATTCCCACCCTCCACTGCTCCAATCAGGGCCTTTTCTATAATGTCTGGGAATGACACGCTTTCCCCTTTCAGGCCCTGATTGGAGCAGTGCGAGGGAAATGACCCACCTCCAGAAGGTGTGTCATTCCCTCCCACCATGCTAATGCAGCCTTTAAAGGGAAAGCGTGTCCTTTCAGGACATTATAGAAAATTACAGAAAATCCCCCCTGACACCCAGAATAGAACAAAAACCAGGACAAATCTGGGGAAATCCTGACAGTTGGTCACCCTAGTATATCTAAAGACGGGTAAGGGGGCACTGGACCGTGCACGCTGTCTCAACCTTCCCTGTCCCCAACTTTGCTCAGTTGAGCTAGAAGGTCTCAAGGGTGCTCTGCTCATGTTCACTTGAATGTGAGTAGAACTTTCTGCCTCATGAGAGAGCCTGCTTTATCATGGCTCCCAGTCACTTGGGGGGATTCTACCAGTGGAGGCTGGTGGCTGATTTCCATGGGCTGTGGATCCATTCTGGGTTTCAGTCAGAACCAGCCAGAACTCTAAAGGAGCTATCAAAGGTTCTGAACCCTAACCACAAAGTAGGTTCAGCATGTTGGATAGACCTGTTAGAATTCTGGCTGGTTCTGACTGAAACCCAGATGGGATTCACAGCCCCACAGCCTTACCTTCAGGTGTATGTGAGTAGAAGCCCTCTTCAGACCTCCTTGCTCACCGTGGTGAAGTCAGGGATTGAAGGGGCAGGTCTGATGTGTGCAGGGACATTGGGGGTGGGCAGGGCCATGGGGCTTGGTGCAAGCTGCACACAGGCTATTGGACCTCAAAAGAGTTTTGGTAAAAGCAAGAGAGCCCAATACAGAGTGCACTGACCTCTTTAAAGACAAGCTGGGATAGAAATGTGACAAATAAAACAATGTTTAGCAATGAAAGTGCATACTGAAATAGAAAGTTTGAAGTTGAAATGATCTGCAATAGAAGGCTTTGTTTACCAAAAGGCCTACAGCTGCCCGAACAGAACAGGACAGGGGAGAATGTCATTTGCTTTAGGCTACGTGTTTCTATCCTAGAGCTACTTCTTTGTTTTGAAAATGTCACTTTTTGATAAATAGTACCCATTGTATATTGGGGAAAATAGTGGTAGGTCAAGAAATCGAAGTCAGTGAGCATTGGAGAGGAAATAATGGCTACTGGAAGGAAACTTTAATTACATTGGGCACCATTTTGGGGATGGGAAATATCCATCAGACACCCACCATCCATCATTTCTGCTCATCTACCTTCCCTACTGGAAGATTTGAGATGCATGACCAGCATGCCAAAAGACAAAGCTCTAAATATCTCTGCTGGATTTAGAAAATGAGGAAAGTGCTCTATTATATATCTTTAATGGGCTGTTGGATGCATTTCAAGTAGTAAAGTTCTGTTTATAATGCACCATCACTTAACACTTCCAAGAACTTTGGAATTTAGAATGTAGTCAGACTTCTAGTTCAATCCAGGAAATGGAAAAAGAGGGCAGAATTTTTCATGCTTAAATCTATGTGGATCCAGGAAAAAAAAAGGGGGGGTTTCAAATCCCTCTGCACTAGTCACTTTCAACCTAATCTACTTCACAGGTCTGTTGCAAGGATAAAATGAGATGTCTGTGTGCTGTAGACTGCCTTATATAAATGTGATGAATAAATCGTTTTTTAAAATAAATCTTCCCAATATCAATCTTAAAAATGAAAGCTCTGAAAGTGGAGTTAGTGGGAGAATCTACAGCTCATGAACAGCATGTTCAGCACTTTTTAATTCTTTTTTAGCATTTAATTATTTCTGTTCAAAATTAATATGTTGCAGCCATTAATATATCTGAATGAGGCTCTCCTTTGTGAGGAAATTGGTTTAGGGCAATTCTAGTTTCCCCTCAGGAAAGATTGTAATAGACATTAACTTGGATTTCAGGCACTTTGCAGTGATGAACACAAGAAACATCTGTACAGAGTTCCCAGTATTATAAGTACAGAATACCGATTACTGTAGCAGTATCATGGACTATGCCTCCATGAGTTGTAGAGGGAAAACCATGTCTCTTGTGGGGTTTTAAAATTCTGCTAATGTGAGAAAACCTCCCCCTTCCCACGTTGATCAAACTGCTAGAAATGCAGGCCTATTCTAGCTGGCTGGGAAAACAAATGTCTAGTTGGCTTCATTTAAATTCAGCTCCAATGAATATTTAATGGCCTCCCATAATGATCCCTTTAATAGTTTTAATATCTCTGTTCTGGGTGGATTGATTTTTGTCATTCTGTCAAAGGGTCAACTAGAAATCAGAATAAAAAAGATGAAAGCCACTGACTGTCACAAATAGTACATTTCAAAGTTATGTTATTTCACAAATGACCTTGAAAACCCGAGATTTACCACATTCAGCTTTGCAGGCAACAAAGGAACAACAACAGGAGTTTGGAGAAGTTGTGTTAAGAACGCTCTTAATCTCTGATGCATCACTTCTGGATATTGTTAATGTAACAGAAATAGTGGCAGGGAGCCATTTTTAAATAGAATGTATGCTCTGATAAATGTAGCGTATTAATCAATCAATCTGCAAATGGGACTCGAAAATACCATTTTTAGCACTCATATTTGAAAGACCCGTTAACAATGAGACTGAAGTGGGGTTCAGATGAATGTTGAGGAAAATTCCATATCTAAGTGGATTGGTTGAAAGTTTTAGAGTCCTGAAGGACATATCAGCCAGCTGCAGGCAATAAGGTTGAGAGAGAGTTTTTTCTGTGTAGAAAAGGTCAACCTGATTATTGCTAAGTGCCAGAAATGATAAGATGATAAATCTGGGATGGGCTGATGTCTAAAATGTATAAAAGTGAGCCCTAGTTTAATGGCTACTGTGGGTGTCAGGCGTGATGTATTTGGACGTGAAGAGAATTGTGGAAGGACTGTAAATATCTTGATGGAAACTGTTGTGCTGCTGTATATAATTGGAGCACGAGTAAACAATGTGTATTATACACAAGATTTGGTGTGTGAGTATTTCTTCAGCTCTTGGAATTGCTACTGGACTGATTGCTAATACAAACGCTCGCAGCGTTTGCCCTCTCTTGCTTCCCCTCCTCAACAGGGTTATGGGCCCAGGATGGGGGCATTAAAGCCCAGCTGAGGGGCAATAAAATCCAGTCAGGAGGCTATTAAATACTCAGGAGTCCAATTGATGAGCCAACGATTTATGGTTTCCAAATTGGATGATTAAACGAGAGGAAAGCTCAGAGAGTTCCGGAGAGGAATCAGAGACAAGCAGTGTGTCTGGCCAGAGTAGAGCTGAGTGTGTAAGCCAGCAGGAAAACATGGCATAGACTAGCTTGATCAGTGGGATTCCCATGGAAAGATTGAACGAAAAGAATTATCAAACCTGGTCGTTCAAACAAGAAATGTTCCTGAGGCGCGATGGATGTTGGCAAGTTGTTGCAGAAGACAAGCCAATGGGTCTAAGTGCAGACGAGGAAGCAACATGGGAGGCTTTAGCTACAAGAGCAAAAGCAAATATTGTCCTGAGCTTAGAAGACAGCCAATTAATGCACATTTCTCGCAATGAAAATGCCAAACAATGCTGGGAGAAATTGAGGCGTGTTTATGTAAGGCAAACCGCCAGTTCCAAAATTAGCCTGACAAGACAACTTTACTGTACCCATCTAAAGGAAGGAGGTTTGATTTCACAACACCTCCAAAGTCTGGGATTGTTGTTCTCAAAACTGCAAGAGGTAAATTTACCCTTCAACGAGGAGAATAAAATTTATATAATCCTAAACTCACTCCCACCCAGTTGGGATATTCTCGCGATGAGCCTTGAATCAATGCCGCAGACTGATCACTCTGGAGCATGTAACAGGCAGGCTGTTGCAAGAGGAGAAAAAGCGGTTTGAGAGGACAGAGGAGAGAGGGGAGCAAAGTATCGCCCATGAATCGCATGGGGAGGAAAGACGGCAATTTAAAATGGAGACCAAGCGCCTACCGTTTGACGGAGGAGAGAGTGCCATGGCCGTAGAAAGGAGGTGTTTTCGATGTGGGAGAAAAGGCCATATTCAGTGGAATTGCAAGGCTAAAACCCAGTTGAAAGGAGCCTCAAAGGGGCAACAGGATCGTTACTCCAAGGGAGACCGGGAAAATGAGAGAAATGAGCAACGCAGTGCTCAGCTCGTTTCGGTGGCCAGGGAGACGAGATCTGAGGAGTGGAGGAATATATGGCTCCTGGATTCGGCATCCAGTGTAACCATATGTAGGAATCGCAAAGCTTTCGATAAGATCCGGAGTGGATCACAGGAGTCTGTGTCTTTAGCAGACGGAAAACAGGTTTTGGTTTGTGGGAAAGGCAAATGTTATATTCCATGTCTTAAGAGGTCTTTACCAGAGGTTTTGTGTGTGGAAAGCCTAGAATATAATTTGCTTTCAGTAGCAAGCCTGACAAAGCTGGGATACGTGGTTACGTTCAAAGAATCCTTTTGTCAGGTTGAAATGAATGAAACAGTTTGTGCTCGAGGTGTGCTCAGGAATGGGTTGTATGAGATGGAATCTCTGGAATGTGTAAACTAAATTGCAAATGTTCTGAGCCACAAAGATTGTCTCCATCTCCTGCACCGCAGAATGTAACATAGTAGTTTCAAGGTACTTAAGAGAATGCCTGAGAATTGCAAAGGCATTGAACTCGCTAAATGTGACAGATTTCTCGACTGTCGAGTGTGTAAGCAATCCAAGTCCCAGGTTTTACCTATTAACCGCAAAAGCAATAGGTCTACTCATGAGGTGTTTGAATTAGTGCATCTGGATGTAGTAGGTCCATTCAAACCCAGTGTAGGGGGCGCTATATTTGTTCTAGTGATATTGGATGACAAGTCACGATTTAGCTGGGTATACATGATTAAGAGAAAGTCCGAGGTTTTTCAAATGTTCACAAATTGGGTGACGTGGGCTGAGAAATGCTTTAAAAAGCAGGTTGTGCAAATCCAGATGGATCGAGGTGGAGAGTTTACCAGTAATGAGTTTAAAACATGGGCAAAACGCCAAGGTGTAACTCATAGATTTACTGATCCACATGCACCGTGGCAGAATGGTGCAATCGAACGCAGAAATGGGCTTTTACAAATGATTAAAGATTCTCTTTTTTTAAAAATTATTTTTTTATTTTCAACATAACATAATACAACATAAACCTAAACAACATAAAATACAATACATACCGCATACCCCCGTGCTCCCCTCCCCCCAGGAGACCTTCGATTATACATTATTCTTCTTTCCAAAAATGTAAAGACTCTTTTGAAGGCATTTGCCCCTTCCCTGTTCTTAATACATATTCCAAAAATAAACTCCATATATCTCCAAAATCATTCTTACTGGACATTCCCCTCTTTATTTTCATTTTACACGTTAGCTTATCATTAAGTGCCATGTCCCATATTTCTTTATACCATTCTTCTATGGTATATATCCCTTGCCCTTTCCAATTTTTAGCAATCATTATTCTGGCGGGAGCCAGGAGGTTGTTTATTAATTCTCTCTTATTTATATTCTCCATACCTTTTTCCCATATTGCTAGTAGAGCCAGCTTTGGGTTTAATTCCAAATTACTTCCAATTATATAACTTATTTCTTTAAACACCCTTTCCCAAAATTTTTGTACATGTTTACAGCTCCACCACATATGGAAATACGTTCCAACCTCCTGACATCCCCTCCAACAATTCTTGGACACTTTTTTATCTATCTGATGAAATCTTACCGGCGTTAAATACCATCTCCATACTATTTTATAATAATTCTCCTTAATTCTAATTGACAAAAGCTTTAACATTCTTGCATCCCATATCTTCCCCCAGTCATGTTCATTAATTTGTTCTTTTAAGTCATCTTCCCAAATCATTTTAAGCGAATCTCTATATTCAGCTTCCTCTGTCAGGATTTTATATATTTTGCTAGTTAGACCTTTTCTAGCTTTAATTGTTTCCTTCTTTCCTCTTGTTTCAATTAAATCTTCAAATCTTGTATTATTTCTACACTTCTTATTCATCTTTTTCCATTCCTGTGTCCATTTTTCCAATTGTAAACATTTGAACCAAGCTATCTTTTGTCCTTTTACCAACTCTCTAATTTGCTCCTTATCTATCATTCTTTCCATCCAATTCCTTAACTTAATAATTTCCTGACCCTTCAAACTTCCTTCCAATTCTACTTTTAAATTCCTTGGGAAATTTCTCACAACTACCACTGGGGCGAGTGGAGAGTCTCCTGGTATTAAACTCCCTTTAACTTTCTCCCAGATCTCTAGAATGTTTTTCAGCAACGGGTTGTCCAGTCCCCTCAAATCTTTCTTTTGGATTTTATTATTAAAAAAAATATTTTGCAATTTGAAATCTGGTTCCCCTGTTTGCGTTTCTAACCATTCTAAATCTTCCTCCCCTAATATACTATTTATAACATATCTTAACTGATTAGCACTATAATAATTCTTTATGTTTGGAAGTCCCAAACCTCCTTTCTTTTGTGTCTTATACCATAGCCCTTTATTAATCCTAGCTCTCTTATCTCCATTGCAATAAGCATTAATCATATTTTGCCAACTCTTTAACTCTACATCCGATATTTTAATCGGTAGCATTCTAAACAAAAAATTAATCTTGGGTAATATCTTCATTTTTATAACCGCTATTCTACCAAACCAAGAATGTTTTAATTTCCTATATACCTCTAACTTTCCCCCTACCTGTTTTTTCAAACTTACAAAATTAATTTCCTCTAACCTGTCTAAATCTTTTGCAATATTAACTCCTAAATAACGTACTATATTTTTAAGCCTAAGACCTAACTTAACTTTACCTTCCTCCATCTCCTCTTTGTTATAATTGAATAACATCATTTCTGACTTCCCCCAATTAACTTGTAAACCTGTGACCTCCCCAAATTCTCTCAAATGTTTCTTAATCAGCTCCCCCTCCTTCAGGGGGTCTTCTAATGTCAGTAATGTGTCATCCGCAAACATATTTATTTTGATCTTCTCCTTCCCTCCTATCCCCTTCAATCTTGAATCCTCCCTTATAACATTTGCCAAAATTTCTATTACTATCGCAAATAATATTGGTGAAAGTGGGCAACCTTGTCTTGTTCCTCGGGCTAGTGTAATCTGTTGTGTTAACCCATCATTAACCATTATTTCTGCTTTATTATTTTTATACAGTTGATCCATCACTCCCATAAATTTCTCTCCAAGCCCAAATGTTTTCAGAATTAATTTAAGTGCTGGCCATTCCATGCAATCAAAGGCTTTGAATATATCCAATGCTAATAATCCCGCTTTTAAATTCCTTTTTTTAATAATATTAATTATATTTAAAACTCTTCCTATTAAATTAGGCATTTGCCTTCCTGGGATAAATCCACATTGATCCTTTCTAATATACTTATGTATAAACGTACTCATCCTTTTTGCCATTATTGCTGTAAAAATTTTTGAATCTTGATTTATTAAAGATATTGGTCTATAAGATGCTGGGTCAGTCAAATCCTTTCCTGGTTTCGGAATTAATATGATCAAGGAATGATCCCATGATGGGGGGGTCTTTCCCCCTTCTATTATACTATTAAATAATTTTTTTAATCTTGGTAGTAAAATTCCTTTAAAAACTTTATAATAATCCGGCCCCAAACCATCCAATCACGGAGATTTCCCTCCTTTTAATTTAACTATAATTCCTTCTATTTCTTTCTCAGTAACTAAACCTTCCATATAATCCCTGTCTTGCCCCTGTAATCTTATTTTCCAATTCCTCTCTACATATTCCAATATTTTAACCTGTGATCCCATATCTGATGTATATAATTCTTTATAAAATTCCTGAAATATATTTAATTTATCCTTCATTAAATTACAATTTTTCCCTGTCTTGTCTCTAATTGTCCCTATCATACTCTTAGCCTTTTTGGACTGAGTGGACCTAGCCAGCATCTTTGAATTTTTATTACTATATTCAAAAAATTCCCTCTTTAAATACAGCAAATCCCTCTGGACTTGTTCTAACTCTTCTCTCTCTAATTCTTTTTTCTTAGCTTGGATTTGGGCAAATAGGCGTTTCTCTTTTGTCTCTCTTAGCTTGTCCTCTAGGTCCCTTACCTCCTTTTCAATCTTTTTCTTTTGAGCCTCTTGTTGTTTTCTTAGGGTACACATTTCCCTGATACATATCCCTCTTACTACAGCCTTCATAGTGTCCCATATTAAACCCTGTGAGTTTATGTCCTTTTCGTTAATTTCTCATATTTCCTGCATTTCTTTTTTAATATTCTCCACTATATTTTTATTATTTAGTAACCTTGTATCGATTCTCTATCTCTGGACTTGTTTGTAATCCTTCTTCATTTTAAGATCCAACGTCATTAATGCATGATCTGTGACTTTAATTACCCCTATAGCACAATCTATAAGTTTAGACAACATATTTTTTGACACAAAAATATAATCAATCCTGGAATAACTCTTAAACCTTGGTGAGTAGAAAGTATATTTCCTTTCTTCCCCTTTTAATACTCTCCAAACATCAATTAATTCTTTTCTCTCCATTAATTTGCTTAATCCCGTCCTCCCACCACTCTTGAGAACTCTTAATATATTATCCCTATCTTTCCCTTTGTCTAATACCATATTAAAGTCACTTGCCATCACAATATTCTTTTTACCTACTTCTCCCACTGCATTAAAAACTTCATCAAAAAATTCCATCTGTTTCCCATTTGGAGCATATACATTAATCAATACATATTCCTCCTCCCCTACCCTGCAGGAAATAATCAGAAACCTTCCCGCTTCATCCTTCTTCACCCTTTGTATAGTAATGCCACATTTTTTTGAGATTATAATCGCTACACCTCTCGCTTTAGAAGTACCAAAAGACTTTTCGTAAACGCCCACCTCCCTCATCCGAAGCTCATTTACACCCTCCTTTGTTTGATGAGTTTCCTGCAAAAAAATTACATCAGCTTTCTCTTTTTTTAATAACATTTCTATTCTCTTCCTTTTAATAACAGTTCCTAGCCCTTTAACATTTAAAGTTGCAACCCTTAATTTATTATCCATCTCTCTCTTTCCAACACATCTCTATATTGGTCTCCCTCTGTGATACACATACCCCCCTCCCTCCCTCCCTCACCCACCCACCCACATTTACCCCCCAACTTCACCCCCCTCCTCACCAGGCCTTCCTGGGCAATGGCCCCAATTATTCTTAGAACTCTTCAGGGGGGGGGGGAGAAGCAACCCAGCATTCCAGAACAGAAACCCAACCCTCCCCTCTCATATAATCTTTTCTTATCCCTATTACAATATTATTTCTTCATTGACGGGTTCCACCCACGGCTCCTTCCTCTTGTGGATAATCAGGACCAACTCCCCCTCCAGCAGCAGCATCCTGCTTTGTTTCTCCAGCAGCCATGGGATCCACTAAACCGAACTTTTCCAGAAGCTCCATCCCTTGCTCACACGATGTTATTCTATGTTGCTTCCCTTTCCACATAAATCTAAAAAAAACTGGATATCCTCAACTATATGTTATCGATCTCTTCCGCAAAGCCACTGTACACAGTCTAACACTCTTCCTCCACTGCACCGTTTGAGGGCATAAATCTTGATAAACCTCAATTGATATTGCTTGTATCATCAGCTGGGCTTGACGTCTAATTGCTTGCATCAACTTTTCTTTCTTGTAATAATTAGCAAATTTAACAATTATATCTCTTGGGAGAAGTCCTTTCTTCTTAACACCAACTCTATGAACCCTCTCAATGTCCTGCATCGCCCAAATTTCTTGAGTTTCAATTTCCCTGATCCAATCCAAAATTATAACTCTTAAATCCTTAGGAGTCTCTCCATCTCTTTCCCCAAAAGATCTAATTCGAATATTAACCCTCCTGTCCCGATCTTCCAAAGCAATTAAACGTAAATCCATCTCTGTCAGTTGGTCCCCATGTTTCTTGGTATCTTCCTGCTGCTTCTTCATATTCATCTCCATTCTATCCATTTTATCCACCACAGTTTGAAGGTCCACTATAAAATCCTTCTGTGAGTCCTTAATCCTTTGCATTATCCTTTCCTCCTGCTTAAATAAAGCAGTCTCCATCATCTTCTGAATTTTGCTGAATAAATCCTCTGAGGACTTTACTTGCCTCTCTCTGGCTGGTTTTGGTACTGCACCTGTGAAAAGATTCTCTTCTTATTGATTCGGGAGCAGAATCAAATCTATGAGCAGAAGCGTTCTGTACTGCAAACTACCTCTTAAACAGGACATGGACAGAAGCAAGTGGGAGTGTGCCTTTCAGTGTGTTGCATGGGAAGAAACCAAATCTTGCCCATTTAAGAGTGTGGGGCTCATTTGCGTACGTTCACATTTCTAAAAGCCAAAGGTTAAAAGGAGATCAAAAGGCTATAAGAGCGGGTTTCGTTGGTTATAATGACAAATCGTGGCATTTTTATATTAATGGGAAGATTATTATATCAAGATCTGCTACCTTCGAGGAGCAAAATTGGGGACGAGTTCATTCTAATCCAGGGGTGTTATTGCATTACTCAACGGATGAACGGAATGAAGGGGTTAAACAGTTGGAAAGGGTTAAACAGGCGAAGTCAGAGCCTGCCGGAGCTGAGTCTCCAAGAGAGGGGAGCACGACTCCACCTCCCAAGGAGAGCAATGGAAAGAAAGAACCCAGCGCCAGCAGGAAAGTCCCTGTGAGTTAAGGCGGTCTGAGAGAGCGAACAAAGGAGTTCTGCCAGAGAGGTTTGGGTTTGAAGGGGAAACAGTGTGTCTATTCAATTATGAAAAGCAGTGCTTTGAGGAGGTTCCTGTAACTCATGACAAAGTTGGTTGCTAAAACAAGGGTTTCCTGTGAGCAGGAAAAATTGTTGGGATCAGGTAAACAAAAGCAAGCTTACTGATGAGTAAGGTGTAACTAACAAAGTGTTGTTACTTGCAAACAGCAGTCAGCAAAAGGTGCTGAACTGGAAAGTCACTTGGAGAAGTGAGTATTTACCTGAGTGTAAAGGAAAATCACAAGGAGAAATGGAAAAGGATTTCTTGGGTCGGAAGCAGAAAAATGTGAATCTGCTTAAAGCCAGTGGACACGCACGCTGATAATTGCATGCAGCGTGGTCATTTTGAGTCAACAAGTTGCAAAGCCTACTGTGGCTACATGGTTTGGTATTAGACGTGTGTTTAAGATGTTTAAAATAAAGTTTAAAATCTGTGTCTAACACTGTCATGTCTTAAAACCAAATAGAAAGCAATGTTGACAGTGGTTGAACAGGAAACCACACAGACCGGAAGTCCACAAGTGGAATGAATCCTTATCCAGTGCCAGCAGAGAGTACAATTTTTATACAATTGTTAAAAATGTAAATATTGTTTGTACATTGCTATGTGAGTGTTTGTGGTAACTCACAGTCTTGCATTGCCTTGGCAAATGCTCAAATGTTTAGAGCTAGGACCAAACATATGGCAATCAAGTATCTAAATGTTAAACAATATGTGGAAGATGGTTTAATTAAATTAATATATTGTGAGTCTAGCGAGAATGTAGCAGATATATTTACAAAACCATTAATGGGATTTCAGCATGCCAAGATAACTAAAATGTTAGGGTTTGAAATGCTGAATGAGGAGGAAAAACTTTAGACCACTTAGATCTTCAAATTTTGAAGGGGTGTTGAGGAAAATTCCATATCTAAGTGGATTGGTTGAAAGTTTTAGAGTCCTGAAGGACATATCAGCCAGCTGCAGGCAATAAGGTTGAGAGAGAGTTTTTTCTGTGTAGAACTAGAAAGGTCAACCTGATTATTGCTAAGTGCCAGAAATGATAAGATGATTAATCTGGGATGGGCTGATGTCTAAAATGTATAAAAGTGAGCCTTAGTTTAATGGCTACTGTGGGTGTCAGGCGTAATGAATTTGGACGTGAAGAGAATTGTGGAAGGACTGTAAATATCTTGATGGAAACTGTTGTGCTGCTGTATATAATTGGACCACGAGTAAACAATCTGTATTATACACAAGATTTGGTGTGTGAGTATTTCTTCAGCTCTTGGAATTGCTACTGGACTGATTGCTAATACAAACACTCACAGCTTTTGCCCTCTCTTGCTTCCCCTCCTCAACATATGTTGAGCCTCCTCAACATATGAGGGGCTCATATGTCCGCACAGGTTAGTTTTGCTGCCAATGCACCCGATGGCCACCCCTCCAATATATGTGCTGGTCAAGCCCCCCACTGGCCACATGTTTCGTGCATATGAGAAGGGACCCTATGCAGTGGAGGCTGGGTCTCTGAAGCTGCTCTGGTTTTCAGTCAAACCTAGTCAGAACCCTACTGACACCAGAGCCACCAGGCTCCACCGGCTCTAGGCACATACTGATGTAGGGCCCCTCTGTTCTTCCTCAAAATAGACCTCTGTACATGCATATATTGGTACATATGTAGGGCCCCATGAATGTACAGCTGGTGGAGAGCCAGGGGCATGGGGGAAAACCCCTCTCCCCTCTCCTTTCTTCTGACCACTCTTTTACTTCTAACCCTTAGCTTGCACCATTTTTCGGTGTAATCCTCTGCCACTGCTATTCCAACGGATCCAAGCGCTACCTTTTATGAGAGGAGTCCAGGGCAGGATCTACACTACTGCTTTAAAATGGTTTATAACAGTAGTAACAACTGTTGAGGCCCAGGACACACTCCATATACAGTTTTCAAACCATTTTCATAATGTCATATCCTGCTTGGTGTAGTTCTGGCCCAGATGATGAAGTCTCCTATTTGCAACACCTCTGTGTTTTCCTGCTACTTTTTCCATCTTTTTTCTTGCCAGAAAAAAAAAAACCTTTTAAGAAGGAGATTAATTAATTAAGAACATTTTTACTTACAAAAAATATGAATAAGAAAGATCAAATAAAGGTGGAACAAAAAACAGGTTTTAAAGTAGAAAAAAAGGTGAAGCATTTGAATATAAATTTGACAAATATGAACTGTATGTTGTTTCATAATAATTATGTCAAGGTCTGGAATGAAATTAAGCAAGATTTAATAAGATGGGATAAACTTCAAATGTCATTGATGGGGAGAATTGCAATAATTAAGATGAATGTTTTGCCAAGAATGTTGTATCTGTTTCAGACAATCCCGATTGTAACTTCGGAGGCACCATTCAAACAGTGGCTGAGAGAGATTTCTAAATTTATATGGCAATCCAATAAACCAAGGGTGAAGTTTAAAATATTACAAGATGCTAAAGAGAGAGGAGGTTTGGACTTGCCATATTTGAGGACGTATTTCTCTACTTGTTGCATGATGTGGATGAAGGAGTGGATTTTGTTGAAAAATAGTAGATTATTGGAAGTAGAGGGTCATGATCTAAGATTTAGCTGGCATGGGTATTTGTGGTATGATAAAGTTAAGGTGAATGCAGACTTTAACAACCATTATGTGAGATGAGCAATTTTGAGAATATGGAATAAATATAAACCAAGACTGTGTCAGAAAACGCCGCTATGGGTTTCCTCACAGGAGGCTTTTTTTTAGAAGAGATTTGGCAACTACGAAAAAATGGCTGACATATAGTGAAATTTTAGAAATAAAGGAAGGAGAGATTAAAATGAAATCAAAAGAGGAGCTACGGAATAAAGGAATTGTTTGTCAGTGGTTCTCATATTTACAAATGATGGAAAAATTTAAGATAGATTAAAAAATTGGGCTTTGAGTGTACAAAATCTGAATTTGAGAAAGCTTTATGCACAAATGATAATCATGTTATCTCAAAGATATATAAACTTTTGTTAAAATATGAGACTGAGGATGAACAGGTAAAAGATTGTATGATAAAGTGGGCTCAGAATTTTGGATATAACATTAATATGGACCAATGGGAGAATATGTGGTTGAGAGGTCTGAAATTTACATTATGTGCTAGATTGAAGGAGAACTTTTATAAAATGTATAGATGGTATATATCCCTGTCAAAATTGGCAAAAATGTATAAGGGGACATCGGGAAAGTGTTGGAAATGTGAAGAACAGGAAGGAACATTTTATCACCTATGGTGGACATGTAAAAAAGCAAAATCCTTCTGGATACAAATGCATAAGGTGATTCAAAATGTATTGAAGATAAAAATACAATTGCGTCCAGAGTATTTTTTGTTGGGGATAATAGATGAACAGTTGACGCAAGGTTATGGAACTTTATTCTTATATATGATAACGGCAGCAAGTCTAATTTATGCCCAGAACTGGAAGACCGAGAAAATACCAACAGAGGAGGAATGGTTGTTGAAAATTACAGAACTGGCAGAGATGGCAAAACTTACTGCAATAATAAAAGATAAAACAATAACTGGGTTTATTGAGGAGTGGAAACCAATGGTGGATTTTCTAAAAGAAAGAGAAGGGAAGGACATATTTGCAAGCGGATTCAGCGACTAAACTGAAAGAAAAACATCTGTTAAAGAGATACAAGAGGGGAAACTTCACTCATCATTTTGGCTTATCTTGGCTTATTTTGACAAATTATTAAGAAAATGAGGAAATTTGGAAGTCAAATGTTGTTTGTTTTATGTTATTTTTGTTGTTGTGGGTGTAGGTAAGGTGTATGTGTTAAACGTTTTTTTATGTCTGGCAGGATTTTAGGGCAGAATCCCTCACAAGGCAGCTTACAACAATAAAATACATAAAATATTAAAAGCAATAATAAATTAAAATATTAAACTCAATAAAATAGCAATTAAAACAATGAAACCAACAATAAAACCAGGAGGAACAACAATAGCAGCAATAATAACAATAACAGCAATAACTATACTCAGCATGTGAAGGCCATGGTAAAATAAAATGTTTTCAAGACCTTAAAAGCCTGCAAAGAAGGTGCATGGCGGACCTCTGGTGGGAGTTTGTTCCACTGGTGTGGGGCCACTGCTGAGAAGGCCCTCTCCCATGTGGAGACCCACCTAATTTCTCTCACTGGTGGGCAGATGAGAAGAGCCTCTTTTTCTAATCTTTAAGTGCGGGCAGGCTGATATGGGTGAAGGTGGTCCTTAAATTAACTTGATCCCAAACCATTTAGGGCTTTAAAGGTCAAAACCAGTACTTTGAATTGGGCTCAGAAACACAGAGGTAACCAGTGCAGCTGGTGCAGCATAGGCATTATGTGGTCAAATCGCCTTGCCCCCACCAATATTCAGGCGGCCGTATTCTTGACGAGATGGAATAGTTCACAACATCTATGATGAATTAGGAAGCAGGCAACAGTTTAGCATGGAAGAGACTGGCAAGTAAATCATCTGCCATAGCCTGGTCCATAGAACTCCCTCCCCCGACCATTTCTGTCCAGGAGCATTATTGACTCCTGATCTCTGTGACACACGTAGCATTAATGCTGCTGATGGGCCACCCATATTCTAAAGCAAGTCAGAAAAAGCACACACAAGAAGAAATGGCAAAACTCTTGAGATGTATGAAAAAAAGCATATAAATAAATTTAATATTCTTAATAACTCGGATTATTTCTTTGTCCCCTCGGTAACTCAATTATTTTCCAAGAGCCAATGGAACTCCATCTAGCACAAAAGTAGAAAGTAGTCATCAAATAATATCCAGCATATCAAGTAAGGTGTTTGAGCTAGAGATGATCTAGGAATGAAATGAATGTGTCTCATGAGCCCTTCCTCCATTTTGGGAACCCAGTCAGGAGAAATGTTATTTCAATGCTGGGGGTGGGGACGCTTGCAAGGAACGATGAGTGGACAGGAAGGGTTAAGCACCCCCCTCCTGTCCACAAATTCTCCCCTGTGTGTGTACCCCTATCCTCCATTAGTGGATTGGGAATTGATGGGAATCACGGATTACCTTGTAACACTCAACAGTGGAAGCTGATGACTCTGATTTCGGTGGGACTGAGAATCCATTCCGGATTTCAGTCAGAACCAGCCAGTACTCTAAGGGAGCTATCCTATTTTGGGAACAGGGTCTAACATCTTGGACAGCCCCGTTAGAGTTCTGTCTGGTTCTGACTGAAACCCAGAATGGATTCACAGCCCCACCGGAATTGGCGCCACCAGCTTCCACAGATACTCACTCCTGCCCTTAGATGTAGTTATTCAAAATAACTTGTTTTCACTTTGTGTTCCTGAAACCAAATGATGTAAAGGGATTTCAATAGACTATGAGAAAAAAGCTGCTGGAATCCCTTTGTGTCTTTTATATCATCTTAACTTTCAGAATGTCAGCAAAAGCTTTGTTGTAAAAGCAGACATTTTCATTTTAAAAAATGGCCATAGTCAAAAGGTTAAAAAGTGAAGAAAATATAACCCCCACACCCACCCTTTAGCCTCACACAAAGCAATTTAGTACATCACTAAAGGAGTCTTGACATTTGTAACAAATATTGAATTCTGCTAGTGGGAACGGGGGTAAATCAATTGGAAGGATCAAAATTCTACAACAGTTTATCACAACTACAGCAGTGGTGTCTTCCTCCAATCTTTTGAGTACTGGGGATTTCCATGGTCAGAGAAAGGTTATTTGGTGAGGTGAACTTGCCTGTAACTAATAACATTTTCTCTTGAAAACTCTCAGTTATGAGTTTTGCTTCACCTTCAGACCCAATCTGATTACTGTACCTGGAGTTGGAAAGAAATCACACTCTCCACCGCAACTGCTCAGTGCGATTATCTACTAAACCTGAAGTGTCTTTTTGTTCACCTTTCTTTTGTAACAACAACAGCACGTATTGCGTGTATCTGTTTTGCCGGCAACATTTGAATGGTGAATCCAGTTTGCTTCAATGTGTGATGTACTGTGATCTGGAATAATCAGATTAATCTGCATATGTGTGAGATCCTGTTTTGGGATTGAAGAAGGACAGCATGTTTTTCTTTCCCCTCTTGGCTACTTCATGACAAGGAACAGTCAGTGTGCTGAGTGGGCCAAAGGATCATATCATTCAACAATTCTCAATGACACCCATGCATTAATTTGTAAGACCAACCCACGCAATCTAGACTATGAAATGTCAGTGCAGAACAGGCTTACAAGATAACCATGCCAAGAGACACAGTGGATGGGAAGGCAGTTCCCACCTCACTCTACTAAATAATTGTCAATTTAACCTGAGAGAAAATTGCTTCTCCACTCCAAATTATAGCAATGTCAGTCTTTGAGCATAAGCAACACTCATTAGTCAAAGGCGTTCCATGGAAAATTTAATTGAGTACATTTCACTAGCAACCACCAGTGTGTCCAAATGCTGTTGTACTTCTGGAGGCCCAGAAGAAGTAAGGATGAGTGCCAGAATCATATGCTTGGAATAGGAGGGTGGGAATCCTTCTTCACTCCACTAAGCCATGATGGAGACATTGGAAAGGAATCGAATGCTGCTTTTGTAAGCATATCCAACTCTGCTTTGAGTTTAGCAGCGTTCTTCAAGCTGTTCTACAGAGATGCTTACAGAATTGCATTGCTCTGTTAAATTGAATTAGATACACATTGTAACATATTGCAAACATGGATGTGTCTCTTCTGGGTTATATGTCATGGAAATTCATCACCACTTATACGGGAAGTGTTACAGCTTCTTGGTAGATAAGCAGATGTCAGTTTGTCACACATTTCGGTTTATATTGTGAAAATTCAGGATGTACGAAAGCACTGCATGCAACAGCCCCAAGCCAGACCATTTTCTGCCTCAGCTGGAAGTCAACTAGAACAGCTAGAATAGGAATGGGCAGAAGATAGATGCCCAGATGTTTGGGACAACTCTCAGAAGCCCCTGCCAGCATGGCCAATGGTTGGGAATGCTGGATGTTGAAGCACAAAACACTTGAATATCTACAGAGCTGAGCTAGTAAGAAAGCAGTGAGGAAACTCTGAGACTATCTACACTACTGATTTAGAACAGTTTAAAACAGTTTATAACAGTAATGACAACTGTTGGGGCCCAGGACACACTCCATATACAGTTTTCAAAACGTTTTCAAAGTGTTGTATCCTGCTTGGTGTAGATAGGTCCTCTAAGTTGCAATTCATAGCCAAGTGCTCTGGACTTCTCTGTCCACTGGCATTGTCAACCCTTGAAAAACTTTCTATATAGTATATTATCTTTGTTTCCAAAGAGGATGAAATCTTCAAGTTTATATGAAGGAATGTTCTGTAATTTCAAGGGTTAGAAGGGGGTAATCCTTTAGGATACTGATAATTGCTAACAAGACACTGTTTAACCAGACAGTGAGATTAGAAAATTGGATAGCAGCTTATTCCAAATGGGTGAATGAGAAGGGCCTCTCTGGTTTATCTTAAAGTGTGGGCAGGCTGATATGGGTGAAGGCGGCTCTTCAAGTAATTTGCTCCAAAACCATTTAAAGTCTTTAAAGGTCAAAATGAGCACTTTAAATTGGGCTTGGAAACACACTGGTAACCATGCAGCTGATGCAGCATAAGTGTTATGTAATCAGATCGCCTCATCCCCACCAATGCTCAGGTGGCTGCATTCTGCACAAGCTGGATTCCCGACTGTCTTCAAAGGAAGCCCCAAGCGTACTCTAGTAGTTCAGCCTGAATGTCACTAATGCATGGATAACTGAGGTGAATGATATGGATAACTGAGGCCACTGCAGTGCAGAAAAGGGACTGGAGTACAACAGCTGGGATTGTTTAGCTTGGATTAAAGGCGAATTAGTGGAAACATGACAGAGGTATACAAAATTATGCATGGTGTGTAGAATGTAGATAGGCAGACATTTTTCTCTCTCCTTCATAATACTAGAACCCAGGATCATCCCATGAAGCTGATTGGTGAGAAATTCAGGACAGATAAAAGGTAGTATTCCTTCAGACAGCGCAGAGTTAAACTATGGAATTCACTACCACAAGATGTAGTGATGGATACCGATTTGGATGGCTTTAAAAGGGGGTTAGACAAATTCATGGACAATAAGACTATCAATAACTACAAGGCCTGATGGCTATATGCTACCTCCACTATCTGAGGCAGTATGCCTATGTACCCCAGTTGCTGAGGAACATGGGTGGGAGGGTATTGTTGTACTCATATTCTGCTTGTGGGTTTCCTGTAGGCAGCTGATTTGGCCACTGTGTGAACAGAACACTGGACTAGATGGACCCTTGTTCTGATCCAGCAGGGCTCTTCTTATTTTCTTACCAGCTTAAGCTGGTATTACGGTGCTATCATAGCTAGGATGCCTTTTATTGCTGTTTGTGATGACTGGGGAAATGCTGTTGCCAATGGCAACCTCTTCAGATCTTTTACATTGAGACTCCAAAAGTAACAGCTTCATAAGTAGCTTCATAAGTAGAACACAACCCTCAAGCTATCAAACATAAGGAATTAATACCCCAAAATGATAACATTAATTTGATTTTGATTTTCTCAAGCAATTGAACCAACCAATCGGTTATCTATAGTTCAAAGTTATTAGACTTCATGGAATGCCCCTGATGTGACTCCATAATAAAATCATTGATTATCCAAACATTACGGATGTCTCTGGACCATTTACATACATGTTGTAAATGTCACTGGACTATTTACATACATCAATTTCAACTTTTTCTTTCCCTGATGATGATCTCAATGTTGTCTTGTGTTTCTTTTGGCTTTCAAGTTTTTCCTCAAGATTACAGGTTGGTTGCAGAGTTGCCTCTGCATGAATAGAAGGGCTCCTTCAGTTGGTGGAAAGGACTGGAAACCAGTAGATGCTCTCACTGGAAGAATCAGGAAGGCAATGTTTGCCAAATCTTTGCCAAAACAATGGAACTTACTTCTGATGAGGCATGTATAGGATTGCCCTGGAAAGAAAGAAAGAAAACAAGTTGTTTGTTAGTAACATATTCATTTATTAAGGGTATAATCCTAAATAAAGGATATAATCAGGCTGAATAAAGGCTGAAGTTGGCAGGGTGGGAGGAATGGCAGAGGTGATCTTCATCTCCCCGTCCTCTGTGTTTCCTGATTTTTGCTAGACAGGCATTTTAGCCTGCCTAGCAAGCATGCTTTGAATGGGGAGGGAAGGGGACTGGTGGCGGCTCAGAATACCTCATATCCTGGCCTTTCCACTCTCCTTTCTTCACCCACTGGAATGCCTCCTTTCCTCCTTCTCCAAAGTAGCGTTTCTGACCTCAGAGAGGCAGCTGGCATGGTTCTTTATGTACTGGCTGTGAGGGGGATGGGTCTGGGGTTGGATCTCTGAGTTCTTCTGAGCTTGGAATACTGTCTCTGATCTCCAAGGGTGGTGGTGGTGGTTCTGAGCCTTCCAATGGTCCCTGAGATGCTTGCCCAGGACCATCAGATTGCTCTCTTAGTAGAATTACATCCCACTTTCAACTAGGATCTTCAAAGTGATTTACAATATTTATGAAATACATCAAAACAAAATTGAACAACACAATTGCTTCCACTGAAGCAGGAAGCAGCACCTGATTTTCCTTTTCACAGGGTAGTTGATGTCAATTGGTCCAGGGGAGAGGCAGTCAGAGCAGGCCCAGATGTTCCCTGTCTAATTTGAGCTCAGATGTTAATAGCTAAATAGAGGCCTAGCATTCCTTCAATACAGGAACATTGTAGGAAGTGTCTATAATGACGGTGGTGGTGAAAATGATGATGATTAAAATTAACAGCAATTATGAAAGCATGTGATGGTCAGGAGAAGATGCTAGGAATATTTAAGAATCAGTGGGAGACAATTGTGATGTACTGGAACACTAGGTACCCAAAGGAAAATGTAAAGTTGGACATTATGATAATTCTGATAGTTCTGAATTGAAAGAAGTATATGATTTGCCATCTTAAGCAAGGGGGCAATGCTTTATGTTTGATAAATACATAAAGAAGAAGACTACATGTGCCGACAACATAGCTGGTCTTTTGCCCATTGTGAGGAAGTGATACCTCCCTCCCCCTAAAGGAAGTGTCACCAGAGGAACAAAGACTGAAAGAAGACAGAGAACTCTTCACTTCAGTATGCCTCTGGCTGTTGAGAGGACCAACCCAATTCCCACAGAGCACCAAGGAGCAACTGTACCAAGATGACTGCAAGGAAGCGGTTTCTAAGCAACTCAAAAACTGGGCTGTAATGCCAGGGAAAGCAAAAAGAAACCGCTTCATAATTAGACATGTTGGGCTGGGGAAAAATTTGCTCACCCCAAATAGGGCAGTCAGTTAGATCCCAAAAACTCAGTCCAGGTATAGTTGGACAGAAGAATCTGTCTATTTCTCATGCATAAGATAGTATTTGAGTACAAAAAGATGGCAATTGTATTCAAAGAATTAAAAATAGGCAGTTTCCCTTTATGCTCCTTTGTTATGCATGTCAGTTCTGTAGCTCTCTGGCAAAAGCTTTGAGGCTTAATTAGCTTAACAAAATAAATTTCAAAAACATATTATTAATATACTGCCTGCCGGACTCATAAATGATTAGAAAAAATCAAGCACAGTTGGGAAACAAATGAACAACATTGAGCTCCCAAGCAGAGAACAAAGTGTCCATAAGATTGGACATGGATCAAATCTGCTCATTTATTTCTAATGTGGAGTAATTCTGAGCCATGCTGTGAATAGTCACAAGTTGGTTAAGCTCTGGTGTCTTGATTGCCAGATCATTCCTTTAGCTTCCCCGATTACTAGGGGTGTGCACGCCAAAAAATATCATCGTTTATCGTTATCGTCATTTCGGACAAAAACAATTATCATCTTCATTCATATCGTAGGTGAACCGTATCATCTTCACAATTATCATGAAAAAATGATATTTTTTGCAGCCCTATTTTTAAAGAAAAAATGCATATAACTTCTGTATTTTAAAAGTTAGAGGCTTGAAACTTGGTCACAGTGCTTATGGGGTATGCCTAAGTATGGGCCAAATTTGAGATCGATCCCTCCAACCCTTGATTTTATATGATTTTTTTAAAAGATCATTTCCATTCTGACAGGTCTGAATGAACGCACGTAGTGAGCTGACATTCTGATCTGTCATAACAGAAACAATCTTTAAAAAATTCATATAAAATCGAGGGTTGGAGGGATCGATCTCAAATTTCATACACCTACTTAGGCATACCCCATAAACACTGTGAGCAAGTTTCAAGCCTCTAACTTTTAAAATACAGAAGTTATAGGTATACTTATATGACAGTCTGATAAAATGATAAAATCGCCCAAAATTATTGTCTCCGATGATTATTGTAGATTTTTCTATCGTATCGTCAATGTTAAACACATGCACGATAATGACCTTATCGTATTGTTATTGTACATTTTAACAATACGATACACATCCCTACTGATTACTGACTGCACAAATCCAAAGTCACTGAAGTGAAAAGTGCTATCCTCTGTTTTGATGGTGCATTCCTCCTCCTTTTATTTTTTTTTTTGGTAATGTGTAAGTGGCCACCCTAACTTTATTGGAAAGAGGGCAATGAAGAAAACACGAGAGCACGATCTAAGGAAGACAATCATAACAAATTATAAAAAATGTTTAATTTCCCTTGGAAATTAGGCCACTGGAAAGTAGCCTTGGTTTGTTTAACTTCTTGCCTTCATCCATTTGACACTTGCCTCTCCCACTCTTGGAAAGATCGCTAGCCTTTCTTTCAGCCAAAGCTTCTGGGCTGGCTAACAATACAAAAACACATTATAAAAATCAATCAATTAACATTAAAATCTCCAGCAGCCATAACAACAACAGCTAAGGACAGAAGTAAAAACGGGAATAAGAACAAGAAAGGGCAGAAATAAGATTATCTGTTAAAAGGTCTGGAGAATAACATGGTTTTCACCCCTGGATGCTGGCAGCTCTGATGTCACTGGAGTGGTGAATCCACTCCAGGTTTCAGTCAGAACTATAAAGGAGCTAGCCAAGGTTCTGACTGAAACCCGGAGCGGATTTCTTGCCCCATTGACTACCAGCCTCCACTTGTTTTCACCTGGCACCAAAAAGACAACAAAGTAGGCATTGACAGTCTTTGGGAAGAGCATTCTACAATTAGTGCACCACCACTGAAAAGGCCTTGTCTCCAGGGGCCACCAACCTAATTTCATTTATGCTACCTTTCCATTTCCCTCTTCTTCCTCTGTTGTCTTCCATCACTGTCTAAACTTTGACTCTAAGATCCTCCAGAGCAGGGACCCGTTTTTGGATTATATTCCTCAATGGAGCTTCATCAACATTTATAGCATTATACAAAATCATTATAAAAATGACTTCGGTTCATATAACCAGCATTCTTTTTGGTGTGGAATTGAGACAATAGTAATTAACATGTAAAGCAACTCAGATTAACCAGTGTGAACTAATGTGCTGTAACGTATCAGATTTATTTAGGCATTGCTCCAAGCCTGTTTAAAACGAATAGATCATTTAATGCAAAAGGGAGATCTGCTCTCCCCTATTTTAAGAACATTTTTCTTTTAAAATATAGGCCGAAAAACCCTCTATTAGCCTGAAATATACAATACAAATAGCAATAGCACTTTTCTAAACTAGATGGTGATGCAAAGGGAGAGAGAAACATGGCATAATTTCAGTGGCTTAAAGTGTCTTTGAGAACATTGGCTTTATTGCAGACCTCACACTTAAGGCATCTGCTCTGCACCCCAATTAAGTATCAAGGATATTGAAATGAAATGTGGCTTTTATTTACAGAAGCAAGAAAACCTTTCAGCTTTGCTTGGTAATTCTGAGTCCTTAGTAGTAGCGTTAAATATATTTGTAATATTTTTGTGGTGAACAGAAAGGAAAGCTATTTAAGTGAAATTAGTAATGCTGATGAAAAGGATACAGAGGGGAGGATCCTGTTGAAGTGCTTTTTGATAGTATTTAATGTATGAATGTCTTTGGGAACATTGACTTTTGTAAAAGCAACCTGCCAAAATAAAATGCGATTTCATTCATGTCCTGGAATTTAAATATTGAATAATGGCATGCATGAATTTAGAATCTGCTATGTAACAAGGACTAATTCTCAAAAGTACAGGATTTTATGGGGCATTAACATATACAAAATATAAAAGGTTTAAATCTTGTTTTCAGAGGCTGAAATAAAACTATATTTCAATATTTCATGAACTCAGACTTGGCCAAGGGAAAGAAATTCATGTTTACAGGCCATTCATAAGAACAAAATAAAGTCTACCATAGAGTTTGTACAACTGATGAACTTATTTTATAAGCTGTTGCATTGAGACAATAGCCCATAGAATCCTGGTTGCCACCATACAACCTGGAAATCCATCCAGTACCTTGAAATTATCAGATGCAGCAAAAAAACAAAAAACAAAAAACCAATAAACAAACAAACATGTAGATTCTGTATCTTCGCATTCCTTCAAAGATCCCCTTAAACCAGCCTCCTCTCCCACCTGCTGTGGAGTAAAGCCAGGAGGTATAAGAGCTGGAAAGGCCTTTCTGTGTTGCTTCCCCCAGAGTTTGGAACTTCCTGCCCTGGGAGGTCTATGTGCTCCCCTCTTTCTCCTGGTATCAGTCAGAACCCCTCAGTTCTGCCCTTCATGTGGTCAACCCTGAGCCATTCAGGACAGATAAAAGGAAGTACTTCTTCACATAGTGCATAGTTAAACTATGGAATTCAAGATGTGGTGATGGCCACCAATTTGGACAGCTTTAAAAGGGGGTTGGATAAATTCCTGGAGAACGCTACTAGTCCCGGTGGCTATATACTACCTCCAGGATCGTAGGTGGTAAGCCTGTATACACCAGTTGCTGGGGAACATGGGGGGGAGGGTGCTGATGCACCATGTCCTACTTGTGGTTCCCTGGTCGACAGCTGGTTGGCTACTGTGTGAACAGAGTGCTGGACTAGATGGAGACTTGGTCTGATCCAGCATGGCTCTTCTTATGTTCATTAAAGCTCCAGTATTGGCATTCTCCACTCATTGGCCATATCTATACCAGCCATTTATCCCAGGGTCATCCCTAGATCATCCCTGTGCATCTGTATGATGCACAGGGGATCCCAGGATCAATCGGGGATGACATAGGACACCGCTGGGATAACGGAACCTGCGGATATCCCGGTTTTTCCATGGTCCCGGGACCATCCTGAGGATTGCAGCTGGCGTGCCGCATGCTCCCAGGTCTGGAAACGGGCATGGAGCCATGTGTGGTGGCTTCATGCCCATGGGGGTGGGGGGCACAGCAATCTCACCATCCCCAGGATGGTGGGGTGGGTGGGCATGGAGTTTGAAGTTTTTCACCACGCGATGGGGCTCCTCTTCTCTTGAAAAAAAATGGCGGCCACGATATCTCTCTTCCCTTTTGGGACATTGCACTGCCATCTAGACACTGGGGGAGGATCACAGAATCAGGGAAGTCTACGATCCTCTCCCCTCCTTCCCTCTACACCCTTAGGTGTAGATGAGCCCTTATTTAACAAAGCATAAATCTCTGACTCTGGCTTTTTGTGCTCTGTTGATGCTATTAGAAATCAAAAAGGAATAATCTGCTGTTCCAGTGCTAGGCTAGGGTTGTTGTACTAACTAACTTCTCCAGCTCCACATATTCTTCACATGTTGCCAGTGTTCTTGATTACATTTCCTCAATGTGTCTAGACCAGCATACAGTCTGCAATGTTCATACCATGCCTTTACCCAAGATCCTGGTGTTTCCACATTAGTCAAGAGCATGGGTACAGATGTGCTTTTACATACATGTGTAAACTCGGACAAACAGTACCAGTGTACACACTATGGACCGAACTGGAGCTCTCCATGTTTCTATGTATTTGTACAATGGGCAAGTACAAGATCTTATTGGTGGTTGAGTTTGGGCAAGGGTTCTAACAAGGATTGCTTTTAGGCCTTCCAAAGTAATGCTTGAACAGAATTGAAACTCAGAAACTCAAAACATATTCCAGTGTTTGGTATAATATTGCCTAGTTATTTTCCACTGTATCATAAAGCCCCTGATATAGCGATCATCTCTCTCTCTCTCTCTCTCTCTCTCTCTCTCTCTCTCTCTCTCTTTAACATATTTATATGCTGCCCCTTATTACAAAACCACAGGGTGGTATACAGAATGCATTCAAACAATAATTAAAATAAAATAAAATAAAGTGTGAGACTTTATGTACAATATGTTCTTCAGAAAAGAGAAGTGATATCAATACACTGAGGCTAAATGAGGGTGAAAGGGTGAAAAATATATACTTCCCCTGTCCCTAACTATTCAGCAACTTTTGCTGCTGAATTGTACAATACAAAAATGACATTAATCTCCAGAGACATCAAATATTGGGCATGACCAAAAGGGTGGGACCGGCTGGAACTAAAAAACAAAACAAAACATAAATTGCTATACTATTAGCTGATGCTGTCATCTGAATTGGCCTCCTTATTTATATGTAATGAAACAAACTGGAGTCTGGGATTCATAGTGGGTTGGATAAATGACACCAATCTTCCAGTATGTATCATTTAACAGACACTTCCTGAAAGTACTCAGCATCTTAGAGCAAGGGCTGGGAGGCAATACTGATGAGTGTTCATTCTCTGGTACGGAAAAGGAAATGACAGCATTAATAATATTTCTTTCATGGCTCAAATCATCATCATTATAGCATAAAATGTGTTTTGATAAACCTCTGCGTACCACAGTTATGAGATAAATGCAATTGAAGGCATATTGTGTCTGGTACCAGTGGTGCATGTAAAAGACCTTGCCGCACAGGAAAAGCTTAGTAAGAGTTTATGGTGCTTAAGCTAGTATCCGGTATGCGTGACTAAAGGGGGTGCAGATGGGAACATGGGTTGCCATCTGTGCAAGCTGCAATTGCCAAAGAAACAAGGTGTTTTTTCCCCTCTCCTTTAGAAGTGGAGATCACATTCAACAGGTAAATCTTATACTCACAAACCACTGAATAGTTTATGGTGAGTCCTGAGTTCCAGCTAGCAGCCCAAACAAATTGAACTGTCCTCTGCCATAGATCTCTGTCAGGTAGAGTGAGTAGTTTGCTGCCCCCTTTTCCCATGATGCCTGAGGCCTCTGCAGTGATGGTGCAAGCGAGATCTCCTGAGTATAGTGAGTGAAAAGGCATACTCCCTTGGCCACTCTGAAGGATGGCAAAGAGATGGCCATGTGGGAAAAGGCAGTGGTTAACTTTGCACAGGCAAAAGTGGCAATTGCTTACACTTTCTGAGCTGTGTCAAGAGACGCTGCTGAAAATCAGGGAATGAGGGAGGGTAGATCTGCAAAAATAGCCACCCTTAAAACCACAAAAGCTGAACATCAAAAGGATGGTAACAAGCAAAATTTAGGAGTGACATTTCCCACTGGATTAGATTCTCTCTAGCCCTATGCAGGCATTGCCTGCAAGACATGTAGGGCTAAACCGTGTTGTGGACATGGGTGAGCATGCATACCCTGACCCCAAACATTCCTGCCCCTCCTTCCCTTGGCTACATCACAGCTCTTTGAGGGTTCAGTGCAGAGATCTGAATAGGGCTCTGTAACCCATGGGAACTCTTGAAATATGTTCAGCTGAATGTGGGTACAACACTCTATTCAGATCTTTGCACTGAACATTCAAGGATCTAAATGAGGCTGGACATGTTGGGACATCGTGAGGTGTGGCTTACGTGCATGCCTACATCCCCAACACAGTTGGGGATGTAGGGACATGGCTTCTGTCTGACTCTATCTATCTATCTATCTATCTATCTATCTATCTATCTATCTATCTATCTATCTTTCTATCTTTCTATCTAATCTATCCTGCTAAAAAGTAGCATGTACTTGCAATGTGTTTTTGCTAGGAATGTGAAACCTAGATACTCAAGGCAAATGCAGAGTTCTACCATGCCCCCGATAGCCATGCTTCTGCCTTGTAGCTGCAACTGCCCTCCTTTGCTTGTGCCACTATAAAGACCCCATGTTTTTTATGCAACACCTTTTTCAATCTGTGCTTGCATCTTGAGCATGCTTATAGGCAAAAATATGATGCTGGTAGCAGAGGCCATGATATTATCTGCCTGTGTGAGCAGCAAACCCCCAGACCAAAGGATTCTCCATCCCCTCCCAGCCCAGCACGGAGGCCTAATCTTCACTACATTACAGGAGTACACGAATTATGCCGAGGATTGTTTTCAGAAGAAGTCCTGCAGGGAACAATGACTTCAGATTTGCAGAGTGATTTGAACGATATATGCCTCCTGGAATATATAGAGATGGCGATAAGGAGATCAGATAATTAATTTCCCCAAAGTAATCTTTAGATTACTTAACCAGCAGGCATTTCTTTCCTTCACATTTCCTCATTATTATACCAGGGGAATCCCTCTAGCTTAAACATTTATCTTCTGAATGTTGTATTGTGTGGTGATGTTGCTGTCCAAGTAAGGCACTGAAAGAAATCTTAAGAAATCTTCTTCCTCAGGACTGTCCTCAATCAGCCACCTTAAGGGGGAAAGAGGCAGTTGCTAAGGGAGACAAAGAATTTCTTCACAACCTTCTTCTTCTTCTTCTTCTTCTTCTTCTTCTTCTTCTTCTTCCCCATTAGAATGCTTCCCCTTGGTCTGAGTGAAGATGCTACAGATGGCTCCAGTGGATCGGATCCAGACTTGTGATCAGCAGAGTTCGGCTGAAGTAGATGGGGCAGAAATTTTTGCCAATTCCCTCCTCCACCTGTAGTCCACAGTGCCATCTTCGATGTTGTTCCAGAGGGTTGGGTGTGTGTGACTTCTGGGGAAACATGGGAGGAGGCACTGGGGGCTGTAGGGGGAAAGGGGAATCAGCAAAAATTGCCACTCCACCCCTTCCTCTGGCAAGAAGCCTCCGATGGACTGCAGTTCCCTCTGTGAATGGAAGGAGCCCTTCCATTCACAAAGGGTCAATCTGGTTCCAGCCCATTGTTTGTAGGGTCTTCTTTCTTAATTCCATGATAGGTTTACATTGCTCTATTCTTTACCCTTTCCTATGAACATTATATATCCCTGACTAATATAAGAATGATTGAAAGCAGTTGTTGTGGGGGTTCTTAACACTATCAACAGCCTCCCCCCACTCAGACAAACAGGGAGGAAAACCCAAAAGTTTCTGAGCAATATGATTGCTGTATAATGAATTAAAAGCGAAAAACGGGGAGAGAAGCATCCAAATCAGTTGAAAAAAGAGAGAAACAGGCTCTCAAGATGCTGTTTTTTTTTTTTCAAAGTTGAAGACCTTGACGCATTTCGGCCTATGTCTTTATATGGCCTTCTTCAGGGGGCTGTAAACATTTAAAATACATATTGTAAAAAAACATGTTGGGGACAACATATGCTAAAATATATTCTCATTATAAAATCAAGTTGACGTATTGCCACAAGGGCCTATGTGCATATGTAAACTGTTTTTACAACATTTTAAATTATTACATGAGGACAGATTGCATTATACACTGGTATTTCATTACATACATGCAATACATTTCTAATCAAAAGAATATCTGTGAAATCTTACTTGTAGGAAGGTATCTGCAAAGATCCTCTTCTCAACAGAATTTGTTTCTCTGATAAATAGCAACAATTGAAAAGAGTGGTATGCAGAGCCATGTATTATATCTTTGCACACTTTTTTCTTTTTTGTCAGGTGTTATCTTTTAAGTAAATGTCAGGGTCATTGTGCTATTATCTGTAGAGAGTTTTTTTCTCCAGCAGTTTTTTTTGCTAAGTCACAATAATGGGAGGAATTCTAAGACTTTGTTTAGTCCAATTGGTTTTAAACTTTTTACATTCAATAACAAATTCTATTGGCAAACCAAGGGAGTGGCCATGGGGTGCCCCATGGCCCCAGAAGTGGCAATTTTTTATATGGCAGAATATGAAAAGGAACTTTTCTCATTAGAGGGGCAATACAACAGACAAATTCTAGTATGGCTAAGGTACATTGATGATGTTTTTTTCCCCATTTGGTGGGGTAATGGTGAAGAACTACAACAATTCATAATGCATATAAATTCCAGGAAGGAAGATATCCAATTTGACATCCAGCATAGCACTCTAGAAATACATTTTCTGGACCTTAAAATAAAAAAGAAGGCAAACACCTTATCACCTCAACTTATAAAAAACCTACAGATGTCCCAAGATTCCTCCACTATGATAATTCCCACTCCCAGTATCTTAGGAACAACCCTCCATATGGACAGTTTTTAAGATTAAAATGCAATTGTTCCAAGTCATCAGACTTTAAATAAGA
Organism: Anniella stebbinsi; assembly: GCA_029215795.1. Taxonomy (NCBI): domain Eukaryota; kingdom Metazoa; phylum Chordata; class Lepidosauria; order Squamata; family Anniellidae; genus Anniella; species Anniella stebbinsi. Next base: position 222,086,737 of record JARDYH010000003.1, read on the forward strand.
ATCACAAACATTGGCACTAAAGTTAAGAGAATGAGGGTACCCGAGTGCTGTTATCACCAGAGGCTTAGAGAAGGCTGAGAAAAAAAAAACACAGGCAGAACTGTTGACAAAAAAGAATACTATATCTTCAACATGAATAAATTGCAATTTAATATGTGACAGGGTAACTAACCATTTACAAGGCAGCATAAGGAGACATTGGCACATAGTACAACATATTCCTGATTGCCAGAACCAACCACTGATCGCCTTTAAAAGAACCAAAAATATAAAAGATCTACTAATCAGAAGTGAATTTAAAGAAATTCACAGCAGCCCTACCAACACTTTGTTTAATTCCAACAGTCCTACAGGCCACCATCCTTGTGGACATTGCTGTTATTGCAGTCACACTACTAAAATGACAGAATTTGTAAACCCCTCTGACCAACAAAGACATTTTCTAAAACATTTCACCACCTGTAGCAGTTCCTTTGTTATCTATGCCATCCAGTGTAAATGTCCCAAAATCTATATAGGCAAAACCATCAGACACCTAAAAAAACACATAGGGGAGCATCTCAGCAACATAAGAAACCACAGGCCAGGCGCACCACTAACCTACCATTTTGAAGAACAACAACATGGCCACACAGACTTAACATTTTGGGCACTGGAGAAGCTAGATACAAATAACAAAAAACAATTATTAAGGAGGGAGATAGAGTGGATTCTTAGATTAATAAGTTTAAAACCAATTGGACTTATTGAAGACTTAGAATTCCTCCCATTATTGTGACTTAGCAAAAAAAACAAACTGCTGGAGAAAAAAACTCTCTACAGATAATAGCACAATGACCCTGACATTTACTTAAAAGATAACACTTGACAAAAAAAGAAAAAAAGTGTGCAAAGATATAATACATGGCTCTGCATACCACTCTTTTCAATTGTTATTATTTATCAGAGAAAGAAATTCTGTTGAGAAGAGGATCATTGCAAATACCTTCCTACAAGTAAGATTTCACAGATATTCTTTTGATTAGAAATGTATTGCATGTATGTAATGAAATACCAGAATATAAAGCAATCTGTCCTCATGTAATAATTTAAATGTTGTAAAAACAGTTTACATATGCACATAGGCCCTTGTGGCAATATGTCAACTTGATTTTATAATGAGAATATATTTTAGCACATGTTGTCCCCACCATGTTTTTACAATATGTATTTTAAATGTTTACAGCCCCCTGAAGAAGGCCGTATAAAGAAAAAGGCCGAAACACGTCTGGCTCTTCAACTTTGAAAAAATAAATAAAAAACCAGCATCTAGAGAACCTGTTTCTCCCTTTTTTCACCTGTAGAGTGAATTAAACATGCCCTTTTTTGCCTCCCTGATTTGTTTTGGATTTTAGATTCTGACTTTGTATTGTCCTCCCTCATTTTGTATCTTTGTGATATTGCATACAAGATTGGCAATGCAAGTACTTTTATCTATTGATCCAATTTCGGACCAACAGTCTGTAATTCCCCTTCTTTTAGTTTGCAGTCTACCTGAGAGCTCATTATTAGGGCTTTGAAAGGCAGTCCTGTATGCCCTGCAAGTTTGAATGTTCAGATAAAGCCATAAGTACAGCAGTGGGGATTAGTCGCTGTGGTTCTCACCATTTTCTGAATTGGGACTGATGATATTTTATATATACACACATAACATTTGACCAGCCTTTACCGAGAAGAAAACTATCCATGAAAGACTGTGTGAGAAAGTGTCTCATTATTGTTAATTTATTTAATGCTCAGCATAACAACTCTAATCACAATGAAATCCTCTGGTATTAATCTCGTTGTCATACAATATGTACAGTATTTGCATGAGAATTCCACTCAAGCTCCTCGTTAATTAGCACGCCATATAAATGTCACCATTTTAATTTGCTTTATGTTAAATGCGGCAGATTTCCACTTCCTGGAAGAATTTATCAAAATAAATATGGTTGCAACATTAATTTCAACAATAAATAACATTTCACAGCTGCATATTTATAAGGCGATCACATTAAAATTTAAATTGTCTTTCATTAGCAAAAGTAAGCCTTTGAAATAAATGAACCTTTGTGAGGGTTGCATTAAATGCTATTGCTCCTCCTCCAATGATAGGAAATTTGATTGCTCAATAGATCATTCCTGTCCCCCACTCCAAAATCAGACTGTGCATTCTTTCTTCTAAAGATGGAGATACAGGGATGTTTGTATTAGGGACAGGCAGGCAGCTGCTTGATTGGCCCCCAAATCATATGGGCTGCATGAGGGCTTGAGTGTGTTAGATGGGGGAAGATATTTTCTAAACACTTCCCTTGCCACAGTCAGATCTCTTTGATTGAAGTGGATCCAGATGACCCTTGGAGTGCACCTGAAGTTGCATGGCATCCCTGTGCTCAAGCAGCTTGCCCAAGAAGGGGATGTTTACAATCAGTCAACAGCTTACAATCCTTGGGAATCATTCAAGGGAGGCTTCTTCAGAAATGGTTATTTCAATATCTGGAATAAATCTATGAGTGTACACTCATTTTAAATGCCAAAGTGAATGCATGGAGGCTAAGGCTGCTCCCCTCCTCTCCCCTAACCCCAGCAAATGAAATGAAAGAAATGAAAACAGGAAGTACAATTTAGTTGTACAAAAACTACTTCTGCTGATATCACTAGATTGCCTTCTAGACTTGTGTTCTGGAGGGCTCCAAGCTATTTATAAGTTTTGAATGTGTCTGTTTGCACTCAGCAGTGCAACTCTTTTCATTTCAGTTTCTCATCTCAGTGCCTCCATTGAGATGATCCAATCTTGGCTTAATAAGCCAAAATTTGAATGAACCTCCTGCACCTTTGTGAAGCTGCTTCACATGGGAGGGGAAACAAGTTGCAGTTAACCATAACTTCCTGTTACATTCAAACCAGGAAGCTATGATCAACAGCATCCAAACAAACCAGGATATGAAGCCATGGTTTAAAGTTTACTTCAGGACAGAACTGCAACATGTTGCTTGAAATGTCATATAGCCTTGCCTATTCTTGGGAATATAATAATAATAATAATAATAATAATAATAATAATAATTTATTTATTTCTTACCTGCCTCTCCCTCTGGAATGGGTTACTGCGAGGCTTCAGATGTAACATTAAACCACAGTTTAATCTTCTACCATTAACTGCAGGCTTGTGCACTCTCTCTCCCTCCTCCTCTTCCACTGTAGCAATGAGGAGATTAGAACCATTTGTTTCAATTTTCAATGAACTGTGGTTTGTTGTTATGACCAAACTGAGATAAACTGTGGTTAGTTTTAAAGATGGTTTGCCCATAGTTTCTGCTCCAGGCTTGTTCCAATAAACTATAGTTAAAACTAATTTCCATTCTCAGTCTTGACACAACAACAAACTATGGTTAGCTAGAACAGAAGCAGATGCTTCCAGTCTCCTCTTTGAACCAACATTGACTTGAGGGTCAGGGAATTGGGGTTGCTGTGGTCTATAGGCATTCAATCTCCCTCTGTAGGCTTCCTGTCCATTCAGTGCCAATCTTGAGTGTTTGCACCTCCTGTTAGGTATCCAGGAATGACTAGGGATGCTGCTGGTGTACTGCCCATCCTGCTACCCTTCAGACTCCCTGTCTGAGCTGATGGAGGTGGTTTTGGATTTGGATTTGAGGACCCTAGAGTGAGTACTGGGGGATTTCAACTTCCATGCTGAGGCTACTGGATCTGGAGCAGTTACAGGCATCATGGCCACAATGATAACCATGGGGCTGTCTCAATATGTCATTGGCCCAACGCATGTAAAAGGGCACACATTTGATTTAGTTTTCTTGACTGGGCAGAGGATGGTGATCTGAAAGTGGGGGAATTAACATCTCTCCCATTGTCAGATCACTTCCTATGAGGTTTAGATTCTCAGCAACCTTTCCCCTCTGCAAGGGTGGGGGAACCTATTAAAATGGTCCACCATGGAGGCTAATTCTGATGGATTCCAGAGGGCTCTGGGAGGATTTTCCTGCTTGTATGCCTGGTGTCCCTTTCAAAACCAGGTCACTCTGTGGAATGCAGAGATGACTTGGGCAGTTGACATAATCACACCCAAGTGCTTTTTCCTTCTGAGCAGACCCTTTGTATACACCTGAGCTGATGGCAATGAAACAAGAGGGAAGATGGCTAGAACACAGGTGGAGGAAAACTTGTGCAGAGTCTGACCATACAAGCCTACTCTGTGGTGGTGGCAGTGGCAAAAAGGGAATTCTTTTCCACCACCTTCTCAGTGTTGTCCAGTGGACCTTTTCTAAGTGGTTCATGACCTGCTACAAACTGGGTCAGGAAACTAGGTGATGGAACCCTTGACATGCTGTGACAAGTTTATGCAGTATTTTGAGGATAAAGCTGTTCAAAGTCCTGATGACTTGGACACCACATTTAATGCAGGTCCATTCGTAAAGATGTTCAGAGCACCATCTGAATCAGTTTTATTGGATGAGTTTCAGTTGTTGAGGCCAGAGGATGCAGGTAAGTTGCTTAGCTGAGTATGTCTGACCACCTGTGTGCTTGACCCTTCACCATCATGGCTTATTACATCTAATAGGGAGAGAATGAGTCCAGGTGGTTATAAATTTCTCCTTGAAAGAGAGGGAGATAATTAAGGGAGGCTGTAATTAAGACACTCCTGAGAAAGCTTAACCTGGTTAACGACTATAAGCCAGTAGACAACACCCCCTTCCTGGGCAAGGCGCTTGAGTGTGTGTGGTTGCTGGTCAACTCTAGGTACTCCTGAATGAAACTGTTTATCAAGACCCATTTCAATCGTGCTTCAGGCCTCGCTTTGGAATGGAAACTAGGGGTGTGCAGAGCAGGTCTGCTCCTCTCTGAAATTCAGGGCAGGGCTCCAATGAGGCAATTCTCCTCTCTGAAATTCAGAGGGGGGCCATCTCCCCACATCATCAGTTTACCTGCTCTGTTTTTGGGTAACTGTGCTATTATCATCAATGGGAATTAACAAAAATACTTACACTTCCATCATTTTTAAATGTAAAGAGATGAAACTTGGCAGCCTGGTAGCTCTTAAGTAGGGCTTTAGCCATGTGAAGTTTGAAGCAGGTCCCTTCATCCCTTGATTTTTAGGATTTTTTTTTAAATCCCCCCCCCAAACCATTCCCCCTCAAACTCCCCATACACTTCAGATGCATGTCATCTTCTCTCAAGAGAGCTTGCAGAAGTTTCAGAAACTAGAAACCTCATACAAAAATTGAACTCTCCTATCTTCATGTGTGGAAGAGAGACTAACTTCTGAGTAAACAGAAGACCTCAGAAGTAAGCATAGGGTTGCAGAGCACTTCTTTCCAGTTTGCTGTTTTAGACTTTAAAAAAAGGCTTCTGAGTGACCACACTATTAAAAATCAGTTCTATATGTGTTTACTCAGAAGTAAGTCTCTCTCTATTCAAAAGGGTTTACTCAAAGGTATGCATGCATCAGATTTTAGTATGACTTGGATGTAAATGCAGTTGAAATCAATGGGATTTACTCTTGAGTAAGGGAACCAGCAGATCTCTATTTCATGAACTGGAGATGCACAGCTTCGCATTATCAAAGTAAGGAAAATCGATCCTTCACAAATGCAAACAAGTGGAAGATCACACTGGTGGACTTTCAGGAAAAGGGTTTAAAATAATCAAGGGATGAACCGATCTGATTCAAACTTGGCATGCTGAAAGCTCTACTTAAGAGCTCTCAAGATCCCACATTTCATCTCTTTATCTTTAAAAAATACACAGATGTAAGCATTTTGGTTAATTCACATAGGAGCTCCAATGAGCGAGGGGGAAGGCTGCCACGTTGATGATAATATCCATCAACGACAAGAACCAATGAACTGGAGGAGGAAGAAGAAGGGGTGGGGTGGGATGGGGCAGGCAGGGAACAATAGCAGCAGGAGAGCAAACAAGTGAAAAGAGAGTTCACCTGTATAGCTACGATTGTGAAAGGGAGGAGCGCTTTCAGTGCTTATGAAATGGAGGTAAAAAATGTGGAGGCAAACCAGGGGAAAAATAGGTGTGATGGAGCCCAACTAAGTCATTAACCTGTAACAGAACCCAGATAAGGGTCCCTAATAAGGAACAAAAATGTATACTGCACCAGGTGGTCACAATACATTCAGCGATACATTACATGAAAACAGCTGGTGAAAAATATATTTTAACATCCCAATGTTATATATTTGTAAAAGGAATGGTTGCCTACAATCTCCATGTAATGGCACTGCAATGTTAGTCTAGCCTCATGTTTTCCTTGATATGGCATAGAACAGCCCTACCCCTGGAAGTGCATATGGCTATTATTCTTCATTGTCATGGTTTATAAAATATCACATCAGAGCCGTCTATGTTAGAGAGCTTGCTTCAGTAAGGCATTGAACCATACACACCACTTTAAGCCCATTAGTGGGTCCCAATGGACAAAATCCATTTTGTGATATACTTTGACTATTCAGTGACTATTCAGTGGATTTAGTAGGATCAGCTATGGGTTTCTTGCATTTTTTTACAGTAACATCTGAATTTGAATTCATCAGCAGCCTTTTCATCAGCACTTTGCTTTGCAGAAGCCCATTTTGCAGCACCTTGGTGATTGATGAACTCCTTTCGTTTATCTTTGAAGAGGAGAAACTGCCTTCGGTGCTTTGGCTCAAAGGGATTGTTAATTCTAATATCCTATTGTGGTATTGTTTCAACTCCTTACATACTCAAATGGAATTTATCCTCTGTTTGGCTCAAACTCCAAGTTACACAGAATAATGTATTGTTTTCCCACTCCGCCCTCTCTCCTTTTAACCTACTAAAATCAGATCGGGCAAATTGTAAAACAGTGCAGAAGAAGGAAGAACAGAAAGAAGAGGCTGCATAACCTTTTCACCCCTGGACATTTTTGTGCTCAGAGTCATCCTTCCCATGTTTACAAGGTGGTGTGACAATGGCCTTGTGAATGGGGATAGGTGAAGTAAACATACAGCTGGCTGTTTTCAGACATGGTTATACTAGGCACCAAGAGCTCCATCACACCAGTGATTTAGTGCACTCTCGCCATGCCTGTTGTGCAGATTTGCAGCACGGTACTCACATGACACTGTGCCTGTCCTGCTGACACCCCACCTCTTCCCCAGCTTTTCCTAGAATGCTAAAAGTCTGGATTATTTTCCTTACGTGCATTTAATGTGCCCAAAGTCTCCATGTAGTTTTAAAGGAACTGGGGGCCTGAATGGATTGCATCAGGTCCTGGCAGGGAAAAGCGATCTCTCCCAGCAGCTGGCTCCAAGCCTCAATATAAAACCCAAATCTTGCATCCCAGGCTCAACAGCATTTTTTAAAAAATCATACAACACCTGAATCTCTGCAGAGACAGGATTGTACTCCCTCGATGCCCTCAAAGAGCCAGACTAAAGGGTTGTTCCATTTTTGCCTGGGAAAAAGGCAGTCTGGTTGAAGTACTCATCTGACAGAACCTGACTGGAGGGAGAAAGAGAAGGGGAGGGGTGGAGTGAAGCCGAAACAAGCGAAGGGGTGAAAGAGCAGCTATTCAGGTGAAAGGGATCATAAGCTTGACACACTTTTGCCTCAGAGGCAAAAAAAATGCAGAGGCAAAGCTGGGGTGGAGTGGGGGTTGCAGTTAGGTGTGATGGAGGTCCAATTCACATATCATCTCTACTTAGAAAAGCTCAGGGCTGCTGGTTTCATGGCGGGGCTGCACTCAAGTGGAGCACCACTTATGTAAACCACCACTTCCACCTGGGTGCTGTAAATGCTGCTGCTGCAATTACAATGGTAACTCCAATTTTGCACCAGGAAAAGCTGAGTTGGTGGGGGAACTATCTGATTGGTGGGCTTTCTGGTTGCTGGCCAGATTGATGCAGCAGGTGACATTCCTGAAGTGACTCCTGGTTCACTGTTATCAGTTAAACGAGCAGGAAATAAAAAGGCCGAGAGAGGATTGTTTATGACTTCTCCCTTCCATAGCTCCAACCCAGTTCATCTGCATATATGGATTCCCTATCTGGTCAAAGGGTCCATCTGGTCCAGCATTCTGTTCAAACAATGGCCAACCAGCTGCTTGTGGGAAGCCCACAAGTGGGAAATGAGTGCAAAAGCCTCTTCCTAATTGTATTTCCTAGCAACTGGTATATGAAGGAATATAGCTGCCACTTTAAGAAAGCTGTGTCTTTTTGTGCCAGTAAGGTAAGAACAACATAAGAAGAACCAAGCTGGCTCAGGCCGAAGGTCTATGTAGCCCAATATTCTATTCACACGGTGGCCAATTGGATGGACAGTCCATAAGCAGGATATGTTTAGCTTGAAAGAAGGAGGTTAATGGGATGCATGATAGAGGTGTGCAAAATTATGTATGGTGTGGAGAATGTGGATAGGGAGACATTTTTCTCCCTCCCTCAAAATACTAGAACCCGGGGTCATCCCATGAAGCTTGATTGGTGGGAGATTCAAGACAAAAAAAAGGAAGTCCTTCACACAGTGCATAGTTAAACTATGGAATTCACTACCACAAGATGTAGTGATGGCCACCAATTTGGATGGGTTTAAAAAGGGGTTGCATGAATTCCTGGAGGAGAAGGCTATCAATAGCTACTAGCCCTGATGGTTATGTGCTAACTCCAGTATCTGAGGCAGTAAGCCTGTGTGCACCAGTTGCTGGGGAACATGGGTGGGAGGGAGCTGTCCCGCTTGTAGGCCCTTGGTCGACAGCTGGTTGGCCACTGTGTGAACAGAGTGCCGGACTAGATGGACCCTCAGTCTGATCCAGCATGGCACTTTTTATGTTCTTATGTGGGCAATGGCAACCTCCCTGTTGTGTTTCCTAGCCATCATGTCTATTAGCCATTGATAGTCCGATTTTCTATGTAGTTGTCTAACCCTTCTTTAAAGTCATCTAGATTGGTAGCCATTTCTACATCTTGTGGTAGCGAATTGCATAGTTTAACTACGTACTTTGTGAAGAAGTACTTCCCTTTATCTGTCCTGAATCTCCCACCAATCAGCTTCATGGGATGACCCTGGAGTTTTAGTAGTGTGTGTGTGTGTGTGTGTGTGTGTGTGTGTGTGTGTGCAGGGCCGTGCAGAGGGGAGGCCAGTGGGGCCAGTTAGCCCAGGGTCCACGATTTTGAGGGAGCATTTCGATGAGGAGGTCCCCCTCCTAGGCTTATGCTACTGCTTCCGTAGCGTAAGGGGCCCATCAAGAAGCAAGGAGCCCGCCTTGCAGAAACAGTGCAGAAGCCTTCTGTCGTGAAATTCTGAATGTGAAGAAGTGATGTCTTACATCTTGAATAAAAGTGCTTCCCATTATCTTTTTTATAAATCGTTCTTGTTCATATATGTATTTAGCAAAGAATCAGTGCCACTGATTAAAAAAGACTTAATGAGCATTTTGAAATGGGGGGGGGCACACACTTTTCATCTGGCCTGGGCATATTACCAGCTTTGCATGGCCGTGTGTGTGTGTGTGTGTGTGTGTGTGAGTGTGTGTGTGTGTGTGAGAGAGAGAGAGAGAGAGAGATTCCCAGGCCACTTTCTCCTTACCATGCACAATGTTGTACATGGCTATCATGTCTCCCCTTGCTTGTCCCCCCTAAATAGTCCCAGACACTGTAACCTTCATAGGGGAGTTGCTCCAGTAGGGACATGGGAAGCTGCCTTAGACTGACTCAGACCTTTGGTCCATGTAGCCCAGTGTTGTCAACAGTGACTGGCAGTGGCTCTCCAGGGTTTCAAGCAGGAGTTTTCCTGCCCTACCTGAAGATGCCAGGGATCGAACCCGGACCTTCTGCATGCAAAGCATGTGCTCTGTCACACTGAGCCAAAGCCCATCCCCCCAAATGCAGATAAAACACCTGGATTTGATTTTGGGTAAACAAGATCAAATCTGGGTGTACCTGTCCAGGAAGCCTAGTGGATACCACTTTTAGGATTCTCTGAGCATTAAAGACTCTAGTGGAATCAAACTGTTCATCTTTCCAATTCTGGTTTACAATGTTGTTGTTGCTACTGCTGCTGCTGCTTCTGTTTTGAATTTGATGTTGAGAAGTACAGAGTCTTTCCCATGGCCAATGCCCCAAGGTGTTTCTTTGTTCCCAGTTTTTATGGTTATATCATTGAATCTGCGTTTGATGTACATTAAAAGAGCATGGATTCTGGAAACCCCATCATGCTGTTCTTTTTGGTGTAGAGACATTCAGACTGTATACTGTTATGAGGGTAATTAAGATCCATTTCCTCTATCTCTGCATTTCCATACCCACTTTTTCCAGTGACTGGGCAGGTTTATTTCGACAGCGTCTCATTTGCAACAAACTGGAATACTTTTCAGAGTGCTCTCTGTAAGATACAAAGAAAATTACTTGCGTTACATTCATAAATCCTAGCCGAATATGCCGAATAGATTGATTGTGCCATCGTCTCCTCCTTCATTTAAACCTTGCTGAAATAGCTCCAACCCTTAATAGATTTTATCAGTTGACTGAGAAAAATATTACGATCTATTAATTGAGTCTGCGTTTACTGAACAGTAAAATAACCAGTCAGGTTTATTTTTATGCCAGCTGATCATTTCTCATCCAAAGGTATTGGTCACTCAAGTATTCCGCTATCTCGATGTTTCTAGGGTATTGGAGGGAGGAAAACACCATACCTGAACAACAAATGAAATGAGAAAAAAAGTCTGCAGTGTATCAAATTCAGCATAGCAAACATGGAAAACACCCAGACAAAAATGGGCCACTAGTCATTCTAAGAAAAATTCCTGGTCCGACTGTCTGATTGTAATTGGAAAGGGGGCACTTGGTGACAAAGAACCCTATCAACAACCCCTAACCCATCCTCTATGGGCATGTTATCCAATCCCCTTTGCTTGTGGAACTCTTCTAGGATTAATATTGCATGTGGATACTCTTAAGGATGTTCCTTTAAAGCAGAGGTAGTCAATATGTGCCCATGGACACAAGTGCTTCCTTGAACACTTCTCTTGGTGCTCACTGAGGGCCCCACCCATCTCTCTCTCTCTCTCCCTCTCTCTCTCTCTCTCTCTCTCTCTCTTTCCCTCTCTCTCCCTCTCTCTCATCTATCTATCTATCTATCTATCTATCTATCATCTATCTATCTATCTTATTGGCAGTCAGCATCACTTCAAAGCAAAGGGAGAGTCACAGGCTGCTCCCATCTTCTTTCCCCCATAAATGCCTCTTGGCCACACATGGGGCTCATATACATTCTTTGGAAATGAAGATGACAGGTGGCTGCAGGCCAAAGCTTTCAACTGCAGTGTGTCCATTTTGTGATGGTACCCAGGACAGTTTCTCAAATTGCCAAATGTGCCCATAGGTCCTACCTTGATGAATGTCAATCCCACAATGCCCCTCTTTGGTATGATATAGGCCCTTTCCACACCATAGGTGCAGAGAGGGCGGGAAGTGGGGAAACCTGGAAGTGCTTACTTCTGGGGTCCCCTCTACAAGGATTTGCTTTTGCGCCCGGTTAGGCGATTATGCGCATAATCGCTGAAGCACATTTACGCCTAATACCTCTGCACGAGAGGCGGCGAGAGGCGGCGAAGCGCATTAACGGATGACCAAAATGCGCTTTACAAGTAGTTAATGCGTATAAGCGCTTGTTCACATAGTCAAAATGCGCTTTAACGGCCGGAGCAAAATAAAACTCACGATTTAACGCGCATTCGATAATGCGCATAATCGGAGAGATAACGCGCCTCTACGCCCGATTTGCGCTCCGTTCTTGTAGAGGTAATTTTTTTTAAGCGCCTTGAAAGAGCTTTAAACCTCTCTTGTAGAGGCAGCCTGGGTTCGGTGCGATGAGGCCGCACCAGAAAGTGATGGCCCGGGCTTCTCCTGGGGTGTTGCGAGTTGTGCCGGCCATTTTTTTAAAAAAAAAAGATCTGAGGAGGAGCGCACAAGCACTCCTGCACAAATGTAAGTACCCCCCCAAAACCTGTGTGCGATCCAGCCCCCCTCCCCTCGCCATCCTGGGGATGGCAATTTCACTGTCCCCCACTCCTGATGGCTTTAGAGCCGCACGGTGTGGCTCCATGGCCATCGGTGCAGCCATGCTTACTCGCGGGTAAGCGCGGCTGCTCTCGGGATGGGCACCCACACCAGCTGTCCATCTCGCTGCCCTCCTGGTTGCAGGGAACGGACCGGGTTAATAGCATTCCCTGAACTCCCGGGAAAATGGAGGGCTGGCCCCTGCCTGCTTGTTGGATGCTCGGTGTGTAATGCAGACTCTCCGTGAGCAGGCAGGGGCAGCCCTGGGAAAAATGGCTGGTGCGGAAAGAGCCATAGTAAACCTCTGGGGCTTTCTGTGGCATTGCCCTCAGGTTGTGGAGGAAGGAAGGGAGGATGGATGGCGAGAAGAGAAGGAGAAACAGTGAAGGGGGAAGGAGGAGTGGGAATAAGGAAGCAGTTGAGACAGGAGGTGGAGAGGGAGACAATGGAAAATGGGATGAAGTGAGCTAAGGAAGAGGCAGAGCCAGCAGGAAGAAAGACGTGAGTCAGCCAGGAGGAGGAAAGGAAGCCAAAGCCAAAGTAGATGGAGGCAAACCTTGAAGGGCAAAGCAGTTGCATGGACACCCTCAAAAGGAGCATAGAGACAGGACAGGATTTTGTTGACATTTCTAAAATGAAAGACTGGAGACAGGGGGGTGGGAAGAGTTAGAGGTACAGTTCCTGACTGAGCAGTAATACACTGAGCTCTACCATTTTAGACTATAGGCAGGAGCAGTGGAGCCACCAGCCTCCAGTGGGGCAGTGAAGCCCTCCAGGTTTCAGACTCTGTACCTTGGAGAACTCCTTTAGAGTTCTGACTGGAACCCAGAGCGGATTTACCAATCCACTGACATCGGAGTCACCAGCTTCAACTGGTCAGGAGATTGCATGTTTGAAAAGTTCCAGGGTGTGTAAATTTTAAAAACCCTGCCTGTATACATAAAATAAGTATGTCAGGCAAAAGGATACTGACCCAATCTTCTTCCTGTGATTCTAATTGTGTATGCATAGGGAGTTTATTTTTAAAATAAATAAACTAACAAACAAACAAACAAACAAAGTGATAACTCAGAAAATGCAGTCCTTTACCTGCAGTTTGAAAGTGAAATGCTGCACCAAGTGTGACTGTTTTGCTTGTGTGTTAGTTAGGATTTTAATTAGGGATGTCACAAACATTCAAAGTTGCAAACAGCCCTGTTCAAATGCTGGCACACATGTGGGAGATGAGCAGGCCTTCTTCCTGGAGGAATTTAATGCATAGAGCATAATTATCCTGCTAGGGATGTTGAGACCTGTAGTCTGTATCCCCTCTTTGGCAAAGCCCTCCCCCCCCCCCTCTGCTGTCTCCCACTTCTGCCCCAAGTAAAGTTTGTGGGTTTTGGAGGGTTTGGAGAAGGAGGCAGTGATGGGTGCTTTGAGCATTCCTGGGAATTTTGCAGGCATTCAAATGGACCATTTGTAAACAATTAAGGTGGTTACAGTTCATGCATCCTTAATTTTAAAACATTTTATAGCTGTGTTGAAATTAGGGCTGTGCTTCGCCTCAATTCCAAACTCTGAATCCGAGTCGAAGCGGGCCAGTTTGGCCTGCTTTGACCCAAATCTTGTTTGGGACTAGATTATTCCACCTTTGCCCAAAGCAGTCAAAGTGCTTCAGGCTGATTTGGCCCAATGGCAAGTCCCTGCCCCCACCCGTGGGACTTACTTGAAGCTTCTGCATGTGTTGGCGAGCTGCCAGTCCTCCAGGAGAGCTGCTCTGGCCTGCTGTAGATCACCATAGTTTCCAACAGTAAAGCCGTGCATGGAAGCTTCAGCTAAGTTCTGTGGGTGGAGAGTAACAGCTTGCTATAGTCAAGGGACAAGTGGGTTGAGAGTTTCAGGGACTCCTGGTTGGCCTTGCGCCTGGGAAGCTGCAATAGCCGGCCTGCTTTGGATTTAGAACCGAATCTGAAGGGGGCCAGGGTGGTACTGAGGAGCCCCAAGGTGAATTAGGACCAATTTGGAGGCTCCAAATGAGCCTCAGAGGTGAATTGAGGGGGGGGGGGGCTGTGCACAGCCCTAGTCAAAATCAAAAGAATAGAAGTTGAACCAGGACAAACTCAAACTGCTTATAAAGGCATTGGGAGGAATCCAGGGGGCATTAATGCACCCACTGATTCTCTTGTGGTCCACCAATTCCCATCTTCAGGCATCCCCCACAGCTTGTGGAATGGGGATTTAGCACTTCCAGAAAAATGCAAAAAATACTCATTTTTGGAATGGGGCAGGACAGTGGAATTCACATAAGGGAGCTCTGCTGACCTGTCCCGATTCAGAAATGAGCATTTCTTCTTGTTTTGGGGCTCTCTCTGGGAACCATTAAATCTCTGTTGTGCAAGCAATGGGTGATGGAATCGGTGGGACCACCACTTGTGCAACAGAATCTGCAGAGCACAAGAGAATTGGGCGGGGGCATAAGTACCTATTGGATTCTGCCCACTGCATCCTATTTGGTAATGTATTATATCTATGACATGCTTAGTGCTTTAGCAATTGAGTTATGTTTAATAATATTTAGCAATTTAGCAATTGAGCTAAATTGAGGTATATTTAGCAATTGAGGGGGTAAAATATTGACTGATGAGATAGAGCTCACCTGAGTCTTTTTGGCTATAGGATGGGCAGGTCATAGATCTGCTTCTGGCTGTTTGCATACAGTCTTTGATCTATTTACACGCAAATATGGACAATCCCTTTTCAGAAACAACATCTCTGAAATCCAGATGTCTGTGGAGAAGATTGCTACTTCACCTTTGTCTGGATAATTGTGCCATGTGCATTGTTGTACATCCTATGAACACTGAGGTAAGTGAAGTGAGAGATGGACCTGAATTTCAGAAAAGTGAAAGCAAACAGTAGCATTAATTTGAAAAACCTGTGAGCATTTGAAATCTAAATGTCTACATCTGAAACCCTGCAATCAGATAAAGCATGCAGGCTTTTAAAAGTTTTTGTTTTTGTTCTCCATATTTTTTTTCTGGGCAAACTTTCTATGGACATTTGTGAAAGCATTATGCCTGATTGGGCATAATCCTAACGACATGCATTGTTGAGCAGTACAGCTTGCTTTTAATTTGCACTGGCAAGGAAGAGAAACTTTGGAATTCAGTGGCTGGACAGGCACTCTCTGCTTTTTCACAGGGGAAAAAATGAAGAACATTAAAGCAGGACCATGCAAAGAAATGAGCCACTCTAACAGCAGGTCTGGACATTATTCAGAAGCAGTGAAAGCTGAGTCACTTGGCATCTGCTTCTCACACATTTAGTGTATTATCTGGTAGGGTGAACAGATAAAATCCAGGTCAGGGCTCATGTAACTTTAACAGTTGTAGAGAAAAGGGAATTTTAGCAGGTGTCATTTGTATACAATTAGTTCCTGGTGAAATTCCCTCTTCATCACAACTGTTATAGTTGGAGGGGCCCTGCCTTCTTTTGTATCTGGTCACTCTAGGATAGTGCCTGCACCTTTAACTGTTGTGATGAAGAGGGAATATCACCAGGAACTAATTGCATACAAATGACACTGGCTGAAATTCCCTTTTCTCTACAACTGTTAAAGTTACATGAGCCCTGACCTGGATTTTATCTGGTCACCCTAATATCTGGGAAGGTAGCACATCTCCTCCACAGAAAGATACAGGGATCATCTGGAAGGAGAGCCTCCCCTTTAATCCAGGTGTGTAAATCCTTGGCGGAATTGCTTCTCACATGTCAGCGTAATGTCAGCATAGTGTCCACAGCCACTTTAAATAAGGTGTTAGGTATCCTTTTTTTTTTTAAAGGATAAGACTTTCCATGCCAAATTGGAAGCAGAATAAGGGGTCACGTAAACAAAGAAACACACACCCTGGTATAGAATGAGTAATGAAAAAGGAATATAGCATAACTAAAGGAGGGATCACAAAGAAAAAGAAGAAGATGGCATTGGTGTAATGGTTCCCGTCACTGACAGCCACAAGCCTGCCTTCTGGACCAGAGCATAAGATTAGACAGGAAGTGTGAGTTTTCTAACTCCCACAGCAATTGCCTATATCTTCTCAGGGAGGCCCGGCCTTGTACTTTGAAAACACAGTGGAATAAAGAGTTTTGTTCTCGGAACATCCCTAAGTAAAGATATTTCAGTGAACAATAAAAGGAGGCATCCAGAATGTAGATGATAATATTCCGAATATTGCCAGGCGATTGCTTTATTGCTGGAAGTAAGACAAGCGAATCATTGGTGTGATATTATAAGTCAGTTCTGACTTATTTCCAGTTCAGCTCTGTCAACAAATATAAAAAAGCACAAGGGAATAGAGAAGAGAAAAGCAGATAAAATCCCAAATAGGCAACCTATGTGATTTTTTCAAATCTGAAAATGTTCTAAAATGAATGTTTTCAATCAGCTTTCAAGAGAGATGGTTAAAAAGTGTTCTTGGAAAGTTTTTCCCATCAATGTTTTGGCAGGGCAGCAGTGATGCGGGAAATAAGTTGTGCCTTGGGAATGGATGATGCAATTTATTCCTCTTGAGAATGGAATATTGCGCCTATCTACACATGCAGGATAAAACACATTGAAAACGTTTTGAAAACTGTATATGGAGTGTGTCCTGGGCCCCAACAGTTCTCAAAGCTGTTAGAAACCATTTTAAACCATTTAAAACCATTTTAAAGCAGTAGTGTAGATAGGCTCATTGTCTCTCTTTAGCTGCCCAAACCACAACTCAGGCTGAAGTTCCTGAATTTCTGCTTGGTCTAAATGAACCTTAGTCCAAGCACTTAATCAGCCAATGGATCATGTACTCTAGGGTGACCAGATAAAATCCAGGTCAGGGCTCATGTAACTTTAACAGTTGTAGAGAAAAGGGGATTTCAGCCAGTGTCATTTGTATGCAATTAGTTCCTGGTGAAATTCCCTCTTCATCACAACAGTTAAAGGTGCAGGCACTATCCTTGAGTGACCATATACAAAAGAAGGCAGGGCCCCTGCAACTTTAACAGTTGTGATGAAGAGGGAATTTCACCAGGAACTAATTGTATACAAATGACTCTGGCTGAAATTCCCTTTTCACTACAACTGTTAAAGTTACATGAGCCCTGACCTGGATTTTATCTGGTCACCCTACTCAATTCTAACTATACCACAACATTTTGTAATGGACAGGATGTATGCTGCACCCCACCTGTCAATGGGAGTAGTAAGTACTGTAATACTTGTTCAAAGACACAAGCTTTGTTAATTCAATTCACTGCTGAGTAGCGTGTGTTCTAGGCCATCGTTGAACTTCCAGATTCAGAATAGAACAAAATGGGAGCATACAGCCTACAGAGTAATAACGTAACAGCACCTACTGGCTGGAAGTGCTACGGAATTTAATTTTTGGTGTCCTGAAAAGTAGTTCTCCACCTTTTGGGCTGGTCAACCACACATAATATAGCTGTTTCTTAGCAAACATACACAGGAAGGAGCAGGCCTAGTAAGTAGTAGGGTGGCCATTCTGCATTGCCCCAAAAGGAGGAAACACATAATGAAAAAGAGTAAGGTGACCATATGAAAAGGAGGACATGGGTCCTGTATCTTTAACAGTTGCATAGAAAAGGGAATTTCAGCAGGTGCCATTTGTATGCATGCAGTGAAATTCCCCTCTTCATCGAAACAGTTAAAGCTGCAGGAGCCCTGCCCTCTTTTGTAACTGGTCAAGCTAGGCAGAATGAACGTCTCACACAGTTCATTCTGGCCTCATTGCCACTTTTGTTAATGAATTTTTAGGGATGTCTTTTGGCTTTACAGGAAAAGACTTGGCCAGGTGAGAAGAACAAGGACAAATTGAGTTTATTTTGATACAGATATACAGCTAGGCCTGAAGACTCTGTCCACTGCAATATAGCCAGCTGTCTCTCAGTGCTCCAGCGGTCTCTATTTCTTAGACACCCTGGGCCGATCTACACACTAGGTTTGTAACGTTTCATAAGGGTAATGAAAACTCTTTGGGCCACATAACGCACTCCCTTTAACGATGTATACCTGAGGTTTTTTAAAACTCACTTCAGCAATATACAATGGTTTTTACTTTTAATAAATCGTTTTAAGTAAAATAATGTGTCCTTCCTTACCATTTGTGATTCATGGGGGCAGTGCTTCGCTGACCGGCGCCCAAATGCTTAGTAGTTGATTGGTGGGGAAGAAAGAGGAAGTGGGTGAGTGAACTACAACACCCACAATGCCTAGCCCTAAAAGCTAGTGAATGAAAGGAGAAATAAGGAGGAAGTGGGTGACTGAACTACAACTCCCACAATTCTTTGCCCTAAACTCATTGTAAAAATGAAAGAGAAAGAGATGGACAGAAGAGTGTGTGAGACCTCCCACACCGCTTTGAAGACTGAAGATTTTTTCTCCTGTAACTTGAGTACTCCTTAATGTGGCCTAAGATGTTTTAGAATGCACCTATTTGGAACGTTTTAAAATACAATTTAAAACATTCTAAGGTACTGTATAGATAGGCCCCCTGTGAGGCAAATGGCTCTCCAGTATTAACCCTCATATATCCAGACAGTTTTCCATACATTTTACACATGCTGGTTTCATTTATCACCATAGTAAGGATGTAAGGAATATTAGGCAAAGAGAGAAGCCCTATTCAGGCATTTAAAACCAGGGGATGGAGAACACATAAGGTAGGGTGGCCATGTGTCCTCCTTTACAGAGGTCTGTCCTCTATTTGAAGGTCTGCCAGAGGACTGTCCTCTATTTGAAGGTGTCCTCTGTTTGAAGGGCTGTCCTGACCACATCTTGTTTAAGGATAAAGAACCATAAGTCCTGTTGCTCTTCAACAATGAACACTTAAGCAGCCAACTGAACAGGCAAGCGCACAGGTCACTATCTTCTACACTGTGCTGAGATGTATTGTATTTCTGTTTAAAGTATAATAATCCTTTCTAAATTTGCACTTATTCATTTAAAAGATCATATGCAATGTTATGCAAATCATTGCCCTCTTTTGTCTTTTTTGGAGATACATTTCATTGTTTTTGGTGATTCATAAGTGGCCAGCCTAACAGAAAGAGGCAGAGTGTGGGATGGCTCATTAGCCACCCCCTGCCTTCTTACATCACCATGCTCAGTTCTGCAGTGGCTGGTGGACTTCTGCAACAGTGAGCCTAGTGAATTTGGATTGGCTACCTGCCTCCACATGATTTAGAATCATGCACAGTCAGAGTTCTAAATCACGTGGGGAGACTACTTGAGCACAGTAGGCTCCACACTTCAGATGTTCACCCAGTAACACGCGAAGAGCTGTGAAGCTGAGCATACTGATGGGCTAACAAGCACATCCCTGATCTCCCTTTTCATGCGTTCCCTTTCTGCTTATTTTATAGACTTGAATAGGGCTACGGAGATATGTAGAAGACTATTCAGTGACATTCATATTTTTCTGACCCACTACTGGTACTAATTTACTTCACACCCATAAGGGTTATTATTGTTGTGAATAGCCACTATACTTATTTTGCAAACATTTAAACTTTAATTGGATTGTTGTCAACTGTACATTTTGCACTTTTTTGCCATTTTTAATCCACAGGTGAAATTTACTTATGTCTACACCTATGTGAATAATACTTCATGTATCGTGGTAAAATAGACTCGGTTCCATGAATATTTCTGCCACAATAAATGTGTTAACCTTTAAAGTGCTACAAGACTCTTTGAGCACCATCACATGCGGGAAAATCACATTTCCTTACTGTTTACTTCTCCGCCCCCTCTTTTGTCCCCATAACTTCCTCTTTCTGCCCAGAGGGGAAAGAGGAAGTAAACAAAGACCACGTGGCCCATTTGTATCGCACCGCTTTCCCTACATACAGCAGGAGATTGTAGTACATTTTTTTAAAAAAAAAGTTGGATTAAAAGGGGTCTATTTTGCGATGGAAAAATGAACGGAAGGAATAGGACATGCGTTGGAGGCAGATGACGACATCTAAAGGACGTGTGCACTTCCGTAAGTGGGCAGTAGTGAGCGTGCGATAAAATACTCGTCTGATGAACCTCTTTGTGATTCATGGTTGAGTATGTGTTTGATCCTAAGTTTTCCATCCTTAAATCCAACATGGTGTCCACAGCACTTCATGTGTAACCAGTACACCAATTTATTCAGCACCTTATCTGTGCAAGTTCTAGTTTTCATTTGTTTCACATCTCCATTCCATATTTGCTACAAATGATAAGGAGTGGGAAAAATAAAAATGGGAACGCCGTCCGGTAAATAACCGCAAGTAATCCTGCAACTTTTATACATAGCAAGAAATAATTTTATTGTAGTGGTTCAGTTGCTTTTTGGTTTATTAGACCATAAACCGTTCCTTCAAATAAATGCCAGGGCCGGAGCCCAGGAGAATGAGGATGCAAGTCTGAACACTTGCAAACATTTTATTGTCTCATAAACTCCAAGCCAAATGAAGTTGTTATAACATTACATTTTACATAAGAAATATACATTCTCCTGCTTCCTTGTGGGTTTTGCTCCTTTGTCACCAAGTTGGTTCTCTTCTCCACTTCCTCCCCCACCCCGCCACATTTTCTACTCTAATACAGGTCTATTTGGAAACATTTTACTAGATAGGACCATAAACTCAGCGCTATCTAGAGTATTAAGCTTGCATCGTCTCCCTTTAAATTCGGTGACCTGCAAATAATGTTGAAATGTCTCTGTCAGGACTTTGCTATAGACATTTCCAATTTGATGAAGTAATGAAAAGATTGCCTTGAGGAAGCTGGTCACTTTAATACAGACGATGATGAGTGTCTGAAAAATAAATAAAACAAAATACTACAAGCGTATAAAGAAGAAGCCTGGCATGTTATTTCAAGCAGACAAAGACAGTAATAGCTTAAAGATGAACAAAAGGAGAACTTTCTTGTTTTCTTGCAGGAAGCTCTCCTGGGTTACAGTGTGGTCTCCAGAGGAAAAAGGTGGGAATCTGAGTGATTTAAAATGGTACTATATATTGCAGAGTGTAGATTTGCCCCCAACTGAAGGAGAATACCTCTTCATCTTTCAGTTTTATGACTATTCATGTTGCCCTATTAATTACTTCAGAGTGGGCGACCTGACAGACCTTTAAAGCTTAAGAGTATTTCATTCTTCGTGCCAGAGCTGCAGCCATTTGTCTTCCGAACTGCAACAATTGTGCTGGAGTTGCACAAGGAGCCGCACCGTCTTCAGTACTGCATGAAGACGTGCTGGCCAATGTTAGGCTGACCAGATAAAATCCAGGTCAGGGCTCATGTAACTTTAACAGTTGCAGAGAAAAGGGAATTTCAGCCAGTGTCATTTGTATGCAATTAGTCCCTGGTGAAATTCCCTCTTCATCACAAGTTAAAGTTGCAGGCACTATACTAGAGTGACCATATACAAAAGAAGGCAGGGCCCCTGCAACTTTAACTGTTGTGATGAAGAGGGAATTTCACCAGGAACTAATTGCATACAAATGACACGGGCTGAAATTCCCTTTTCTCTACAACTGTTAAAGTTACATGAGCCCTGACCTGGATTTTATCTAGTCACCCTAGCCAATATATGCTGATGAAGAGGTGGCAATAAGAAGCCACCAGGACATCGACTGCTAACATTGATTACACGGTTCTATAGATCTATGAGGAATTCGGTTCCTTTTGTTTTGAGCAGAATTTATCCAGTTTGCATCTCTCTCTGCAAAACATGGACCCGAATGCAAGCTGCAGCCAAAGTCCATACCTTTCCAAGCTTGTGATGTGATTTGGGGGGAGAAAAAAATGTTTGAAAAATGAGGACATTTGAAAAACCTCATAAAAATGCATGCACTTGAAAAATGTGGACATACATGCCTTAGCCCATGGGAGAAAAATACATACATTTTAAAATGCTCACAATTGATGCACAATTGAAAAAATGTGCACAAAAATAGGCACACATTTTTATGCAGAAAGAAAAATAAACAAAGCTTGCAATGTGATATGGACAGGAGTAGGAACAAACTTTGAACAGAATTCAGAAAACTTGGATGAGCTCGATTTTTGTTGATTCGCACATCCCTACATCTTCCTGTATCCAAAGGAGTATGTAAGAATATAGTCCCAAGATGGCTGTATTCCATGCTTTTGGTGGAATGTGTAGATCAGCCCTAAAATTTGCCTAATGTGACACAAGAGAGGTATACACAACATTCATATTTTGTATGTGTTCTGTGCCAATGAGAAATTTTAGCGTGGAAAAGCCTAATTAACCGGCTGTATCTACACTCTTATGCATTAATATCACAGCTTTAATGTCTAAATGCTCCTCGGAGATATATATATAAGAGGTATATAAAATACTAACATGTGCTTTAAGGGCCTTGTTCTCTTTGCAATAAAGGCCTTCCAATTTGCATACTAAATTAACCTCTTTGGATGCGCCTGAAACATTTTATAATTGTACTGAAAACTGTTTGAACAAACCTGCTTTCTTCTTTTGGGGGGGGGCAATATATTATTTATCTGTTTGATTTAAAATTTTGTTCTATCTATCCACCAGTTTCATAAATTAAGTCACTATGAAAATTATAAAAGCACATCTTCATTTATAGATATATGAAACACATAAATTTATTCCCACTCACTAAACATGTGCCCTGGCAGGTCTTTTTCCTTAGTGGGGAGGGAAAAACCCGTAACCCAAGCCTCTTCCATTCTCAGCAACAGTACCTGAAACCTTTATCCCCCCCATCCCAATTTGCTTCCAACAGTTAAATAACACACACACACACACTGTCAGTAAAAATATTTGCAGTCAAAAGCAAGCATAACTTAGAAAGGGTTGGGGAGAAAGGTAATTTAGATTGGGGACAAGTGGGAAAAATGTGAGGATTCAAAACAGGTACCATATTTCACCAAATCTAAGACACCATCAATTGTAAGACGCACCTTAATTTCAGGGCCACCAACAGGGAAAAAGCTTTCCGTCGATTCTAAGACGCACCTTAATTTCAGCATCCCTTCCGTCCTTCCCCCATCCCCACTCACCTCCATTGCCGTCGCCCATCCTCGCTGCTGCTGCTGCCGCTACTGCTACTCCGCACTGTTGCCAGCGCTCACCTTGGCCTGGCAAGGCGTCGTTACTGGTAACTAGGCCACGATCCAGCCTAGTTCCCAGTAATGATGCCTTGCCAGGCCGAGGTGAGCGTTGCCAGTGGCGCAGAGCAGTGGCAGCGGCAGCGAGGATGGGCGACGATGCTGGAGGTGACTGGGGAGGGGGGAGGGTTAGGGCCCTGCAAGTCCTCCCTCTCCACTCCCCACTTACCTTGATCACTGCTGCCTCGGCCTGGGAAGGCTTCAGTACTGGGAAGGAGGCTGAGATATCGTGGCCTCCTTCCCAGTACTGAAGCCTTCCCAGGCCGAGGCAGCAGCGATCAAAGTAAGTGGGGAGGGGGGACTTCTGACCGGCCTTGTGGCGAGTCACGGGGGAAGGGCATGCAGAGTCCTTGTGCCTTCTGCAAAACGTGGGAGAAATCCGACGATTCTAAGTCACCATCGATTCTAAGACGCACCCCGTTTTTACAGATGTAATCATGGGGGAAAAAGTGCATCTTAGAATCTATGAAATACGGTAATTTATGCAAAGCGATTAACACAAACAACACTGCTGCTGTAGTCCTGTGAGGATGAAAACCAGCTGAATTGGGGAAATGGGAGAAGATTCACAGACTTGCGCAATCTCTCTGAGATCCTTAAACTATCTGTCTAATTTGTGTACTGAAGATCAGCTTGAACTCAAAACTCCTTCAGGTGGAGAAGTGGGCTGGCTGATTCAGGAACAAAAGGAGGGGAGAGCATCCAAACCAGGTCAGGAAAAGGGGAAACAGGTTCTCAGGATGCAAATCATTTATTTTCATGAAGCCTGACACATTTTGTCCTGTACATTGTTCAAAGGCCTTCCTCAGGGGGTTGCTGGAAGATAGTGTCTGCAGATTTCCTCTAGCAAGATAATTGTCTCCTGTGATAATCTATGGCACCATTATCTTTGGCTGATTCAAGCCCAGGGGAACTTCAGAAGTCAGACTTTCTCATAAGGACACAAGTCCTCCTCTGGAGTCTTAACCATGGGACACCTGGCCAGCAACAGAGCCCAGCTGCGATTTAAACGATAAAGAGGCTACATGACAAGAAAGACCACATGGAACTCCACCAACAGCCTTTTTCCTTGGGACACACAGAAGGTGGGCTTCTCCTCTTTTCTTGCTTCTGTGACACACTTGCCATTACCCCACTGCTGGGGAAAATCTGGGGAGGTGTGGGGAGAGGAGAGGCCAGCATCCACAAAACCCTAGGGCCCATCCAGCCCTGCTGATGCCCCTGACAGCGGGATGGCTCTGGATAGGCTCAGACAATTGCCTCTGTTGCTCCTCCCATCCTGCCGGTAGCAGTCCGGAATCCCGGAGGCTTCTGCATAGTGGGAAGCAACCCAAGAGCAACTCTGAGTTGCTATGTTAGTCTGTTACAGCAAAGACAATGAAGAGTCTTGTGGGGCCTTACAGACAAACAAATTTATTATGGCATAAGCTTTGATGGACTACTGTCCACCTCTTTACATGTATGGTGTAATCCAGAGTATCGGGTATGAATACCGTACAAATGGTTGGTGTAGATTGTAAACAACGAGGTCAGAAGGAATTTGCATAATGAATATACTGACAGTGACAATCAAATTATCAACAGTGGCCATTTACTGAACAGATTGAACATCAAAAGACCCAGTTCTATCTCCAGAGGCAGGAAAATGTCTAAGGCACACTAGCTGTGTTAATTGTGCTTTTCTTTGTTCATCCTGCTCTGAACATAGCCAAAGACCTTCTTTTGTTTTTAGCATCTTCATTTTTTCTGAGCAACTCCTAATTCCTCTGATATTTCCTCACACGCTCTGCATACAAATACTTTTTCTAATCTTCGTGACTTTTGATCTTTGACCTGGAAGAATATATTGTTTTCTTACAAATGAAGGAACTTCATTGCAGGCTGAGATTATATGGCATTTTTCTTCAAAGCTTCAGCTTTTGCAGTTTATGTGATTGTGGCCCTTTCTACACCATAGGGGTGTAGAGGGTGGGAGGGCGATCCTGGAAGTACCTAATACACACCATCGGTGCACAGGGAGGGAGGAAGGGCGATCCCGGAAGTACCTAGTACACTACATCAGTGCACAGGGAGCAGCCGGGGACCAACCCAGGCAAGAAGCTTGGTGTGGAAAGGGCCAGCTGTGAGAACATCAACTTTTACTAAAAAAAAAAAAAAAAAAGTCTAGAGCTTACAGTTTTAGAGAGAGGATTGAAAGCTTGACCCAAGTTCACCTTAAAGGCTCAAAGCTAGTAAAATAATACTTTGAATTAGGATTGTAAAAACCATTCTAATGGTAGGGGATAAAATACATATCAATAGTTGGCATTCACTTTAACAAAAGTATATAAGAGCCATGCTGGATCAGACCAAAGGTCCATCTAGTTCAGCACACTGTTCACACAGTGACCAATCAGCTGTTGACCAGGAACTCACAAGCAGAACATGGGTGCAATAGCTCCCTACCACCCATGTTGGCCAAACATGGGCCCTTCCTTCCTAGGAGGATAGCCGATTGTCCTCTTAGAAACACAGAGTCAGAAAGTCCAGTCATACGCAGTGTTTCATTAGCAAAAACAGTCAGCTGACCGGGTGTGCATCTGAGGTCCCCTCCACAAGGATTCGCTTTTGCGCCTGGTTAAGTGATTATGCGCTTCATCGCTGAAGCGCATTTACGCCTAATATCTCTGCACGAGAGGCAGGCAGGGAGAGGGGAGGGGGGAGGCGAGATCGAACCCCAGGGAGGGACGGAGCGGGGAGGGGGGCAGCTGATGCAGGACGGCTACATCGGGGGCCGGGGGTGGATCAGCCCGGAAAACTGCTGCTGGCTTCCAAAGAGTGACTGCAGGGGGGGCGGTGTGCAAACCCCCAGAGGCAGGAGCCGATCTCGGCCAGGGAGCAGCGGAGGGAGCAGCGAGAGTCCTCCGCCGGCCTTTCTCTCCGCAAAGGCAAGAAACCGGGGGTGGGGGGGCACTCAGGGGAGCCGGGAGGAGTTGTCACTGCTGGATGGGGAGCATCTCCTTCCCGGTGGGGGCGGCGGCGGTGGCGGGGAGAGGGGGGGCGGCGGCAGGGCGACCCCTTCTTCGGCCACGCGAAGCTCTCCCACGCGCGCTGGCTGCAGCTGAGGCTGTGCCGGAACCGGCAGCCCTTAAAGGTCCGGGCGCGCCTCAGCGCTCCGCTCCATTGCCTGCCTGCGTGCCTGGCTGCTTCGCCCTCCCCCGCCAGAGGGAGGGAAGGAGGGGCTAGGCTGGCCGTCCGTCTGTCCGTCGCGGGGGGCAGCGGGAGCGAGCAGGAGCTGGCTGAGGCCGGCTGGGGTCTCCCCCTGCTGTCTGCCGAGGGACGTGGGCGGGTGAGGAAGGCAAAAGATGGAGCCAGGAGCCGAGCGGGGGAGCCAGCAGCAGCAGCAGCAGCAGCAGCACATCCCGCCGCAAAATAAAACTCGCTATTTAACGCGCATTCGATAATGCGCACAATCGGAGGGATAGCGCGCCTCTACGCCCGATTTGCGCTCCCTCCTTGTAGAGGTAAATTTTTTAAAGCATCTTGAAAGAGCTTTAAACCTCTCTTGTAGAGGCAGCCTGACACTGAAGTTTCCAGCACACACACCCAAGTGAAGCCCATGGTGGGCTTATATACATTGGCACAAATAAGTGACATCATTTCTCCTTCAGTACACATGCTTAACAATCTCTAATACAAGTCTATGGAGTCAGCACCCTTTGGCTCCTCGCCAAGGACTTTCAAAACTGGTTTTTCTTGTACATCCCTATGCACGCGCTAGTTGTTGCTGGGGTAAACTTAGAGCCAGTTATTACCAGTTTAGGCTGCTGCTCCAACCTTCAGAAATTTTCCAGGAATCTGTTCTTTTGACCTTCTAGCAAGCACTGTCTTGAAGCCCAGCAAACATTACTCTAAAGCAGCAGACATTATTTTAAAGCATTAAGCATTATCTTTGGCTATCACCCATGTTCCCAAGCAACTGGTGTATATAGGCTTACTGCCTCTGATACTGCAGGTAGCAGATAGCCATCAGGACTAGTAGCCACTGATAGCCTTCTCCTCCAGGAATTTATCCCACCTCCTTTTAAAGCCATCCAAATTGGTGGCCATCACTACATCTTGTGGTAGTTAATTCCATAGTTTAACTATGCATTGTGTGAAGAAGTCCTTCCTTTTATCTGTCCTGAATCTTCCACCAATAAGCTTCATGGGATGACCCTAGGTTCTAGTATTATGGGAGAGAGAGAAAAATGTCTCCCTATCCACATTCTCCACACCATGCATAATTTTGTACACGTCCATCATATCTACCCATAGCATCCTTTTTCCTCCAAGGTAATCAATCCCAGTTGTAATCTTCCTTCATAGGGGAGATGCTCCAGCCCCTTAACCATTTTAGTTGACCTTTTCTTCACTTTTTCCAGCTTTACAATATCTATTTTAGGAGGGGTGACCAGAACTGTACACAGCATTCTAAATATGGTCGCACCATAGAATTGTATAAAGGCAGTATGGTACTGGCAGTTTTATTCTCAATTCTTTTCTAATAATGCCTAATATGGAGTTTGCCTTCTTTACAGTGGCTGCACACTGGGTTGACATTTTCATTGAACAGTCCACTACAACCCCAAGATCTCTTTCTTGGTCATTACCTGCCAGCTCAGATCCCATCAGGTTATACTTGAAGATGTTTTTTTTTTATCCCAACATGCATCACTCTGCACTTAGGGTATTTATATTTCTTGCAGTGCCCGGACTTTGGAATGCTCTGGCCTGGAAGACCCAATTAGCTCCCTTTCTGGTAATATTTCATTCCAGACTAAAGACCTCCATCTGACAGGCCTTTGGCTTGTTGCATGTCCTATGTTCCCTACCCTCACTTTCTTCTGTTTCTCCTTCACTGTTACTTGTTTGTTATTTTAGAGTGGTCATGTGTCCTACTTTACAGAGGACAGTCCTGTATTTGAAAGACTGTCAGAGGACAATCCTCTGTTTGAAGATGTCTTCTAGAACCACAAGAAGGTAGAGCAAGGGCCTTGAAGTTGCCATCGACAGTTAATTCCTGGACTGAAGATCGAGCAGGTGCATAGGTCATCAGGTGTGAAGGAACCAAACTGTCTTCTAATTTTGAATTTTCGTTTGGTTTGGGTGTTATGGAGTTAAATTTCATTATCAGGGTAAAATCTAAAAGGCCCAAGGCAACCAAACAATCAACAGGTGGCCCTAACTAGGTTCAGCAGATGGTTAGCAAGGTAAGACGCCTGCATTATAGGACCAAAAAGATAGTAGGTAGTAGAAGCAGAAGGAGTTTAGGAAACAGTGAGTCTTCCTGATTGGTTAAGAGTTACAAGAACCCCACTTGCTTTAATATTCAGGCCAAAGCCTTATTTTTAGAATGTACGGGAGGCTGGAATAGATAGGAAGGTTGGAAGGAAAGAATAATCTGTAAGAGCAAGAAAATCAGAGACTTGGGCCAGATCTACACCAAGCAGGATATGACACTTTGAAAATGTTTTGAAAACTGTATATGGAGTGTGTCCTGGGCCCTAACAGTCGTCACTACTGTTATAAACCGTTTTAAAGCAGTAGTGTAGATCCTGCCTTGGTTTTTGGAGAAGATGACTGCTTGGAAAAGTTGAGAACTCTGCCAGTAAGATATTGCTGGGAGGAATTTAAGAGAAAATACAGACCCAGCCTAGTTAGGAATTAGCTGAATTTACATTTTTTAAAACCCTTTTCCTCTTATGATTTTGTTTTGTGTGTGTTTACTACTGTAACTATGTTAAAACCTTTCCCCTAATAATAGTTTTCTTCAGTAAACTTTTAGAATGTTGGTGTTTAATTTTGTGACCTCCTGTCTGGTTGGATTATCAACCCTGCACCTAAAAGCCAAAGCCCATACGAAAGGGAGTAATCCTATGCATGTTTAGACAGAAAAAAAGACCTACTATTCTCCAACATTCCCCAGCCAGCACCTCTTGCTGTCTAAACATGCATAGGATTGTGCCCTAAAACATTGACAAGATACCCAGATGGCTTTAAGACTGTTCGGTGGAGGTAGCTGGAGAAAATGAAGAATTCTATCTGGTGGAACAGGAAGGTTATAGAAAGGTAAATGCAAAGAGTGGGGGCACTCTATTTGACCCAATTTCCCTTCTACTCACTGGCCAGGGCATAGCTGGTACCATTGTGGTAAGAGTCTTGAAGTTAGACTCATGTAGTTTCGTGTCCCAACCGTCACTATCCCAATCAGATGAAAGACACATTTAAGATCGAAAACTGGCTGCAGCTCTTTAATTTCCTTCTTGCAAGAAGTGACCATCTAGAAATCAAAACCTAGAAATGGTGCTGGCTACAGATTTTTAGCAACCTTAAATAGTAAAATCATACAAGGATACATGGTTCTTTTTCCAGTTAAACCGCAACTAGATTCTACAAATTTTAAAATTATCTAAAATAAACATAAGCTTCAAAGAATCTTCTGATGTGGATTCAATTAGTTCTATCTCTGACTTCTAAGGAATGGAATGCACAAACTTTGCAATCTTGCCGGACATCTTTGTCTTCGAAGACTCATCAGAGGGCAAAGTCTATTGTAGTATCTTGTGTAACTTGGCATTAGGAATGTAGCTATCATTAACTTCTCTACGTGTTTTCCTCTTGCTAAGTTAATTTGAGGTCTTCATGAGACACACCTTATTCACTTTTTAATTTCAGAGGCACGTATAATGGAATTTTGAATTATTTCATCACACCATGACACTTGTTAAAAGTCTTCTCCACTATGGTATTGTATTTTTTTCAAAAAAAATTAAAAGATAGTACTTTTTTCTAAATGTGCATCTTCATATATGTATTAGCATATGCAAATTTTATGTATATCTTTGTCCTCTTTTGTTCTCATTTTGGTGATGCATTAGCTGCTTCTTTCTGTTCTTTGTATGCTGAGGCTGAAAAGCAGGATATATATGTGTTCAGCAAACAAATGAGTCCAGCATCTCATTTCAACACTAGCAAATGTGATTCTTCCAGGAATACCACAAGGAGGATGTGAGGCCAACAGACCTCTCCCACTCTGGTTACCCAGCTAGTGGTATTCACAACTATGTTGCCTCTGAAAGCTAAAGTTTCATATAGCCATCATGAGACGTTTCCACACCCTTTCAAAAGTTGATCTCTGATATTCCTCATATGTGGTCTCTTGACACATTGGTTTATTATTGAATAGCTGAACAAATATTAATCTTCAGAACTGAGGAATTAAACAAAACAAAGGTTACAGTTTGTGGTTTAGAAGTTGCACTACCTTTGATTCAAACAACCAGGGCCTGAGTTTATCCTGATAGTAGATAGATCTGCAGATAGCGGCAGAGATAGGGCCATTTCATGGACAGGGCCAAGTTGTTGCCAGATTTTTGGATGGCCAATTTTCACCTCCTTCCAGATTTATTTCTTCATTTAAAGCAGCTCGGCTCTCAGGGAAGAGGATGCACGTGAAGGTAAGTCGCAGTGGCAGCTCCAGGTTTGGGGGAGGGGGAGGGGACAGAGGGAATCAGAGAATGAGTGAGTTGGGAGTCCCATCGACTCCTGGTCAGCCTACCCTCAGCTTTTGTGGGTTGCTTGCCACGCGGCCATGTGGCTGGCACCCAAGAACTGCCTTGGGAGGCCCAAATCCTGCTTCAGCTTCGGTGCTGAGGTGAGGCGAAGATGGCAAGCCCCAAGGTGGCCCGAGTCAAATTAGGGGCCTTTCTGGAGCCTCTGAAATGGCCTCCAATGTGAGTCAGGGGGCGCTGTGTATAGCCCTACAATTTACCATGCGGTCTGCATGCTCAAGTATAGAAACAACCACTTTTATATTGTCTTCAGATTCAAAGGATAGCAAAATAAAACGTTCTACCACATACAGGTAATGTAGGCTGACCATATGAAAAGGAGGACAGGGCTCATATAACTTTAACAGTTGTAGAGAAAAGGAAATTTCAGCCAGTGTCATTTGTATGCAATTTGTACCTGGTGAAATTCCCTCTTCATTACAATACCTAAAGCTGCAGGGGCCCTGCCCTCTTTTGTATCTGGTCACTCTAGTATAGTGCATGCAACTTTAATTGCTTTGATGAAGAGGTGATTTCACCAGGTACTAATTGCATACAAATGAAGCCGGCTGAAATTCCCTTTTCCCTGCAACTTAGGCTGACCATCTGAAAAGGAGGACAGGGGTCATGCAACTTTAACAGTTGTAGAGAAAAGGGAATTTCAGCCAGTGTCATTTGTATGCAATTAGTTCCTGGTGAAATTCCTTCTTCATCACAACAGTTAAAGTTGCAGGCACTATACTAGAGTGACCACATACAAAAGAAGGCAGGGCCCCTGCAACTTTAACAGTTGTGATGAAGAAGGAATTTCACCAGGAACTAATTGCATACAAATGACATTGGCTGAAATTCCCTTTTCTCTACAACTGTTAAAGTTACATGAGCCCTGTCCTCCTTTTCATATGGTCAGCCTAGGTAATGTAATGTTGGACTGGACATTTCATGGCAACACTACATTTTGTAGAGGATCCAGTGTCTTCGTTTTCCCCTACAAAAAGGGTGGGTGAGGAAGGAAGGAAGAGATCTCTCATGAACAAGAATAGAAGATTACAAGTGAGGCCTGCAATGAAATGTAGGAATGTGGAATGTTCCTGTTTAGAGTTCCAGCCAGCCAGTCAGCCAGCATCTCTCTCAGGATGCTCCATTCCATGCTGTTCTATTCCCGCTCTTCCTGTTTTCCATTCCCCCACCCCAACAGAATTCTGTAATCACTGAGCAGCTCAACCCTCATTGGGCTATTTTGGGGGTACTTTCCTGTATCAGAGCTCCCCCCTAACCTTTTATATGTGTGTGTGTGTGTGTGTGCGCGCGCGTGCGTGCGTGTATACTTCTAAAAAATGTCGGGTTTTCTCAAACCTGCTGATACCACCCTCTTGTGCACGAGTTATTGCATGTTGGTTTCACATGGATCAGTATTCAGAGAATGGGTTCACTATGAGCATATAGCATACATCTGGCAAGATGTTTCCTATGCATGGCTTTTGCTACCCCTACATCAAGGAAAAACAGAGGTGAAACACAGGATGTTCTGGCAATGTGCCTGGCCCTATATCAGGCCTGGACTGTAGCGTGAAGAAGTCTGGCATGAGTCAGAAGCCAGGAACTGGGAGATAGACCTATTAGGACTGGAGGGCTTCTTTCTGAAATACACAGCTCAGTCATCTAAATTCCATGGAAATATTTTGATCATTACTTTCACCATTGGAATGCTTGTATCATTTGGAAAGTATGGCCACAATGGTGTACAAGGAAGGAAGCCAATGGGTATAAAAAAGAGTTGCTGAAATGAAGTATATTAACTTCAGAAGCAAATTAATCAGCAATCCATGGCTGATCCCTTTGTTTTCACCTCAGTGAATCCCAAAGATGAGAACACACCTTGGGGGGGCGTGGCCAAGCAGGTCATGGTTTGAGTCGCAAATCCTTCATCCTCCGAAAGAAGCAATGAATTAATTGTAAATTCCCTATCTTAAAAGCGTCCTCTGTTGCATTTAAGTCTGCTATGGAGAGGGGGAAGCTTACCAAAGAGATTGCAGCTGGAACGAGATTTATGGCTTTATAACCGGATCGGCAGAAGGGAGGAGATCGACCGACAGCTTTGTAGCAGCGCTGCGAAGGTAATTAAACAGACATATTTATGGTTGCGGGCTGAAGGCTGAGGAGAACAGAATGATTGCTAGCATTCAGAAAAGAGGCTTTTAAGACTTTTAAGCTTTAGGCTCTGAAAGATTGCTAGCGGCATACCAGCCGGCTGAAAGCCCGAGGAGAAACGAAACTAAAAAAAAAAAAAAAAAAAGCCGGAGGGAGAGAAAGAGACTTTGATTTCTGGCTAGAAGTGGTTTGTGCTTGTGTTTGTGCTTATCGGATAGGCTTGGAAGGTGGATGAGCAAGAAGAAAATAACTTCTTGGAGCCGAATCAAGGGAGATAAGCCGTCCGACAGAAGTTTTAGACTTGTCCGGAAAATGGCGGATAAGGATTCTGAAAAGCCAAAAAAGCAATCCCCGAGTCATGCCGGAAATGCTAGCTCTAAGACTGGAATTAAGCCAGGAGCAATTCCTAAAACAACCACAGGGAGGCAAGCTGACCCAACAGATGAATTGCTTCAGAATTTTCAAAAAATGTTGGATCTTGCAATCTTAAAGCAAGATGGAAATTTTGAGCAGGCTTTACTCAAACAAGAAGATCGATTGGCAAAGAGGATTGCTGATTCACAGCAGCAGCTTTTAGCAGGACTCCAAAAGGTGGAGAAAGAGGTTGGAGCTTTACAGGAAGAAACTGGAGAACTAAAGGTTTTATACAAGAAGCAACAGGAACAGCTAACGCAACAGGATTTACGGCTTATAGCGATGGAAGACCGGGACAGGAGAGCTAATCTACGCATAAGATCTTTTGGGGAGAGGCAAGAGGAGACCCCTAACAGTATAAGAGAATTAATTTTGGCATGGGCCAAACAGTTGATGCCACAGGAAGAGTGGAGAATGGAAGATATTGAGCGGGCCCACAGGGTTGGATTTGGAAAGTCAAGAGAGCTCCCAAGAGATATTATTGTGAAATTCGCTAACTACTACAAAAAAGAAAAATTAATGCAAGCAATTAGAAGTCAAGGTCAACCGATGCTTCAAGCAACACCAGTCGAGGTTTTCCAGGATTTATGCCCTCAGACCATCCAGTGGAGGAAGAGCGTTAGAATATGCACAGGGGCATTGAAAATGAAATCGATCTCCTACAATTGGGGATACCCAGTTTTCTTGAGGTTCAAGTGGAACGGGAAGCAGCAAAGAATAACATCTTGTGAGCAAGGAATCGAGTTGTTGGAGGAGCTGGGCATAATGGATGCCACATCGGTTGGAGAGGAGAAGCAAGATGAAGGCGCGGCAGGAGGGAGCAATGAATAGACTTTAATATATTGTAAGAGAGATAGGGAGAAGAGGAGACTTGGAGGGGAGGGTGGACGTCATTCCGGAATGTTGGGCCGAGTTCCCCCCCCCCCCTAAGAGTTCTAAGAAGATTGGGACCAAAGCCCAGCAAGCTGGTGAGGAGGGGGGTGAATTGGGGGTGAATGTGGGGGGGAGGGTTAGGGGGGGGTATGTGTTACACACAGGGAGACCGACTTAAAGACTTGTGTGAAAGAGAGAGATGGAAAATAAACTTAGATTGGCAACACTGAATGTTAAAGGGCTAGGAACGGTAATTAAAAGAAAGAGGATTGAAATGTTATTAAAGAAAAAAAAAATAGATGTAATTTTTTTGCAGGAAACCCATCAGGCCAAAGATGGAGTTAATGAGCTTCGAATGAGGGAGGTGGGCGTTTATGAGAAGGCATATGGAACTTCGAAATCGAGAGGAGTGGCAATAATAATTTCAAAGACATGTGGTATAACTATTCAAAGTGTAAAGAGAGATAGCAATGGAAGGTTTCTTATTATGTTCTGCAAGTTGGGAGAAGAGGAATATGTATTAGTGAATATATATGCTCCAAATGGGAAACAAATGGATTTTATCAATGAAGTATTTAACGGGTTGGGAGAAGTGGGTAAAAAGCACATTGTGATGGCTGGTGACTTTAATATGGTACTAGATATAGGGAAAGACCGGGATAACATACTAAAAGATACTAAGAGGGTGGGGAAGACAGAGTTAAGCAAATTAATGGAAGGGAAAGAATTAATGGATGTGTGGAGAGCCTTAAGAGGGGAAGAAAGGAAATATACTTTTTATTCACAGAGATTTAAGAGTTATTCTAGGATAGACCACATTTTTGTATCAAAAAATATGTTACCCAAAATTATAGATTGTGATATTGGAGTTATCAAGGTCACTGACCACGCGTTGATGTCAATGGACATGGAAACCAAGAAAGACTATAGACAAGCGAAGAGATGGAGATTGGATGTAAGGTTGTTGAATAAAAAGGATATAATGGAGAAAATAAAGAAAGAACTGCAGGAAATTTGGGAGATTAATGAAAAAGAGAACAACCGGCAGGACATATTATGGGACACAATGAAAGCTGTAGTAAGAGGGATTTGTATTAGGGAAAGATGCACATTAAAAAAACAACAGGAAGCTCAAAATAAAAAGATTGAAGAGGAGATAAGAAGTTTGGAAGAAAAGTTAAAGGAGACAAAAGATAAACGCCTATTAGCCCAAATTCAAGCTAAGAAAAAGGAATTAGAGAAAGAAGAATTAGAACAAGTTCAAAAGAATTTGTTGTATTTAAAAAGAGACTTTTTTGAATATAGTAATAGAAACTCAAAGATGCTGGCTAGATCCACACAGTTGGAAAAGGCTAAGAATATGATAGGGACAATAAAGGATAAGGCAGGGAATAGTTGTAATTTAATGAAAGATAAATTAAGTATATTTGAGGACTTTTATAGTGAATTATATACATCAGGATCGGGACCGCAAGATAAGATATTGGAATATGTAGAGAGGAATTGGAAAATAAAATTGCAGGAACAGGACAGGGATTATATGGAAGGTTTAGTTACGGAAAAAGAGATAGAGGGAGTTATTGATAAATTAAAAGGAGGAAAATCACCGGGGTTGGATGGTTTGGGGTCGGAGTATTATAAGCTTTTTAAAGGAATTTTAGTACCAAGATTAAAGAAATTATTTAATACTATAATAGAAGGGGGGAAGACTCCGCCATCATGGGAACATTCCCTGATTATATTAATTCCGAAACCAGGTAAGGATTTAACGGATCCCGCATCATATAGACCAATTTCCTTAATAAATCAAGATTCAAAGATTTTTACAGCAATATTGGCAAAAAGAATGGCCACATTTATTAGTAAATATATTAAAAAAGATCAGTGTGGATTTATCCCGGGTAGGCAAATGCCTAATTTAATGGGAAGAGTATTAAATATAATTAGTATCATAAAAAAAAGGAATTTAAAAGCAGGTCTGCTAGCATTGGATATATTCAAAGCCTTTGATTGTGTGGAATGGCCAGCACTTAAAACAATATTAAAAACATTTGGGTTTGGAGATTGTTTTATGGGAGTGATGGATAAGTTGTATAAAAATAATAAAGCGGAAATATTGGTTAATGATGGGTTAACACAACAGATTACACTAGCCCGAGGAACTAGACAGGGATGTCCTCTTTCACCGATCCTATTTGCAATAGTAATAGAAATTTTGGCAAATGTAATAAGGGAAGATGAAAGAGTGAAGGGGATAGGAAGAAAGGAGAAGATTAAAATGAATATGTTTGCGACGATACCTTATTGACGGTAGAAGATCCCCTAGGGAGTGCTGAGGTGATTAAGAAACATTTAAGAGAATTTGGAGAAATCACGGGATTAAAAGTAAATTGGGGGAAGTCAGAAATGATGTTATTTAATTATAATAAGGAAGAGTTGGAAGAAGGTAAGGATAAGTTGGGTCTTAGACTTAAAAACATAGTACGTTATTTAGGTATTAACATTGATAGAGATTTAGATAGGCTTGAGGAACTTAATTTGGTAGCTTTAAAAAAACAAGTAGGGGAGAAATTAGAAGTATATAAGAAATTAAAACATTCTTGGTTTGGTAGAATAGCAATTATTAAAATGAAGATTTTACCTAAGATTAATTTTTTGTTTAGAATGTTACCAATTAAAATATCAGATGTAGAGCTGAAAAGTTGGCAAAATATAATCAATGCATATTGTAATGGGGATAAGAAAGCCAGGATTAATAAAGGGTTATGGTATAAGGCTCAAAAGAAGGGAGGTTTAGGGCTTCCAAATATTAAGTACTATTATATAGCTAATCAGTTAAGGTATGTTATAAGCTGTATTCTAGGGGAGGAAGATCTGGAGTGGTTGGAGACGCAAACTGGGGAAATAGATTATAAATTGAAAAATATTTTCTTTAAGAAAATTCAAAAGAAAGAATTAAAGGGACTGGACAACCCTTTGTTGGTAAATATAGTGGAGATCTGGGAGAAATTTAGGGGGAAGTTGATACCAGGAGATTCACCACTTGCCCCAGTGGTAGTAGTGGAGAATTTCCCAAGAGTGTTAAAAGTGGAGATTGAAGCGAGATTGAAAGATAAGGAAATAATCAAGTTAAGGAAGTGGATGGAAAATATGAAGGATAATGAACAAATTAAAGAGCTATTGATAGGTCATAAATTTGCATGGTTTAAATGTATACAACTAGGGAAATGGACTCAGGAATGGAAATTGAAAAATAAAAAGTGTAGAAACAATACAAGATTTGAAGAATTAGTAGAGTCAAAAGGCAGGAAAGAAGGAAAGGAAATTAAGAAAGGGTTGACTAGTGAGATATATAAATTATTGATAGAGGAAGAATTTCAAAATTCACTTAAAGTAATAAAAAAGGCTTGGGAAGAAGACGTAAATGGAGAAATTAAGGATTATAACTGGGAGAGGTTGTGGAACGCAAGAATGTTAAAATTGTTATCGATCAGAATTAAGGAGAATTTTTATAAGGTATTGTGGAGATGGTATCTAACTCCGGTTAGATTTCACCAGATTGATAAAAAAATATCTAAAAAGTAGGGATGTGCACTGGATCGGACCCGATCCACGATCCGAGTCCGGTCCAGTGGGAAATCGGATAAATTATCCGATTTCCGATCCCGCAGCTGGATCGGCCGATCCAATCCGAACCGGTCCGAAAAAGCTCCGAACCGGTTCGGCGGATCGGCGGATCGGCGGGCGCCCACTGGCGCCCACCGCCGCTTCCATTGGCGGGCGCCAGCGGGCGCCCGCCGATGAAAGTGGACAGCGGGGGGGGGGGAGGAGGGGGGCACTTACCTTCTCGGCCCGGTGGCTCCCGTCCGGCGCCGGAGCCTACTACTACCAGCAGGCTCCGCGGCCTGCTCTAGGGTGGCGCGCCGGGTGATGTCATCACCCGGCGCGCTACTCTAGAGCAGGCCGCGGAGCCTGCTGGTAGTAGTAGGCGCCGGCGCCGGACGGGAGCCACCGGGCCGGGAAGGTAAGGAGGGGGTGCGTGGAGGGGAGGAGGGGGCGCGCGGAGGGGGGAGGGGGGCCCTTACCTTTCCGGCCCGGCGGCTCCCGTCCGGCGCCGGCGCCTACTATTCCCAGCAGGCTCCGCGGCCTGCTCTAGGATGGCGCGCCGGGTGATGTCATCACCCGGCGCGCTACTCTAGAGCAGGCCGCGGAGCCTGCTGGAAGTAGTAGGCGCCGGCGCCGGACGGGAGCTGCCGGGCCGGAAAGGTAAGGAGGGGGTGCGTGGAGGGGAGGAGGGGGCGCGCGGAGGGGGGAGGGGGGCCCTTACCTTTCCGGCCCGGCGGCTCCCGTCCGGCGCCGGCGCCTACTACTCCCAGCAGGCTCCGCGGCCTGCTCTAGGATGGCGCGCCGGGTGATGTCATCACCCGGCGCGCTACTCTAGAGCAGGCCGCGGAGCCTGCTGGAAGTAGTAGGCGCCGGCGCCGGACGGGAGCCGCCGGGCCGGAAAGGTAAGGAGGGGGTGCGTGGAGGGGAGGAGGGGGCGCGCGGAGGGGGGAGGGGGGCCCTTACCTTTCCGGCCCGGCGGCTCCCGTCCGGCGCCGGCGCCTACTACTCCCAGCAGGCTCCGCGGCCTGCTCTAGGATGGCGCGCCGGGTGATGTCATCACCCGGCGCGCTACTCTAGAGCAGGCCGCGGAGCCTGCTGGAAGTAGTAGGCGCCGGCGCCGGACGGGAGCCGCCGGGCCGGAAAGGTAAGGAGGGGGTGCGTGGAGGGGAGGAGGGGGCGCGCGGAGGGGGGAGGGGGGAGGGGGGCCCTTACCTGCCCGGCCCGGCGGCTCCCGTCCGGCGCTGGCGCCTACTACTACCAGCAGGCTCCGCGGCCTGCTCCAGGGTGGCGCGCCGGGTGATGTCATCACCCGGCGCGCTACTTGAGAGTAGGCCGCGGAGCCCGCTGGTAGTAGCCGCCGGCGCCGGACGTGCCGAGAAGGTAAGTGGCGGGGAAGGGGGCTTACCCCCCCCCCGGAGCCGTCCGCTTCTATCCGCTGGCGCCCGCGGGCGCCAGCGGATGGAAGCAGGCGGCCCCAGGGGGGGTAGGGAGCGCGGGGGAGGGGGTTTACCTGCCGGGGCCGTCCACAGCGGACGGCCCCGGGGGGGGGAGGGAGTTAGGCCCCCCCTTACCCACCCGCCGCCATTTTTTCCTCATAGACTTGCATTGCAATGCAAGTCTATGGGGAAAAAAATGGCGGCCGATCCAAAAATGTATGATTTTTGGGTCGGGATCGGACTCGATCCGGTCCGGGGGGCCTCCGATTTTGTCCGAACCGGTCCGGGACAAAATTGGAGGTCCCGATCCGGGTCCCGATCCGATCCGGGGGGTCCGTGCACACCCCTACTAAAAAGTGTTGGAGAGGATGCCAGGAGGTTGGAACTTATTACCATATGTGGTGGAGCTGTGAATATGTACAAAAATTTTGGAAAAGGGTATTTAAAGAAATAAGTGAAATAATTG
This sequence comes from Anniella stebbinsi, assembly GCA_029215795.1. Classification (NCBI taxonomy): domain Eukaryota; kingdom Metazoa; phylum Chordata; class Lepidosauria; order Squamata; family Anniellidae; genus Anniella; species Anniella stebbinsi. Next base: position 222,126,486 of record JARDYH010000003.1, read on the forward strand.
GAAGTAAAGTGGAATTAGACCCAAAGCTCGCTCTACTAGCAATATGGGATAGAGGGGAAGAGGACAAAAACAAGAGGGAATTGATAAACAACCTCCTGACTCCTGTTAGACTAATGATTGCAAAAAATTGGAAAGGACAAGGAAGCTATACAATAGAAGAATGGTATAAAGAAATATGGGATATGGCTTTGAATGATATGCTAACTTGTAAAATGAAATTGAAAAGGGGAATGTCCGGTAAAAATGATTTTGGGGAAATATGGAGACCCCTTTTGGAATATGTATTAAGATCGGGGAAGGGACAAACACCTTCAAAAGAGTCGATAAACTTCTGGATAGAATAAGAGGTTAAGAGAAGGTCTCATGGTGGGGGGGGTACACGGGGGGGGGATTGTCAAGGGTTATGTATGTATTTTATGTTATCATTATGTTGAAAATAATAAAATTATTTACAAAAAAAAAAAAAAGAACACACCTTGATCTGTTGCTGATATCTGCAGAAGCACCCATAAATAATGAGAGATTATTAGCACCCAGCACTTTTCTAAAGGGCATTTATCTGCTACATTCCTTTGCGGGCTGTGCCAATTAGACCTGGCACAGTGGTTCTCTTTGTGATGAAACACTTGACCTAGGACAAAGCTCTTTTGCGGAGCTTTCAAAAGGCAATCTGCACTAATACACAGGCCACTGGAGTAATCTTCAATTGTGCTGAATCACTGTAGCTGTGACTTCCTGAACCTCAGTTCCAATAAACGGCAATTCGTCAGGACAGATTATCTACTCTCTGTGCTACATTCTGTGTACTTAGTCTTCTGTGGAGTCGAGCTCCCGAAATCACAATGAATCTGCTTCAGAGAACCTTTGATGTCTGTATACTTTCTCAGTGTCAAGTTAACGGTGTGGACTAATTCACCACACACCTTTCTGCCTCATGGGAGTCAAGGCCACTGTCACAGGGAATTAGCTGCTGAGTTAATGTGATGTCTGCTTAACTGACAACAGAGAGACATTTGATAGTCGCTATGTGAGGTATACTAAGAATGGACGCAGCACATTCCATACTTACCTTAGCCCAATCCTGTATTGTCGACATTATGATGCAATGAGACAGCCAATGCAATGAATCTGTCGATATTATTATTCTACATTATGATTCACTCAGACATGTCAAATACAATCGTTTTGTGGAGCTGAGCCAAACCTTAGGATGATGTGAAGATATGACCAAAGGCCACATTGTGGTCAGGCTTTAGGATGGCTATTTTGAAGGATGTTGACCAGAGGTTATGTGTAGTCAGTATTCTGCCTTATCCTATTGATGTGCAGCACAAATGGGTTTTTTTTTTGCCCTTTTAGGACCATGTAGAAAGAGTGCAATGGAAGTTCCTGATATCAAAGCAGTTTTAGTTACACTTTGCACAAGAGAAGAAAAATAAGATGTTCTGGGTATTGCTACTGTTTATTATAAACTTTGCTCCAACATAAATTATCAAAGGGCTGGATGAGTGGACAAGTAGATGTCTCGTGTATGCATGGGGCACACCAGAATCTCAGATTGGTGTGAAGTTTCTGAATAAATATGCTTTGGTTAATGGTTCCAGTGTTAGCTATTCTACAGAGCATTTCAGCTATGATGTGTCATTTTTCTTTTGTGTTTTCACTGGCATCACCTTAGCACAGGGGTGGGCAACATGCAGTCCTGTCGCCCTTCCAAATTTTGAAAAACAGCAGTGTTACGTGGTGGCTGTGGAGCACTAAAAGGTTGAATTTGAGATTTGAGCTGAATCTAACCCTTTTAACACAACAGAGGCCATGTCTACACCAGCCATTTATACCGGGGTCGTCCCTGTGCATCCATATGATGCACAGGGGATTCCAGGATCAACCGTGGATGGCCTAGGGATGACCCTGGAATAACGGAATCCGGGGATATCCTGGTTTTTCTGTGGTCCTGGACCATCCTGAGGACAGGCTGCTTGTGTGGTGTGTGCTCCTGGGGCCTGAAACAGGCATGGAGCCTCACATGGTGACTCCATGCCCATGGGGGTGGGGGGCAGCAATTTCACTATCCCTAGGATGGCAGGGGTGGGTGGGGCGGGCACAGGGTTTGGTGGGGGGTTCCTACCTTTTAGGCTGCGCTTCTCTTTATTTTCTGTAAAAAATAATAATGGTGGCTGTGACATCCCCTTCCAGGACATTGCATGGCTGTAAACCTCCCAGAGAGCTTCGGCTATGGGGTGGTATATAAGTGTAATAAATAATAATAATAATAATAATAATAATAATAATAATAATAATAATAATAATAGACACTGGGGAGGATTGCAGAAGCAGGTAAGTCTGTGATCCTCCCTTTCCCTCCATCTATATCCTTAGGTATAGATGACCCCAGAGTGGTTTATTGCAGAATTTCAGCACCCAATCACCCATCAGTATTTTTTTTAACAGTGCTGCCTGGGGTGAGGGATGTCCAGGGATGAAAATACTCCCTGACCTCCACCAGTTGCCCAACTCTGCCTTAGGATCTTGACAGAAATACACACTCGCAGTCATGAAGGCTACCAAAAATGAGAGAGTCCAAGATGGTAGCAGAAGAGTTATCATTTTATTAACCTATGCTTGTCTTCTACTGACTAGGAGCCAATCCATAGGAGCCAATCCACACTGTACCTTGGAATGTTTTAAATAGTATTTTAAAACATTCCAAAGAGGTGCGTTCTAAAACATCTTAGGCCACATTCAGTACTCACATTACAGGAGAAAAATTCTTCAGTCTTCAAAGCGGTGTGTGCGGTCTCACACACTCTTCTGTCCATCTCTTTCTGTTTCGTTTTTACAATGAGATTAGGGCAAAGCATCGTGGGTGTTGTAGTTCAGTTGCCCACTTCCTCCTTAGCCCCTCTTTCTTCCCCACCAATCAACAGCTAAGCATCTGGGTGCCAGTAAATGAAGCACTGCCCCCACGAACCACAAATGGTAAGGAAGGACACATCATTTTACCTAAAATGATTTATTAAAAGTAAAAACCGTTGTATATAGCTGAAGTGAGTTTTAAAAAACCTCGGGTATACATTGTTCAAGGGAGTGCGTCATGTGGCCCAAAGAGTTTTCGTAACCCTTATGAAACGTTACAAAGCTAGAGTGTAGATCGGCTCTAAATTAGAAAGAGTTGCCCGTGTTGCCACATTTCCTCATTCATACACACTTGTGAACTTGCAAGTATACACATTTAATGACCAATGCAGGTCTAAGGGAGCCTTTAAACAGGTGTGCTGCACACACAACAAATTTATGCCCAATGCTCTTAGCAAAGTGGGAAATATAACTGCTTCTAAAATGGGGAAATTACTCAAATGCTCATTAAAATCCAAAAACATAGACTTGACTTGACTGCATTTGTTCTCAGGATATACACATCACAGAAGAGAAAAATGGCTTGGTTTGTATACCACCTTGCTAGCGTATGGACCAGTATACTAGTTCTAGTAGACCTAATTAAGAGATAGAAAAAGACAAAGATTGGAGAAATTAGCATTTGCCAAACAAGGAAGGTGATGCTATAGATGTTAAAGCAGGAAATTGTGAGGGTATGGACCAAAGCAGCTCAGGTGTTGTGGGGGTGGGGTTGAGGGTTGGAAATGAATAGATTTATAAAGAAAGGAGAAAAATACAGAATCAGTACTCATAATTACCTGGATTGTGAATAGGGAAACCCAAAGGACTACACTACCTGGCTGGTTGTAAATATTTGGAAAAATGCTATTGGCATAGACAACCCTCAGGTTTCCCAGCTTTAGTTCCAAATTGACAAATTGGGGCAACAGCCCCAAAGTACTCTTATGTACTAAATTATCAAGTAACAGCAAGAAGAATTGCCTTGATTAATGTAGCACTTGCAGCAATAATGAGGAGACTGAACAGGGTCTTAGCTATTAGGAATCCCTAATAACAAAATTTGGGGGCACAAAATTAGCAAAAGAAATGAAACAAATGAAAACAATATATAATTAACAATGTACAGTCCAAAACAGGAATAAAATGTCGACAAGCATTGTCTCATAATGTTTGGGATGGGCATCTTCCAGTGTTGCTAGCTCTCTCTCTCTTTTACCACACTTTGTATTTCACTGTCCGTCTGATTGCTCCACATGCGACTTCATGCTACAAGCATGAGAGGGAGCGATTCTCTATCAATATTTTCATCAGGAGGACGAAAGTCTTACTTCAGCCTTCCACATATAAGTCCCCCCCCCCAAGCCATGAGAACTTTTCAATGTATTTAGGTCCATAGAGTGGTCACCCCAGAGCATCTTGCACTAGCTGAGCTACATGCCCCTAAGGGTTACGCTAGGTGGCCCTAGGCATAAAGGTTTCAAGAATACCTTCAAGAAATGACTATTTTCCCAAGCCTTTTTCTTAAGGTTCTTTCTGTGAATCAGTCCTAGAAAAGCGTGCATACTTGATTTGTCTGATTGCGTTATCTGTATACGTTAGCATGTGCCCTGACTCAATTTCATACTAGGGGGAAAAAACTCTTTATTCTAAGAAATGGTGATACTAGTAGAAAATGTGTGGCAAATAACCATACATTGGCAAATAACAATGCATCCCTTAATTAGAGAAAGGCGTGGTTAACACTGTTTGTTAACCAGCATGTCTAAACTTAATAAATACTCCCAAGACCATAATTAAATGGCTTTTCAAATCAAGGGGTGCAGGGGGTGAGGCTTAAGTCTTTATTGTATGTATTTCCTGTTGCTTGGATAATGATGCCTTTATTGGCATGCATTGTCTATGGCTGTTTCTATCAACCTTGGAGATTCTTTTGCTTTTATGTGTGTGTGCATGTTGGGGGGGACACCCCACATCATTGGCTGCAGTTATAAGATTACAAGCCATATGTGTAGTAATAAAAGAAGAGTGAATACGAGACCGTAGCCTCCCGATCAGTCACAAATGTCAAAGATTCAAATGAATGATGGGAGTTCTGCTACAACGGATTTCTCTGCTGAGAGCTGAGCAGAATATTCAAAGTGAATTGCCAAATATAACTGATTCAAAAGGCTGGAATGCTAGATAATAAAGTCTCTTACGACTGTGTGAGTTCTGCCAGAAAAGTCCTCATGGGCATATACACCAAACAAACAGGATGAGCTAGCCGGATGAGCTGTGTACATGACTAACAGATGCGTCTGGGGGGAAGGTTTACACTGAATCGCTTCTGTCATAACAGGCTTAACCCTTCGAATGGAACTGGCAATGTGTTGCCAATAGGGGTTATTGTAATACTGCACTATAATAATGAAGCCTTTGGATAAGACCTCAGCAGTACCAAATGAGGTCTATTTGCATCTTTGATTTAAACATCCAAATCTGCTCAAAAGCACTCTCCCTCTAGTCTCTGCTGGCATCCCAAGACATGTCTTTTGCAATATCCTAGGTTCTTAGGCTACATTGCATTCCCTTATGTAGAGCTGATTTGCTGGTAATCCTTTTAATGAGCTGCCACATGTGTAGAAGACTCTGTATACAAGTAAAGGCCGCTGATTCAAACACCTGCTCCTTGTCTATGCATCCCTCAACCCTGTGGTGGATCTCTCTAGGCATTAATGCATAGACTAGGAAAGAAAGAATATCCTTCTATACTGATCTGAACAATCGATAACACACATTACATATTAATGTTCTCTTACATTCATAGCACATGGGGTACCAGCTTCAGAGGATCTTGGAATTAATTGGTGTCTATGATATCTATACAAGAAGTTATTATTATTTCAATTTATACCCCACCTATATACAGAAAGATCTAGGCAGAGTTATGAACTAGAGGAACAGTAATTTATTGTTGTTCCCCGCCTCGATCTGGATGGAGAGGCGGGTTAGAAATAAAATCAATCAATCAATATAAATATCAGAGACCTGAAGTAAACATTTTGGGAATGTTCAAATCCTGCAACTTTGTAAAATTCGGATTTGCTATCTTCATTTTACCTTTAAATTCACTGTCTGAATTATTGAATGTATGTTTGATATCAATGTTTTATTCTTTTAATTAAGCAATGAATGAAATTAACATAAAACTTATTACATTCTGTTTTAAGTCATCTGTCTGATGCTATCAAACATTGATTGCTAATGCATGTCATCTGTCCGATATTATCAAAGCTTAACTTTTACTGTCAAATATTGATTGCTGCTACATGCCAGGTGTCAGATACCTGCAGATACCAATTGCTTCTTCATGTCAGCTGTCAGTTCCTGTTAAATCCTAACTACTGCTGCAGGTCACTGTTAAATTTTAAAAACAGATGGCTACATTAGAGTTGTTTCCCTTCCCCGTCCCCAAAATATTGATTACTACTGCATGCTAGCTATCAAATACAATATAATACTGAACTCTATTGCAAGTGATGATACTGAATGGCATATATCTGGAGAGTATTTGATGATGAGTACTTGAATAGGCAGAGAATATATGGAAAAATATATGCCATCAAAATTCATAGAGGAGAATTTTGAGGAGAATATTTGGGAATTTACCATAGTTCATGTGGTAAAAACTCATCCAAATTATGGAATCACTTCTCAGTGGCATTTGAGGAATAGACTCATGTACAAAACCTCTTTGTGTTTGAGCTACATATATATTCACAGAACAACAGCTTTTTCAAAATCCAGAATTTCCCTCATAGTGGTCTTAAAGCACAAGGATTGTTGACCTTCTAGGGTAAAAGAATTAGCTATCAATGTACCAGGACTGTCATCTTCTTATTTCTGGCTCCAGCACACATCTTAAATTGACTTATAGCCCAAATCTTCCAGTAAATTGTGAGGGTAGGCCTGTTTCTTCACATGGAATTTCATGCAGGACAGAAATAATGCAAGGCAAATTCATTCTTCCCCAGAAACTAAGTACTAAAACGCTTATGGGCAATTTGATTAAATACAATAAAGATAATATTTTGCATCGAAAACTGAAATTCTATTGAACTATAATATTAGGTTTTCCGTCATACAAATACACTTTTTATGATTCAGAATCAGACTTTAATATCATAGCTTGCTATATTTCTAAATGCCAATTTTGGCAATCTTACCACTGTGTCCTGAAATAAATCTTCTGCTGATGCACTTTTTCTTGCAGTTTCTCAAGATAAAGAAATGGCGTTTTTGGAAGACAAAGAACGAGAACATTTGACCACAAATACATATATGCGTGGTTTCAAAATGGTTCAAACCAGAGGAGTTACGTTTTATGAGCCAGAAGCTTGCCATTGTTTCAGGCTCAGCCCAACTGCAAGCGAAACTCAGCTAGTTGTTTGAGGTGCCAACATTTCTGGGAATGCCAATGAATCCATAGGTGAAGTTTAGCCTACACTTCCTTGCTGTGTCACTGAGGATGCTGGGTTGTCTCTTAATTGGTGTACTATGGTTGCTGTAACAATATGTATGGAGCTCAGAAGTAAAATAAGCAGTAGCAAGGAGGTGAAGTTTGAAGGAGGAACACATAAGAAGGAGGAGACAGAGGCAGAGAGTATTTCTATACCAGGAGAAAATCTTGCAACTGTACCACAGCTTTCTGGCTTCTGTTTTCATCCCACAATCCTGATGTTCTCCCTTTGCACACACTTCCCTTTCCTCCCTTTAACCAGGAGTTCTATATGGCCCTTTCTACACCGTAGCGGTGTAGAGGGCTCAGGGCGGGGGAACTCAGAAGTAGCTACTTCCGGGTTTAGTGCGCCCAATCCCCATCACCAGTGCGACGGCCCGGGCTTCTCCCAGGTCATCGCATGTTGCGTTGGCCATTTTTTAATAACTCCTGAGAAGAGCGCATGAGCGCTCTAGTGCAAAGTGAATTTATTTGTTTTTAAAAAATCGCGGGCTCCCACCCCCCTCCCTGCCCTCCCGGGGGTGGTGAAACTGCCGCCCCCCCCTGCTGGGCACGGAGCCATGCAGTCCAGCTCCGTGCCCAGTTTGCAGCTGCGGGACTGTGGAAGAATTGGGATTTTTCAGGTTTCGGTAAACCTGGAAAAATCCTGTGCCTGCCCTCCCACCTCTGATACTTCCTGTGCATCACAGGGAGCAGCCGGGGTCCATCCCAGGCGTTTTGCCTGGTGTGAAAAGGGCCTATGTTTCATTTATACAGCCACAAGATGTTGCTGGTCTGCCTCGTTCTTATGCTGCTTCTTATGACGGATTTCCTCTTTACATGCTGAAACGAAAGGGCGATTTGTTTGTTACCACTTTTTTCCCCATTATCAGAAAATCATGAGACAAGGATGGGAGGATTGCTACATCATGAAACTGACCAGGAAACATTAGTGAGTGTCCGGTCATGAACTTGCTATAAATTGCTCATTTAGAGGATCTCAGAGTGTTAGAGAGGGAAGAAGAGAACAGTAGGCCCCGTAACACACCTGAGTTTCACCTTATTAATAAAGTGCCCTATTTATATGAGATTGAGAGTGGCTCCTTAAGCAGTGTCACATGGAACAGCCACATGGGAAAAAAAGTTGGCAAGGGCCAGTCCTGCTTTATTTCCTTCCCTGCTTATTTCTTTAAAAATATTCTATTTATAAACATTTCCTTATGTGATGAAATAATTCAAAATTCCCTTATACGTGCCTCTGAAATTAAAAAGTGAATAAGGTGTGTCTCATGAAGACCTCAAATTAACTTAGCAAGAGGAAAACACATAGAGAAGTTAATGATAGCTACATTCCTAATGCCAAGTTACACAAGATACTACAATAGACTTTGCCCTCTGATGAGTCTTCGAAGACAAAGATGTCCGGCAAGATTGCAAAGTTTGTGCATTTCATCCCTTAGAAGTCAGAGACAGAACTAATTGAATCCACATCAGAAGATTCTTTGAAGCTTATGTTTATTGTAGATAAGTTAGAATTTGTAGAAATTAGTTGCTGTTTAACTGAAAAAGAACCATATCCCTGTATGATTTTTACTATTTAAGGTTGCTAAAAATCTGTAGCCAGCACCATTTCTAGGTTTTGATTTCTAGATGGTCACTTCTTGCAAGAAGGAGATTAAAGAGCTGCAGCCAGTTTTCGATCTTACATGTGTCTTTCATCTGATTGGGATAGTGACGGTTGGGACACGAAACTACCTGAGTCTAACTTCAAGACTCTTACCACACTTACAAAACGAACATTTTATAAACAGCCAAACTATGGTGGTTCAAACTCTTTGTAGGTAATGTGGCATTGTCTGGGCTGATTTTAGGGTTGAGGGGGGCTTTGGTGAAGTGCCCTTTGCAGGCCCCCCTCCCATGCTGGTGGATCTAGCAACAGTGCTCTTTTGACCAGAACCAGGCAGTTGCCATTTTATTTTCCCACAATGCCTCAATGCAATTGGGGATATTGTGGAAAATTTAAATGGTTGCTATTTGGTTACCTTTGTAACAGGCGATAGGAAAGGCCTCTGAGAAATGTTTCTGGACGATACTGGTGGACAGGGAGACTGTTGGGCAGCGGGGTAGGTGGTACACCAGACAGATTAGGGATTCTGCTGGTGCACCACCCACCCTGCTGCCCAACAGTCTCCCTGCCTGAGCTGATGGAGGTTGTCTCGGACCTGGTGTGGAGGACCCCCAGGATGGTGGTCCTGGGGGATCTCAACTTCCATGCGGAGGCTCCTGCATCTGGAGCGGTTCAGGACTTCATGGCTGCCATGACAACCATGGGGCTGTCTCAACATGTCATCGGCCCAACGCATGTAAAAGGGCACACTCTTGAACTGGTTTTCTCAGGTGGACAGGAGGATGGTGATCTGAAAGTGGGGGAACTAACATCTACCCCCTTGTCATGGTCGGATCACTTTCTATTGAGGTTTAGACTTTCGGCATCCTTTCCCCCCTGCAAGGGTGGGGGCCTATTAAAATGGTCCGCCCCCGGAGGCTAATGGACTCCAATGGATTCCAGAGGGCTCTGGGGGATTTTCCTGCTGATATGGCTGGTGCTCCTGTCGAAGCCCAGGTTGCTCTGTGGAATGCAGAGATGACCCGGGCGGTTGACACGATCGCACCCAAGCACCCTCTCCCTCTGAGCAGAGCTCGGCCAGCTCCTTGGTTTACACCTAAGCTGAGGGCAATGAAGCAAAAGGGGAGATGGCTAGAACGCAGGTGGAGGAAAACTCATGGTGAGTCTGATCAGACACGGGCTAGAGCTCATTATCGAGCCTACTCTGTGGCAGTGAGGGTGGCGAAGAGACAGTTCTTCTCCACCAGCATTGCATCTTCACAGTGTCATCCGGCGGAGCTTTTCCGGGTGGTTCGTGGCCTGCTACACTCTGGGCCAGGGCAAGAGATGGTGGAACCATCGGTAGCACGCTGTGACGAGTTTGCACGGCACTTTGAAGATAAAGTCGCTCAGATTCGTCTTGAATTGGACACCACGCTTAATGCAGCTCCGCTAGTAGAGGCGTTCACAGCACCGCCTGGTCCAGTTTTATTGGATGAGTTTCAGTTATTGAGGCCTGAGGATGTGGACAAGGTGCTTGGCCAAGTCCGGTCGACCACTTGTGTGCTTGACCCTTGCCCGTCGTGGCTAATTACATCAAATAAGGATGGGACTGCCGGCTGGGTCCAGGAGGTTGTAAATGCCTCCTTCAGAGAGGGAGTGGTGCCAGCCTCGTTAAAAGAGGCAGTAATCAGACCACTCCTGAAAAAGCCTAACCTGGACCTGGAAGATGTTATCAACTATAGGCCGGTGGCGAATATTCCTTTCCTGGGCAAAGTGCTTGAGCGGGTGGTTGCAGGACAACTCCAGACACTCTTGAAAGAAACGGATTATCTAGATCCATTTCAATCGGGTTTCAGGCCTGGCTTTGGAATAGAAACTGCCTTGGTTGTCCTGTGGGATGACCTTTGCCAGGAGAGGGACAGGGGGAGTGTGACCCTGTTGGTTTTCTTGGACCTCTCAGCGGCTTTCGATACCATCGACCATGGTATCCTTCTGGATAGGTTGTCTGGGCTGGGAGTTGGAGGCACTGCGCTGCAGTGGTTCCGTTCCTACTTAGATGGCCGTTTTCAGAAGGTGGTGCTGGGGGATTATTGCTCTGTGCCATGGCATTTAAGCCATGGGGTTCCACAGGGCTTTATTTTATCCCCTATGCTGTTTAACATATACATGAAGCTGCTGGGAGAGGTTATCCGGAGATGTGGGCTGAGATGTCATCAATATGCAGATGACATCCAGCTCTACCTCTTCTTTTCATCAAACCCAGGTGAGGCAGTGGCTGTTCTGAATCAGTGCCTGGGCACGGTAATGGACTGGATGAGGGCTAACAAACTGAGACTCAATCCAGACAAGACAGAGGTACTGTTAGCGGGTGGTTCGTCTGTCCGGCGAGGTGATGTTCAGTTCACCCTTTTCTGGAGGGGGTTGCACTCCCCCTAAAGGATCAGGTCCATAGTTTGGGGGTGCTCTTGGATCCAGAACTGTCACTTGAGGCACAGGTGAACTTGGTGGCAAAGAGCACCTCTTACCAGCTTAGTCTGATATACCAACTGCGCCCTTATCTGGACAGAGATTGCCTAGCTACAGTTATCCATGCTCTCATAACCTCTCGTTTGGATTACTGCAATGCGTTATACGTGAGGCTGCTTTTGAAAACGGTCCGGAAACTTCAGCTGGTACAAAACAGGGCAGCCAGACTGTTAACGGGGACTGGCCAATGAGACCATATTACGCCAGTCCTTTTTCAACTTCACGGGCTGCCGATCCAGGTCCGGGCCCAATTCAAAGTGCTGGTACTAACATTTAAAGCCCTAAACGGCTTGGGGCCAGGTTATCTAAAGGAACGCCTCCTCCCGTATGTACCTGCCCGGACCCTAAGATCACCTACAGGGGTCCTTCTCCATGAGCCCCTGCCAAAGGAAGTGAGGCAGGTGGCCACTAGGAGGAGGGCTTTCTCCGCTGTGGCACCCCGGCTGTGGAATGAGCTCCCCAGAGAGGTTCGCCTGGCACCTACTTTGCACTCTTTTCGTCGCCAGGTGAAGACCTTTTTATTCTCCCAGTATTTAAACAGTTAAATTAACACAATTTTAATCCTTACTGTTTTAAATTTGTATTTTAATCTGTATTAATTCCTGCTGCTTGGTTTTATTCTGGTTGTGTTTTTATATTGTATGTTATTTTGTGTTTTTAAATTGTGGTTTGTTTTATATTTTTAAAATGATTTCATGGTTTAAATTTTTGTGAACTGCCCAGAGAGCTTCGGCTATAGGGCGGTATAAAAATGCAATAAATAAATAAATAAATAAATACTTTGGCCTGGTAGAAGGCAGCTTCTGATGCCTTTATGAGAACATTGCTTGAATAATGGTTAGGATGTGACTGGATGTGTTAATTTATTCAGGTAACTAATCCAACCATACAGTTTTTTGTGTGTGATTTGAAGAACGTGTAGTTTGTCCCTAATAGTGCCACTGTAACTGTGGCTTTTAGAGAATGTTCCATTCTGTAATTGCAATGATAATAAATATGTTACATCAGGCGAAGTATCATGATACAATGCTTTCATGGTGCTTTGACCATTTGGAATATGCAGTATCCCCAAGCAGTGCCTCTAACTTGAGAGACAAAGAACTACAAACAAAAATAAATGCAATTTAATATGAAAAATTGATTGATCGATTGATTAAACAATAACAATACACAAAGGCCTTGAAGTTATATCTGCCTTTGCTTCCTTTTAGCCAATATAACATCTGAAAGAAGAAATCTGGATGTGGATTAGATTATGTTTCTAATAGGCTGTCAAATTTCAGTTTCAAAAAGCACAATGCCATGTGATTGATCAGAAGGTGGAGCTGGGATTGGCCAGGAACCAGAGACTGTGGCAGATCATGGGAAGAACTGGCTCAGGATACTGCTGTGTGAGGGTTAGAGAGGAGGATTTGGTAGATCAACGTAGGTCTGGGTTGGTGTCAGTAGCAAGATGGGCTGCTAACATTATGGTATGATGAGTTGACATTGGCAATCCTAGCGTTCTCCCTGAAAAAGGCGTCCATGTAGTTGTGCGTGGTGTGAGGAAATTACAACTGAACGTCTGTATAAGGTTAAGCAAAATGCCTTTAGTCAAAGCATTGGTCACCAGTATTTCACTTTGACATTTTAATCAGGAAACTTTACATGGATGGCTTGATGAAATCTCCTTTCTACAGGCATACTGCCTTCCTCGGAATGAGCAGTTACTCTCTAGGGCAGCAGGAGATGGGATATAGATGGATGAGTCTGGAGACAGACATATTGTTGATAGGTTTCCAGATCATTGTACTTTAATAGAATGAAGTGCTTTCTCTAGTTTCCAGAAGTAGTAGAAGAAAGGCATTTGGGGACACTGTAAAGAAACCTTTGAAGATCTCATTCCACACTTAGTTACCCACTATTGAGTGGGTGGAATCAATAAATCGACAATCCTGAGAGACAATAGTGATTCACTGTTCTAAAAAGCTAAAGTAAATAAGTAGGACGTGCCATTTGTCTGATGGAGGAGGTCCATGAAATATACCACTAGTTGATCTATCTATCTTTATTCTGAATCCCTTTGTCTCTATATATATGAAAGCTAAAAGGCACTTTACATCATCTTAGCACATAGTAGAAATTGCTCCATTAATGTACGTGCAGTTTGCTAATATGTGAGGATATTACTGCAAGACATGTAAGTGGGGTGAAAATGGAAGCAACTATCTATGTCCACCATGACTCTGTATACCCTTAAATGCTCCCATACCTCCAACGCTGTTTAAAGTGGTGCACTAAATGGGGATCCGAGGCTTGTGTGGTAACATTCAGACAGGCCAGATCTACACCAAGCAGGATATAACATTTTAAAATGGTTTATAACTATTTATAACAGTTTAAAACCATTATAAATAATTATAAAGCAGTAGTGTAGATCCATCATTTCATTTTCCCATTTTCCCATATCTAGACTGAAGAAAAAGCTGCTATGGATAGAAAACAAGCCCTTAAAATTGGCTTGTACAATATTTGGAAGTTCTTGTCCTCAAATGGGAAAGCCTTAGCCCTGGCACATGGACCAGACACATCCTGTGGGAATACTCCATCTGACCTGCTAATTTCTTTCTAGGCCGTCCCCTTCCCCCCAAGCTATGTACCTCTCCCCAGGCAAAAGAAGCTCCCATTCTAAGCACTGGGCAGGGAAAAGGTCCTATCTCTGATCAGCTGCTGATTAGAGATAAGAACTTTCCCCTGATGAGCAAGGAACCCCCCCCCCCAGCTCACCTGCATGGATCAGCTGAGGTGAGAAGGTTGGGAAGGGTGTAAGTGTATGAATCAGGTGTGTGTGCCTCTGGTGATGCCCACTGCTGGCATGCAGACCTCAGGAGTTATCCTGAATGGCAATCCAAGTCTCGGGCCAAAAAAAGTTCCTCATCCCACCTTTACCCCTTACTGGAAAGTGTCGCTATCTGGAGATATAATGATTAAGGCTTGAAACCTGCTAAAATTTGCTCTCATTTTTCCTTGCCTCCTTGTTTCTCTTGTTCATACTTTCCTCCTTGTTTCTTAGTCATTAAAAAGGCAGCAATGAATTATAACAGGAAACCATTCTCACAAAGAAATGTTTCAGGCTAAAGCAGGAAATCTACTATGCATCTCCAACTTGAGGTCCTTCTGATAAATGTACACTACATAGTTCCCTTCCCAATTCCTCTCTCAAGTCCATTTTTAAAAATGGCAGCTGCTCACCTGGGTTGCTGCTGCTGAGATCTCAGAAGTAAAAATATAAATTGGAGCTGCGCAGCTGGATTTTAAAGTGCATTTCCCCCCTTTTCATGTTAAAATCCCAGTGGTGGATTTGCTGAGAGATGGGCAGAAGCTCAGATGGTCACCCTCGGCTCATCCAGGGTTGGGGTGGGAGGAGTAAAGGGTCAGTGTGTTTCATTGAGACCAGTCCTCAGTGCTAGCACTGTGGGGTCCTGGGCTTGGGTCCCCAGTGAGTTTAGCAAAGCAGGGACAATCTATAAGCAGGGTCCAATTACAGGATGGGATCCAACCTAAGACAAGTGTCTCATGGAAATTGGGCCAGAGTTGAAGAGAAGTTGGGCAGATAAAGAGGCAAGAAGACTGGAAGAGAAGCAGAAAGGCAGAGAGACTAGAGGGTAGACAGAAAGATGGCTGGCAAGCATATATATATATATATATATATATATATATATATATATATATAGGAAATGAGATTAGGAAGGAAACCGCATTGGGAAGAAAGTAGCCAATGACAACAAAAATCAGGGTTTGGCTCCTTGAAATATTTATTGCTTGTCCAGGTAAGGGCACCCCAGTAAGAGTCACTGGAAGAGTAGAGCCATGTCAGCCGACTGCCTATTCTGTAATATTTCTTGGCATTTTATAAAGGGTTTTAAAATTTATGTTTGTATCATCTGATACTCTGGCGACTCTGCCGGGACTGCTTCAGCTCCGATCTCTGGCATTTCCCTAAAGTTCAAAACAACCCAACTGGCACTAAGTGAGTTCACTTTGGGATTCTTTTGAATCATGGGGGAGCAAAGGAGAGATGATAATGAAGCAGTCAATCAATAGGGTAAGGTTCCTCTGGTCTGTTAGTCTGAAAGAAGAGTTTCCATATTCGGTATACATCTCTGTTTTACATGACTCTGGTAATATAGTGTTATTATTACCGATATAATTCTAAAGTTATTTAATACTTTTAGTGTTCTTATTGAAAAACACTATTAAGAATTTAAGTCATGAGTTCTGGTCAAAGTATACCTGAAAGACGTCCATTAGACGTAACGGTCAAAATATGGAAAACTGTACCTGGTATTTCTGGTTTGGTACGAAAAAAAATTGATTATTTTCTGTACTGAAACCTGGCCTTAATATCACCTACTTGGCCAGAAATAGGATCCTTTAATGAAAAATACTTTATGAGATCTCAGAATAATACTGAAAGAAAGGGCACCCAATCAAATGGATTTTTTTTTGTTTTGTTTTTGTGGGCAAGTGAGGCTTGCAGAAGAAAACAAGGTGGCTGAAAAATTCCAAATGGGCAGCTGCTATTCCTGTGGCACCTCCAATGCCGCCGCCCTATAGCCACCCTTGTCCTTCTGTAACGGCTCCATTGGTCCAAATTGTAGTGTCCACACCCAGGCCTGGAGGACCAGCAGTTAATGGTCATGAGGCCGTGCCTGTTGGAGTCACTTTCCATTATTTTCAGACACATACTCCGTTTAATCCTCAAGATGCGTTATGGCAAACAAATACACCTAGTCTTAAAAGTGACCCTGAAAAAGTCCTGAGTGTTTGAAGCCTTTTGTGCTTCCTGAGATATGGTACCATAGGTTCCTCCGGTTCCAAGTGTGCCAGCCATGAAAAAGGAACCCCTGTAGACTGGTCATAGTTGGCTAAATGAGAATTAGCCAAAGTAAGGCAGAGACGTCTGCCAGGTCAGTGAGATGCATTTTTAATTGGTTTAAACAGGCCTCAAGCACATAAATGTTGCATAAATCGCTTTGTAGGTTTTTGTTCTGGCGGGCTTGCCAATATCCAGAACCAGAATCGAAGCAGGCAAATCAGTGGGAAAACAGATTTATTACAAAATGTTGTACAACAGGTTAGCCAGTAGGCTAACGCCATGAGGCAAGGCTAACAAAGAGAAAATGGCTACTTGATGCCTTTTATACTCCTTTCTCAAACTATGAGCTAATTCCCATGGAATTCAACTCCTCTCTCTGCAGCTCGTGTAGCTGATAAGGCAGAAGCTGCAACTTCAAGGAGACAAAAGAACAAAGGGAGGCAGTTTGCCAGACATACAGGGTGCAAAGTTAGTCTAAAATGGTGTTGCATTGGTTCAGTTATTATGCTACTACAAAGCCTATTCTACTACAAAGCCTATTTTTCTATCAAGCTCCCCCCTTAAAGCAATTATAGACCTTTATTCATTACAAAGCATACATAAATAAGGCAATGGTGGACTACATTCATCAAATTCTTGTATCACATGCAATTCTGAGGCACTATCTTCTCGATAATTCCTCAGTCCCAAAAAATACAATTTTCCCATGGGTCATCATAAGTAGGTTGTTCAGCATATTTCACTAAAGCTTTATCAGTATTTCCAGTTATCTCATATACTTTTACCCATGATATTCCCCTTGGTTTAAAACATTTCACAATGATTTCAGTATTATGCCTGGCACATTGAAAGGTATGGAGATGCTTGCTTATCCAATTGTTTTCTCCAGTTTCCATTAGGATTCGATTCCATGACCATACAGGGAATGGCATAGTTTCTGAAAAGAATAGCAGATCATTAAGTTTCTCTGTCTCTAGGTTTATCTACTTCTACATCTTGGTTATTCTAGGCTAGCAAAGCATATTGAACATACATTTCTTACTGAACTACTAAATTAACAATTCTACGTATCAATGCATGAATACAAGGTAAACAGCATGGTAAAATTAACTAAATAAGCAATATCACACAAAAAAATCATAAATTCTGTTTTAAACAACCAACGTTTGGTAGCCAAGAGGTTAACCAATCAAAATTCTAACTTTTCTAAGTTTGTACTGGGACATGGGTAACTTTACGGACATCAGCAGCTAATCTTTTTGCAACACTGCAGCTCTAAGTTGTGTTATTTGATCAGCTGCTAGGTCTAAAGCATCTACTGTTTTATTTCTAATTATTTCTATTACAGCTTGCAATCTTATTATTTGATTGGTCAAATATCTTGATGATTTCATTCCTGCTACTAACTCATGTTGGTGCCAAGTAGCAGGTCTATAATGTTCAATAATCTTCTGAGGCGGCCACTCATTAGAACCTCAATGTTGCTTTTCTCTAGAAGCTACACTTTTGATTTCACTACATTTTGTACACATTTTCAGTTTTATCATCCATCTATATGTCTCCTCTTCTCTTTTTATGAGAAGAAATGGAGGACGGATGACTCTCAGATACTATGTTCTATACCACTGTGGAGGAAGAAGGTGGTATTCTTTGTTCTCACAGACAAAAACAAACAAAAAAAGTGCTTAGCCTTGGCTTCTTTCTTATTTTCATATGAATATTTTTCATAATGTCTTCCAGTAAAGGGAGACTTTCAAACACACCTTGTGCAATTTGGGTTATGTTTGCAATTCAGGGTTTGCGGGTTTGGATTTTTTGAAGTTGGATAGCATATTTTCTGTTTTCAGGAGTTATTAGCTATTACAGTTTTTATGAAGTCCAATATAAAGGTCCCATTTTTTCTTCTACCTAGAATGTTGATATTTCTGTATTATCTCTCCGTGGGTTTTTCTGTGCACCCTACACCAAAAGAGAGCTGTACCAGGAACTTTACCATTGGTTCGATTTGCACACTATTCTGTGAATTGGGCTGGAAAGTGACTCTTCTCAGTAGCATTGCATTTCATCTCACCCAAGGGAGTACTATTCTAAGTACAATTAATAGTTTTTCACTGGGTCCCATCCAGTTGTCCACAGACAGCTGGAAAATCTCATTGCTATAGTGGCATTAGGTCTGGGCTCTCTTTTGAAACACTATTTACCCATTTGTTTTCTTACTTTTCAAAATTCTTTGGTATTTGTAAAACCCAGGGACTTCCAAGTATCATTTTCATGTGAGATGTCAGTGCTTAACACTACAGGGTTAGCTATGTCTTCCTCTCTCAGTGGGGTTACTAGGAAAGGAAAAGCTTGTTCACTTAAAGGGGAGTTCACCAAACAGATTTAACAATTACTCAAATTGAAAGTGTGCTGTATGGCTGTCACCAAGTTTCTAAATTCATTTTGTTCTACTCTTTTCTTTGGCAGGGCCATCTTGCTCAGCGTCTCTGCAATACAAAAAAACAATACAAGAGACTCTATTTTGGAATTCAGGCCTGCTTAAGTTTCAATCTTAAGTTATCTAAAGGAGTTGAAATCCAATTGCTGGCTTCTTCTCCAGAGGGGCTGGCAGCTTCCGGTGTGTCAGTCCCTGTGGTGTTGGGGATCCTGTTTCTTCTGTAGGAGAGCCAGCCTCCGGTGTGGCTTCTCCTAGAGGTGTCGTCTGTCTTGCTTCTTGGTACTGTCAGACAGCGGCTGCTTCTTCCACTTTTTCACCAACACCTGGTCCTCTGGCAGGTAGGAATGTGCAGGAACATCAAGTGGCAAACTCTGGAATCTAGCCGCGTATCTGTGTAAAGAGGATAAAACGGACTGGAGGCAGTTACATGTTCTTCAAGCATTACATTTCCCACTTCCCTATTTACAAGTTTCTTTTGACCAGGCGGTAAAATCCAGGGGGGAAATCTATACAACAGCTCAAACGGAGTCAATTTGATTCCTTTCTTAGGCATGTACCTGATTTGGCTTAAGGCGATTGGCAATGCCTGAACCCATTTTAACCTGATCTCTGAACATATTTTGGTCAACATGGTTTTCAAAGTGCGATTCATTTTTTTCTACCTGGCCTGAAAACTCTGGGTGCCAGGGAGTATGAACTTTCCAATTAATTCTCAATGCTTTGCTGACCAATTGAGCCAAAATAAAATGGCTTCTTTGATCTAACTCTATTACTTCGGGCAAAAGAAACTTAGGTATCACCTTATTCAATAGTTTCTTTGCTACTTCTCTCACCATGCAGGTCTTAGTTGGGCTGGTCGACCAAGACCAGTAAATATCTGAACCCGCCCTGAGGTGGTAATTCAGAAAAGTCAATCTGCAGTCTTTGGAATGGATAGTGTGCCTATGGACACCCTCTCATTGGGGCTGGGGGTGTTTTCTCTTTAGGATGAGTCTTTTGACACACTACACATCTTGTCACTATGTGCTGAACCTTTAGATACAGTCCTGGGGCAACCATGGTTCTAATAAACAAATCTCTCATTGCATTGGCATTCATGTGAGCTTGATGATGACAGTCTGTCAGCAACTTTATCATTGGAGGGTGCAGAACTATCACTTTCTTTCCTGGAACAATCCACCATCCCTCTGGTGTTAGTGTTGCTCGACATTCATATGCCAGTTGGTTTTCTTGTTCAGAATAGCTGGGAGCGTTTAGTTTCAAGTTTGCTAAGCAGAATGTGAGTTATTTCACTCCTTCAAGCTGCTTGCTTGGAGGCCAAATCTGCTTTATGGTTTCTTTTCCGGATTTCTTCTATGGGACACTTCTCATGAGCTTTCACATGCATGACTGCCACAGCCTTTTGCAACATCAAAGCTTCTAGGAGTTCTGCAATTTGGGGTCTATTTGCTATCTTCTGACTTGATGAAGTGATGAATCTTCTTTCTTTTCACAATACCCCATGGGCATGTCCATGGAATGGGCGTATCGTGAATTGGTATATATATTTACATGAGTCTCTTTGCTGATCTGAAGTGCCCGTGTCAAAGCAATGAGTTCAGTCGCTTACGCTGATAGGTTAGGGGATGGTGCCTCTTCCCATAAGGTTTGCCTTTGGGAAATCACTGCACATTCTGTATACCTTTGCCCAGTCTCAACAAAGCTGGAACCATCAACATACAAGGTTTCATCTGGATTCTCCAATGGTTCATCTTGGAGATCTACACGGGCTACTGTCACTTGGTTCAGGACAATCAAACAATCGTGAGCCTCGCCTGGTGAGGCAACCGGTAGGTAAATGCGGGGTTGAGTGCTGCCACTCTTCGGTAGGTAAGGCTTGGATCTGACAGTAGAAAAATCTCGTACCTGGACTGCCTAATTGGATTCAACAACTTTTCTCTTTCACAGCCCAAAATCTGTGGCCCTCTATGTGGAATAGTAGCCAACTAGTCCTCTATGTTGGCCTCTATGGCTGTGTCTGAACACCTGATGCTACCCCTTGGTTCTCATGGACATAGAACCAGTAGGGTTTTCGAAGATTTGATAAGGCCAGTGCTGGAGAGTTCACTAGGGCTGATTTAAGGTCTATAAATGCTTTAGTCATCTCTTTAGTCCATTTCCACTGGGGCAATTTCTCTTTAATCAAAGATTCATATAACACTTTCGCTTTCCCACCATAGTTCAGTATTTATAATATACAAAAACTTGTCAATCGCCAAAAACGCTTGCAAGGCCTTTGGGTTTTCAGGGACTAGCACTCTTTGAATAGCTTATATCTGTTCATGGCCAAGGAATTTGACACTCTCTTGGCATTTCTGGCTGAAGATGTGCATGCCCAAGCTCATACCTGAAGCTTCATTCTCTCAAGACAAAAGGCTTCTCACCACAACAAATATATTTCTGCCTGTAGCTTGTTAGCAAGTCACATCCCAATAGGGCAACAGGGCACGAGGGGGATATCACAAATTCATGGCACAAAGTCTGATCTCCAATTTTGATTAGGAGGGGTTTAACGGGGAGGGTTTTGCTTTCATCTCTCTATGCCTTCAGTAACTACATGCCGCGCTGCTTTCTTCAAAGGGGCTTAGGTAACAACTTTATCAGCTGCCACTAGAGGGACCCCAGGTTGTCAATCATTTTCTAGTGGCCCCGCCCCTGGCAGTACACACTTCTGAACCCGTCTCTCTCTTCTTTCTGATCTTTAGACCCATACACCTTCTGTGCCACTTCCAACAACCCTGCCATGGGCTTTCCTGCCCCCCCCCCCTTTCAGCCTCTGCAGATCAAAGATGCTCCAAAAAAAACAGCCAGGCTCGTCTCTCTCTGGGCGCACTTCACAAATCCCAGACATATTTTGAACTTTCACCACAGCTCTCTGCATTCTCTCAACAACAAGACCTAAATAAGTGGCGTTCGCCGCTCTGTCTGCCCTCTCTAGTCTCTTAAGGACGTCCGTCATTTTTTCCAACCACTCGAAACAAATCTTGTTCTTTCAATGGGGTTGTTAGTGTTTCACCCCGCTCCCCCCCAGCACATTCTCTTGCCTCTTTCAATAATCCTCTATATGGAGGAGGAGGTGCCAAGAAATTCTGAAGCGCTAAATAGCTCAGAGGCACTTTGGCTCACGCCCCCCTTTCTACCTGCCTGCCTGTAGCAAGTCCCTCTGATCTTGTGCGCATAAGGGAGAATTTTAAGTTTGGGGATTCCGAGGGAGATGCCTGTCTCTCTAATCAAGGATTGAAGTCTACTCTTTCTCATAGACAATCCATGCAATTCATCTCATTGACTGGAATCGGGCAGCACAGGTTTACTCGCTTTCCCTGTGGATTTTACCATCATGATCTTACAGCTCACAACCAAACATTTCTTTAACCATTCCGGTTTTGTCTGTATCCAATATTGCTACATATCTATATAAGGAAATTGATCTCATAAACTCTTATTTACAACACTATTATACAATGTCCGGATCACCTCAGAATTAAAGCTTCCTGTCGACGGCCAAGATGGACTTATTTGTGGCCATTCAAGTTCACATAGTCTGATCAACTCATCTTTATTCAATTTCACACTATAATCAACATATTTCATAAATCCTTTCAAGTTACGTAACAGCATCCCAAAGGGGTTATTTGCCTTCCCTTCACTGGAGTGAGTTGAACCCATGCCCTGTTTCAGGCTGATTCCCAATTGCAAAGCAGAATTGCCCTTTCAGACAGATTCCCAAATGCAAAAAAATACAATACTCACTCGGAGACCTGGCTCCCCACAGCGCGTCTGCCTTTTCCAAATGGCTGCTCCCAGAATCCACACTGCGCCTGGTTCTTTGTTCGATGGAACAGCCCCTTTTCCTCCCAGGTGTCCCGATGCGTCTCTGTGAAGTCTGAGTGACGAGGTTTCAAGGGAACCTGGCGGCCGCTTCACCTAAACTTCAACCAGAGATGATCGTTCGACCCTGGGGTGGCTCAGAACTGTCCCATCTGGGGTGCCAAACTGTTGCATAAATCGCTTTGTAGGTTTTTATTCTGGCGGGCTTGCCAATATCCAGAACCAGAATCGAAGCAGGCAAATCAGTGGGAAAACAGATTTATTACAAAATGTTGTACAACAGGTTAGCCCAGTAGGCTAATGCCACGAGGCAAGGCTAACAAAGAGAAAATGGCTACTTGATGCCTTTTATACTCCTTTCTCAAACTATGAGCTAATTCCCATGGAATTTAACTCCTCTTCTCTCTCTGCAGCTCATGTAGCTGATAAGGCAGAAGCTGCAACTTCAAGGAGACAAAAGAACAAAGGGAGGCAGTTTGCCAGACATACAGGGTGCAAAGTTAGTTTAAAATGGTGTTGCATTGGTTCAGTTATTATGCTACTACAAAGCCTATTCTACTACAAAGCCTATTTTTCTATCATAAATGAGGTAAAAATTAAATCTTTGTAGAATGAATGTAAAGGTATGAGAGAACAATTGGCAAAATAAAAAAGCAGGAAAGGCATTTCCTCCACAAGCAGATTGAGAGAAAATTTATGAGACTAAATAGAAAGAAGAGACAGCGCATGATTGTGTATGTGTAGGTTGTAAAAGGTTTTTTATAAGCATTCATTTTGAGAACATTCAAAAGCAGTTTGCCGCAAGTTGGAAAGGAAAAGGAAATAGTGTTGGTTAACCTTGATTGTTTAGAAAAGACTCGAATTAACAGCTAATGTTGCAATGAGAGAATGATAAGGGAACTTGTGTTGTACATATATGTATGTGCCTCTTAAGATAGAAGTGTAAGGAAATTTCAGTTGGATGCTTTATGTTTGAGTCTAAAATGTATAATCCTTGTCCATTATGTTCATGAGATGTGGCTCTGTTGAAGGTGTAAGACATTCAGATTTTGTTAGGGGAGACAGGGGAAGAGAGCTCTGTGTAAACTAGAAGAGAAGTTTGAAAAGTCTTGATCTGCAAAGCAGGCAAGGATAGGGAGACAGTGAGAGGGAGATTTTTCCTCCCAGAGAAGGAAAGAATTTGGGAATGCTGTATTCTTGCATTACCTGCATTGTTTTGTAAAAGAAAGTAGCTGAGCAGGCGGCTGGAGAAGAAGCAGGATGAAAAACGTTCTGCCGATAGGAAGTTAGAAAGGAAGTGATTCTGAGTAAGTATAGCTAGAGGAAGAATTTGATTAGTCCCTAGCTGACACGAGGGGTTGGTGTGTGTGTAATCCTTTATTGTTGTGTGTAATCCCCTATTGTTGTAACTCTCTCCTGGGAAGAGACCTCCTGTGCAAATTGAACACCTCAGTCCAGTGCATCCCGGACAGCGTTTTCCTGCAATTGCCTGCTTCCAATCAGCTTGCCTTGGCTGCTGTGTTTCTTGTGGACACCCCAGACAGAGATTTCTTCTTGCAAGAGAAATCTCATAGCTGTACCACAAGACTTATCGACCAAGCAAACTCCCAAGTGGGCCTCTTGGCCAGCGCAAGTCCTGTTTTTTCTCAAGGATAAGTCAGGAGCTCCTCTTTCGCAGGTATCCCAGTGTCCACTTTCACGGGAAGCAGTGGAGGGCATACATCTAAGGCATAGCGTTGAGGACTAGCCAATGTAAAATTTCCCTGCTCACTGTGAAAAAGCCAGGGAAGTTCCATCCCTAACCCCACAACCATTCTGTTCCTTCCTATACATCCTGTTTTTTTGTTAGTGACTTGTCAATTACCTTCTTTAGTATATCTGTGCACAGATAAAGAGACCTGTAAAGAAGACACCCTACACCTCCTATCAGCCCTTGCTGAGAGAAGCCATAAAATTTCCAAGAAAAGCTGCAGTTACCTGATGATCGGCTTGTTCTTCCCCAAGCAGGACTGAGATGAGTGTTGCAGATTGTACATTCGCAAAGGCATTTGAGAAGTACCGCCTGGCAGAGACTGTAAATCGGGTGTGGTTTGCCCCACCAAGAAACAAAGTGCCTACTATTAGACTGTCCTTTATGCCAGCAAGAGAATGCCAGGCTAGCACTGCCAGGGCCCAAAGGGGGGTGGCCATGGGTCCAGATGCCATTTCAAGCCCTACAGATTAATTTTGCAAATATGCCTGTACCAAATAAGTGTAAATACCTACTTGTCAGGGTGGCCTGAAGCCTTCTCATTCCAAAGAAACACCACCCTAGAAGTAGGGAGGATCTTGTTAAAAGAAGTAGTCCTGAGATTTGGAATACCCTTAAGGCTTGAAAGTGGTCAAAGCCCTCATTTTACTGCAGCCATAATTAAAAACTTAGCTGCATGTCTAAGAACCCAGTGGAAGTTACACACCCCTACCAACCCCAGTCATCACAGTAAGTAGAAAGAATGAATGTGATTCTGAAAAGAAAATAGACTACACTCTGCAGAGAAACTAGCCTAAAATGGCCCCAGGCCTTGCCCGTAGTTCTGTACTCAGTAAGGATCTCCCCTTGGAAACCTCTCAGACTATCCCCATATGAGCTTCTGTTTGGTAGGCCACCAGCTTTAATGCTTCAGGTTACTTACCCCCATACCTCAGCCTTGGGAGGAGATGAAGACCTCACTAGTTATATTATTGAATTGCAGCACCAATTGAAGAAATTGTGGGCTCTTGCTATTGTCTCTCAAGCTCTACCTTTAGATGTTCCAGCCCACTCTTTCCAGCCAAGAGACTATGTATGAGTGAAGGTGCAGAAGAAAGAGTGAGCCCCTTCAGTTCCAGTGGCAAGGACAACAGGGCAACCAAGGCCCCACTAAGTGCCACGCTGTGCACCACTGCCCTTGGGAACGAAACACCCGAGCAATAAAGGAGCTATGTTTGTTCTCCTGACCGCTGCAAGGGAGAACCAGAATTAGATGACCATTGGGCCTGCAATCCACTTACAGGCATAAAACTGAAACTGTCTAGAACCTCCCATGGACAGTAGAGATCAGCAAGAACTGTGCTTAGCAGTCTACCTTGCAATAATGGCTCTCATCACTTTCCTTGTCTGGTGGTTCACCTAAGTACAGATACAAACACATGTCAGAAGACCATAGAGAACCAAACAGGCAGAGAAGTGTTACTCCCCAAGTTATCTGGCACAGAACCTGAACATGAGTGGGGAGCTAACACATTCCTAAAATTCATAGAAGTGGCACAAACGACTGATAAAGCCTGTTACATATGTGCGCACACTCCTACCTATCATAAGGGAGGAGTACCTCTTATTGGAATCCCATTTTTAAGAGAATTGGCCACAGATGTACCCACCACTCTACACTTGACTAGCTTCAACACTTCTCAATATATCACCCTGAGCAGAGAGACCAAAAGGCCAGTATGCCTAAAAGCTAACTGGTAAGAAATTAAAGTTGGGAGAAAGCCATTGCTTGAATGTGCTTGAATGCAACATGGCCAGCAGTAACACAGGCAAATGGATTCTCACTACCTCTGCTAAAAACCAGTTAAGTGGATCACTAGACAAGCATTGGTGCCACTTCCACAAGGAAACCTGGGTACAACCAGACAACATGTAATGCTAGCATAACAGAGAACTGAATGATGAATTTGTTTGCTCGAAGACGGGATCCTGACCTCCCAGGAGTGTTTTGGATATGTAGTCACAAAGCTTACTCCTATCTCCCAACCGAGGCCTCTGGGTTATGTTATCCAGGCTTAATTGTATCTGGAGTTAGAATATTGTCTGAATTACCAGTAAATGCCTTTGGCACAAACGAAGTATGGGAGAGTCAGTCCTAGGAGGTATCTTCCCAATGTATGGAGCAGGAGCAAATCATCAAGACATACTAGCTCTTACTGATACTTTATTGAAATTTATGAATAAGAGTACAGACATCACCAAAGATGTATCCCAAGAATTAAGTGAGCTCAGACAAATAACTTTGATCTTTTTGGATGGTTACCAGGAGTAAGTTGGATAAAGAAATTGCTAATGGGCTTCCTCATATGCGTAATAATGGTCATACATTTGCTATGCTGTATGCAGTGCATCATGGGCTTGTGCAGAAATATGTGCACTTCCCTCATGACAAAAAAGACTCCAAAAGGAAAATACGTGGCAATACCCTGGAAAGCCATAGAACTGAATGAACATGGGTTTGTTCTACATATGACCTTAAAAGAGTGGACTGGGCCGTGAATGATCTTCTGGGGGGATCCCAGATGATCAGAAGTGGGGAGTGAAATAAGAAATAGCTTATATATGCTGTTTTGCTTAAACCAGAGTGACGCCATCTTGAATTTCCGCTTCCTAATTGCTTATAGAATGTTCACCCAAGGCAAGCCTTAAAACTTCTGAGTGGGCCCAAAAAGGGGAGTTTGAAACAGTAGGGTTCATACAGAGGTTTGGGTTTCAAAATGTCATTAGCAAAGGGCTGAAATGACCCCCTGGCTAATTGCACATCCAGTTTTGTACAAGAAGCAGACAGAGGTGCCAAATTTGTACATGTAGCGAAACCACAGACCCAAAAGATAGAGGAAGAGGGGTTGAGAGTGGACATTTTCTGCTACTAGTGTGGAAATGTCTATAATCTCTTGTAACGGGATCTCACTTGGTTGTTGGAGTGAGATCTGATACATGTATCAATATAAGCTGGCAGCTTTTGAACCTTACCCATGTGTCCAATCACTTATTGACGCTCGGCTGGCCAAAGGAACTTCCGGCTCTGGAAGGCGTAGTGTTCCTGCGCTTCCCACAATACTATCATCGGATACAATGAATGCATTTTATAGATTTGGTTTTATGATATGTAAATTTTACTGTTGTAAGCCACTTTGATTTTCTTTTTGAGGAAAAAGAAGGTAGGACACACACATACACACACGCACGCACGCACGCAAGCACACACACACACACACACATAGAAGCTCCCGGTTCAAGTCCATTTTGATCTGGCACAATACTTTGCTGATCCCATGAAATCCCTAGTCAGGGATGTCAGTATATAGCTTGATGAGAGATGGATGTAATGTATCAGGTATCTAGGCCAGTCTTGACAAAAACCTGTGAGCAATGCTTTAATACAGCGGAGGCTGGCGGCTGCCATGTCAGTTGGGCTATGAATCTGCTATGGGATTCAGTCTGAACTGTAAAGGAGCTGTCCTAATTGCTGAACCTGTTTGGGGGATAAGGTTACAGCATGGCGTTCAGCGGCTTGGATATCTCCCTTAGAGTTCTGACTGGTTCTTACTGAAAGCCAGAGCAGATTCACTGCCCCATTGACATTGGAGCCACCAGCCTCCACTGCTGTGATAGTAGAAAATGAAAACAGGTACCAAATTCTGGACAAGAAAGAGCTGAAGAGTTCCATTTCGGTTCTACCCACACACCTTCACCAAAGTAAATGCTTAGGACAACTCCCCGGCAGGGCAGCCTTGTAGGTCACCCTGCATGAGAGCACTGCTGTCTGAGGCACGGCAGGTTAATTTCCAAAGGACTGCCTCTCCTACGAAATTCCTGTTGGGAAAATCATAGCATTTGAGCTTCCAGCTGGGCAAAATTGCATATTACAAACCTTTCAAAACATACGATAGTCTCAGCATGAAAAACTTAAAGAGGGCACAATGAGGGCTTAAATTGTATTAGCGAAACCATTCTGTAATCGCCGGCTGGCAGGAAAGAATAAACCCGCTGCTTGGCTTCCTAACAAGCAAAGCACAGCAGCGGTGGGCCAGTAGAATTTCTGAGCCATCTATTCACCCATCCCCACTCAGGTGTTCACTCTGTGTAGGAGGTTACAGGTGAGGAGAAGGAGCCCACTAGCCCTGCCCCCTCCTCATGCGTTTCTATCTCGCTGTACTCATGGAGGGCAGTGGTTCGAAGAGGATGCCTCCAAGGATGCAGCAGGCTCTCCAACACAGAGGCCTGTTTTGGACAACACGATAATCAACGGAGGGTGGGGAAACAATTGTCAGTTGTGTTGCTTATTGTGTCATGTGGAGGGCAACACACAACTCACACATAGCTGACAGTACAATATTTGGGGCACTTAAACAATGGAGAAAAACAACAGGCTTGATACAGCCGGCAGAACTTGCGGTGCATGCTGGGATACGGCCAGAGGACTGAGGGAGGTGGGAGGAAGGAGATGCTAGGACTTTCAGCCATGCGACGGGGGGAGGGGTAACATGTCGTGTGGAGAGTGCTGCCACGCTGCCGCCAAAATAACGCACGGTCAGTATGCTATTCCCCCCTCCGTTGCCTAAAGTGTCGTCCAAATGCTGCCAGACTGTCAGCCTCCACAAGTACAGGGCAAAGGAAATGTGTGAGGAGAGGACGGGGCCAGATTGCTGTTTGTTTCCTGCACAGATTGAATACAGTGGAGGCTGGTGACTCTGATGTGGGGTGATGAATCTGCTCCGGGTTTCAGTTAGAGCCAGTCAGAACTCTATAGAAGTTAGCATTCTGACTGTCTCTGACTGAAACTTGGAGCAGATTCACCACCCCACTGATATTGGAGCCACCAGGCTCCATTGATTGGACACCTGAATGTGGAATCTGTCTGTCTGTCTGTCTATCTATCTATCTATCTATCTATCTATCTATCTATCTATCTATCATCTATTTATCTAATTTTTACATAGCAGGAATTAACATTTTAGAACATTACAGGGATTTAGAAATGTATCTTCTCCCCCCACCCCCTCCCCCCAAGTTGTTAAGTGGGATGTGAAACTGGATACTGCATGGAATCCTTTCAAATTACCACTTTGGTTGTGCAGAAAGCAGATGGATCAGACTCCATGGAAAAAAGCATCCATGTCTGGGGTTGGAATAGGTTAAGGACCGATTCCAGATGATGCCGTTTTAACCAGTACTAAAATCTGTTGCAGATCAGTTGCCCTTCCTTTACATGCGGGCTGTTTCCTCTGTTAGTCTGAATGTAGCAATCCTGCTATAACCCAAAGGCCCACCTGTTTCAGTGGAGGAGATATCGGCAGGGGATGGCTATTGAACCCTGCTTAGCAACCACACAAGATGCTTCTGGCTGGAAGCTGGGCAGAGGGTTGGGTTAGATATTATATTTGCCAGGGAAATAAGATTCCTTGTAGCAAATTCTCGCTTAGCTGTATCAGCTCTTAAAACTTAGAGTGAGTCAAGAGGCATAATGTAGTGAGTTTCTCTGCCTCCGGTCTACATCATGGCATGGGGAACCTAATCTAATGATGGCCCTGATTCATGTGGTGGTGTTCTAATGGCTTTCAGAGTGGTGAAATGCCATGACTAGCCCATGACATTTTGTTGCTTGAGGTGAAGAACACGATGATGTCCGATACAATTCTATGTACAAAAGCCAACTCAACTGGCAGTTGAATTTTACTTCAATACTGAGGATAAGACATCTTCCTCACTGCGCCCAAAGGCCACAGATAGGTTAGGGGTGCAGTGCAAGCTGCGTAGCACACATCTCTCTCCTCTGTCCCAGCATTGCTGCTTGAGATGAGTGCACCACTCTGCCTAATGGTAGGGCCAATCCTGTGGAATGCTAACCTCCATGGTGTATATGTGGCATAACTCCCCTAGAGTATTCCTAACCAGATGAAGAATTGG
This sequence comes from Anniella stebbinsi, assembly GCA_029215795.1. Classification (NCBI taxonomy): domain Eukaryota; kingdom Metazoa; phylum Chordata; class Lepidosauria; order Squamata; family Anniellidae; genus Anniella; species Anniella stebbinsi. Next base: position 222,156,857 of record JARDYH010000003.1, read on the forward strand.
AATCATCAGAGCCAGATGTACTTAGGAAACAAGTTGCCTCAGAAGATCCTGGGACTACCCAAGATGGCCCTTGGCTCTCAGAGACGATGCCTTCAGTTCTGTCTCCATGAGGGGAAAGAGGTCAGCTTCTGAGGCAGATGGGGATGCTGAGCCACTATCTACTCCTGAGAATGCTGGTGCCTTAATATTGAGGCTAGGTTAGTGGCCAGGTGAAAGAGTGCACACTTGCTAAAGAAAGCTCCTCAAGAGTAAAGGCACCCTCATGAACATTGCTTTGCTCATGAGTAGACCTCTGTTAAAGAGACTCTGACGTGCTGCAGCTAAGTCCTGGGTGAGTCTCTAGAAGCTCCAGTTTATAAGTTCTCAGTTGAGGGCTGCTGCTTGTTGGAATAGTGTGTTATCTCAGGTCCTAGTACTTGAAACCTTGTAATTATTGAACTAACCTCTCTTACTGCTGATTCTTAGATGCCTGAACTTTGAAAGGTTGGTCCCAATGAAGTATAAATTGAAAACCTTTAGAAGGTAGAAGTAAAATCTGAGCCTTTGGGGAGGGCAGTATTAAGTTAGTGTCTGTGTGTGCGTGTGTGTGGGGGGGTGGAGCTTTATTATAGCACAGTTGATGATTTAGAGCTGCTTTAATTTGGGTTTTATAGACTTGCTCTTTGATAGACTCTCCATGTAAGTTGGGATAGGCTGTGCATGAGTATGTACACGTGTGTGTGTGTGTGCGTGTGCATGCAATAGTGAGAAACTTCCTGTGTCTGTTGTATCCTATGATTGGCATGTCCTTAATTAATTCCTGTTTGAGCTGGGCTAGCCATCACTGGGCACAGAATTGTTTCCTCTCGCAGGCTGCATTTACCAGGGAGCAATGGGCAGGAACGGTTCCCATTTCATGAGACAAGGGCCTTTTCAGTGTGTGTGTTTACTACAGCAGAGTTCTTAAGACAATCATTGTGCAATGCAAAAAAGCTGATACTTAATGTCGAGAGACACCAAAATCCTTATTGTTTGGTGTAGGATTGGCAAGGCAGTGCAGAAGAGATAATCCTGTTGCTAATTAGGATAGCTCTGTGCTACCCACTCCACAGCGTTTGGCATGAACCAATTGCAAGTTTACAAGCTCTAGTTGTGAGGAGGAAAGAAGAAAAAAGTTGGGAATGTGATACGCACGTTCCCCAATGTGAAGGACATTTCCTATGGTTTCCTGCAAGTAAAGCCTGAAAAAACAATCCTAGAGCTCAGTGGTAAAGCAATTGTTTTGTATGCACGAAGGCTCAGGTTTAGGCCCAGGCAACTCCAGTTAATGAATGTCAGGTAGGTGGGCTGAGAGAGACTTCAGCCTGCAGCAAAACTGTGTGCTAATTGCCTCTCAATATTTTCCACCCTATTTGTGGGCATCGAAGTTGTGGGGAGCATTTTACAACTTTTCCCAGGGGGGAAGGATACATGCTCCAACAGTTTCTCAGGGGCAGGGTTAACCATTAGCACTGGCAGGAGAGTAGCTTCTTTCTCTTTTCCACAAGATCATTATCGTAGCCATCATTTTGCATCTTCCATATGCCCCACATCTAGCATCATTCTGAGTACTGTAGGGGAAAGAATGTGTCACTGCCAAAAAGTGATGGAGAATATTTGGAGAAATTTGGCAGGGCGGAGAGGGTATGAGTAAAATAAAATCTCATCAGAAGTTCTGTCAGAAAAATATCTTCTGAGAAAAGTTGACTCAGCTCTCAGAGAGCCACTGCCTGGTGGTGTAGATGAGGGGTGCAAAATGTCCAGCCTTCAGGCAATCCTCCAAGCCCTGCCTGGTAGCTCCCCAGATTCCCAGAAAGAAGAGCTAGGGGGAAAAAGGCTCTATGGTTCCTGCCTAAAAAGCTTAATTCCTAGAGCATCGCCAGAGCATCCTTGGAAGCATTGCACGAAGGCTCTCATCTGCTTCTTGGAATGCTCTAGGGTTTCTATAGTAGGAACCATAGAGGCTGTTGCTCAAGGATGTTTTCCTGAAAATGTTCCAGGTAACAGAGTGTGGGATGTCAGGATCCTTCAGCAAGAAAGTAGATTAGAGGAGGGAAAAAGGTTAGGAGCCAGGATTCCTGGATGAATTGGTGGTTTGAGGGAGGAGTGAAATTGAGTGAGGAGGTGGTGTGTGAGTTGTATGTTGAATTTTGGCATGCATGTGTGGCTCCCACCACCCCAGCAGACACCTGATCAGGTCCTCAGGGCTGAACAGGTTGTGCACCCTATGTGTAAACAATACTGAGTTTGGTGGACCAGTGATCTGATTCAGTAGAAGGCAGATTTGGATGTTCCTTTGCTGTAGAACAATGCAAATTGAATTCCGATATTTTATGCGCAGGGAACAAAGTATGGACTTTCCATTGAGTAGAGGACTGGTTGGATCTAAATCTATTGACAAAAAACAAAGTTAAGGTGCAAAAATGCACACAAATTAAAAGATTTAATGTTAAAAAGTGAAAATATTAAAAACATTGTACGTAAAACATACGGCAAAACCTAAAACCTGACTTTAAAATGTTATATTAATATAAAAAGACACGTGTGACAATATGTAATCCCTCTCTCTGTCTCTCTCTGTCTCTCTCTGTCTCTTTCTCTCTCTCTCTCTCACACACACACACACACACACTTTAGCAACTACAAATGGGACATTTGAATTCTGATATTTTATGAGCAGGAAGCAAAGTATTGATATTACTAATGTAATACTAATGTAAGGGATCCCCATTGAATAGGTCTGGTTGCTTAGAGTAGACCCATTGAAATCAGTAAGACAAGTTAAACAAGTGTAATGTAAGTCTGAGTTCAATGGACTAACTCTAACCATGTTTATATCTGGATTACATGTGCATTTGCAAATATAGGCTTGTCACTTTTTTAGATATATATACATCTTAGATAAACACCTAAAATGTCATGTGTGAATCAGTCCTAAGATTCAGAAGTGTTTGCACTTGCTGCAGGCTGATGAGAGATTCGAAGGATCAGGGCACTCCAAGGCAAGGGAAGTGCTTTCTGTCTTTCATTCATTTTAAAGTCATGGATCTATATGCATGTGTCACAACTCTCTTCTGTCTGATTAAGATATGAACTACTGTTCAACTTAGAATAGCTGTCAGAAACCAAGTTTGCAGTATTTCCTGACGTGTGTGTGTGTGTGTGTGTGTGTGTGTGTGTAAGATCAGCTAGCCTACTTCTCTACTGCAAGGCAGAAGTCCACCCCCCCCTTGTCCCTGGGGAAAAGTGTCACTGGAAATTACCTGCTCCATCACTCATTTTCTTTACCAAATTATTGTTTTCAGGGAACATCTCCAGCTGGGAGGAGATTTGAGACAGTTTTTGTTAACATTTCAGATGTGACAATTTGTCTGCCTGTCTTGATCTTATTTAACATATACTCTACTTTGGGCATTTACACTGCCATTCCAGCTCTTAAATACAGGATTTGAATCATAATTTAAGTGCCTGCAATCCCTGCATACAGTCTTGGAGGTGGGGTGTTCACTTTGATCTGTGCCAGCTGACTTTCAATTGTGTTGCTACAGGATGAGTCAGCCAATTTTGAGAGGTTGCAATCGAGGGCCAAAATGCAGGGGGGTGGGAGAGGGAATGCTGAGTGTTTTGCTGCATGTGTGTGTGCAAGGCAGTTTTGAACATATCAAAGAACAGGCCTTTCTAACTATCCCCTTTCCTGATGCCTTGTTACTGTCCTACTGAAATATAGGGTAGCAGCTTACAAATTGCCAGAAAAAGAGGAAATGCACCCTTCCTCAAAAAAGATGGTTGCGATTTGAATAAAATTTGCATGTGCTAATTTATATAAATAGATGCAAATTGAGAAACAGTTCTTATAATTTAAATGAAAATAAGTCCATCTCATCATAGCATTGTTTCTGTTTTCAAACATGTTCCAGTATTTAAAATCTTTGCATTGCTGCGAGTTTTTATTTTGGTTTTTATTTTTTATTTTTGTTTTATGCTATAATTTGCAACTTTTATATTATGTTTTATTATGTTGTATTTTTTGGTTTTAATTGTTGTGAACTGCCCAGAGAGCTTCTGCTGCTGGGTGGTATGGAAATGTGATGAAGTAATACAATAGTATGGAAGACGGTGACTAGAAGCCTATCTACACTGTACCTTGGAACTTTTTAAATAATATTTTAAAACGTTCCAAATAGGTGCATTCTAAAATAGGTTGACCAGATCACCCGGGGTTTCCTGGTCCTAACCGGGAAACCCCGGTTTCCCTAACCGGGAAACCTGGGGCGATCCGGGCCAACTGGGGGCGGCGGGGGCAAACTGGGGCTGCGGGGGGTTACGCGGAGGGAAGCGGCAGCCCCTGCAGGTAAGGAGCGTGAGGCACGGAGGAGGCGTGAGGCGCGGAGGAGGCATGCGGCGCGAGGGCCCCCCCATTTACCTGCTGGGGCGGCCGCTTCCCTCCGGTGCTCAAATCTACTGAGAAACAGGCTTTGCGGCCTGTCCCTCAGTAGTGCGCCGGGTGATGATGTCCTCACCCAGCGTTCTTCTGAGGGACAAGCAGCGAAGCCTGTTTCTGAGTAGATTCGAGCACTGGAGGGAAGCGGCTGCCCCTGCAGGTAAGGGGCGCGAGGCGTGAGGCATGGAGGAGGCGCGAGACGCGAGGGGGCCCCCACTCACCTGGCGTGCTACTGAGGGACAGGCTGCGAAGTCTGTTTCTCAGTAGATTCGAGCACCGGAGGGAAGCGGCTGCCCTGGCAGGTAAGTGGGGGGGCTTCCCGCGTCACACTTCTTACCTGCTGGGACCGTCTGCTGCTGCCCGTGGGCGCTCACAGACGGCCTCACAGGTAAGCCCCCTCCCACGTCGTTGTGTTTTTTTTGGGGGGTGGCTTGGTGGTGGTGGAGTTTGTTTCCGGTGGGCAGGTGGCGGGGGGGATCAGATCTCACATGGCGGGTGGCCTTTTTTTTTTTTTTTTTAATGGTTTTGGGGGGGTGGGCATGCCCCCTTTGGCCGGCCGTTTTGGGTGGCCATTTTGGACCGGGATTTTGGGTTCCAAAATTTGGTCACCCTATTCTAAAACGTCTTTAAGGAGTACTCATGTTACAGGAGAAAAATTCTTCAGTCTTCAAAGCGGTGTGTACGGTCTCACACAATCTTCTGTCCGTCTCTTTCTGTTTCACTTTTACAATGAGTTTAGGGCAAAGCATTGTGTGTGCTGTAGTTCAGTCGCCCACTTCCTCCTTAGTTCCCCTTTCATTCCCTAGCTTTCAATGAGTATAAGGCTAAGCATTGTGGGTGCTGTAGTTCACTTGCCCACTTCCTCCTTAGCCCCTACTTCTTCCCCACCAATCAACGGCTAAGCATTTGGACGCTGGTAAATGAAGCACTGCCCCATGAATCACAAATGGTAAGGAATAATAATAATAATAATAATAATAATAATAATAACAATTTATTTCTTACCCGCCTCTCCGTCTGGATCGAGGCGGGGAACAACAACATGATAAAATACATAAAACTGGTTACAACATGACACATATTATTAAAACTGCATAAAAAATCCTAAAACATCCTAAAACACTAGGACACATTATTTTACTTAAAATGATTTATTAAAAGTAAAAACTGTTGTATATAGCTGAAGTGAGTTTTAAAAAACCTCGGGTATACATCGTTCAAGGGAGTGCGTCATTGGCTCAAAGACTTTTCGTAACCCTTATGAAACATTACAAAGCTAGAGTGTAGATTGGCTCCAGGTGACCTGCAGGCCTGCCTGTTCAGTCTGCTGTGCAGCTGCTAACTGTTGATGGGCAGCAGTATTATGGTTCTTTATCTTAAAGCTACACTTGGGCAGTACACCCTTTCAAATAGAGGACTGTCCTCTGTAAAAGGTGACTCATGGCCACCCTAAGTCATGCTTGTAACTGTGAAAAAATACAGCTGAAAGGATCTTGTGGATGTCTTCTAGATAAGTGATATGTAGGCTTATGTAGGCATTGACTTTACTAAAGTGAAATGGGCCAGAGTGAAGCACTTGCAGGCTGACTTGGCTCCCCAAGGACACTAAGGAGTATCCAGACCACCTGGGAAGGCAGTCAGTAGTGGTAAATTTTGTAGTGCAGGTGCTCATCATGACAATTTCAATAGCCATGCCCCCAAGAGAATCCAAAAATCCAGACAGCTGGTTTGCTCCATATCAACAACCAAGTTCTGGTGTTTTATCTCCAGCAGGAGCAGGTCTGTTGTAAAGCTATTGGATTTTAATTGCCCATTCAAGACCAGCCCACCCCAAAATACTTTGCATTACAAGTCTATATTGTTGCTGATAAAATTCATCTTCGACAGCTACCATGGGGATTGCAGCTAAGCTCAGAGGGAGCAAGGAGTTCTGAGGGCGGTGGAAGATGATGGGCTGGTTCACGATCAAGCAACCTAGTGTCACTTATTTAAGCCACAGTGGACTGTGTCATGTGTGTGTGGCCATTTTGAATATCCAAGCCACAACCACGGGTTGTCATGTCATCCAAACCTGGTGAGGGTGGATTGTTGTTGGTGCAGTTAACAAACTATTCACAACCCTGAAACAGACCGTGGGTTCTGGGTGGTTTGTTAACCATACCAACTCCCCAGTCTTGCTAGCTACAAACAACATGACAAGCCATGGTTGCAACTTGAATATTCAAAAGCCACCTGGCAAATGATCGTGTGAGCCTAGTTGATGCTGGCATCCCTGCTAATAAAAAAGTGCCAGTGAAATGGTGCAATTTTGTGAGGGAAACATCTATCATGGGACCATTGGCCCTGATGACTATATAGAACCTCCAGCTTCAGGAGCAATATGCCTCTGAATACCAGTGGCTAGGGATCAAGAGCAATATGGCCTTCTCATAATGATCACTGCTGTGCTGCTATTGTCCTTGTTCTTGATTATTTTATTGTTAGCTTATATTGTTTTAACGGCTATTTTACTGTGTATATTTTTTATTGCTTTTAATGTTTTAAACTGTTTTTATGTATTTTATTG